>JAUCBN010000059.1:7507500-8757500 GCA_035048815.1 Abelmoschus esculentus
AGATATATAAAAGGTTATAGTTTTAGCCTTAAAATTGATTTGATTCTATCTTAGTCATTGATCCTAAAAGATACGGGAAAGGGTTATAGTTTAGCCTATTTTCTACAATATTTTACACTAAAGATTGTAACGCCCCCAAAATTGAGCCTAGAAGTTTAGTGTCCGGTTTAGAGGTACATTGGACCGGTTTAGTTGGTTAAGCTAGTTCAAAATTAAATTCTTAAAAATCATTTTTTGGTAAAATTAAAATATGGAAAAATATCCTAAAATTCTCATTTGACATACATTTGACTTTGGTCAAATCAATATTGAAAATTGACCCTTGAAACCTTGAGATTTTACAATTAGTGACTATTTTGTAAAAATTGAAAACTTAGTGACTAAATTGTAATTGGGGCAAAAATTTGAATCTTTAAGGGAATTTGATCTAATCCTAATCCTAACTGATCTATACCTTCCAAGAACCTATATAAACAACATTTAATCCTATGTTTTAACCTAAGTAATCAAAGTTCGCAATTTTAATCCTAAAAATCATTTTTCACATTAAAACCTATACCTCTTCCTATATTTTAGTTTTTTTCTTCCCCAATGTGGCCTTTTCATCTTCTTTTAAAGGTAAATATCCATTCTTTTCAATTAAATTTCATTGGTTTATTTTCCTATAATTTTCTTCTTCAAAATTTTTTCGTTTTTCTTCGGTTTTTGTCATGATCATGGCAGAAAAAGCCATGAAAGAAGAGCTAGAGAACTGAAAGGACAAAGTTAGATTAAAGTTCATTGAAACAAAACGCAACGTATGGATTAATGAAGAAAAGGGGCTAAACGTAGCGTAGCAAACAATGATATTATTGGAACTAAGAATAAACCATTAGAATGATACAGCTATCAACATTATTATTAATACAATTTTATATATATATACTGAAAATGATGTACAGAAACCCTTATGCAATTATTGAATGAAAATTTCAAAAAGTTCTTTTCTCTCAATCTTATCTTCTTCAATCTCTTAAATCCTTTCTTCTTCTAATCTTCTGAAATCCTTTCTCATTCTTTTCTTAATCTATTTTCCATCTCGGTTCATGACAATTGGTATCGAGAGCTCGGTTTTTTAAGATCCACTATGAAGACAAATGGCTGGCAACACTGGTATAGCTTTTGTTAAATATATGCTGGATCGTTTTGAAGCCAAGTGCCATGAAAATCCAGGTTATATAGCAAAGATTTTTAATCTTACAAAAGAGCAGAAACAAGAATTGAAGTTGTTGGCAGTAAAAATGAAGGTAAGAAAAAAAGGTTCATGTGAAGTTCAGATGCTCGAAAAAAGAGCAGAAACAAGAATTGAAGATGATGTTGGTATGATTGAACAACCTCTATCAATTAATATGTTCAATGAAAAACTTAACTCAGGAGATTATGGAACACCATTGAAATCAGTGGAAGAAGGTCAGGAACATGTTGAACTCACCGTCCATTCCAATTTTTCCATGTCCACTGAGGTTCATGAGTTGAAGTTGTTGTATACAAAATGGGAGGAAGTTACACTTAATCAACAACAAGGAAATCAGAATCGAAGCTTCAACAAGGCTCCAAAATTTGAGAAAATATTAAAGTAGAATCAGAGTTTTCCTGAACCATCATCAGTCCAAGATTTATCACCAGTAATCCATGGAGTGGGAATCATTTACATGGAGAATAAAGAGTTGAAATCAGATAGACCAATAAAAGTAGTGAGCTTGGTGGTGAAAAACAATACTACTGGTAAAGTGAACTCTCAAGAGAAAAAAATTCGACGTGGTTGTTTGATAAGCAGGAGGAATTCTTTAGATGACTGTAAGTAAAAGGATTTTATATGTGATTTTAATATTCAAATGGGTTCTCTTTCCTGCAATTATGGACATATATCTCAATTGATTGATGTTGATGATCCTTATGAGTTTAGATTATTATTTATGGAGTATTTTTCTGAGAAAGAGGTGTTTAATGACTCTGAATGTTATGTTGATCAAGAGGGGAAAATATCGATGTTTTTATGGTATATTTGCAGTTGCTACTTGAAATTAATAAAGGTTGAGATTGTTTCGGATGAATTAGATGAGTCAATTAATGAGTTGATAGCTCTTCGGCAGAAAAATTCTAATGCACAATACTATAGATCATATATGCACCTTGTGACTGAAACAAAACTTGTGTCTGATACTTCAAGAGGAAAAACTCTACACATCAATTTTGATGAAACATTTTTTGTTGTTGCATGCTCAATTCTCATATTTGATGCAATAGACAGAACTTGGGAGCAATATCTTGATGTTAAACATGACATAATAGAGAAATGGTTAGATGCTCTGAACAATGTTAGAGAAAACTGGAGGACAAAGTTGCCAACCACAAGATTTGAAGTGGACGTTATAGAAGACATAAAAGATTTGAAAAGCAAGGATGTTGATGGGCAAGGAAAATGCTCAAGTAAAGTGTAAATTGATGAAAGTGAATCTGAAGAACATTTTTCTTTGATCAATGAGCCATGTTCGATGTTTGTACATATCAATCTATTATATTTAGATGTGTTCCAGAGTGGGGAGTATTGAGGTTGAAGGGGTCGTTATGACAACGGATCTACTTGGTAGTAAAGAGGTATATAGAGGACAAGTTTGTGAAAACATGACATGTGGAATAACTGGGAGCATATTTTTCAGTGTGAAAATATCTCGGGATTACATAAAGATAAAGACGGTGATTACAAAACCAAAAATAGAATTTAAAGCAGATGTGAAATCAATGAGATAAAGTATTAATAGAAACACTATCATGATTGCTGGATCTGCTCCTGGGTTTTCTCATGGCATCATTGACCTTATCGAGGAGCTAGGTAACCCGTCTGATAGCTATGAAATTTGTTTTCATGTTGACCTTTGTCTTGGGGACTTCGTATTGCCTTTTGCTCACAAACTCAAGTACCAAATTTCATCATTTGGTTTCACTATTACGGGAGTAAATTTAGTTTCAATTGATGTGCATGAATATGGGCTAGCTCCTAGAGAAACAAGTGTAGTTCTTTTCAGACATCATGAAATTAAAAAGTATCAATTTGTAACCGTTATTGAGTGGTTGTATGTGTCTCCAACCATTGCTAGAAGCAGTCTGGGAGCATTGATTACTAAATCTTGGGCAGTAATGATGTCCTTGGGACAACAATATTACTTGGAGAGTACAAGAAAAATCGTGAAAGTATTAAGATGATCGAGGAAAAGGTAAAAATGATTTCTGAGTTGTTTATCATTGAAAAGCCGGAGATGACAATTGTGGCATTTGGATCTTTTGTTCTAGACATATCTAAAATCAATGATATCGTGTCTCGCACAGTCTGGCATTTAAATGCATTATAGAGGCCCAACAACCTTCATATCGGTTTCACCCTTCTACATGTACTGATTGTTGATACCTTTCTCCAGGATTTAAGGGAAGCCGTACAAACTGTGAAAGCAAATTTAGATCCTATAAGTGGAGGTCTAACGCCATATACGGTGTTGTAGGGAAGATGCCTGATCGAGACATAGTTCAAGAAGTGTATGGTAATCTTCATGAGGGCACTCCTAAAAAATACAATCTTAGAGTTGGTGTTGTGGAACATGAAATGGGAGCGCATCACAGCCCTGGTCTGATTTCACATTGTGCTATTTTCTTTGTCTTCATTGATTATATGAGAGTTGCCATTATAATTTATGTCTTGAGCTAAGCCGCAATTAATTATGTAATGACCCATGACTGCATTGGTCTTGGGAAAGTTGAACCAGCATACCAGCCAGTTGAGCACTTAGCTAGTTTTCACATAATACTCAATGTTTTGATGCTTTATTCAACTGTTGGAAATGAAATTGTTGATGCCTACAGGATTGATATCCTCAAAAAAGACAACGTTTATTTGTTAATACTCTGGTCTAACTTGGGAATGGAGAGTGCAACTTGGGATGACGTTTTGGTGCTGATGAATCAATTTTCTGATTTTATTCTTTGGGGTTAAGGATCCTCTACAGCATGGGGTAATGTCATGACCATGGCAGAAAAAGCCATGACAGAAGAGCTAGAGAACTCAAAGGAGAAAGTTAGATTAAAGTTCATCGAAACAAAACGCAACGTATGGATTAATGAAGAAAGGGGGCTAAACGTAGCGTAGCAAACAATGATATTATTGGAGCTAAGAATAAACCATTAGAATGATACAACTATCAACATTATTATTAGTACAATTTTATATATATATACTGAAAATGATGTACAGAAACCCTTATGCAATTATTGAATGAAAATTTCAGAAAGTTCTTTTCTCTCAATCTTATCTTCTTCAATCTCTTAAATCCTTTCTTCTTCTAATCTTCTGAAATCCTTTCTCATTCTTTTCTTAATCTATTTTCCATCTCGGTTCATGACAATTGGTATCTCGGTTTTTTAAGATCCACTATGAAGACAAATGGCTGGCAACACTGGTATAGCTTTTGTTAAATATATGCTGGATCGTTTTGAAGCCAAGTGCCATGAAAATCCAGGTTATATAGCAAAGATTTTTAATCTTACAAAAGAGCAGAAACAAGAATTGAAGCTGTTGGCAGTAAAAATGAAGGTAAGAAAAAAAGGTTCATGTGAAGTTCAGATGCTCGAAAAAAGAGCAGAAACAAGAATTGAAGATGATGTTGGTATGATTGAACAACCTCTATCAATTAATATGTTCAATGAAAAACTTAACTCAGGAGATTATGGAACACCATTGAAATCAGTGGAAGAAGATCAGGAACATGTTGAACTCACCGTCCATTCTAATTTTTCCATGTCCACTGAGGTTCATGAGTTGAAGTTGTTGTATACAAAATGGGAGGAAGTTACACTTAATCAACAACAAGGAAATCAGAATCAAAGCTTGGAAGGAGGTTGGATCAATTTAAAAGGTGATAATCATTCAAACATCTAAAACCTAAAGTTCTTTAATGAAATTCCTAAGTTCTTGGTTGATTGCAACATTCAGTTTTTGATGATTTTCTTGATAAAATTAGGTTTCTTGATAAAAATTCCACTATTTTTGATGATTTTTGTACAAGGTTTTATGTAAAAGACCCAAACTGAGTAATAGAAAAAAAGAAAGAAGATTCAAGCAGAAAATAAGGGGGACTTAGAATAAGCTCTCTAGAACTATTTCTCAGAGAGACATAACATTCTTTAAAATTCTCGATAAGCCTCCACAACCTGTTCAGCGAAAACAAAAAGAAACTCTACAATAAAACACATCGTTTCTGATTCATACACAACGCACCTTTTCATCAAAAAGAAACAAAAAATAAAATAAGCTTAAAATTAAATCCAACGATTATAATTTTTCAAAACTGCTCTAGATAATACTCTCATCTTAAGAGAATCCTTAACCTTAAGGATAGAAATTTGTAAACTGATTTTGCAGATGGTGAAGAATCTCCCAAGTAGCATCTTTCGAAAATGAATTTGTCCACTCCATCAAGACCTCTGATGGAGGCTCGGAAGTCATGCTTTTATGATGAAGCATTCGTCCTTTCACCTTTGTCAGATTGTAGTATTTTAGATGTTGAACCCACAGGGATTGACTTTACTTACGCAATTTATTTTTCCTGCACAATGAAAAGGTAAAGACATAGATAATTGAGTTGGATTATAACTAAAGAAACTAATTAAAGCAATAAAGATAAATGATCAAGAAATCAAGGATGGAAAAGTGGGGCAGGTTAGAGTGCTTTGTATTGTGGGTTCAATTGACTTGTTTCTGTCTTATGCAATTATACAACACTACCCTGGCAAAACTGCCGTTTTACTACCTCGGCAGTGAAGGATTACGTCCGCCGCGACAATCCCTTGCTCTTGGGTGGACTTCTTCAAGGTTCGGCAAAGTGTCATATGATGACTCCGCTTATCCCTAAGTTGAAGTACTGTTGATGATTAGTCCTTGACGATACCTCCCGGCGTGAATCAACTATAACCACCAACCAATCTCACACTTCTTTTAGCCACTGAAACTATAACCTTTCCCTAGGCCGAGTTAGTATTTTCCAGCTAGAAAAATATCGTACTTATCCCTTTCGTGAATCTAACTCTCCCGATATTAGATAAATAAATCTCTCACAAACTTCTCTCCCGAGCTTGAATGCAAGAACAATGAATGACAAAGAATAAGCAAACCTCAATATTTTATTGCATGAAACAAGAAAGCAAAGTACAATTTTCTTCCACAACTACTCCACAAACTAACCTAAACCCCAAGGGGGCGATGGAGGAGTTCAGGGTTTTCTATGAACACTTGATTTCGAGATGTTCTCCTCTCTACATAGGCTATGGTTTATATAGGCTTGGCCTAGGGCAAACCTTTCCAAAGTAGGAATACAACTTGGAGTAAAACACAAGTTAAGTACATAAATAAAAGATATTTATTTTATTTCCTAGTTTATTCCTATAAGGATTCTTTTCCCACGTGACCTTTGACCTTGACTTTTCGTGTGTTTCCCAACTCCGATTTCTATGTCGCTTGTCTTAAAATGTCCACCTTATTTTTCTCTTCAAATCACCTATCATATCGACATTTTCTCTTAGGGTGCTGCCGCGGCCTCCACAATGCTGTCAAGGCGGGTGCTTATCTGCATTCCAGCTTCAACTTCCGACATCCATCTTCTTGTTTGGCAATTCCTATGATGCAGTTTCCTATCTAAGAAACAAAACCATCAAATGTATCTGTTTTATGCCAACTAATAGATAAATTTATGAATTGAGTATTGGGATGCTAAAATATGGAAATAAGTAGAATTATCCAATATTGCCATTAAATCTATCCTTTATTAGCAATAATCGAGTGGGAAATTAGTATAAAGAATATGAGTTTTAGGCACTCGTCAACCTCCGTGACAGCTCGATTTTCCCTTCTTCCACTTCTCCTATCCAATATCTTGTATAGTACTTTGGCAATTCCTCCATCAGGGCCAATGACTGGCAACTCAGATTGACAGAGGTCTGCTCCTATGTGTTTCTTCAGCTAAGAGATGTGAAAAACAAGGTGCACCCTAGATTGATCTGGAAGTTGTAGTTTGTTTTCCACCTTTCATACCTTAAACAAAATCTGAAATGTCCCAAACCATTTTGGAACCAGCTTTTGACCGCTTCGATGTTTTACGGTCTGTTTCCTGTAAGGTTGAAGCTTAAGATACACTCATTATTCAATCATAAATTCTCCATCACTTCTCCTCTTATCCGCATGATTTTTCATTCTATTTTGAGCTCTTTGCAAATGAAATTTAAACATCTTTAAAGTTGTTTCTCTATTCTGCATCTCCTTATCTACTGTAGCCACTCTCGAATCACCAGCTACATAAGGAATGTGACAGGGAGGACTTTGTCCATATAAGGCTTGAAAAGGGGTTGTATTAATAGCTGAGTGAATAGAAGTGTTATAACACCATTCATCTAAATATAACCAACAATCTCACTTTCTTGGTTTCTCTTCAGACATGCATCTCAAGTAGGTCTCTAGGCACTTGTTCAATTTTTCAGTTTGACCATCATATTGAGAATGGTAAGCTATAGATGCATTCACAATGACTCTCAACTTCTTAAAAAGTTACTGCCAGAATGTATTCATAAAAATGGGCCCCTATCACACACAATATCAATGGGAAGACCATGCAACCTAAAGATATTTTTCAAGAATAAATTGGCAATATCTTTAGTAATATAAGGATGGCTCAAAGATAGAAAGTGTACATATTTAGACAACCTATCGATTATCACTAAATTGGTATCCTTCCTTCTGGATATAGGCAAACCCATCTATGAAATCTAAACTGATGGAGGACGACATTTTTTCTGGTATTAGAAGGGGTTGCAACAATCCTTTTGGATGAATTAGATCATCTTTGTTTTTCTAGCAAATCAAGCATTCCCTCGCCTTTTGCTTCACATCCCTTTTAATACCCTTCCAATAAAAAGTCTTCCTAATCCTCTTTATAGTTTCTAACCTTCCAGAATGTCCACCTATACCACTACTATGGTAAAGTTTCAGTAATTCATTTCGCAACTCAACATTATGTCCCACAACCACCTTTCCCTTCCTCCTCAAACACTGACCATTCCAACTATACTTAGCATATTTTCCAAAACCCTACTTTAGCTCTTGAATTATTTTATTCAATTTTTCATCTTGTTTCCATGAATCCATAATTTTTTTCAACAAAATAGAAGAAACTCTAGTCATGATCATTAGTTTACAGTGCAACTCCTCTCTTGGTATTCTAGATAAACTATCCTCAACAATGTTATTTATTCCCTTCTTGTAAAACACTTCGAGAAACCTATCATTTTTAAAACTCACTTTTGCTAAGATGGGGTTATAGCTTGATTCCCTGTAAGAAATCTAAGACTTTGGTGGTCGATTCTGATCTTAAAATGTCTTCTCACCAAATACGTCGACCATTTCTTAACTGCTAGAAGGACAACCAACATTTCTTTCTTTTATACCGAAAGAGCTTGATGTCTAACTCCCAACCCCTTGTTAAAATAAGCTAAGGGCTTCCCTTTATAAGTCAATACTGCCCCTATTGCCCTCTCTGAAGCATCTGTTTAGATTATAAATTCTGTTGAAAATTTAGGTATACTAAGGACTAGAGCTGAACAAATAACTTCTTTTAACTTTCTAAAAGCATATTCTTCCGAGACCATTTTCACCCATCCTTTTTGAGTAAATATGTCAAGGGTCATGTCAAACTCTCATAGCCAGATATGAACCTTCTATAGTATCCAAAAAGGCCCTAAAAACCTCTTAGCTCCTTAACAGATTTAGGAGATGGCCACTCCATTATACATTTCACTTTCTTCCTATCCATTTTAATTTCTCCATTTGATATCACATACCCTAGGTAATCTAAAGTATTTGCCTCAAAGCAGTATTTACTTTTTTTTACATAAAGTTTATGATACTTTAAAATCTCCAAAACTCCCCCTATAAGTGGAATACACCAAAATACCGTCAAAGAAAACTAAAATTAATTTTCTTAGTTTTTCTTTGAATACTTTGTTCATCAAACTTTGGAATGTGTTCGTGGCATTAGTTAGCCGAAATGGCATAACGAGAAACTCATAATGCCCTTCATGAGTTCGAAAAGTTGTTTTATGTATATCTGGCCCCCACATCTTGATTTGGTGGTATCCCGACCTCAAATCCAACTTGAAAAATACTCTAGCAGCACTTAGTTCATCTAACAGCTCTTCTATAACAGTCATTGAGAATTTTCCCTTCATTATAAATTGGTTCAACTTTCGATAATCCATTGACATCCTTCAAGACCTATCTTTTTTCTTCACCATCACAATTGGGGAGAAAAATGCACTACTGTTGTCCCTAAATATGCTTGCAACCAACATTTCCCTGATCATTTTCTCAATTTCATTTTTCTGGGAAAAAGGGTACCTATATGGTTTGACTTTAACCACAAAATCTTCATTTATTAAATTGATTCTGTGATCCCTTCTCCTTTCTGGAGGTAATTCCTTGGGTTCTTCAAAAACCTCAGCATACCTTTCTAATAAATGATTCAATTGTTCCCTATCATTGTGGATATCTTCTGTCAATTCCAGTTGAACATTTGCATACAATAAGTCAGATTATGAAAGTTGATCACTCTACTACATAATCCAGCTTCAGCATACTAGACAACTTTAGGTCTACATACCACCAAAGTGATCCATTCCTACTCTCGACATAAACTCATTTTAAAGCTACAAATCCCAATTAATAGTACCCAGTTGTGATAACCACTGGATGCCAAGAACAATATCACAATTTTTTAATCCCACCACCAAAAAGTTTGTAACAAAACTTTTCCCTTGAACCTGCCAGGCTACCACTGCAAATCCTTACGTTCTCACATTATAACCATAAAATTGTCATCAGCCACCATAACTCTCAATTTTATCTTCTTATCCATTCTCAGTCCCAACTTCTTGATTATTGTCAGACTCACGAAATTGTGGGTACTTTCAAAATCGATTAGGGCAATGCACGACATCCCATTAAGCTTCACTTTTAATATCATAGTTTCTCATGCATCAACTCCCCAAATATCTTGTAAAGAGAGAACAAGTTGATCAATTTTCCAACTTCAATGGCCTCCCTAGTTTTCTTACAGTTTAAAAACTCCTCAACCTCATTTTTTTCCTCTTGGCCTTACACTACTATTTCAAACAGTTGAGTTTGAGGGTATTTATGCCCTAGTGTGTACTTTGTTGCATACCCAAAACATAAACCTTTTCTTCTTCTGTCCTCAATTTTTGCAAAAGAAATAGTTTTTCCCGGTATCCTTTGACTACTTGTAATCAACCTATTAGTCCTAGGACTCAAAGTATTAGGGCCCCTCTTTTTGCATATGGTACCCTGAACGACTACCCACAGAAAAATTGGTTTTCCCAGATGGAGCTACATTCCTAGATGGAATTGCTATAAAAGTGGGTAGTGTTAGTCTAGAAGTAAATGAAGGGAAAGTGGTCATGGTTCTTTTCTAACTAGGAAACATAATGGACTTTACATGCCTACCAAGTTAAAAGTATCCAAAAAAGATTTTGGTTGCAACTGTTTGACATATGCTCCTATCTCCACATGCAAATGGCTTTTGAATAACGAAAGAACATACATATTTGGAATTTGTACCTGATTCACCAGGTGGATGAATTCCTCATAGTATACCTCCACTGAATCGTGTTGTCTCAAGGCCACCAATTCTGCGAAAGGATCTTCGAACCCTGCCGGTGCAAAGCGTTCTCTCATTTGACTCAAATACTCTGACCATTACAGCTGGTAAACATCCCCACATGAGCGCATCAGAAATTGATGTTATTATAGTGCTTTCCCTTTGAGATGAAGCATAATCACGCGAATCCTTGCTCGCTCTTTCATAGACTCCACCTCAAAATACTGTTCAAGCTTTAAATATCACCTCTGAAAAACGATCCATCGAATCGATGTCATAGTAGCTTGTAAGCAAAATTACTAGAAGGATTAGGGCCTGACTCTCTTTGAACCATTTGGTTAGTAGCCCCCACTTCCACAAGATTTGAATGTATTTGCACACTCGTCTGGACTGGAATCGGTGGTGGAGGAACTGAAGGTGTTTCAGCTGGGTGTTGTCCCAACAAACTTACAGGCTCTTCCAGAATACCACTTTTGTCCAATCATTTGCCCAATCTAGAATACAGGTGGCTCTAATACCCTTTGTAACAGACCCGAACTGAGTAACAGAAAAAAAAAAAGAAGATTCAAGTAGAAAAAAAGAGGGACTTAGAAGAAGCTCTCTAGAACTATTTCTCAGAGAAACATAACATTCCTTAAAATTCTCGATAAGCCTCCACAACCTGTTCAACCAAAACAAAAAGAAACCCGTAAAACACATCATTTCTGGTGCTTACACAATGCACTATTTCATTAAAAAGAAACAAGAAATAAAATAAAATTAAAATTAAAATTAAAACCAACAACTATAATTTTTCAAAACTGGTCATGTCATTTTACATAGTTGTTTATGATGCCTAAATACATGAATTTTGAAGTTTTTAGATGTAATTAACATGGAATTTAAATATCTAATCCCGGACATAATATTTCAGGGGTGTTTGGAGAGGTTTTTGGTGAGTTTCGGTTAGGTTTTATAGTGTTTTAGGGGTTGCCATGTATTGGTACGAGTTGGGGATGTTTGGGTGTGTCTTATGGCATTAAAACCTCTGGTTTTTATGCTTGAATCAGGTCAAGATATAGAGGCACAAATTTTAAGGAGATCGGAAAGTTGAATTGCGTTTTCGGGTGACTTGTCGAGCAAATTTTTATTTTGGTGAGTGGATTATGAGAGTGGGCTACTTCGACAATGTTTTAAATATGTTTTCAAAGTTTTAGGGTGTAAGGAAGGTGTGAAAAACCTCCCTATATTCGAAAGTAAGTTTAAAGTATTGCTTTCTTAAAGGTTCTCATATTATGTCATGTTTTTACTATGTTTTTAGTCATGCTCTTATTGTGTTTTGCATACTTGATTATGCATGTGTTTTAATGCTTATGAGATACTTTTACAAAGGTTTTTTATTCTCCCACAATTTTGTTTTGAAAATATGAGAAAAGTGATTTTATCGGTTTATGCATTTGATGCATAAGATAGTGGGATGCATGTGGTTAATACACTATTTTTAACTTGAAACTTGAGTATTAGTTTTGTGTTGTGTTCGATATTAGATGATGGTTAAGAGGGATAAGTTGATCGATCAATAGGATGTGAGTGCACTATAATTACAAAATACATACGTGTATTAAATGCTTTAGTAATGCATTAGAGTTGATGCTTACTTAGGGTGTGGTGTATGTTTTACATTGCATTAAGAATGGAAAATATCCCAAATGTTAAGGTAAGATATCATGATTGGAGTTAATCTATCATGGGTATGAGTTGGCGGTTTATCCCTCATACGTGATATGAGTAGCGGTTTAGCTCTCATACGTGGCATATTGGCGGTTTAGCCTAATGCTTGGCATGTCTTGGCATGTATGTTTGCATGCTTTGTTCTGTTTATCTCAACGACTAAAGGAAGACTAATTGGATTACTAATACCAACACGAAAAAACGCAAATGTAATGTTTTTACTAATTTTAATGCAAATAGAGTTTGCGAATGTTTGACATTGAGTTCAAACGTTTTATAAGCCTTGCTAAGAGTGTCCTGTAAGCCTTGAGTCTTGTGGCATTATAGCCATGAGTTGAATACACTTGTTGATTTTACTAATGGTGACGTTGTTAGCCTCGAGTTACTTTGTCATAGAGCATGACTTGATTTTTAAATGATGATTCTGGTATATTATGGGTTGCATTGCAAGGTGTTTTATATTGTTTTATACTTGTTTTATTCACTCACTAAGCTTACTTATATTTATCCTCTCATTTACCTTATAATGCAGAAAATTTAATGTTGAGGCAACAAAGAGAAACAAGGATCCAAGTAACCGCGAAGTGAAAGCTCGAATATGCCTTTATAACATTAGTAGTGAGAGAGCAATGTGGATGGGATATCATATAGAGATTGTTGCTTATGCTAAAGATCCTTTCAATGACTAGCATAATTATCCATGTTGATGTTAGCTTGTAACTTGAATTTAAATTCTCTATTGGTATTCCTTTAATTATAATAAAGTTAAATTGAAGCTTGATTCTTTTTATCCCTATGTGTTAATTTGAGTGTTGTTGATAATGAAACATGACTATTTTGAGTTGAATCTATGATGTGATTATTTAAGTTGGAATGTATCTAGAAATCATTTAGAGTATATTGATGTTGTTCTTATATGTGTTTATGTGATTGGTGAAGTTGAAACATTCTCTTAGGAGTTTGAATATATTGTTGCTAACTAGGTTGTAATGCATCAAGTAAGTCGTACATGACATGTGGATAACGTGTACTTAGGGGTATTTGCATATAGAGAATGTTTTGAAATTGTTTAAGACTTGAAATCTGGAAATCTACGTCTTTCTAGGCAGAGGGTTTTGATACACCTTCATAGAGTATCGATACGCAATCATAAACACGAAGCAAATCTGGGAAATTTAACCTGAGTATTGATACCACATGAACTTGTTTCGAAACGACAACTTAAATACAAGCAGACATATCGATATGCTTGAACAAGGTTTCAATACCTATTTTCAAAGTGCTAAATAATATCGAAACGTAGTTTAGGCTGTATCAAAACACGAGTTTGTTACGCAGGGCATCGGACAAGAGATAACCCAAGTATCGATACGCTTGGTCGGCGTTCCGATACCACTATTGACAGTGACGAATGGTATCTAAACGGGACCAAGGGGTATTGATACCCATAACCGTTAAAGTAGTTAAAGGCTGAAAATAAGTTTACATTCCATACGTTTTAGTCCCTAAAACTTATGCATGCAATTAAATGAGTTGTAAACCTTATTTAGGACTAAAATTTGAGATGCAAGCTTGTAATAAACCTAATAAAATATTGGTAACACTAATTTTATAATTAGTCTTTTAGTTTTTGGAAAATTATATTTTGGCCCCTAAAGCATGTTTAAACATTTTAGGATTCGTTGCTTATTTATTTCCGATGTAATTGAATATAATCTATGCATGAACATATAGAATCAAAATAAAGCATCTAAAAAAGATAAAAAAGAAAAAAATTAGGGTCGTTTATCGGGGCGAGTCTCCGAATTAGCTCGGATTTCCCCGTGTAGCTCATTCGAGTCGGGTTTTGTCTAGACCGAGTTTAGGGGTTATAAAGATCCAAGCTGAAAATCTAGTTTGTGTAGATACCAACTTGTGGGGAGTGAAGATTCTTGTGATCATTTTCCAATTGTGTCAAATTTCAACTAGGAAAGTTTGGAAAAACCCAACTATGCCTACATCTTTCGTATCATACCTTTCAGTCAACTAGAAAGAACAAGGGCGTCAATCACATGTCGTTTCAAATACCCAAAACGTTTCTGAAACGTATATCGTACGTGTACGATTGAGATACGTATCTGGAATATACCATGTTAATGGGATACAATTAAAAGTGATCGAGGATAGTTGTGATGTTATTGGGTACATTTTGGGGACGATAAGTAACCATCATGTGTGTGTTTCCAAGATTATTTTACAATTAAGCTCTAATAGATTTTGGCAGCCTCAAAGACATGAAAGAGTGAAGAATAAAAAAAAAAGATTTAGATGAAAAACTAAGTGAAAATAAAAAGAAGAAGAAGAAGAAAATATAAAGAAAAAAACACGACTTTTTAATCTATTCTTCATTTATTAATGATGTTTTATAATATTGTGAGGCCCAATAATTTTTTCATTTAATTATAAGGGTTTTTTACAATAAAATTTATTTCTATTTTACTATTTTTTATATATTCATGATTATATATTTATTATTTTATTTAATTATAAATAATTTAATTAAAAAATTAAATTACTTTTTGATTTATCTTTTATTATTATTATTATTATTATTATTTTATTTTTAATGTTCCCTTTTTTATTATTATTATTATTATTTTATTTTGTATTTTGTCATATCCTTATTGTATTCCTAAAAATTTTAAGAACTATGTTTTTTTTGTCCTCGTACTTATATATGTTCCCGTATACGTATCAGCGCAACATAATCAATTAGGAATTACTTCAATTTTCAGTCTTGATATTCTAACTAATGCATCAATCATTTTAAAGTCTTGATATTCTAACTAATGCATCAATCATTTTAAATTTGTTATAAGTCGTGAATGACAGAAAAAATTGGAAGACATCTTAAAAGAAGATGAAGAAACTAGAAGAAAACCATCACTGACAAATGAAAGTTAAAAGACCTCTCTAAAGAGGGTGCAGAAACCAGCAAAATCAGCTGCAAATTATCAACAATGACAGAAAGAACAACATGATTAAATCTTATTTATTCAACTCAATGATTCCCGAAAAAAAAAATAAAGCTCAACTATTAATTAGCTAATCCCAACATCCGCTACTGTCTTCAAACGAACATGTGAGCGTGTGTGTTGTCATAAATGCATATTAGAACTCCATGAATAAGAACAAGAAAGGGTGCAAGAAACTCTTACACATATACCTAATTTTCCCTTTTTGTCTTGATCCACTTTCCATGCAAATTGCAACCATCTGTTTAAATGGGGACTAATGGACATATTTGGTGGGCATTGAGAAGCAACGACAATATGACCCACTTTGCTTCAAGGCATTCAAATCCATGAGAAAAAAGACATCATTTCATTTGACATTGTCATATGTATGGTGCTCTCACTGACATTAAAGAAAACAATAAACCAATCCAATTCCTCCAGCTCTTTCATATTCACTGCTTCATAAATTAGATTGGTTTAATGTATTTTGTTGGTTGTTGAAAGCAAAAAGCATGGGGCCAGTGGCCACTGAATTGATAAGAGGAGCATATACAAAGTGAGGCCTTGAAGTGGAGGTGAATTTTTTCTTTGTTGAAGATTTGACGGGCATGCAAACATCAGTCATCCAGGTATATTATGCCTGCTTGAACAAAGCAGTAAAGGCCTGAACCAATGGATCTTCTCGGCCACACTGTCCCTGTCCCACCAAAGTTGGCCCCTGGAGCAGGCACTAGTGGTGGCAATGTCAGTATAGTTGGGAATTCTTTAGGAATCTTTTTCAATGGTTTGCTGCTCAAACTTGCCCACACATGGTTCCAAGGAAATATGAGCAGTGTGGGGCAGAGAAATCCCAGTTATGTTTTGCATTGTTCATGCTTTTTTCCTTTCAGACACCAGTGCAAGAAGGCAATTTTTAACGTATTAAGCTGATATATATTGACTCGGAGATTGAAATAGCAGTCCTTACCATGATAATATTATCGTCTAAATCTGTAAAAAAAAAAAAAAACAGTCTATAGTGACCATAATATATTTATTATTGTCTGCAATCGTGATTCGTGATAAAAATTCGAATAAAAATATAACTACAACCCTAATTTAGATATTTGTATGTACTCATTTTTTTTGTTTTTTTTATTATGCGGTTTGTAATTCAAGAAATAAAAAGTTTTCATGTATGATTAATATTTCTCTTTTAAAGTGCATTTTCGTTCTCTTTATTAATGCAGTTGTTATCAAAGGCAGAAAAATGTAAGGGTTTGTTGAGGTCACCCACACACAAAATTTTAAAATTGTCTTCACTTTTCACCCTTTAAATTTTTAAAATATGTTTTGGTCTCTTACAATTTTAAAATATTATCATTTTAAAAGGTTGTAATTTTATTGTTTTAGCTATCTACGTTGATGATATGATTCTTGTTAGTCCTAGTATGTATTAAATATTGATTATAAAATAATTTTTTCATAACACTTTTAAAATTAAAGATATAGATTTAAATTTATCTCACAAATACTAAACTAGACGTAGCATATGCAGCAATTATCTTAGTTTATTGATAGTTGAAATCTCCTATCTCATAATCATATTTGTTTACACGTTTCGCCTTAAAAATATTTTTTAAAATTAAATATTAAACCTTAACTCTAATTTTGATATCTTAAACTTTATACCCTAAAAAATATACCATATCCTTAATTTTTTAAACCCTAACCACAACTATTTACCTTAAATTTTAAATCCTAAACCCTAAGCCCACAAATTTAAAGTGAGAGTATCGAAGAAGATATAATAAAGAGACAGAAGACACTCGTTTATTGATACTCTTATTGATATTCATCTAGTTTTAGCTCCGGTTTTTAAAAAATTAAAACAGATTTATGGTCAAAGTTTATTTTTTCCTGTTGGTAATTAAATTAAAAATAAATATACTTGTGAATTCAATAGTTAATTTTTCTCAGATATGATCTACAACTTCAATTATCCTCATCTAACGTCTATTATGATAAATTGTTTGCTATAGTTCAACACAAAAAAAAATAGAGAGAGATTGATTGTTGTAGCCACCCTTTCGCTAATTAAAAAAATTATTAATTATTAATATTAAAATTAAGTGTAAGATAAAAAGGGTTTTAAAATTTGTTGGAGTCGCTACCGGTCACTTTTGGTAGATCGGACACCAGGAAATCAGAGATTCGTTAAAAATTGAGTTCAAGAGTCGGTTACGATTTTAAAACGGTATCAGCGTTAAAAAAACCGCCCAAAAATTGCCACCTTTATCAAAATAACCGCTTAATTAATTTAGGATTTTTCGGTTTAAAGTGCCATTTAAATTATGGTTTGTTTGAGGTTTGAATTTATTTTAATTTTACCGTGTCTTTACTCGAAGGTAAACGCATACACCGCCACCACTATGTTTAGTGTCGGGCCCGTTACAACCGAGTAAAGATGTAGTTATTAGGCTCATTCATTAAGGATGTGATTTAACTTAGATGACAAGTAAATAATACAACATTAACAAAATATATATGCATGAATAAAATATATGCATATATATATATATATATATATAATAAAATCATGGCATAATAAATTAAAAACATAACAAGACAAGTACAACATATAAATAAAAGGCATAAAATAAAACAAAACATGGTATAAATAAATACAAATGTGTGACAAAGTAAATAAAAACATGACAAGGTAACTAAATGCAACAATATGAGATGAAAATAATGCACAAATAAATATAAATATGCACAATGAAATAAAATAAATAAACAAAAACATGCAAATAAATAAGAATATATGAATAATAAATAAATAAATGAATAAAATTTAAATAATAATCAAATTAAATAAATAAATAAAATAAACCAAAATAATCAAAAAGCCAATGGAATGAACTAAAATGAAAGGATTAAAAAACTTTTAGACCTTCAAATTGTCATTTCTATGTGAGGAAGGTCTTAAAAGGATATATCAAAGCACGGAGAGGCTTGGAAATAATAAAACCATTAAAAAATAACTGGATTCGTCCAAATCAGGACCAAATCGTGAGATTTTGAAAATATTCGAGGACTACGGGGTGATTCTCGAAATGCGAAGGGATTTAATGAGGAGATTAGCCCATTTTTTTAAAAAAATTTAAGTATAAAACATACTTTCAAAACAGTAATAACCCCTCCCTTTCATTTTTCATTATAACTGAAAATCAAAAGCCCCTTATACTCTCGGTTTTCATTCAAAGAAAACCCAGAAAAGATGAATACCTTCAAGGTGTTTATCGCTTTTTCCAGAAAACACCATGAGGAAAGCCGAGAACCGCCACGCCGGTTACCGCTCGTGGTGGCCGATGAGTTTGAAAAACCCTATTTCGAAACTAAAACAACAAAACCACATCAGATTTTAGACACCGAAAACAACTAAAAGAAAACATATTTTTTCTTTAAATCCCAAAAAGAAAACTCCTTTGGTCCGAAAAACCAAGAAAGGAGTACAACTTCTTCTCTACGGCTCACCAACGACACCCAAAGGTGCGAGGCTTGTCGCCGATTGAAAGAAGAGTGTCAACAGAGCAACCGGTGTTAACCCCTCAAGGTAAAAAAACAACTTCGAAACTCTCAATCTAAATCCTATTTCGTATGCGAAACTGAAGAGGTTTTACCTCAGAAGGTTCTTTGTTGTATTGATTGAAAAGTAGGGTGGGAAGAGGATCCCTACAACTGTTGTTTTTTCGGTTCTTTATAGCCGAAAATTCATATATATCAAAAAAATAAAAATCCCTAAATGTTCTATATTATGCGATTTGGCTCTATGGTCCTTCTGATTGTATTTGTTTGAATGCTCTGATGATTCTTTGAATTTTTGGGAGTTTTGCTTCTGAAAAATTGTACAAAATCTGACATGAGTACTCTTTGTTTTCGTGTGAGGTGGATGTGAATCGGACAAACGGAGGGGACCACCAGCTAACGATCGGACGGTGATCGGACGATGAGAAGATGAACGGTTCTCTGGCATGCGAAGGGTCGAATGCGTGCAGATGACACACGCGTGGGAAGCTCAACCTCCGGCGCGTGGGCGCGTTTGGATCTCCAGATCCTTCCTTCAGCTTCCTCTGGACCGTTGGATCCAAAGGTGGGGAGGCGGCTGCGCAAAGAAAAGAGATGTTAATTAGGGTTTCTGTTAGTTATCCGGGCTAAAGGATTCTGGGCTCTTGTAATTGAAACGGGCTTGTAATTTAATTATTATTGGACTTAAAAGAATGTAATGGATTATTATATTATTTTTTATCAGATTGGGCTTTGCTTATTAATTATTTGCTGGTTATTTATTTACATATGCTTATAAATAACAATAATAATAATAAATGAAAATAATATAATAATAATATTTAATATTAATAAATAATAATAATAATAATAAAAATAAAATAATATAAAACGGAATTAAAAGAAAGGAAATTGAACTATGTATACGAGAATGAAATGTGACATGTTTTGAAATTTGATTTAATAATAACGAAAAAAAGGAAAATAAACAAAAAGGAAAAATGTTTTTTTTTTCAGAGGTTACAACGTATAATAAGAAAAATAAAGCAAATATATATACACATTTTTGATTTTAAAATAAGATGATAAAAAAGTAATATTTATGATAATTTAATTTTTTTGAATTTCTTAAAAGAAAATGATAGCATATAATAACATTTTTTTTTGATTTTTTTTTTTTAAACATAGTATATAATATAGTAATTTTTTTGTATTTTTTAATGATGATAACAAGTCCGTTTATTCAAATTAAAAATAAAATTAAAATCGAGTTTAGACCCGGATAAAATTAATAATTGCAATTATCATTTCATTAGAAGAGTATTAAAAAAATATATGATGTACCATGTAACTGTGTTGTAGCTTATTAAAACTATTATAGTCGTTAGAATTAGTTAATTAATAGTTAGTTAAGAGTATTAACTGCTCTTCTAACTTTTATATATATCAATTTACTATTCATTAAAATAATATTTTTATAGTTTCTATTTACTCAAAACTTTATACTACAATTTTAAGATGATATTAGAAGTTTTTTTTTTTCTTTTGCAATCGGCTGAAGCAAATAAAATTTTCAAGAATGATGATCCAAGCAATGAATATAATATTCACCCAAATAAAAATTTTGCACTTGTTTTAACTTCTCTATTTAATGGAAGCAATTGTCATGAATGAACTCGAGCTATGAAGATGTCTCTAATCTTCGAGAAGATATGGTTAAAGATCCTAAAGAAAATGATCCAAGATTTTAGGTTTGGATAAAATGCAATAATTTTATATTCTCATGGCTTCAGCGATCTTTGAATCTTAAGATTGGGCAAAGCGTCATATGAATTAAAAATTGTTGTGATCATTTTTAAGCGGAGTAAAATAACCTGAAGATTATTCTTTAAAAATAAGATTTTCAACTAAATTTATTTAATCTTAAAAGTTAGGTTTTTATGTTAATTTTAGTTTTAAAACTTAATTAATCTTTATAAAATCAATAATTGATTTTGATATAACAAGTATATTAAAAGAATAATTTTTAAAATAAAATAAAATTTTAACTACTCAAAAAGTCTCATAAACTAACATGATTTTGAACTTAAAATAATTTCTAAGTCAAACCTTAAAACATACCGATACCCAATAACCCTATCGATACAAATTTTTAACAATAGAATTTCAACCTTTCTTTGACTATTAAGTACCGATACGCGTGTAGCCGTATCGGTACGTCGGTTCAGTCCGAGCTCATCCGTTTCAATAAGTCATTCAACCTAGGAACATGTAATGGCTATATGAGTATCAGTACAACCACTAAGCATACTGATACAGAGTTAAGAATTTTAAAATATTTTATAATATTTATTTGACCGGTACATTATTAGTTTTATTAGAACCAATACTTTAAAAAACGATTACACATATTGATACAACAACCTCGTTTATCGACATGACTTCATATAAAATGTTAAGACTGTGAGAAAAATGAGTATCGATATTATACAACCCATATTAAGCCCCTTTAAAAATAAAACACACATATGAATATGTCTACACGCGTACCGACCCTGTTTGTATTTTTCAAGTTATGCATATCAATACAACCTCCTACATATTGATACCCTTTATACTTTTTCAGGATATCGATATGGCGTCTCCTCATATCGATAATCAGTATGCAAAGTTTGTCTTTTTATAGTAGGTATCAATATTAAAGCATGATTATCAATATCAAAGGTTAACAAACATCATTTAATGCGGGAAAATTTTTCACCAATAGTTATAATCAATACCTTAACCACCCAAACAATTTGAAATCAATAAAAGGATATAAATACAAGTCTTCAAAACTACTACAAAAACTAATAATCAAACGTTAAGCAATCAAGTAAATATCCAACCACTTTTGAGCTTATAGAGTTAAATTCTTAGTAACTCACTCGAGTCTATAAGAAATATATATCTTGTTAAAACATTCACAAAGATTCAACAATATGTCAATCTTGGTTCTGCTTGTGAAATATGTCTTATACCATTGGTTAGGATTGATCTTGACTAACCAATCATAAGACTTCGATGAGACAAATTTTATTTTTTATGTGTCTTTGAAATCTTTGACAGTGGTTGATCTTGTAGCTTTTAAAAAAAAGATCTTTCAGACGTTTTCCCTCGTTAAAATTTTCTGACTTAAAATTTGTATATAAATATCTAACATATGTCTTGTGTTTAGAATGTGAAAACAGTTTTACAATGAAATTCGCAAGTCCCTATAAATATACAAAATATGTGTTCATTAATCAATCATCCACAAACAAAAAAATAAAAATTATTAAATAAATTTTTTTTCCTGTCAGATATGAAAAATATGTGATATGAATTGATATCCATATCATTCTTTAAAATATCCAGGAGCCATTCTCAAAATTCACCATATTCACTTTCAACACATGCATATATAATAGGATATATGTAGTCATTAGCATCTATTCCAACTGTTGTTAATGTATGTTCACTATAATACTCCTTTAAGTGATATCCATCAAGATTAATTATAGATTTAGAGCTTGCATTAAATTCATCTTTGCACGCTCACATGCAAATATACATCTTCTAAAAAAGACCTTCATTTAAATAACAAATGATAATGATCCTCTATTAGTATGATTTACTCAGCAAAATAGTTATATATATTCTCATATTATTGCTTTTGACATTCTATTATTTGCTCATGGCATAATCTCTGACCTTTAGATATTTTAGTGAGACACACGTGAGTAAAGTGATCCTTGTAAACATCTTTTATCAAATATATGGTAGATAATTATAATCTATTGAAAATTTATAAAAATATTTTCTTTACAATCTATTTAGATGTCACATGCTTATTCTTAAGGTTTTTGAAACATCTATATTGAGAAATATATGTTTTAATTTGTCAGAGGAGTTTAACGGGTCATTTAAATTTTTGGGTAAAGTCCTTAGTATCTACGGACACCCTTATTTATATACTGTCACTATTTTTTTTTTATCAATTTTTAAACATAACATTGTATATATCAACCTTTCATATTGATTAATGATTTTTTTTAGATTTTTTTATCAACAAACACTAATTAAATTTCAAATCTAGGGTTAATCATATCAAAAATATTGTTAAATTTAAGAAAAATTCCACCATCAAAGTTTGACTCATGAACACTATTTAGCGAGTCAAATCTGTGACTCTCAATATTATTGTTTACTCTACTCCCAATTCTTAAATCAAATAATCATATGTCACAGTACATTTTTTAACTTTATTTATCACATTTTCAATACATGTTTTTTCTTCCACATCACTCATATCATTATTAGACTCAACAAAAGAAAAATCAGAAACATTAAAGTTCACAAAACATAGATTCAGAATCATAATCAGATTTTACAACTATATTTTTAATTTGGTCTAAATTTGGGTGCTTACTAATTTCAATCTCAACAATTCCAGGTTCATCATTCAAGTCATCATGACCTAACTCTAAACCAAGTTCATCATTGAAGTCATTAGGGCCTCTTTCAACTTCATATTTAATAGATTCCTCAATTACATATACATCTAGATAATGGTCCCTAGGCATATTTTCTATCAAATTGAGGATATTTTGATCAACTTTTAACTCCTTAATTATTTTCCTAGTTAAGTTATTTTCTGTTTTTTTCCAGTATAACATAACTGGACACCTATAATCTAATGCATACTATATCATCAAACTCAAGTATATTCATCACATCAATTCTACACTAATTATAATGAGCAATACATTTTTAAGCATACCTAAAAACAGGATCTTCAACAAAATAACTATTATGGTGTATAACTGTTGTGCAAAAGTCTAATTGTATTTCTAAAGAACAATCAAGTAAACAATTTCAATAAACATATTACAGTAACAAGACAATAAAAGCAGTTCACATGAAGATTGTTTAATTATTGAGTAAAGAAATTAAATTATATACACCATCATTACACTTGAAATAATATTAAACTAAATCAAACATATTACAATGAAAGTAAAACTATATAAAAAATTAACAACCATTCACACACAATTCAAAATCACTTTCATATTAAAGTGAATAAAAATTAAAAAATAATCTAAAAATAAAAATCATTCACACATAACTTTAACATTACTAAAATCTTAAAATAAACTTTAACTATTAAAAGAAAATAATTAAAAAAATAAACTTATTAATCGCATCAATTTTAATGAAGTTAAACCTAACCCTAAATCAACCCTAAAGAATTAAGAACGAAAAGAAAACTAAAATAATGGAAGAACAAATACATACCATAGTGAAAATATCTTTTTTTCATGGGATCGTTTTTTATGAAAAATTTAGTCAATGAACCAATTTGTAACATTCGATGATTAAGGGATACAAAAGAAAATTAAGATATAATCGGGAAATAATTTATGTAGTTTATTGTAATCACCCACTTTAACTCTACTTTTAATTTTAAATTTAAATAAGGGCCTATTGTACATTATTATATACTATGTCGTATTATTGTTGTGCGCATATGTTATCATAATAAACATTATTATATATTGCATGTGTTATAACGTGATTTCCTCATTTTATTATGTGCCTTAGTATGAATGTCGTATATTTTTATTATTATTATTATTATTATTAGTAATATATTATTGTTAATAAGAATGGCCCATATATCATAAGATATAAAATCCCAAAGAAAATAAATAACATAATAAGAGTCTAATAAAACAAGCTTAAAAATAATTACAAGACCCGATTTTAATTATAAGCCCAAGACTAAGCCCAACATCAAGGAAAACCTAATATCTAATAAAGTTTTTATCATCTCAGGTTGCAGACGCCCATGATTTTCCATCCACTGGATCAGGATGGCCACTAACGGTCCAGATTCATCCAGACAACTCACGAGGATTACCACTCGCGCGTGCTCTGCACAATTGACTTTTCAATTCGGACGTGGACTAGACGCGCGGCCATCATATTTTCAGTCGACGTTTTCACTGTTAAATTTATCGACCGTTCATTTTTACCACCACTGTACGCCACCACCAGCCTGAAAAACCTCCAAGAGATAGAATATCATACATCAATCTGGGAAAAAGGGGTAAACTTTATATGCAATACTGAAAATGGAAAATGGTTAGATCTGAGTCATAATTACTAGAAACCAAAAAGGGATATTGTATTTGACAGAAAAGAAAAGTACACAAGAAGAAAAAGGATATAACCGACCATCATTATAGGAAAAAGAGGAGATTCCAGAAACCATTATCTATCAAAAATCATTATAAAAAAGAGCATTTTGTAACCCCTAGAAGACTCATCCACTAGACTTCATTACCACTCAACCATTCAAAATACATGGGCCCATTATAAAATGAAATATTGTAAACAAAAAAAGAAATAGAGAGAATCCATTATAACAAATCTTTCCATCAATTGAAACAAAAGAAAAATCAAGAATTATTTTTTGGTAAAAATGATTTTAATCTTTCATGTATGCAACAAAACGTAACAAAAACAGAAGAGAAAAAGAGGAGCAAAGAATTCACCTGTTTTCGACCAAGTCCCACACCGGCAATAAGCCTTGAATGGAGAGGTGAGCCCTCGAAGAGATAAATGGTTGGAAATATCTTTGGAAGGGGACGATCGATGATAGTGTGTTGACTAACGGTTTATCCCCCACTTAGATCCTAATTCCCTCAACGCCTCTGAGGTAAAATCTGGGTTTAAAACATTCCTATAACTACATAAAAATGTGGGGGTGTTACGTCAAGGTAATATTTCATTATCAAAGAAAATGAAACTAAATGGATTATATTTTCATTGACTATGCGAAACATAGCAATGAATATCATTTTTTGTAGAAAAATATGATAATGAAAATAAAAAATGGCATATTCTTTAAAATGCAATTCTTAGATAAGTTGATCCAAGTTTTTTAAAATGAATTATGGATATGAAAAATAGTAAACATGTTCAACAAATAGTTGAAACAAAGATATTGTCCTTATGACAAATAAGTGTGATAAATGATGGTATGTCAAACCTATTGGGATATATGATCCTATGTTGATGATGTACAATGAAATGATAGATATACCAAAGATCTGTCAATTCAAGATTGATAAGGAAAATATTTGATTGATAGATTTGATTTTGGGTATCTAAATCAAATAATCACTTGAATGTCTCATATTGATACAATCACACAACATGAAGAAGAAGTTTGGCTAGGATGTTTCTGGCATAGACAGAACTCCGAAAAAATATGAGTCAATACTTTTTGAAATGGAATATGTAAATGTCATATACAATGTAAGTGAATTGTATTAGACAAATTAGTGCTTTCACTATGAGCAGTTTAAACAGATTCACAATATAATATAAGGTCAAACCCTGAATAATAATTGTGAGAATTTTGAGATATCTCAGAGATACTCAAGATTATAAAGCATTATTCCGTAAAGATTCTTCGATAAAAGTGAATATTTTCACATTGAATGAATAAGCTATGTCATGTCTTTCTTAAGACAAAAGTTTATAACCAGATTCAAAATAGAAACTGAGTTTGAGATCCTGACAGCTTTGTAAGAAGTCAAATGACTTTAAAATTTCTTGGAGGATACTCATGATTGGCCTGAGCATGTGCCAACAATATTTATTGGTAGAGCACATAGTTTTATGAGGAACGATAATTTGAAACATATGGGTCAACAATTTAATATCGTTAGACAACTGATCTCAAATAGAGTTATCACTTTACTGATTTGATAAAATCAAAGGATAACATTGTGGATCCACTAACCTAAGGGTTAAATTGAGATTAAGTTGAGAAAATATCTAAAGGAATGAGACTAAAGCCCATAAAAAATAAAGGCGCTATGTGAAGGAAAAACCCTACCTAGTTGACTAGAGATCCCAAGATCTAGATTCAAAGGGACAACTTAATTGCATAGACCTGTGTAGTCACTATGGGGGTTCCTCTCTCAGGTCCATTCCTATGATGTTAACAATGATAAGAATTTGGTGAAGGTTGCGCAAAAGCTTTTAATGATCATTGTTGCTTTAGTGTACCGAACAACATAAGTTACCTATGTGAGAGTGAAGTCGGGTCGCTTCAAGGAGACTATTAGGCATAGTTCTCTCAAACTCTTGCAGAACCAGGAGATGACCACGAACATATGGGCATAACGATGAGAGTTATAACTCTCGTCAGAGAGATAGGTGTGTGAGGTATGTCATCGTTTACACCAACGACTGACAGTTCAAGGGCATCGCGTTTACTAATTAACTAGTAAAGTAAATATACTTTCACAAGGGAAGGTTCAAAGGACGAAACCTACCTATGCTATTCATTTATCAATCATAGATCCTATCATCATATCGAACCAAAAATGTTTTGATAAAATCATCAATTTTATTCATGTGTGAGATTGTTGGAAAAAACAGTAAGAAGTGACCAACTTTGAGCCATATTTTGGAATAGTAAAAATGGAGATTCGAATAAGAAATTTATTGTTTCTTATTCTACTCTGTGATATCTTTACAGTGGTATCTAATATGCTCAAAATGGTTGAGTAATGAATGAGAAATTGATGTTCAAAGTAAGGAGGTCATGAATAGAGTAAGGAATGAAACCTCATTATCCCACATGGATGGAATAAACGAAGTGAGAAGTGTTTATATACACTTACCTACATAGCTGTCATTGAATGACTTGACTCTAGGGTTCGGGTGCATGACTTGGGCGATACAAATGTCTGGACCGGTCGAGCCCCTTGTGGACTTGTTGATATTTTACCCATTGTGATTAAATTTTTCCTTAAATTATTTATCTTTTTTTAATATTCAATAAGAGTTTATATTTTACTTAAATACAAATTAAGAATATTAGATAATATAAAATTGACTATTCATAGTAAATTCGAATTTGATTCGGATCAGAACTCTCACTTGTTTTGACCTAATTTTTTCCTATAAATAAGAATGAAAAGCTCAGTTTCAGAACACACTCAAAAATCATTTTCTTCTCTAGTTTTTATTTCGATGATTAGCGAAGGTAAGAAAAGTTCGGGATATCTGAAGATGTGCTACTATTGAAGATCCTCTAGTTGTTATATCCTAGGAGACAGACTACCAACAAACTCAAGCACCTCAAGATTGATGAAAATTTTCTCTTAAGGAAACTGCATTGGTGTTGACGTCAACATGTTTCCAAAATGGGTTTGATCTAAAATATTTATTTATTTTATTTCATATTTTTCGATTTTCATTCTGTTCGTTAAATAATAATATTTGTTTTATTTTATTATTTATTTATTATTGGATTAACCATAAATTTTCTAACATCTACCACCAAGGAATATATTTTCCTCATAATCGATTTCATGTCTTTGTGAGAATCCTTGTGCAATTAAACAAGCTTATCTCTTAATTTCCCCTTTTGATTTCTCTTTCTCACGAAGGCTCATTTATATCTACGAGCTTTACACATTTCAATGTAAGGCCTATAGGCCCAAATACTTCTCTTTTCGAAAGAGATTTTAGTTTCACTTTAGTGGCCTCTTTCCATGTTGGTCACTCATTTCTTTGTTTATATTGCCCAATTGACAATAATTCATGATCCATATCATCAAATAAAATTTCTAGTGCTATATTGCATACAAATATATTATCGACGTCGATTTAATTTCAATTCTACTTATTACCAGATATGACATAATCTATTGAGATCTCTTTATTATCAGGTACCTGAGTCATGTTAATGTCTCTGTTGGAGATCTTTTAATCTCTTTTATAGATTTTCATAATACGTTAATTCCTCGATCAGACCATCATAAAATATAACTCTTTTTCTTTTTTGAGGATTTTTATAATTGGAACCTACTTGTCTACCACGCTTCTAGTATAAGTTAGACTTATTAGCAACTAGAGATTGTCCTTCCAGGACATTAAATTTAATTAGAGCATTCATAGCTGATAAACATGACTTAGTCACTCTTTTAGGGTCAGCAAAATCATCTAGCAATTGATTTGCTAAATCAATTATCCTTTGAACTTATAGTTCACATTGTTGAATACGTGGATCAAGCTAAGAAAATGATAATTCATTCCAGCTTATTCTTTTTCCATCTATTTTATTTTTCCCCTAATGTTGGGTAAACTGACTCATTAAAATGATAGTTAGTAAATCAAGTTGTATATAAATTCTCTCTTAGAAGCTCAAGATATTTAATTATCAAAGAGAATTTAAATCTGACATATATTACTAACATGACTCATCTTTGTGTGTTATGGTGGAACAATTAAGACATATATCGCACACCAAAAATCTAAGATGAGAAATATTTGGTTTTTAACCAAAAACCATTTATAATAGACAGAACTTATGATCATTGATGGAGGCTCAGAACTCCTGCTTTTATGATGAAGCATTCGTCCTTCCACCTTTGTCAGATTGTAGTATTTACGATGTCGAACCCACGAGGATTGACTTTACTTACGCAATTTATTCTTCATGTACAATGGAAAAGTAAAGACACAGATAATTGAGTTGGATTATAACTAAGGAAACTAATTAAAGCAATAAATATAAATGATCAAGAAATCAAGGATGGAAAAGTGGGGCAGGTTAGAGTGCTTCGTAGTGTGGGTTCAATTGACTTGTTTCTGTCTCATGCAATTATACAAAACTGTCCCGACAGAACTGTAGTTTTACTGCCTCAGCAATGAAGGATTACGTCCACTGCGGCAATCCCTTGCTCTTGGGTAGACTTCTTCAAGGTTCGGCAAAGTGTCCTCTGATGACTCCGCTTATCCCTAAGTCGAAGTACTGTTGACGATTAGTCCTTGATGATACCTCCCGGCGTGAATCAACTATAACCACCAACCAATCTCACACTTCTTTTAGCCGCTGAAACTCTAACCTATCCCTAGGCCGAGTTAGTATTTTCTAGCTAGAAAAATATCGTACTTATCCCTTTCGTGAGCCTAACTCTCCCGATATTAGACAAATAAATCTCTCACAAACTTCTCTCCCGAGCTTGAATGCAAGAACAATGAATGACAAAGATTAAGCAAACCTCAATATTTTATTGCATAAAACAAGAAAGCAAAGTATAATTTTCTTCCACAACTACTTCACAAACTAACTAAACCCCAAGGGGGCGATGGAGGAGTTTAGGGTTTTCTATGAACACTTGATTTCGAGATATCTCCTCTCTACATAGGCTATGGTTTATATAGGCTTGGCCTAGGGCAAACCTTTCCAAAGTAGGAATACAATTTGGAGTAAAACACAAGTTAAGTACATAAATAAAAGATATTTATTTTATTTCCTAGTTTATTCCTATAAGGATTCTTTTCCCACGTGGCCTTTGACCTTGACTTTTCGTGTGTTTCTCAGCTCCGATTTCTATACCGCTTGTCTTAAAACGTCCACCTTATTTTTCTCTTCAGATCGCCTATCATATCGATATTTGCTCTTCAGGTGCTGCCGCGACCTTCAAGTGCTGCCGAGGCGGGTACTAATCTGCATTCTAGTTTTGGCTTCCAACATCCATCTTCTAGTTTGGCAACTCCTATGATGCAGTTTCCTGTCTAAGAAAGAAAACCATCAAATGCATCTGTTTTATGCCAAATAATAGATAAATTAATGAATTGAGTATTGGGATGCTGAATATGGAAATAAGCAGAATTATCCAATATTGCCATTAAATCTGTCCTTTATTAGCAATAATCGAGTGAGAAATTGGTATAAAGAATAAGACTTTTAGGCACTCGTCACACCCTCAAACTCGAACTATTGCTTGTCCTTAAGCAATGCACAAGATAGATTTTTAAGTAAGGAATTTTAAAGTAATATACCGTCCTGCTTGTAGCGGTAGAATTCCTTTCTTGACTCGGCCTCTTTTATGTTATAGGAATTCCTCGGAACTGGACTATGAGTCTTGGTGAGTGTGTGCGTAGCTGTGTCAAAGTTGATTATCTAAGTTCTAATCCTTTTTCTAGCTCAAAACTTCCGACTAAGATTTTTCTTCAATTATTTTTCTTTCCTTTTCCATGTTTGGTATATAAATATATATTGCTATATACTTATATTGCTTGAGCCAGTTTTCGGGCACCTCAAGTATTAACTACTCTTACTAGAGCCAATTTCAGACACCTCTAGTAAGTGGGAAAAAGACTAAGTCCTAGAGCCAGTGATCGGCAACTCTATGGACTAAACTAGAGCCGGTGATAAGGTCCTCTAGTTAAAATCTAAGCCTAAGTCCTTATTGCTTTTCAAAGAAAAGAACTTTTAAAAATCAACTAAGACTAGCAGTGTTTATAGATTTTTCAGGCTCATAGTCTAATCCTAAGTACTAATCCTAAGAGACCTTTCTGATTTCAAGTCTGGTGAATGGTGCATACTGGTGTGGCGGCTAGAGAATATATTGTTGTCAAGGCAGTCTCAATAAAATTCAACATACTTAAAAAAATTGCATAAAACTGTAATTGTTGTAAAGAAAAAATTTAAGGCAGTAGTAGGATAATCCAAATAATTTTCATACATGACATATATTTTTATAAGGCAGAAAATAGGATCAATACTCCCCCAAACTCGAGGGATGCATTGTCCTCAATGCATGTATCTGAGCATAAGGCAACAATAAAAGACAAGATAAAAATTAAGAGACAAGGAAAAGATAAACCAATATTTATATATCGCGTCTTGGCCTCTTTTGTATCCTGAGGGTCATCAGTTTGTGTGGAGTTTGTTGAGAAAGAAACTAAAAACTACACTTGGAAAACAATAATGAAGAAGCATGAAATAAAATGAGGGAGAGTAAGTTTTAGGGACGCAAACCCGTCATCGTATGTTCTTGGGTGGCCAGCCCTCCTTCACATTTTTTCACCGAGGCAACCTTTCTCCGTGGCAACTTGCCGCCGAGACAACCTCCGATGTGGCATTATGCTGTCGAGGCAACCTTCTTGGGCGGGATGACAAGCTCAATTTCAGGGTCGTTTTATATGCTTCATGGTATCTTCTTCTTGAAATTCCATCGTAAAAAAAATAACTCAAACATAATTAAACTTATTTCCTAAAACAAATAACTCAAAAATAATTAAACTAATTTCCTAAGATAGTAGTGCAAGAAAAATAAAAAGGAAAGTTGGAATCGCCAATCCCCGACAATGACGCCAAATCTGATGGAGTCTCGGAAGTCCTACTTTTATGATGAAGCATTCGTCCTTCCACCTTTGTCAGATTGTAGTATTTAAGATGTCGAACCCACGAGGATTGGCTATACTTACACAATTTATTCTTCCTGCTCAATGGAAAAGTTAAGACACAGATAATTGAGTTGGATTATAACTAAGGAAACTAATTAAAGCAATAAAGATAAATGATCAAGAAATCAAGGATGGAAAAGTGGGGTAGGTTAGAGTGCTTCGTAGTGTGGGTTCAATTGACTTGTTTCTGTCTCATGCAATTATACAACACTACCCCGACAGAACTGCAGTTTTATTGCCTCGGCAATGAAGGATTACGTCCGCCGCGACAATCCCTTGCTCTTAGGTGGACTTCTTCAAGGTTCGGCAAAGTGTCCTCTGATGACTCCGCTTATCCCTAAGTCGAAGTACTGTTGACGATTAGTCCTTGATAATACCTCCCGGCGTGAATCAATTATAACCACCAACCAATCTCACACTTCTTTTAGCCACAGAAACTCTAACCTATCCCTAGGCCGAGTTAGTATTTTCCAGCTAGAAAAATACCGTACTTATCCCTTTCGTGAGCCTAACTCTCCCTATATTAGACAAATAAATATCTCACAAACTTCTCTCCCGAGCTTGAATGCAAGAACAATGAATGACAAAGAATAAGCAAACCTCGATATTTTATTGCATGAAACAAGAAAGCAAAGTACAATTTTCTTCCACAACTACTCTACAAATTAACCTAAACAGGGGGCGATGAAGGAGTTTAGGGTTTTCTATGAACACTTGATTTCGAGATATCTCCTCTCTACATAGGCTATGGTTTATATAGGATTGGCCTAGGGCAAACCTTTCCAAAGTAGGAATACAATTTGGAGTAAAACACAAGTTAAGCACATAAATAAAAGATATTTATTTTATTTCCTAGTTTATTCCTATAATGATTCTTTTCCCATGTGGCCTTTGACCTTGACTTTTCGTGTGTTTCCCAGCTCCGATTTCTATGCCGCTTGTCTTAAAACGTCCACCTTATTTTTCTCTTTAGATCGCCTATCATATCGACATTTGCTCTTTAGGTGCTATCGCGGCCTTCAAGTGCTGCTGAGGCGGGTACTCATCTGCATTACAGTTTCAGCTTCCAGCATCCATCTTCTTGTTTGGCAATTCCTATGATGCAGTTTCCTATCTAAGAAAGAAAACCATCAAATGCATCTGTTTTATGCCAAATAATAGATAAATTCATGAATTGAGTATTGGGATGCTGAAATATGGAAATAAGCAGAATTATCCAATATTGTCATTATATCTGTCCTTTATTAGCAATAATTGAGTGGGAAATTGGTATAAAGAATAAGACTTTTAGGCACTCGTCAATCATTTGTTGGCTTGATGTAAATTAGTGATTCTAAATGTAAAATGACATGTCATCAATATTATCAAGACCGATTGTCTTTATAAGATAATCTGGAAAATGTGCTTATAATTTTTTCAACTGAGCAAGTAACCTCGCAAACATAAAGTTGCGGGTTAATAAAAAGGATACATATGATCATCTAGCCGATGCATCGATTAAAATCGTAAAATATCTAGATGGACTATAAGAAAGGTTTATGGACCCACATCTATCGCATTGTATCTGTTCCAGAAAAATAATAGATTTACACTCTATCTTAGCTATTGATGATTGAATAATTAGATTGATTTGATAGCAACTATCACATGAAAAAATTACCTTGAAGAAAATATTAGTTCTTCAATAAATGATCACATTAAAGTGTTAACAAATTTTCTCATAATAATTGAATCGGGATGGCCTAACCGGTCATGTCGAATAAAATTATCAGTAAACATCTAATTTACAATAGCATGAGCTTTAATTTCTACCAATGCTTCTATAGTACAATATGGATGATATTCCATGTAATTTTGTTAAGATTTTCTTATTGTCTTGAGTTAATACTCATAACATTAAAATAGTCAAAATCCCTTTAACTAATATTCTCAATATATTTCTGTAAATATCTTTAAAACTCAATAAGTCTCTTTGTAACTTTGACGAGTATAATGCATTGTAAATATGGAATAAAGTTTCATTTGGCAAGAACAAATTTGCTTAGTCAGAGCCTTATGTGATATTAATACTTCTAGATATAGTACTTATATTATTCCTTGAATTAAAAATGGGAAAATATACATAATTATACACCTTTGGGTAATGAAAAATATTATATATAGCATATCATATCAAATCGGTTATCTATCAAAGATAAATTCTCAAGAGGTCTTCTAAAACATTGATATTCCAATACTTTGGGATATAATACTCACATTTTCCCACATATCTCTTGCATTTAAAAGGAAAAAATTCTTATATTTAAGTACAATATGAGTACTTGCATTGTTTGTTTGGCATAAATAGCCACAATTCATTATATATTTTATTCTAAAACTAATAATATTCTTCAAAGCATAAATTAACATAGAGTGTAAATAAATAGTATCTAAAATAAATTAACATAAATAAAAATAAATTAACATAAAATAAAATAAATATAAGATCAATTATTCCTTTTAGAGGTTATAAGGGGAAAAATAAATGGTGAATTATTCCCTTCATGGGTTATATGAAAATTAACAATATCCAATTAAGTTGGACCAACAACGCCATAATTATTTTCACCACAAAGAAAATCTGTTTATATTTTCTTTCATTTATCATTTATAATTATGGATAAATTTCATAATACTTCGGCGTTTGGCAAGTATGAGACCAATGGTTTGTGCCATCGCATTGATAACATAAACATTCTGATATGATCTCTATCATTCTTATCATCCTTATAATCCCATTTATGGTAGATATAAGCATTCAAAAGAATCATCTTATCTATGTCCATTTTATGACCTCAATCACGGCCATAATTTTTGATGTGAGATTTATTCTTTCCGTTATAAAATATCACATTCACTTCAGGGAATGGAGCAAAAACTAATAGGTATTTAAAATATTTTCAAGATATTGTATCTACAGCACAACATTAATGTGTGAAAAATGGAGTATGTTTTTCTAACATATCCTCATCAATGATACTCTTGAATATAACTGAGTTTTATTCGCTAACCATGTAGTGAATTATCATATTTACATTCACTTCGAGGAATGAAACAAATTAAATAATTGCATGGAATAAACATCATGCTTGCATTCACTTTAGGGAATGATATAAATCTAATATTCACATGGAATAAACATCATGCTTGCATTCACTTCAAGGAATGACATAAATCCAATAATTGCATGGAATAAGCATCATGCATGTATTCACTTCAAGGAATGCCTCTCATAATTTTTTTGGATCAAGACGATTTTCATAACTTGAACTTGAGAGAAGTCTATAGTTGAGTTTTTCGACACAAAAAAATATTGCTTTCAAGCAATATAAAATTTATAACATTCGTACTATTGAATAGTAATAGATCAACCAATATATATAAAATAGATACAAGGAACAAAAATTTAATCCTCATACGCGACATTGTTAAACCAGTCCACAAGGTCCTTGTTAAAATCTAAGTTGAATATATAGTAGATTTAGTCACCAATATCTTGTTAAAATCTTTTTCGGGAATTATCGGAAAAAAACCACGGTAATTGAGATACTCTATCGCTACACAAACACCAAATAACCAATGATTTTTTAAAAATTAAAACTCAAGTTAAAGATCAAGAGAGAAAAATAATCGATAATTAAAATACAATAGAGAGAGAAGAATTTATCTTTGATTCATGCTACTAGCAAATTCTTTTCAATAACTCCTTTAAGATTCAAACAACAAACACCTCTGTTAGCTAGAGTCTCGTGCTGATAACGTATTGTGAATAAAGTAAAGAATAAAAACAAAATATATGAACATATATGAGAGACAAAAAGAGAGAGCCTTATATTTTATTTTCAAAGTAGAGTTGTATACAATGCTTTCTCCAAAAACCTATACTTATAGGCATAAGAGGGAAACCCTAATTACGATGAGTATTAAACCCTAATAATAAAATATATTAAAGTCTTATTTAATATATAGATATTCACTATAAAATGATATTTAAGAAATCTATAATTATCTATTTAAGAAAAGAAAAGTACAATTAGCTATTCAAAAAAAATCTATAATTTGTTCATTATTTTAAATTAAATTAAACTAAATTCGTGAAAATTCCTAATTTATTTTGAGTTTTATTGACCTGAATTTAATTTACACTATAAAAAGTTTTATTTAATTTTGATCAAAAAGTTTTTTACACCTTTAAATGTATTAAAGATCAAATCAAACTTCATTTTCTTTAGATTTATGCTTATATTCAATTCAATAAAATTATTACTAAAAAATTTGTTTAATGTTGTGTGATCACTTTGTCAAAATTATTTGATAATCTAATTTTTAGTTTCTAAAACTTGAGTAGCACCAGCCGTCGAACACCAAAACCTTGTGAGTTGATCAGTTCAAGAAAAGAAAATCGGATATTACCCGAGAATTTCTGCATATATTATTTGATAATCTAATTTTTAGTTTCTAAAACTTGAGTAGCACCGGCCAAGTTCGATCAAACACAAATCGTTGACGTCTTCACATTTCATCCGCGTCACCGGAGGTAAAATCGGTGCAGTCAGTTTCCTTGCTCCGAAGAAGATCGGTAAAAATATCGCCAAAGAAATCAACAAGGATTGGAAAGGTCTTTGTGTCATTGTCAAGCGGAGTTCACAGTAAGGATGTAAAAGGTTGACTTGACTTGTAAACTCAACTGAAACTTGTTTGAGTAAAAACTTGTTTTTACTCGAGGATGTAATGATCCGAACCCGATCTGTATCCAACTGTTATTGATCCGAACCCGATTTGGACCTGTTACTATTGTAAACGAACCTGACCTACATCAAACTGAGAATGACTCGAAACCTGACCTACATCCGACTGAAATGAATTCGAATCTGAGTCTGACCTAGCATATAACCGATATTACCCGACTGAATTGACCCGAGACTTGAGTTTACCCGACCTGTTTTGAACCTGACTTGATAATTGACCCGACTTGTTTTAAACCCGACCTGTTATTGATATGAACTAATATTTATAAGACTTGATATTTACATTATATATAATTAAGAATATATATAATTTGATGAACTTAAAATATTAATAAATATAATTAGGCTTAAAAATTAAAATTAGGCATGAAATTAGAGAATTAATTTAGAGATTAATATTTAAATTTAGTATTATATATTAAATGTAATTTAGTTTTAGTGTACTTAATTTTAATTATATTTTTAAATTAATATTTCATTAAGAATTATAAATTTTAATTTTAAATTAATATTTAATTTAATATTTAAAATTATAATTATAATAAAAATAATATTTAATTATAATATATTTAATTAGAATGTTAATGTCATAATGTGTAAAAGTACATGTTCACGTTCATATCAAAATTTTGTGTATAATTATATTTTATCAAAATTTATTATAATAATAATATATTAAAATTTAATTAATTTATTAAACTTACGATTTAATTAAGCTAAATTAACAACTAAAAAGCATAAACTACGAACATAATTAAAAAGTTTAAAATTAAATATAGATTTTTATTAAATTAATATAAATTATGACTCAATTAAATTTAATAACACAATTGATAAAAAAAGAAAAAGACAAGTAATGAAGAAAAATGGAAAAGACAAAATTTTAGAGGAAAATAAGCCACCAATTTTTTAAATTTTGGATTAAGTCACTTTTAATGTAAAAATTTTAGAACGATATAAATTATGTAAAATTTTGGAGGGAATTAGAAATAAACTTTTATTATTATATAAAAATGAAAGAAAAACAAAATTTTAGAGAGAATTATAATATATAATAAATTTTATAAGATTATTTTATTATTATTATTATTTAAGTATATATTAAAGTATATATTATTACTATATATTATATACTAAAGTGTATATTATATATATAATATATACATATACTTGCACTAGTCATGTAGCCTCAATGGTTAAAGGAACGATTGTTATTCCTAGAGGTCACGGGTTCGACACCAGTAATACCAATAGAGTGATTGAGCGATCAATGTCCCACGGTTGAGAGTATACTCTAAAACAGATACTACTGTAATCATTGTTAACTGATTCAAAAAAACTATAGTACATATGTATATTATACAAAAATATATTATATATGTATTAAAGTATATTATACATGCATACTAAAAAATACTTATATTTTTTTCATATTAGTCCCTAAAAGTTTGGATTTCCACTGAAATTTGTTATTATTAATTTATAACTTTTGTAATTTAGTTTAATATTTTAGATATGACCCATTTGATGATCTTTTTGTTCTTTCTAGTCCTTACAACTTTATTCTTATTCTAAATTGACCATTATTTATTTTTGTAATTTAGTCTAGTGTTTTTAATAAGATGATATTTTATTTTTATTCATTTTTTTTAATTTTAAACTTAAATTTATTCTTTATTAATTTCTAATTTTTATAATTTACTCCAATATTTATTCTTTCTAGTCCCTAAAACTTTATTTTTAGTTAAAATTGAACCCATTCTTTTTTTTTGTAATTTAGTCCAATGTTTATTATTTTAAATTTATATTTTGTTAATTATAGTCCTTAAAACTTTGTTCTTATTCAAAATTGATCCCTATTCATATTTTGTAGTTTAGTTTAGTATTTTTAATGACATGTTATTTTTTATCTTTGAAGGCCGAAATTTCCCTTTATTATTAATTTTTAATTATTTTAATTTAGTCCAAATTTTAAGATATGAATCATTTGATGATATTTTTGTTTAATCTAGTGCGTAATATTTATTTTTAATGTGATTCATGGTAGTGAAAGAAGTTAGACGTTAAATAATTAATTCGAAATGGATGATCAACTCAAAGTCTATCAATTATTTGTATCAAACTCAAACTTAATAATTAATATGAATTCAAAACCCGAATTAACCAAATTTAAAATAAAACCGACTTGAAATGAATCTGAACTGAAATGAAACCGATCTGAAATCTATCCGAATTGAAATGAACTTGCCAATTATATGATTTTGACTCGAATCGATTGAACCCGACCTGAAATGAATCTGACCTAAATAAACTCGAATTGAAATGGACCCGACCTAAAACTGACTCGCACCCGACCCGAATCTAGTCAAAACATCAAATCAACCTAAAATAACTTGTACCCGATTTTACCTAACCTGACATTACCAGACCTAAAACCTATCCGAGTAATTGTTTTTACTTCCTTAATGGTTTGTTCAATGAAGTCGCTTGAGTTTAGATGATTTTAACTAGGGATGTAAAAATAGTTACTCGGATAGGTTTTAGGTCGGGTACTGTCAGGTCAGGTAAAATCGGATACAGATTATTTTAGGTTGATTTGATGTTTTAACTCGATTCGGGTCGGGTGCGAGTCAATTTCAGGTCGAGGTCAAACGGTTCGGGTCTAAATTAGATAATTGACAGGTTCATTCTAGGTCGGGTAGATTTCAGTTCGGGTTCATTTTGGTTTCATTACAAGTTAGTTTTATTTCAGGTCAAATTAATTCGGGTTTTAAATTCATATTAATTAAAATTATTGAGTTTGGGTTTGGTACAAATAAGTAATTAAGTAGATAAACGATAGACTTTAGGGTAATTGTTGATCATTCATTTCAAATTATTTATTTAATATCTAATGTCTTTAACTAGTATGAATCCTATTAAAAATAAATATTATGCACTAGACTAAACAAAAATATCATCAAATGATTTATATCTTAAAAATTGGACTAAATTAAAAAAATTAAAAATTAATAAGGAATAAACATTAGACTAGAAAAAATAAAGTTTTAAATTAAAATAAGATAAACATTAATAAAATAAATTATCATCTTATTAAAAATACTAAACTAAATTAGAAAATTAAATAGTAGTCAATTTAAAATAAAAATAAAGTTGTAAGGACTAAATTGCAAAAATTATAAATTAATAATAGTTAAATTCGGTGAAAATTTTAATTTTAATGTACTTTAATACATTATAATTTATACATATACAATATAGTTTAATACATTTCAAAAATGGAAATAAGAAATTTATACTATATATAGAATATATTCTATGTATGTGTGTATTAGATTAAATTAATTTATTAATAAAGCTTAACAACAACAAATATCTATTTTATCAACAAATTATATATATATATATAATTTTATCAATATTTTTAAAATTAATATTAAAAAATCTTACTATTTCAGTAGTTAATTCTTCGATAAATAACAACCTGGAATGTCAAAGCGCCATTTTTAGAGCTCAATAATAGTCCAGTGTATAACCTAGACTCCCCCTAATTTGAAAAACCTAATAAAGAAGAGAAAGATAGAGGAAGAATCCTGAGAACCGTGATAGAAAATGGGGTTGCGAACCCGGTTCTGTAGGAGCAGCCTCCGCTCAAATGGAAGCCATGGACCGTCGTGAGCGTCTCCGTCAACTCGCTCTTGAGACCATCGATCTTTCCAAAGGTCCCTATTTCATGTGCAACCACCTCGACAGGTACAAATTATCTACCAAAATTTCCTTCGTTTCTCCTTAAAAAGTTCGATTTCTTTTGGAGATTAAAAATGGTTTATGTTTTTGGATAGTTACGAGTGTAAGCTTTGCTTGACGCTACACAACAATGAAGTGAACTACTTGGCACACACGCAAGGTAAGCGGCACCAAACCAATTTAGCTAAGAGAGCGACGCGTAAGGCTAAGGAGGCTCTGTCTCAGCCTCACGAGCGAAAAGTTTTTATTCGTAAATCAAGCATGTTTCTTTCAACACCTCGTTGTTTTGAGTTCAAATACTTAATTATGAGCTTTTGAATATGATTAAACCACTTAATCTCAATTTTAGATCCCTTTACTCGTTTTAAATTCTAATATGAACACTATAAAGTTCATTTAGATATGTACAATTTAAGCCTACCGAAACGGCTGCAAAATAAGAATAAATCTATTTTCATGAGTTCAAATAGTTAATTATGGGATATGGAATTAAATTATACAACTTAATCTTAACTTTAGAGCATTTTACTTGGTTAAATTTTTAATTGGTTTACTAAATAGCCTAATGAGACTTGCACGCTTTAAATTTAACAAACCGACCACAAAATGAGATTAAATCAAATTACATGAGTTCAAATAGTTAATTATGAGATTTTGAATATGATTAAACAACTTAATCTCAATTTTAGAGCACTTTTGATGTAGGCCGAACTTGTTGATGATGTTGAACAGCACACTTTGATTGTAGGACCTAGAAAGGAAGGAAGTCTCTCGCAAGAAGTGACTGAAAAAATGAAGAATTAAGGATAATAGATGAAAGGAATAGGTGAGATGAATGAAGGGAATAGTTTAGGGACTGATTTGGAAGCGGAAGGATGTGTGGTGTTGATAAGGGTGAATGGATGTTTAGGACGTTTTGTGATGATGATAAAGGATGAGAATGATGAATGGAATGAGATTAGATGATATATAAGGAAGGTGATATTGTGAAAAGGAATGGTGAAATGGAAATAGTATCTTAAAGATACTCAAGGAAGAAACTAAGTTATAGAAAACTTAATCCCGAATCTTATATTGATCTTTAAGGGGTGGTGATAAACAGACTTTGACCCTTTTAGTATATTAAACTAAAAGAACCCGAAGTATCAAGATGGATAGAAAGGGGTTGACGCCACAAGTACAAAATTACTTGATAAGTCGATAAAGTTCTAAGAAGAACTAAACGAGAGAAAATTCTCACAAGTAATTTTATATAATCTGAATAGTTTGTTTTATAAATGAAAATTCAAGTCCTATTTATAGGAAATAAAAGTGTTTGGCCAAGGTAAATTTCCTTTTAAAAAGGTGTCCGAATAGTGGCCTTGGTTTTTGTTCAATTGGTGGTGTTTCCCTCCTTAACCGTTCGGTTGAATGGTATCTCCTTCCAAGAGTTGTTGTAACTTTTCGGTTTACAAATTTTGCTTGCACAGTCTTCATTAATTTAGTCATATCTCAAGTTCCCGATATCGTATTGATGCGATTTAAAATGCGTTAGAAATATAAGAGACATAGGAAAAACTTTCATGAAGACACAAAAACCCAGTTCTATTTGGATCTTGCTCGAAAATGTCAAACAAGTGGACCATTATGAATCAGCCCAATAAAGAATGTTATCTCTTTTTTTTTGGCGCCCACTTGCTTTTCCTCCATGATCTTGGCGCCAAACATGTTTCCCTCCATGGATGGTCGGTTTTGTCTCTTGGTGAGGGAACATGTCCTTCCATGGTTGAGCTGAAGGCTGTAGGCTAAGCTGAGATGAGTTGATTGAGCTGACTTGAGCTGAGCTAGCTAGCTGACTTAGCTAGCTCAAATCTTGCTTCCAATTTGAGCTTTCTGGATCTAACTTTAGCTGGTTGAGCTAGGCCTTTAAGTTCGTGTGCTCCTCTACTAGTTCCTTTAAGTTCACGAGCTAAAATAAGCATTTCTTTAAGCTCCTATGCAATTCTAGGCGTTTGAGTCGTCCTTGAGTTGTTCCAAGCTGTCATGAGTCTTCCCAAGCTACATTGAGCTACCCTTGATTTCTTTAAGCTTCTTCGGACTATTATTGTTACTTAAAATAGCTGAAACAATAAGCTAACAACGTATAAGCTTAAACGAATTGAAATAAGCTAAAATGAGCTAGAAACAATGTAGTTTAGTTAATATTAAGAATAAGATGACTTAGAATAAATATAAAGATGTGGTTATGCAATCACGAAAATCACTTTAATAGGAAAAACATGCTTGTCAAATTATAGAATGCATAAATTAGATAATAAAAGATAAAGTAAGGTAGAACTCCCTTAGAATCTGTTTTGAAGATCTTCAATGATGTGATCAAACCATGGAGAAAATTGATGCTGATTAGGAATGTATCATTCTCCCCTTCTTTTTGGTGATTTTTCCTCAAACCGAGATTGTTCTTTAATGGAAACCTCCTTGTTGTTAGGGTGGAGAAATTCTCATTCCTTCCAAGTGATGTATTCAATCTTCTCGAGTCATCCTTCCCTAAATAAGCATTAATTCTTCGAAATCCTCCTTTCGCAATGTCATGCCTTTTAAGAACAAAACTTGTTCTTTGAATCATTCCTCGGCTCAAAATATCAAGTTCTTTGGAAAAGATATGTAAATTTTCATCTCCACTCTTTAAATCATCATAATGGTTTTTGAAGAGTCTTAACTGTAGAGCTCTCTCGGAATGGCATATATTGATGCACCAATCAAACCCTAGAATGACAAAAAAACTTGCCATCGTAGTTTGGTAGGATAACACCAAGTATGTGAATCGATTTGCTACAAAATAAATCATAGTTTAATGGGTGGATGTTTAATGGGTGTTGGTTGTTGAGTTTCCTTTAAGATCGACAATGCAATTGGAAAATCTCTTGGGGTCTTCCTGTTGTGATCCTTTAAAAATGAAATTTCAAAAATAGGAAGAAAAGAATTGTTAGATAAAATCTATTTTTCTTCTTCACACTCATTATTTTCTTTATCCCCCTTTTGAATCTCTCTTTCATTCTCACATTCTTCCTTTTCAATTCGTGCATTTTCAACTCCAACATACTCTTCATTCACAATCTCATTTTTATTCTCTTTATTTTTAACCCCAACTATTTTCATTTCCTCATTTTTATTTTCAACTTCGGTGGTTTGTTTTTCTTTAAAATGCTCTTGTTCCATTGTACCTTCTTTGACTTCCCCTTTCCCCTTTTTGTTTTCACTCCACGCTGTAATTCGCTTAAATAATTATTTCTGGTCACTGTGTACTTGACTTAGGCTCAAAGGTGTTAGGATGATCTTTCTTCCTTCAAACATAAATGAGAACTAATTGTTGTAACCATTATGAACTGCTCTCTTGTCGTATTTCCACGGTCTCCCTAGAAGAATATGACTTGCACTCATAGGTAGTATGTCACACAAGACTTCATATGTTTATCTTCCAATAGAAAATGAAATTTTCACTTGCTTTTTGACCTATAATTCTCCTTCATCATACAACTCTTTATTTTATTTCCTAATTTTCCTTCCTTTGGACTCTTGAAATTCTGTTGGCTTTGACAATGGCTTAACTTTCTTTCCTCGATTATGTTTCTTCTCTAATTGTGCTCATTGGATTTGTTACTTTATTCTCTATCTATCGTGCACCACTTTTTATCGTCATTCTACTGTCGCAGCAACTACTTTGCTACCTTGACGGGTACTCATCTACATTTGATCTTATGTTTTTAATTCCTGCTTCCAATATCCATTGACTATAATTGGTATCACCTGTAGGTTTATTTCCTGTCTAAGAAAGAAAACTATAATCGTACCTGTTTTATACCAAATAATAACATTTAAGTGCTTTGATGTTATGATTAGAAAATAATCAGAATTATCCAATACTATCATTAAATTTGTTCATTACTTGCAATAATTGAGTGGGGAAATGATATAATAAATAAGACTTTTATGAACTTATCAAATTCTCCCAAACTCAAAATATTATTTGTCCTTAAGCAATGCAATTATATCTCTAGGTGGGAATTTTCATAGTTATATGCCTTCTTGCCTGTACTGACAAAGCTCCTTTCTTGACTCGACCTCTTCTAGGTTCTAGGATTTCCTCGGAAATGGACTATGAGTCTTTGTGAGTGTGTGTGTAGCTATGTCAAAGCTAATTTTCTAAGTTCTAATCCTTTTTTTAGCTCAAAACTTTCGACTTAGATTTTTTCTATCTTTTTTTCCCTATTCTGGATATAACTACACGTGCCAATTTTCGGCGGCACCTCAAGTGTTAACCTATTCTTATTAGAGCCAATTTTAGGACCTCTAATATGTGTGAAAAATTTAAGTCCTAGAGTCATTGATGGGCACCTCTGAGGACTGCACTAGAGCCGGTGATAAGAACCTCTAGCTAAAATCTAAAAGTCTAAGTCTCCATTATTTTTCAAAGAAAATAACTTCTAAAATCAATTAAGTTCAACTGTATTTATATTTTTCAGGCTCATAGTCTAATCCTAAGTATTATTCCTACGATACTTTTTATGATTTCAAGTCTAATAAATGGTACACTCGGCGGAAATGACTAGATGGCATATTACTGCCAAGGTAGACTCTAGAAAATTAAAGGACATAAAATAAATTGCATCAAGGATGTAAATAACAGAAATTACGGTAATATTTGACAATAATTATATCTTTTCATACATTGGGGTTTAATTATAAGACAAAATAGACGAATGTTTTCCCAAACACGAGGGATGCATTGTCCTCAATGCATGAAATTAGATAAGAGAAAAATTTAAAAATAAAAATAAAATAAAGAAACGAAAAGGAAAAGAGAAACTTAGGAAAAATACTATCGCCTTAGAATTGAGAGGATTCGAATGAATCCTCAAAGTCGTTATTGATTATCAGTTTTCGGCGACTCCTTGGCTATTGTGCTTCTTGTCTTAGACTGGAAACAATCTTCTTGGCAGGTCTGGGCGGTTGGACTTGGATGAGAGTAGGTTGTTTCTCGATTTCTTCCTCGGAGTCGATGGTGATGGTTGTAGTAGCAGAGACAGAGGCATTTCGCTTCTTTGTTGTACACATCTCCTTCATATATTCTCTCGCTACTCGCAGTAGAGATTCCATTTTATTGGAAGAGTTGCTCCAATCTAAAGGATTAGAGTCTTCTAGAGTGGTCCCTCTATTGGTGGAGTCTATTTTTAGGAACTCTACTATGGAATCTGTTGTAGTGCCAAAGGTCTTAGTGGCTGCGGTAGTAGTTCTGTTGTTAGGGTGTGATGCAGCGGAATGGTTTCTGAGGCAGAGGCTGATTTAACTAGTTCTTGCTTTGTTGAAGGTGGTTGCGGCATGATGAGGTCGATTATGAAGGAGGGGAAAACGGTCGAGAAATTCGGAAATCTCTCCTTGATTGTTATGATGATGGATTTGTTGAAGTCCTGGACATACCTCATAAAGGCCAGCTGCCTTCTCTCCATGCGCTGAAAAAGATTTAATAAACCTCATTCTTCATCTGTTGGTGTCGGTTCAACAGCCCTGACGGTTTCTGCTGCGGCGGTTGAAGGAACAAAAGCCTGAGGAACAACATCCTCTACTTGCATCTTCTTCATGTAAATTTCCCGTGTCCAACCTTTTCTTACCTTGTTCCTTGGTCGCACAGTCGAAGATTTGCTCGTTGATGATGCAATCGACATCTATTCTTCTGTTATGGATGATGGAGTGAATAAGAGCGATCCATGGTCGATCGACTGTCTGATTGTACGAGGTTGGCAATAGGTTTCTTTTTATAAAAGTATTCTAGAGTTTTGCCTCTGGTCGCACATCCCGGCGACTAACAGAGTCGCGGTGCTTTCCAATGTTCACTCTGCTCCTAGTAAGCAGAGTTATGCTTTCATTATCTCATAATCGGCGATAGTAAGTGTGGTGACGAAATCAGCATATTCATCATTCTCAATGTGGAGGCCTAAGTGTGCGTTGATGGTGATACCTACTACTAGAATCGCCCGACCTCGAAGATGAGTGTATGGGTTGTTTGACATCGGTAAATGGACATAGAATTCGCTTACTCATACTATGTTTGTTGGTTTCGACTGCTTTGCAAAATTCTACCACCATTGAAATTTAATTTTGGAAAAAATAAAAGCCTCGATATCGAGGTCGTCGGTATCGTGTAGCAGAAACCTTGCTTCTTCCATCCTTGGCAGACCTTGAAATTGTGCTAGTGGTCTTTCTTTACTGTCGGAGTCGCGAATTGTTGATATTGTGGTACGGCGGTAGGGTTTCTTCTTTGATTCGACATGGTTTTGTTTATGCAATAAATAGAAGAAGAAGAAGAAGAACAAAGATAATAGAAGTTTGATAAATAAGAGAAAAGATAAAGGAAATGAAAATGTAATCGAATTACTTGGTATTTATAAGCATGGATGGACACGGCGTTTTAAGGTAGCGTTGTAATTATTACCTCTGTTGGCATGCACACTACGTATCCCCAGCCGGTAACCACTGGCAGCAGAATTAACGCGAATTTTAAATTTGGCCGACATAATTCTCGCCCATATAATTGTTGCTGCGTGATTGAAGTGGATATTGGATTTCTCTGTTAGGCCGATTACCAATTCAAGATCCCTCTTCATTGGATCTAAAAGGAAATAAATTAAAAGAACAAAAATTTCTAAAACATAAAGGCAAAAAATAAAATCTAATTCCTAAAACATAAATAAAAATATTGAATATTAAAGAAATTAGGTTAATGGAGGAGTGCAATTAATTGCATCTCTAGGAGTAACCATATTCCCTTTTTTTGTTGGATATGACACTAATGATCCAGTTGATGTGCCTTCCTATAGGGGTTTCTTTCACGTTTCTTATTGGACATCATTATTTACTAGGATTGTTTTATTGAGGAAAGGTATTGTGCCATTAAGGCCACAGTTGCCCGGCATGTGTTGTCTAGGAATTTTGTTTCAGCATCGAAATTAAATTCAAATTTAATCTCAATCTTCTGACACTCATCTGTCTCTTTTGGTTGTCCAAGTGCTCTAAACATATTGATCTTTACCTGATAGTCATTAACTAAAATGAAAAATTCGCCTTTTTCACAATTCGATCAATGTTCTTCATGTTTCTAAGAACGATCTTTCCATTATGATCGGAGAATTTTCATCTGCTTCATAATCTAAAATAAGAAAATCAGTAGGAAATATGAATTTATTGACTCTTACCAGAATATCTTCAATTTTCCTTCAGGTTGCACGTAAGAACGATTTGCCAGATGCAGCATTACCGTAGTTGGTTTTGCCTAGCCAATGCCTAGCTTCTGAAAAACTGACTTAGGCATCAAGTTTATACTGGCACCTAAGTTACATAATGCCTTGCCCATGTATTGATCCCATATAGAACATGATATTGTAAAACTTCCAAGGTCTTTTCTTTTTGTTGTGGCGCGGTTATGCAGCATTGCTACGCACCCTTCTATTGCGGCGGTAGTTTCAAATTCCCCAATTTGTGTCCTCTTTGATATGATATCCTTAAAGAACTTTGCGTAATTGAGCATTTGTTTTATTGCCTCCACTAAAGGTATATTAATGTGTACCTGTTTTAAGATCTCCAAAAACTTCTTGAATTGGTACTCCTACTTTTGTTGCTTCAACCTTTGTGGAAATGATGGTGGTAACCTCAATCAAATCTTCAATTTTATGAGAAAATTGAAATCGGATCTATGGTGTTGCCTCGACATCGTCTGTTGCGACATTGCTTTTGGCATTTGTTTCTGTTTGTTCTTTCTTATCAGATTTTCCTTCGGTTGTATCCTTATAGATTATTGTCTCAGGTTTCTGACCTACTGCTTTGGTAAGTATTTCAGTTCTAATCCACTTTTGGTTGCCATTGCTTTGCATTGCTCGTGCGACCCTATTCTATAGATTTCAGTATCGTTTGGGAGACCTTTCATGGGTCGGTTACTCACTTGTTGTGCAATCTTTTATACAATGATTTCTAGAGATTTTAGAGCAGCTTCAATATTCTACATACACGTCTCAGTTCTGTCCATGAAGGTGTCATCTCGTTGAATGAATTTATTTGTATTGGATATATAAGCTCCTTTTTGGGCCATGAACATATTCAATGTATTTTCCAGGGTTTGAATGTCAGTCGGTTGTTGTTGCGGTAATGTCTGCTGCGACAACTATTGTTGAGCTGGTCTATTATTCTGCTAAAATCTTGAGGTTTGTACATTCTGTTGTGGATTTATTTCATTATTGGGCTTGCTCCATGAGAAATTTGGGTGTTTCCTCTATGTTGGATTGTAATTGTTGGACATGTTATTACTGTTAAAGTTCCCAATATAGAAGTTGGATTCTGGATTCTGTGGGCAATCAGTTGAGTCGTGGTTCTCGCCACATAGTTCACAAAACGGGGAGATTACCTTGACTTCTCTAACATTGTTGGGATTTTGTAGATCCTTGACCATATTTGTTAATACAGATAATTGGGCTAATATAGAATCTGAAGAGCCCAGATTTGTTATTCCTCGCCTTGTAGCTCCTCTTCTTGTGGTGGGATGTTGGTAATCATTCTTCGCGAGTCGATCCAAGATCTACAAACTTTCATGGGGTGGACAGTCCAGAAGTGTACTGTTGACCGAGGCATCAAGCATCATCCTCGTTGTTGTATTCACTGCATTGTATAAGATGGATACTTGAGTCCATTCGGGTTATCCATGCATTGAGCATTTACGATAGAGTTCTCTATATCTCTCCTATGCTTCATACATAGATTCATCGTCTTCTTGCCTGAACAATGTGATCTCGTTCCTTAATTTATCTATCATATTTGTATAACTAAAACGAGTAAGAAAACTTCGACGTAACTCTTTCCATGAACTGAGTGATCCTGTTTGTAGCTTATTCAACCAAGATTTTGTCTTATTCCTCAGTGAATAGGGAAGTAGCTTGAGCTTGAGGACATCGACACATACTCTCGGTAGCTTAAAAGAATTGTAGATTTCTAGGAATGATTTAAGATGTTGCTAAGCATCTTCATTTGCTGACCCTCCTAATTGCCCTAGTGTATTGATCATGTTAAACATGACCCGACTTAAGCTCAAAATGTTATGCATCTATATTTGGCATTACAACGGCAAGGGTTAACCCATTTAGATCTTCCTCTAGGTAATCGTGAAATGTTCTTACGCATTCAGGTACTGTTGGAAGATTGTTTGGATCGACTATTGCTTATGCGACCGCATTACCTGCCGTGGCGGTATTCATGCCAGCGTTGTTCCCTTGTTGGCCATGTGTTGGATTCATCTTTGCTCTTAACCTTTGTCAAAGAATTTCTGCGGTTCGCCTGATTTCAAGGTCAAAGGGATAATCGTTAGTTGATGGATTCGACCTGGTCATACAACGAGATAACCCAGATTATAAGAGAAAAATAAATAAACAAAAATAAAAGAGAATAAGGTGCAAGAGTAATATGCTGGAAGGTTGGAACTCCAATCCCCCGGCAACGGCGCCAAACTTGGTGAGGCTTTGGAAGTCTTGTATAATTATAATAAAAGCATCCCCCTATTGTCAAGTTGTAATGTTTAAGATATCAATCCCACAGGGACTGGATACCTACGTGGTAACTTATTCCTACACTAAAAATTAAAGAGAACACAATTAAATTGGTTTGGAGAATGTTTAACTTAAAAGAAAGTAAATAAACTAAGTAATTTAATGAAATCGGTATGATATGGATAAGGCCAGGTTGACTGCTTTGTAGTGTGAAGTCCATTTGCAACATATTATCCTCTTATTAATGCATGGGGTTGAAATACCGCCTCGGCGAGTCGCTGAAGGGTTGCCTTAGCTGCCTTGGTGAGTTATGCCTTATCGACAATTCAACAAATCATAGTTCGATAGAGCATCCGTAACTGCCTCTTTCTTATCCCTAATTCGGAGTACTATTGCTAGCCACGTCTTGATAATACCTCCAGGCGTGAACCAAGGGCGATCAACAACCAATTATATGCTTCCTTTTAGTCGTTGAAATCCTTAATAGGTTAGTCTAGATAAATGGCTTTTTCCTCGTAAACTTATCTTCCGAGCTCGTATGCAAAGAAGAGAGAACCAAGAGAGAATAAACTGTGAAACTTGAATTGTATTAATAAAAATCAAATAATATTACAACCTTCTTCCACAACTACTTCATAATTAACCTATGCCTTGTGAAAGAATTAGAACATAGTGTTTTGTCGACGACTAAGTCATGGTTAAAGTCTCCCACAAGTATTAGGAGTTCTAAAAAGGAATATAATACATATTTAAATTAATTACAACTCTTTATTTTATTTCCTAACTTTCCTCCCTTTGGACTTTTGAAATTTTGTTTGCTTTGCCAATGGCTTAACTTTCTTTTCTCGCTTTTGTTTCTTCTTTAATTGTGCTCATTGGATTTGATACTTTATTCTCTTTCTATCGTACATCACTTTTTATCATCATTCTGATGTTGCGACAACTACTTTGATGCCTTGGCGGGTGCTCATCTGCATTTGATCTTATGTATGTAATTTCTGCTTCCAGTATCCATTGATTGTAATTGGTATCACTTATAGGTTTATTTCCTGTCTAAGAAAGAAAACTATAACTGTACATGTTTTATAACCAATAATAACATTTAAGTACTTGTATGCCAATAAATTTGTTCATTACTTGCAATAATTAAGTGGGGGAAATGATATAATAAATAAGATTTTTATTCACTTATCACAAGATTTGTGTGCTAGGCTTGAATTAAGTTTAGGTTGTAACAATTCTCTCCTAAAATTCTTATGTTCATTATTTATCTTTTGGTTACCTACAACTAATCACCAAACCAATATCTTCTCCACCACTCGACCATCATTTTGATTAAAATATAGAGCCCAACAATATCTTTTTTTAACTTTTAGAGTTTTTATAATTAAAAAAATCCATTAATTTTTTTAGATATTTTTTTATTTTCAATAAAATATTTAAATTGTAAAATTGGATCAATTAAGCCTTTAAATAAAAAAATTAAATTTATTAAGCCTTTGAACTAAGAATTTAAATCAATTAAATCCTTTGAAAATTTTTTATCATTAAAATTTAATAATTTTTCTACCTATTATTGTCACATAATATATTACAGTTCTATCGTGTCGCATTTAAATATTTTTTAAAAATATTTTTTTAATAAATTTTTTAAAACTTTTAGAACTCTTAAAGAAATTTTAAATAAAATAATATTTTTAATATAACATAACGTATTATATTAATATATCCAAAAATTGTTAAAATTTAATAGTTAAAATTAATGAAAATATTTAATTAATTCAATTTTGTGGTTCAATTAATCGATTAAATATAAAAAATTTTGTCTTTAAAAAACTAAAAAAAATACTTAAGAGATAATTTTTTTAAATCGGATTTTTTATACCATCAGTGGCGGATGCACATGTATGATAGGGTGAGCTTAGGCCCACCTTGAACATTTTAAAGTTCACACATTTGTCTTTAAATTTTTAAAATTTTATGAGTTAGTTCTTAAATTTTTTTAATATTTATGTGTTGTACCCACCTTGAAATTTTAAAATTTTATATTTGCTCACTATATACTCTTAAATCAATTTTTAAAAACTTTAGAATCTAACAAAAAAATTTAACAATAATTTTTTATTGAAAAACAGAATAAATTTGGTTAGAGATATTATAATTTTTAAATTTAATTAAGAATATTTTTAAAAAATCTAGTTGTAAAATTAATTCTTTTAAAATTTTTAAAGGATTAAATGCTAATTTTAAAACTTTTGTGTGGGCAAGGCTCATCTGACCCATTATCGTCCATTTGGATGAAGTTGGGTACGGATTGAATGGCCATTTATGTTAATTTAGAACTTTAAACTATAAATTTTTTAATTTAAAGTGAAAACATAAATAAAGATAGGCGGAAGAAGCATACGATTTGATTAATTAATTACTTATCTTTCCTGAGACTGACTCGTTACAACATTGAACTCACGTGTAATCCAATTGCCATCCTACAATGCGACACTGAATTGATTAAGAAGCTTCCTGCTTCGGATTTCATTCATTCAAATCTCCAGAATCCAACCAACAGCACCAAACTTGACGAACCTTCTGACCAGAAAAAAGAAAAACCCAAAGTCCCCAATCCAAAGTCTGAACCTTTATGCTCTTTTTCACCCGGAATTGCAATCGTCTAGGAAGGTAGAAATGAGCGCAAAGAAAGTGTTGGTAGTGGGAGGCACAGGCTACTTGGGCCAACATCTGTTGCAAGGATTTTCAGAGATCCAAGGAATCATCCCATTTGACTTGGCATTCACCTACAATTCCTTCCCTCCACAGACTCTGCTCGATGCCTTCCCCGGTTCTCTCGCTTTCCACGTTGATCTGAAGTCCGGAGTTGGTTTCAATCTCATTTCTCAACAATTCGGCCAGGTTATTTCGCTTCCTTTCAATCCCTTTCGTACCCAATAATTCTTATCAGTGTTTAAAGCTTGTGGTGTTGTAATGGCAGCCTGATGTGGTCGTGAACTGCGCTGCTCTGTCGGTTCCACGCGCTTGCGAGAAAGACCCTGATGCCGCTATGTCTATCAATGTGCCTACTTCTCTCGTAAACTGGTTGTCAAGCTTTACCCAAAATGATAATAATACTCTTCTTATTCATCTCTCAACGGATCAAGGTGTGTGAATTATTTTTTTTTTTTATGATTTCTAAGTGTTTGATATAATTTCTGAATTAGAAATGCTTGTCTTTTTGGATGTTGGTTTTACTCGTTAGTGTATGAAGGAGTGAAATCGTTTTACAAGGAAGAAGATGAAGCTCTCCCTGTTAATGTTTACGGAAAATCAAAAGTTGCGGCTGAGGGGTTCATCGTTGATAAATGGACAAATTTTGCTATTCTAAGAAGTAGTATTATATTTGGGCCCCAAACTGTATCACCTGTTCCTAAATCTCTTCCTATTCAGGTGTGAATTGATTCATTATTTAGTATATGCTGCTAATTGAAAATGCTTGTAGAAAACAACATTTGAGTTCTCCATTTTGCATCCAAATAAATTTAGGGGTCAAGTATACATTGCTTGGAAGAAAAAATAGCCTTTAGTTCATTTTGCTTCTTGTTTGATGGTAATTCTTGTTAGTAAATCACACAACTTGCCGTTGCACGATTATTTTATTATAAACCAATGATTTATAACCGAACATGTTCGCAGTGGATTGATGGTGTCCTTTCTAAAGGAGATAAAGTGGAATTCTTTTATGATGAGTACCGCTGCCCAGTGTATGTCAAGGATGTTGTGGCCGTCATCCGGACCTTGATCGAGAAATGGTTATTAGGTATGAAGCAATTATTGTACTTCTATAAGTAATGTTGAAAGAAAAAAGATTGAGATTCTCTTTTAGTCTTTCTGTGTCTCCTGTTTTAATAGTGTATAACGGCACTAAACATGCTTAAGCTTAACTTGCTTATTTACCGTTGCTTTGTTTTCTTTTGGTGCCTCTATTGTCCATTTTCTCACTTTCACATCCCTTTTGAAAATTGAGTTATTACTCTGCAAAGAAGATTTCATCTGGATTTCCTTTTTCCTATATACACACACATGTTCGACATAACGTTTATGATCTTATGTTGCTTATCCAAGAGGGTAAGAAAATGCAGTTGCTGCTAAATGTTGGTGGACCAGACAGGGTTTCCCGTGTTCAAATGGCTGAGGCTGTGGCACAGATTAGAGGACATGATTCTTCATTAATTAAACCCGTATCTGCATCATCAGTAAGTATACCTTACAAAAGCCATATAAAAGATAGAATCGTATTCCACTGAACTTTGTCGTATGCATATGATCCTTTCTTCCTGCGAGGCTCTCCGATTCTAGAGAGATTTTCTGTGTACTCAATAGCATACACTGCAGAGTTCTTAAATTCCCATCATTCTCTTTATATTCCTTTAGAATATCGATCTGATAAAAATTTATGCTATTTATGTTCTCATTAGCTTGGATTGTTTTTGCGGTAACTGAAGTGCTGGTTATCAGGTTGACCGTGGAGTCATGTCCCCTGCTGATATATCCATGGATATCACCAAGCTGGTTCAGACACTAAATATTTCTCCTACTCCGTTTAAAGAAGGCGTTAAACTGACACTTAACAGCTGAAGCGAGTTTGTGAGTCTAGTAAGATTGATGGTTGCCCTTTTTCGAACTACTTTAGCATCAAATTCGTGTTATGCTGGTATTTGTTGTGGATTATTAAAGAACATCTGTATAGGTTATTGAAACATGTTTAAGCATAAAATTCCGGGCATTGAACTATCGAACTTGTACCCAGAATGTCGTACCGATGGTAAGATAAGGTGTTAGTTGCACCTCAATCTCTCTCTTTCTCTGTTCTAGAGACAAAGAGCTATTCATTTGTTCAGATACCTTCAGAGCTGTAATAAAAATTGAGAATGTTTACACTGTTTTATCAATGTTGTTATTTCCCCTTCCCTTGACACTTCTCTTACCTTAACGTAGGCAGCATCTCATCATGTAAAACTCAAAGGCTTCCTGAATCTGAATTGTTCCGACAAACAGATAGTTTGTTATCAGGCAAGCTTAAACGAATGCAAGCTTTTGTCGTCATTGTCATCGGTGAAGTGGATTGCAGTGTTGACCGTCGACTTCTTTTTTCTTCATTTTCATCTGTGAAGTGGATTGCAGTGTTGACTGTCGACTTCTTTCGAACGAGAAATAATTTGCCACACGGATTCGACCAGCTGCGCCTTGGCAACCAGAGAAGCTGCTGGCAGTCTTGCATTATAATACCCTTTGAAGCCGAGTTATGGCTGACTGATTGACTCGATCTCAAGCTCACCTAACCCTTCAAACAATGAACAAACAAACGCATATACTTTGAGCCACATACAATCGCATCACAAGCAATATAAAAAGTTATGCAAAATTTGATTCTAAATATTAAAAAATATTAAACTTAAATTTTATAAACTTGAATAAAAAATAATTTTAAATAAAATTTAAGCAAAAAACATAACTTGAATAAATATAAAACAAATGCAATTTCAATCATGGGCGGAGCCACCTTAGATAAGGGTGGTCAAATAACACCTCAAAAATTTTTAGATCAACTTTTTTATATGATTTTTATATATAATTTTTTAAAAAAATATATAAATAATATCAATTTATAAATAATTGACACCCCTTAAATATAACTCAAAAAAAATAACACCCCTTAAATAATTTTCTAGCTCCGCCCCTGATTTTTTTAGAAACAAAATTCTCTCTTTTTTTTCATTTTAATCTCTCAATTTTATCGTATAATTGTAACTTTTTTAAAATAATATAAAAAATTCATTATTTTAAAAAATAATATTATAAACATATTATATAATTTAGACGACAGTTCATTTGTTAAATAATATTATAAATTTGACTCAAAATTATAAAAAATATACGAAAAATTATATTATGAGTAAATCTCACCACGTCATTCATGGGACCAACCACTAAAAATAATCTATGTCATCATTTTTTTCCATACCATATTTTTCTAAGTGAATCTTCATTCATACTTACTGTTAATTTATTTTAAAAACAGTTTTTTTAGGTGAAAATTCACTTGTAAAAAAATGACGTGGAAAAATTGATGAGATGTGTGATTTTTAATGGTTGGTCTCATGGACACGTGATGGGACTTACCCATAATATAATTTCTCAAAATATACATGTACATATATGGTTATAGAAAGCCATTTGAATTAAAACCAAAGAGTATTATAACATTATATATTTATAAATAAATTTGAATAAAAATTCGAACAATTAAACTCAAAAAAATAAAGAAATTTTGAATATAAAATAGGACTAATTCGATTAACTCAATTTGTTTACTCAACTCGTCTAATACTGACTCTTAGGTTAAACTACTTAAATGGTTATTCAACTTTTAGAACTCTAACGATTTGATCATCCAAAAAAAAAACTTTCAATTTAATCACTCAATCTTTAAGTGTTAACACTTTAGTCATGTAAACGTTAAATCACTAAAGGTGGTTAGGGTTGTAAACAGACACAAACGAGGATCTGTCTGTTTGTTCGTTTGACTTTAACCGAAAAAAATGAATGAACACTAATATAAAAAAAACACAATTTTTTTTGCTCATGTTCGTTTATTAAAGAATGTAGTTTGTTCGTGTTCACTCACGTTCGTTCATTGACATGATAAGCAAACATAAATGAACACAAACGAACATAAACATACGCAAACGAACATATTTGTTAATTAACCGATTTTAAACCAAATTAATTGATAATTAAGATTTGAAAAAATTCTTAATCATTAATCAAATCTTAAAATTATTCGATAGATTAATCAATTTTATTTTAGTTCATTCAGTTAGTTCAGTTTAATCGAACAATGAACGTCATTAGAAATAAGTGAATAACTTTAAATAAACATAAATGAACGAACATAAACAAATGAACATAAATAAACATAAACGAACGAACAAAACGAACGGATTATGGAACGTTTACAAACATAAATGAACAAACAAACCTTTTATTCATGTTCATTCATTTAATTAAACAAAAATATATTTATGTTCGTTCGTTTAATAAATAAACTAAAATAAACAAATTTTTCGCCTAACGATTCACGAATGGTTCACTGAATATTCAATTCATTTACAACCTTAGGGCAATTAATGTTTTGATCATCCTATTTTTTTTAATCACTAAATTGTTAAATTCCTTAGTAAATCCTTTAAAATTGGGATAAATTTGCCTTCATCAAGTCATGGACTCGAAGATATTTCAAAGCTTTTTTCGCTCGTGTACTCCAATCCTTGCCCATTTTGCTCTACTCGACGTAATGAGTAATGGTGAGCAAAATTCGTTTCGACTTAAAAAATTAATTTTTTTTAATTTCGAGTTATTCGAATCAAATAGAATAACTTAAAAAAAATCGATTTTGAGTCGAGTTCAAATTTCTAAAGTTTGAGTTACTCAAAAATTTCTAAGATCTAATTATACATTTAATCCATGTAATTTTAGTTTTAGTTTTATTTCAGTCGTATCATTTTTTATTAATATTTTAATTTTCTTTTCTTTACAATAATATTACTTTCCATATTTATTTTTATTTTATTTAATATAATTTTTATTTTTTTATGTTATTTAAATTATATTAATTATTTTATATTTATATTATTATATTTAATTTATCATTATCTTTATTTTATTTTGAAATTTTTTAGATAAGAAATTTTTTTAATGAGGCTCGTAATTTAATGAAATGACATATTTATACCTAAGATATTTAATAATAACAATAATAATTCAAAATCTTATTTATACATGTAAAAAATAATATGAAAAAAATATGTATGTAGATATAAAGAAAGAGTCGTTTAAATTAGAGTCAAAATATACTATAATATTATAAATAGTACAATTAAATTTATACGTAAACTTGAAAAATCGACTCGATCGAACTCGATAAAACCAACTCAAATCGAAAAAATTCAAAAAAAAAGTTCAAGTTGTAAAATATGTTGACTCAACTCGAATAATTCGATTTTTTTTTACTCGACTCGAATCGCTCGAACACTCACCCCTAGCAACGAATACAATCTAATTCAAAGTAAACTACTCCAATAACCATCAAATTATATATGTATTTATTTTAGTCATCAAACTATTAAATTTATTAATCAAGTCACTGAACTTGTTAAATTGACCTATTTTAGCTAACACTGTTAAAATCTTAAGGAAAGAATGACGTAAAGATAACATGACAATTAATAAAAATTTATAAAATTATATATTTTGTTCATGTTATTTACCTATTATATCAATTTAATACCGATTTTAAATGACACAACTCATTATAATTGGTATAATAGATAAATGATAGGAATCAAATAAATAATTTTACAAATTTTCTTCAACTTCCATATCATCTTCGGTCAGTTCTCTGTTAGAATTTTAACGACAATGACCAAAATCAATTAATTTAATAAATTTAGTGGTCTGATTGATGAATTTAATAATTTGATAACCAAAATAGTTAGGTATATATAATTAGGTGGTTACTGGAGTAGTTTATCCTTTCTTTCATAAGCTCCAATCGGGTTCCTCTTTTCATAGACTTCCAGTTCTCGTTTAATTGAAGCAATTAGGTGGTCCAAGGCGTAAGAGATTCAATTGATCGGTAGAGAGGAAAAAATGGGAGGAGGAGAGCATGGAGTTGAGGATTTCAGGACGAAGGTCTGGAGCATGTCGGGAGGCCCATACTGCCGCCCCAAGCACTGGCGTTGCAACACTGCCATTGCCATGTTCGGCGTTTTCCTTATCTGCATCCCCATCGCCATGAAATCAGCCGAGCTCGAGGTTCCTGTTCTATTAATTTATTACTGTTTTAAATTGCTATTTGGAACGCCTGTTAACCTAGTTATATGAATTGTGGTTTAACCCTTTCTCCATATGGAATTAGATTAGTAAGATGGGAGTTGGAATTGCTTGTTTTTAGGCTTATGCTTTTTAACTAATTAACAAAGAGTATTAACTGTGAAGGTTTGATCATTCAGGCATTTAGGCTTCGTTCGGCATAGTTTCTCCGAACTCCCAGCTTCTCCCCATTTTGACCAGATTTTCATTATTTTTGGTCTCAAATGCTGCTTTTAGAGAAGCTGAAAATTCTAGCTTCTCTGCCTAATCCCATGTTTCAATAGCTCCGCATAACTGAGCTTTAGTTGAATGTTATTTTTGCGTATGACATTGCCTTTTCTTTACTCTTTTTATCATAACCAAAATCGGTTATGTGCTTAAAGCCGTGTTTATCTAGTAATTACTAGCTGTGAAGTTATTCTTGATCGCATCCCGATTGGCCTAACGTTTCCCGGTTGACATGATAATGTAGGATTGAAGCTTCTTACTTTGTCTTCAAGTTATATCAATGGCATGTTGTGAAAAAATCTAGTTTTTCTAGTACCTATAGCTGCATACTTGTTCTTGATTGGATACTGAGAGGCCTAATGTTTCTTGGTTTACAAAAGAATGCAACATTGTATCTTATTACTTCCTCTTCTGTTGGACTCAAAGTTAAGTTCGTGTCGGCATTTACTCTCTAATTTTGTATTCGAATCAGTGGTGTTAGAAGGCCGGCTATGACATATGAGTTTATCTATATGCCTTCCAAAGTGTTACAGTATGGTTAACAGCCACTCTTTTATTTCTTGGTACGCACTTCTTGTCTCAGTAGGCAGCTGCTGTCTCGAACTTTTCAACCTGACATAGCAGAAGCAAATTGATGCGTTTCTCATTCCTAGTAACTGATAGCAGAAACTAGGCATGAGATGTTTTGAAACTTTGGGACTCAATCTACCAACTTGCAGTGACTCATTCAAAACTTGTTTCTTTTATCAGCTAGCCTATATTACTGTATGATATTTTCAGCTAAAAGGTGAGTTTTTTCTTGCAGCAACGGCCTCATCAACCTGTTCGTCCGATTCCTTCACAGCTCTGGTGCAAGAATTTTGGAAACAAAGATTATTAAAGATGGTCGTCAGCTGCAGATGGAACGCTAATGAGTGCTGGTTCAAACTAAATATTTATGGTAGTTTAGCCAACATGAAATGGTTTGGAATTTCTGTATGATCAATAAGTTGCGATTGTTGCTTTCACTGTAAGGTTGAAAAAACTTAGAAACTGGCTTTGCAAGTTTCGTGTTTTTGCTACTTGTATTGTATGCATGCATTGTCAATTATGTTACCATAACATTCTAAAGTTGAAGTCATAGATTAATTAATGATTGAATTAAAGTTAAAGCTAAGGGGATGTTTGGCAAACGACTGATAGCTGGTAGTGGCTGGTTTGACCTACTGAAGTCATAAAATTGCTCATACGAACACAAATGAATGATGCCAAACCAGTTAATATGCCCATGATTGTCTCACCTAAGCTGAGACGATGTGATGGTGAGTTGTTTATTGATGTTACAAAATTTTATAGCGTAATCTTAGTTTAAAAAAGCGTGTTTGAGGTGTCTGGCGAAGAGAAAAATGCCTTCACTGGCGGAGGTGTAGCGAGTCACTGAAAACGCAGAGAGAGGAAGGAGGCGAGCGTTTTTCGAAAGACACTGAGCGCAGTGTTTTTTTTCGTCTTTGGTTTCAATTGGATTCTAATAGTGACGATGATAAGTATTATTATTAGGATATTATAGAAAATAATAAAATAATAGAAAAATAATAATGTATTACAATTAAATTATATTATTAGGATATTATATTATTAAGATTTTGTTATTTGATATTTAGATTTTTTATTTATTAAATTATATTATTAGGATTTTGTTATTATTATTATTAAAATAATTATATTATTAATTTGTAAATTAATATAATAAAATACTAATTAAAATTTATTATTTAATTAAAATCATGTTAATCAAAAATAAATTATTTTAAATTATAAAATAAAAAACACATATAAAAAGAATTATTTAAAACTACACCGTTTTTCTTTTAGAAATTTCATAACCTGCTTTCCTTAATAATTAGAAGGTGAATCAGAATTACCGCAATATTGAGGTTAGATTTTTTCCCCAAAATATTTGAGTCAGAATTAATTCCAGATATAGGGTAATTTACTGTTTCAGTCAAAACTCGGATAGATTCTTATCCGTTTTTGAACAGTGATATATAGAAAAATAATAAAAAAAATCAATTAAAATTAAATAGTAATTTTATATATTTGTTTGCCATGTGGTAGCATGGGAGAGACACGTATTACTGTTTGAAAACGGGGTGCCCTCAACCCAAGATTGAACAATATTTATTGTTTAGTGAGAAGAGCATCGATTCAGCCTTTTGACCGAAACTTTGCATGTATTGATATAGATTGGTGCGTAGACCGGTGCAGACTGACCAAGGGTGTGCAGGATTCTAAATAAAATTCAATTTCCAATTGAAATTGAAAGTTGGAGTGTGTGTTGTTGTTTATTTATTGTTTTTTAATTTTATATATATATATATATGCAGGCCAACGCATTAAGGTGATTATGATAGTAAATATTTGAGTAAAAGGCTTAAAATCTGAGTAGAAAGAAAGAATAAGAAGCAGTAGAAGAAAAAAGTTGTGGTGGAAAAATGTAAGTAAATTTTAGATTTTAATTTTTTTTATTTGTATAATTTTCATTTTTTTGAAAATTAATTATTGTATTAGAACCGATAAATGTTTTATTTTTGTTTAGGATTATAGTATTGCAAAAAAATTATAATTTAGTTAGTATTTTTGAAAACTTAGTATAGATTTTAAAGTGTATTCGAATATATATATATATGTATATATATATATATGAAGTATTTTCATAAATAAGTAGTATGTTCTAAATTTTTTGTTATTTATAGTTTAAAATTTGGTTTAGTGATATTGTAGTTTTTCGTTTTGATTTGTGTATATTATTGAAATTCTTTTGAAACATGCAGAGAAAATTAGCAACAATAGTTTTGTGGTGATTGTCCATTACAATGGGCAAATGATAAAAACTGATGTGGATATCGTATTTGATTCTGAGAGCTCTATAAAGATGAGATTTAACAAAGAAATCACACTTCGAGTATTGAAAGAGAAGATATCGAAAAAAATAGGAGCTCAAATTTATTGTTTGTGGTATCGATGGCTGACATGTCCGAATCCAGTCAAATATTCTGCAATAGCTCTTCAAGATAATACAGATTTGGGAATAATGATCGCAGAGCATGAGTCTATGGGAATTCGAAATATCGAATTGTTTGTTGAAGTTTGTGATATTCCCGACCCCTCTAGAAACGCAATTGGGGAATCAAGTCAAATGTTTTTCGGTAATGAATTCGATATGTCTAGAGGAAGTTTAGTTGCAATATTGACAACTGGAATATCTATTGTTTCTCATGAAGGTGGGACACATAATGTTGATGCTAATATTGAGAACCTACGAGGTCGATGAGGAGAATCACTTGAAGATTCCAACAAAGATGAAGATATTGGGGATCTTGATTTGTTCCCTAATGATGTTGGTGCAACCCCTGATTTTTGTGTTGAAGAATTTGTTCCGACCCATGGAGACATTACATTATTTGAAGCTCCTGCTCACATGAACTCTGTTGATTTCGATTCGATGATTACACCACAATTCCCAGATCTACCCCAATTAAATTCGAGTCAACATGGTGATTTGTTTGAGGGGCTACAATTTAATGAAAAGGATGAAGCTATATTGATAATTAAAGAGTATAACATCCTACACCATGTGGACTACACGGTTGCAGAATCAAACACGAGAACTTTCTTTGCGAAGTGTGTGAAATATGGAAAAGGGTGCAACTGGAAGATTCGTGCAACCAAGCGCAAGAAGATAGATCGTTGGGAGGTCACAAAGTATAATGGAGATCACACATGTTTGCGAACATCCATCGACCAGGATCACACCAAATTGGACTCAAGTGTAATAAGCCATCACGTGATGAAGTTGGTCGAAGACAATCCAAGAGTTCCAGTTTCAACGATTCAAGCAACAATTGCACAAAAATTTAAATATCAAATAAAGTACAAGAAAGGGTGGCATGCAAGGGATAAAGCATTGCATTCAGTGTATGGTGATTATGATAAATCGTATAATGAGCTACCGGCTTTATTGGTTGCAATGACACAGTTCATCCCAGGTACCATCGTTAGGTATCAAACAAAAGATGCTGTCGACCGACAAGGCCAAGTGAGAGAAGGCTATAATTTTTTTCATCGACTATTTTGGGCTTTCAAGCCATGCATTTACGGTTTTCCGAATTGTAAGCGTATGATCCAAGTTGATGGAACATGGCTTTACGGGAGATACACTCACATACTAATGGTTGTTGTAACACAAGATGGTGAGAGTAATGTCATTCCGATTGCATTTGCAATCGTTGAGGGGGAGACTGTTGAAGCTTGGAATTTTTTTTTGATCAATTTGCGTGAACATGTGGGACGAGAAGATGGGGTTTGCATTATTGCTGATCGAGGGACAGGTCTCAAAGCAGCAATTAATCGAGAGGGAAATCGATGGCACCCCCCATGCATACCCTGCATATTGTGTCTGTCACATTAGAAAGAACAACTATGAGATGTTCAAAAATAAGTACCTTCGCAGTGAGATTTTAAGTATGGGTAAGTGTCATTGTTTAAAAATCTATTCTATACACGTTTGTAGTGATGTCCTTTGATTTTTTAGATACTAATTTAAACAAATATTATATCACAGGGTATCAACTACTACGACCAGAATTTAAGAGAAAGATGGCTAATTTACAGAAATATGGAGAGCATGTTTGGGCTTGGGCCAACAACATCAAGAGAGAGAGAGATGGGCCCAATCATATGATGAAGGTGATCGACGATATGGACAAATGACTACCAACCTTGTGGAATGCATTAATGGAGTATTAAAAGGGTCACTTCATCTGCCAATATCTAGCTTGGTAATAGAGACATACTATCGTTTGGCTAATGTTTGGTCAGTCAAAGGGAAACAGGTGCAGTCCTTAATAAATAGGGGACAACATTGGGCTCCTACCATTGTAACCAAAATGGATGCTAATGTGAAGAGTGCGTCGTCGTTGACAGTTCTTGCATTCGACCGAATGAATCAGACTTTCGATGTTGTTGGTTCCAGAACAATACACGGAGCAGCCCATTCAAACGTATTTCGAGTAAATCTCAGACGTAGATGGTGTGATTGTGGCAAGTTCCAAGCATGGCGATATCCATGTGATCATGCAGTTGCAGCATGTATGTTCGCTAATGTTGACCCATACACATATGTTAATGAATGCTTTAGTCTCCACCAGATGTTAGAAATTTACAAAAATGAGTTCCCTCCGATCCCGAATTCGATGTATTGGCCACCAGTGGAGCATGAGAAATGGTTACCGGATGTGACATTACGTAGAAAGCCATCCGGACGACCTAAATCGACTAGGATATACACGAGTATGGATCTTCATCAGAGAGAGAAGGGACAACGCAAGAGATGCAACATATGCAGGGCTGAAGGTCATTCAAAATCCAAATGTCCCAACGAACCAAGATATATGCTTGTTCCTAAGTGATTTGTCTTGTTTTTAGCTGAAATCCAATGTTTGTGAATTTTAAAATTTAAAATATCGTTTTTTAACAAACATAACATTAAACATAATGGCTTACAAACATAATACTCATATAATAGTAATTTCTAACATAACATGAAGCACAATATTAAAATACAAAAAATAATATATTACAAATATATAATATTAAACATAATACAAACATAATACTCATTTTTTTCTTTTGCATCCTCCCACATAATTTTTGACAATAAGCAGATATCGTCGAAAAGTAGGTGTGTTTTGGGACCCTCTTACGCTGTGGCCTAGGTTCTGTCTCGGTAACATCAGTTGCATCCTCTTTAGTATAGCTCGCCCTTTTATCCACTAAGGGCATAGGTGACAAGTGTCGTTTTAACTTGTCAAAATAAAATAAAGCCTCTTCGAAAATAAAATAAATAGAGAAAGGTAGAATAGTGAAAGAGGGTCGATCCACAGGGAATTTCGTATTTCCTGATCCAATTGATCGTTGTTTTTAATCCAGGATCTGCAACAATAAATAAAAAGGGGGTGATAGCCGAGATTTAAAATAATCAGAGTGAAATGAAGCAATTAATTAAAATGTAGAAGAGAAAATAAGTTGAGATATCACAAATAATAAAATTGCCTCGAGCTAGCTTTGATTGGATTCTTTTGATCATTGAAATGTATTTTCCTTCGGGATTCATGTCGGTTACAGTCTACAAGGCCCAACCCATTGCAACTTGCTTTTCTCACATGTAACCGATCTTCCCAAGTCTATCTTTGGAAGCCAATACTTAAGTAAATTAGCCACGCCTATCACCGTTAAAATACTTAGTTTAAAAACTAGAAAAGCCCGACTCGGAAGTTGTTTCACCGAGAATCGTTTCCGATCTCTTTTTTTTCCTTAGTGGACCGCCGCTAAGTGTGTTCACAGGAAGTCGAAATGCCACAAGCGGATCCTTCCTCAGAACTATATTTTTAAACAACTTACAAACCAACGAGTCTTTTTGATAAGAAGTAATTTAAAAAATGTAAGTGAGATCGATTCCCAAGCTTTTACGTTTAGAAAAACGAGAATGTATCACGGAAGGGAATTTAACACTTTGTTTGAATCTCACGATCGAATCCTTTCATTGCTAACTCTTTGGCTTAAGAAAATTAGCCAAGCATGATATTGTTTATCATACTTGACATGTTTTGAAAATAACTTATAAACATAAAATAAAATAAAGTAAAAATAAAATTGAAAGAAAACTTTATTTAGAACCAAAGTACTTAAAACAAACTAGCAAAACACAAAATGAAAGATAGACGGATGAGTCATCCAGTCTCTCCTAAGAGTAGGTATTTATAGGCTTAGGAATTACAAAGATAACAAAGACAAAATCCCGAAAATTAAGTTCGTAAATTGAAGACACATCCCAGATTTCACTCCATTTGCCTAGTTGTCCCTATCCATTCAGATTTTCCAGCTAGCCAATCCAAAAGATGCTGATTTTGACATGTCAGCAACCATCCCAGAAATCATGCCCGTGAATTCAGCCATGAATCTAGAAAATCAAAAATCTGTAGAATTTTCACCTTTTATGCTGGATTTCTTATCTTCAATGTTCTGCATGGAAAATGAATGAAAAGATCCAAATTAGCAATTTATAACAATCAATCAAGGAGTAATTATTAATAAAATAATATATAATTTAAGCACTAATCAAATTCCCCCTCACTTATTCAATGCTTGTCCTCAAGAATTTCTTAATTATTATGCTAAAAACCTTAAGTTGCCAACTCCAATTTCAAAGAATTTCAAAGATTTCTTAAGTAAACTAAATCAAGTAAATGTAGATATTCAAGATCAATCAAGCAAGATATAATCAATTAAGTGTATATCTACCAAGGCATTTCAATCGTCTATCAATTTCAAAGAATACAAGACTTAGCTCCTCATATTGGTTCACTCATTTCGCTCAAGTGTTTCGGGTGAAAGAATCACTCAAGCCTAAACTAATCAATCCATTACCATAGGCTTGTAACCTAATCTAGTTTCCACTATTTAATATGAAAATGATGCAAAAATCAAGAGGACTTCAATATGGGTTGTAATGGGATTAAGGTTCGGGTAGGATAAAGGCTAAAAATGGGGTTTAAAAAATTCAAGACAAAGAGAAAATTATTTCAAAGATTTATTCAAGGGAAATAAAAATAAAAGAGAAGAAAGATTTTTTCACTCTTTTTTTTGGCAGTTTATTCGAATCATTTTGCTCTATTTTTCTGTAATATTTTTCTGCATTATTCGAATCAAACTCTCTCTTTTTTTGCATTGCACTATATATTTTTTTTTCAAACAATGTATTTTTTTGAACTATTTTATTCGATTCTGCATTGTTTCGAAGTTTTTTTTTTCTTTTTTGAAATAACTTCACTTTTGTCTTGAAAAGGGAACAAAAAGAGGAAAATATAATAAAAATTGGTTTGAGTTTAAAACATGCTAAAGAAAGAAAAGGCTAAGGCTCAAAAATGGTTCACTAAGGGGTAAACAAATAAAATGGGTAGGCTATTTTATTCGGGAAGAAAAATGATTTTAATCCTAATGCCTCTATCATATTAAAGCATCATATTCAAAATGTGTAGTCTCAACAAGTATCAAGTTTCAAGTTCTAGAATGCAATCAATTAGTTTGGCACACTCGAATGAAATAAAGAGCAAGAATAAAAATATATGCTCATTAGGCTCAAAACTCACATGAAAGGTTTATTGAACTAAGTCATGCATCCAATTCAATCGACATATTCATGAAATTACCAAGGAGAATTTTCATAATTTAGCCATGCCATGCTATCATGCATCTAAATTCAACAAGAACAAGATTGAATTCACAAAGAAATACAAGGAAATTAAATCAAACTAGAAATTAACAACCAAGATTATCAACAATTTTAACCAAGAAATAGCTCAATTTCAATCACAAAGTATAAACAAGAGATAATTTATTTCTAATCCCACCCCTCACTTAAAATCATATTGTCCCAATATAAACAAATAAAATAAGGTGCAAAAGAGAGGGTGAAAATACTCCTCAATTTAATGTTATCATTTTTGCTTCAAGAAGGATTTGATTTTGATTGGTCTTTGCTTTAATCTATTTGCTTCGTTCTTATTTGATTGTGATCAACGAGGTACCTACAAAATTCAAATTGGAAATATGAAATAAAAATGACAAAATGAAAAATAAAAATAAACCACACGAGTTTTAAGAAAAATAAAATGGGTGCCTCCCATCAAGCGCTATTTTTAACGTCGTTAGCTCGACAACCTGATTCAGACTACAGGTACTTTGCTAAATACTTCCTCCAATTCTTGCACTTTTTTCAACTAAGGATTTCCTTACAAGAAAATTTTTGATCATGAAGTCCTTTCATTTTTCCTGACAAAATATTTTTGTTGCTCTTCCATTTATCTGGAGGTAATTTTAACTCCAATTTTATTGTCTACATGATGGAAGAGAACAATTTAGATCTAGATGGAGTATTATGTTTTTCAGAATTAATTGAAAATTTTTGTTCAATCTTCTTGTATTCCTTATCAACGTCATCCAGACCCCTGCAAAATTTATCAACAAAATTAGTTTCAACAGGTTCAATTACATCAACAAAATTTATACTTGCAATCGAATCAGTATATTTCATGGCTTTATATACGTCAAATTTAACCACTTCTCCATCAAATTCCATAGTTAATATTCCATTATGGACATTGATCTTGGTATGTGTTGTTGATAAGAAAGGACGCCCAAGTAGAATTTTCGATCTGGTGTTGCTGCGGTCATTTTCCATGTCAATAATGTAAAAATCAGCTAGAAAAATAAGATCATTTACCTTTACCAACACGTTTTCTAATACTCCCTCGGGATAAATGACCGACCGATCAGCAAGTTGAATTGTTACCCGCGTCTCCTTTAATGGTTCAGTCGAAATTTTGTTGTAGACGCTTATTGGCATGATGCTAATAGATGCGCCTAGATCGTACATTGCTCTCTTGATTCCGATGCTTCCGATTTTGCATGGAATTGCGAACATTCCTTGATATTTGTACTTGGGTGGTAAATTGTCTTTGAAAAATAGCCGAAACATTTTCGCCAAGATTTACCTTCTCAGTACCAGACAATCGCCTTCGATTTGTGCACAAGTCCTTCAAAAAATTTTCATATTTGGGCACCTTTCGGATAACATCAAGTAGTGGAATATTAATTTCCACTTTCTTGAATATGTCGAGAATTTGTTTCTCCTCTTCTTTCTTTTTACGTCCAGTAAGTCTCCCTGGAAAAGGAGGAGTCTCGTAAGCAGAAGAAAAAGAAGAGTTAGGAATAATTTTACCTGAAACAAGTGAAGGTGAGGAATTTTCTTCTTGAATTTTTGATGAAGCGTCTTCTTGAGTCTCTTTGTTTTCTTTCTATGCTTTTTTTATCGGTTTAGGTGCAATAACGGTACCAATCCGCAAGGTCATAGCGCTTACATTTTCTCACGGATTGGGCTCGGTTTGTGAGGGTAGTCGGCCTTGAGATTCTAAACGACCAACGGTTTGGACTAATTGGCTTATTTGTTTGTCAAGTTCTTGAAATTGGGATTGAGCTTGAGTTTGAAATTTTTCTTGCGAGATAGACAATTTTTCGACGATGATCTTAAGGGAAGTTTTTTGTGGCGCTTGATTTTGAAAAAGAGGTGGTTTCGGTTTAAAGTTTGGGTTTCTACTCCCATAGCTCATGTTTGGGTGATCTCTCCAACTGGGGTTAAAGGTACTATCATAAGGGTTGTACGCTCGTTGAGGAGGACCTGGAAAATTGTTTATCGCATTAACATTGGCGCCCGACTCATCTTGTAGTAATGGACATGAGTCTGTCGGATGGTCCAACATAGTGCAAACTCCACAAACTTTCGCAACTGCAATTTTGCCTAAAACAAGAGAATTTACAATGTCAGTTAACTTGTCTATTTTATTTTCTAGCGAAACGGTACTTACTTCGTGAACCCGTCGGCTAGGTTCACTCGAAGATCCGAATTGTTGCGAGTTCGCGGCCATGGTAGAAATTAGATTTCTCGCATTTTCTGGCGTCATGTTAACGGGGGCGCCCCTACTTGCAGCGTCTACCATCTTCTTATCCATTGGAAGCATCCCTTCGTAAAGATATTGAAGAAGAGTTTGCTCGGATAAGCCATGTTGCGGGCAACTTGCACATAGCTTCTTAAATCTCTCTCAATACTCATAAAGAGTTTCGTCGTTCCTTTGTTGGATTCCCAAGATGCTTCGCCTAAGTTCGCTCACCTTTGCCGCAGAAAAGTATCTGTCAAGAAAAATACGAGATAGTTCAATCCAAGTAGTAATCGAATTAGGCAGAAGGTAAAATAACCATTCTTTGGTTGTTCCCGTTAAAGAAAAAGGAAATGCCCTTAGTTTAATTTGATCTTCCGAAATTCCTTGCGGCTTCATGCTACTGCACACCATATGGAATTCGGCAAGGTGTTTATGTGGGCTCTCACTAGGAAGACCGTTGAAGGTTGGAAGAAGATGGATTAACCCCGTTTTGAGTTAAAAAGGGGTATCGCCATGAGGAAAAGCGATGCAAAGTGGTTGTTGCATGGCGGGCGCGGCGGCTAACTCTCTTATTGTTTGATTCGTCATTCGTTCCAGTTCAAATGTAGGATTAACGTTTGGTGTTGCTTGAGGGGCGTCAATTGATTGATCACAAGATAGTGTTGCGAAAGTAGATTGTTGTTTCTTTTGTTGTTTCTTTCGTCGAAGCGTTTGACTGTGATTTCTACGAGCACTTGCTACGATTTCCAGTTTGTACTCCAGCAAAGTACCTGGGGTTTTTTTGTCATAAAAAGAAAGAAATTTGATTAGCAAATTTCCAAAAATTCCCCGACAACGGCGCCAATTTTGACAAGCGTCATTTTAACTTGTCAAAATAAAATAAATCCTCTTTGAAAATAAAATAAATAGAGAAAGGTAGAATAGTGGAAGAGGGTCGATCCACAGGGAATTTCGTATTTCCTAATCCAAATGATCTTTGTTTTTAATTTAGGATCTGCAACAATAAATAAAAAGGGGGTGATAGTCGAGATTTAAAATAATCAGAGTGAAATGAAGCAATTAATTAAAAGTAGAAGAGAAAATAAGTTGAGATATCACAAATAATAAAATCGCCTCGAGCTAGCTTTGATTGGATTCTTTCGATCGTTGAAATGTATTTTTCTTCGAGATTCATGTCGATTACAGTCTACAAGGCCCAACCCGTTGCAACTTGCTTTTCTCACATGTAACCGATCTTCCCAAGTCTATCTTTGGAAGCCAATACTTAAGTAAATTAGCCACGTCTATCACCGTTAAAATACTTAGTTTAAAAACTAGAAAAGCCCGACTCGGAAGTTGTCTCACCGAGAATCGTTTCCGATCATTTTTTTTCCTTAGTGGACCGTCGCTAAGTGTGTTTACAAGAAGTCGAAATGCCACAGGCGGATCCTTCCTCAGAACTATATTTTTAAACAACTTACAAACCAACGAGTCTTTTTGATAAGAAGTAATTTAAAAAATGTAAGTGAGGCCGATTGCCAAGCTTTTACATTTAGAAAAACAAGAATGTATCCCGAAAGAGAATTTAGTGCTTTGTTTGAATCTCACGATCGAATCCTTTCATTGCTAGCTCTTTGGCTTGAGAAAATTAGCCAAGCATGATATTGTTTATCATGCTTGACATGTTTTGAAAATAACTTATAAACATAAAATAAAAGAAAGTAAAAATAAAATTGAAAAGAAAACTTTATTTAGAACAAAAGTACTTAAAACAAACTAGCAAAACACAAAATGAAAGATAGATGGATGATTCATCCATTCTCTCCTAAGAGTGAGTATTTATAGGCTTAGGAATTACAAAGATAACAAAGACAAAAAGACAAAATCCCAAAAATTGAGTTCGTAAATTGAAGACACATCCCAGATTTCACTTCATTTGCCTAGTTGTCCCTATCCATTCAGATTTTCCAGCTAGCAAATCCAAAAGATGCTGATTTTGACATGCTAGTAGCCATTCCAGAAATCATGCACGTGAATCTAGCCACGAATCCAGAAAATCAAAAATCTGCAGAATTTTCACCTTTTATGCTGGATTTCTTATCTTCAATATCATGCATAGAAAATGAATAAAAAGATCCAAATTAGCAATTTATAACAATCAATCAAGGAGTAATTATTAATAAAATAATATATAATTTAAACACTAATCAATAGGAGTCGGTGTTGTAAACATGTCCACGTTACCACTGTCTTCTTCCATAAACTATTCTAAATCTAAGAAAGTTTGAATTGTTTGAAAATCCATACACTGTTCGAAGTTTGAGTAACGAGATGATTGTGCAGTAGTAAACTCAGGTCTGTACAATTCAGTATCATCAAACCTGTGAGTATCTGAGGAGCACGGTGCAACTTCTAGTTAATGCGTAGGAGCTGGTTCATATGTAGGAGCCGAGTCACATGTAGGAGATGGTTCAGTTTCCCATATAACTTGCTCCACTGGTGCTTTTTTCCAACTGGTAGGCCAACCTTCTAGGTTTTTAGTACCGATAAGAATTTGAGATGAGCCTGCTACTGCACTCTTAGAGGATTCACCCCTACCACCATATTTCTTCTTATATATACGACATTCTTCCCGCTCATCAACCGAAGTTAAGTACGGCATTCCATTATTAAGAAAATAGATAAGGTACTCCGACCTCTGAAAATCAAAATCATCCTCTTGGATTGGAGCACGATACGGTAAATTCATACCTCTATTGTTCCGTGCAGTAATGTAATCGGCATGTACGAGTTCCTAATTTACATGTGCCCTGCCACGTCCATCAAAATCATGTACAAAGTCATGATTAAATGAAATATACGGAATAGGCTGATGGAAGCCAAATTGACACAGAACCCTATCGGCAAAGTGGAACTCGACAAATGCAAAGTGGATCAATGGTGTAACAGAACACCACAATAGAGAATCACAAAGAAGATCATTTGGTACAAAACTTCGATCATCGTTACTGTACGCCATCCAAATAAACTACAAAAAAATGAATCGTTTATTAATATATCTAATAAAATAATTATTTAATTATAGATATTTAACATCATGCAAACAATTCAATTAAACAATTACTTGTTCTTGGGCATACAAATCAATCTGAGCTCTAAAAACTTTTAGGTTGTTGTTAACCAACCATGTATGTGTTTTTTTTTTCCGCACCATCTGTACACAAATCATAATAATATATATTTTTAAAATATTCAAATTAAATTTAAAAATTAAATTCAATATCATGAGAATTACTTGGAGACAAATGGGAACTGAATCGATGTACGCGTAATCGGTGTCCAAAAGGGAAATCGTTGCCAAGCCCATGCTTGCAACAACAATAAACATCCACTGATACCATGAACCTTATAATCATTTTCTTTTGTTGCGCCTTTGCACAACTCACAATAGAGGAACACTAATACTGCTGAGCCCCAACTATATTAAACAACTTCCCAAGGATACTTCAAAAATCGTAGATACCGTATATGAACAAGATTTCCAGATTTATCTGGCATTAATATACCTCCAATGAGTTGTAGAATATAAGCTTGACTGGCTATATAAATCGCATCAACCGAGCTATATTCACTGAGTTTAAAATTAATTTCTAACCAATTCAACTTTACACGAGATCCTTTCAAATTTGATTTATCAGACACCTTCCCAAGGTAAAATGAGCAAAGTGTTTCAGATGTAGCTTTTGACATGTCAATCAACGGGTCCCCAGTCAATGGTTCCCCAATCAATGGTGTCCCATTTACTGCCAAGCCGATAAGCATGACCACGTCTTCAAGAGTGATCGTGCATTCCCCACAAGGCATATGGAACGTATGAGTTTCTGGTCTCCAACGTTCAATCAGAGCGACTATCAACCCGAGTACCAACTTATACCTTCGAATGAAGGTTGCATAATAAAATCCTGAAGCTTGCAACCATTCAATGATTCGATCATTCTGCTTTTATAGCTATAAACCAAACTACACGATTTTCAACCTAAAATTAAACTTAAATTTTTCATAATTTTTTTTTATAACTCATAAATTACCCTCAAAATATATTATAATGATTTATATTATAGTTAAGTTATTTTTTAAAAAAATTATAATTAATTAGAATTTTATCTATATTAATGTATTAAAATATATTTTATATTTATTCTATTTAATTTATAATTATATTATTACAAATATATATTTATTAATAATTTTCATCCCTTAATAAAAAAAACAAATATTTTTTATTTTTTATTTTATTAGTTTATTTATATTTAAATTCATATAAATATATAATATTGATATTATATAATAAAGGGCACCTTACCTACGAAAAGCTAGCGCTTTCGCCTGGCGCCTAGCGTGTCACCCTCAATTCCGACCTAATTTCTTAGATCAAACTTAGGAGTTAAGTTATAAAACTTTCCCCTCAAGAAACTTAATTTATGTTTAAGCAATTCAGAATTTAAATCGTTTTACTAAACAAGTAAAACTCATTAAATATCTCAATGTTTATATATACCAAATCCTTAAAACATTATCTCAAATAATCAATTAATTTTTCAAAAATAATTTCGTAAAAACATACATCCAAATAGTTCTGAATCAAAAATTCTCAAAGTCCGAATTACACTAAATTCAAAATTGAGTAAGATCATTAAACTGAAATAATTGAAAGAAATCCATACTGAAATAAATCCTCTGAATAATATGCGAGATGCTCCAAGTGCCAATTCACCTAGACAAGTCTGAGAATCTGAAAAACAGACTAAAGGGGTATAAACTAAAGAGCTTAGTGTGTCTCTAGAGTGCAAACAGTCATAAACAGAACATGTTTTACATTTCTGAAAAGTTTTTGAAAATATTTCTGAATTCAAGAAAAATCTGAAGCATGATGCTATGATGATTGATGCATGCCAGAAAATCAGAGGGCCCAATATCAAAAATCATAAAGAGTGAAGGATTATCCTCGCCAGAGTGGAGGTTTCTCCTCACATTTCCAATTTTAAAATACGAAAATATTTTCGATGTCAGAACATGATATGATTTGCAAAAATCATAAATCAAAACTCTTACGGGTAGCAATTTTTTAGAAAATCAGATGCTTGATTTGAAAACAAAATTGCACATGTCATGCATGATGTTACCAGGTATGGTAAAATAAATAGATTCACATATTAAATTGGACAATGTATAGATAATGTTTCAGATATACATGTAATATAACAAAGCATACATAATATAGGCACAAAATCAGAATCATGTAGCGCAGGAAGAGATACACCTTAAGCAACTAAAGCTCTAACTCTGAGATGGACGCGTCTCGCTTTCCGATCTAGCTGATTCAAGACCTACAAGGTAAAATAACTATATTACTTAACAAATTAAGACTAAGCCACCAACTAAACAAAACACTAAACCGAAAGCTTACTCACATGACGGTCTTGAAGAACGTTCCCGATCAGTCCGAACAACTGAAGGTAACCTAGAGGCTTCAAAAACGTTGACACCTGAACGGAAGACGATTTTGAATTAGATTCCCCATAAACAACTTTTCAGACTCTAAGAACAATTCAGATGAAAAAATCTAAAAAACAGATTTCGGGTTTGAATTTGACAAAACAAACAATGGATTCGGACTCAGAACGTCGAAAAAAGGTGAAAGACAAATTTGTCTAAAAAAGTCAACTTTTAGTCAAAGTTAACTCTGGTCAAAGTCAAAGTCAACTATTAAAGTAAAGTTTGACTTGCTAGTCAAAAGTCAATGGTCAACTTAGAAGTCAAATTCAACTTTGACTTGACTGGTCAAAGGTCAAAAGTCAAACTCAAAGTCCATGGTCAAATTAGTCAAGGTCAAACTGGTCAAAGGTCAAACTCGATCAAAGGTTAATTTGGTCAAACGGGTCAGGTCAAAAGTCCAAAAGTCAAATGGGTCGAGTCAAACATGGTCAAGCAGTCAAAACCGGTTCGAATCCATGAAACGATTCGGATCACAAAAACAAATCTGATCCATTCAAAAATGGGCTCACTCAAACAACTCCCTCACACCACAACAACCCATTACTCACAACTCACACCCAATAGTCTCATACAAAATCCCAACTCTTCACTACACCCATCACCATCCAAAAACCCAAGCCCAACCATTAACCAAAATACAACCCACAACAAAAACTTAACAGAAGAAACACTAGGGTTTCCAGCAACCTCTAGGACAACAAGAGGGAGGACGACGACGACGGTAGCTTTCCGGCGAAAATTCCAACGACAACTCCGGCGAACACTCCGGTGACATCCACAATGACGACGACAACAAGATTTGGAAAAACCACATAAATAAAACTTCGTTACAACAACCTATAAATTCTGAAACTAGTAAATAAGATCCAAACACCATAACAAATCCAAAACTCAAAACAAGAGACTTACCCAAACTTCTCAAACGAAAAAAAAAACAACTGAAAAGGGTAGAGGCGATCGAACAGAGAATCAAATGATTCTTCCTCGGGTTGACACGAACAAAGCGCAAGTGATGAAAGAAGGGTGGTCGAAGGTTTAACGGAACCAAAAAAAGGGTTGAAAAGCATGAGATCAGGAGAGAGACAGAGATGGACATGCAAGAGGGGAGGGAGGCTGCAATGAGAGTTTTCGAACTCTCATTCTGTCGAAAGGTGATTAAAACCCAAAGCAAAAAAGGTTAAATACAAAGCTCACCCTTAGAATTTTTAGGGTTTACGAAACTGTCACCAAGTTTAACCAAATAAACAAAATGGTCATTGAACTTCCAAAATTGAAACCAAAGTTTTAAAATAACTTAATTTAGTCCCAAATTTTTTTAAGGTCTCTAATCAAAATTCCCAATTAATTAGGGTTTTAGAAAATAAAGATTTCAAAAGTTAATTTTTGAATTAGGAAAAATTCGGGGTGTTACATAGCGCCTCGACTCTAAGAACTAGTAGATAGAGCCTAACACCTTTTAAAACTAAAAGCATAGTAGATGCATTTCTTTATCTGTCACACACGCCCAAATATTGTATATATTGTAAATAAAGTTGCATAATATATGCAAACACCTATTCTAATAAATTGGAATGCTGTAAAAAGAATTTTGAAATATTTAAAGGGTGTTGTCGGATTTTGTATATGGTTTCGTGAAGGGGTTATGACTTGTTGATCAATCAAGTATTTGAGATTTTGATGATCAGTCTTAATTTTGAAATGCTTTTCAAGCATTTATTAAAACCATTTTTTACTTTCATCAATGCAACTAATATTTTCTTTTTTATACATATCATTCGAGAGTAATCATAAAATTTTCAATTCAATAATTTAACTTTTGAATTTTTCATATTTTAGTCATTTTTAAATGACATGTTTATACAAATAATATTTTTTGGTTAATCTTTAAAAAATTATTTTGGTTAATTTGTAATTTTATATTATTCAATTCTCGATCTTATATTGTACTAATTAAATAAGATGATCTATTAACAGTTAATTGAAATATTTAATTCTAAAAATAATTTTTTGTTTATAAAATATCAAATATGAAAATATGATAAATATAATAATTGTTTGATTACATTAAAAGTTCACACCTATTAATCTTATTCAGAATCAAAATATATTTTTTTTAAAAATCAAAATAGTATTAAAATTACTAAACTATAAGATATTGTAATACATAAATTTAAAAATATTATATGTAATAAATAAGATCGTTTAATCCATTTTGCTTAAAATTGTGAACCATAATTGAATTAAAATAATTTATTTTAAAAAATTATACAAAATTGTATTCGATTAATCTCTAAAAAATTATTTTAGGTAATTATTAATTTTAAATTATTCAATTTTTGATCTTCTGTTGTATCAATTAAATCCACAAAATTTGGTGAATAAGGAAATCACCCAAAAAATTTGACATATAAGGGGTATCGAATAAAGTTTAGAAGAATACGGCAAAATCTACAGTACAATAGGGAGAACGCCATGTGCTCTTGGCGTTCTTCATTTTTTAATAATTTTTTAATCATTTTTTCAACCAATAAGCTGACTTTTCAGGTAATTTTTTTAAATGAAGAACGCCAAGAGTACATGGCGTTCTCTCTATTGTACTGTAGATTTTAATGTATTCTCCTAAAATTTACTCTATACCCCTTATATGCCAAATTTTTTGGGTGAGTTTCCTTATATGCAAAAAATTACCAATTAAATCGAATAATTTGAATATTTTTATTTGAGTAATATTTTTACTTTGCTTATTAAAGTATGAAATGTTATAAATTTAATAAGAAAAGTACAAAACAATATTTTTCAAATTTTTTTAAGGATTAATTGAAATTTTTAATTTTTATAACCATTTTATTCGAGAGTGGTCAAAATATGAACAACTCAAAAGATAAGTTATTAAATTAAAAAAAATTTAAACTTTAGTGACCAAAATAGACGTGAAAGAAAGTTAAGTGACGCTTGTTTTAGTTTATCCATTTTTTATTAAGAAAAAATAAACTTTAATGGCAATTTCTAACGGATCGTAATGATAGGAACCGTATCAAATATAAGCTAAAAGTTGGGTGACCTTATTATATGCGAAATAAAAGTTAAGTGATCTTATCGAATGTTTTAAAAATATAGTGACTAAAATAAATCTATCCTAAAAGTTCAGTGATCATTTATGTAGCTTACCCCTGACTCTAATAACAAATTATCAAGAAAAAATAAAATTGGCCAAAGGATTCCATTTTAAGAAATGAGATGGTAGAAACCCCATGTTTCTCTCCCATTCAATGATATTCCCTCCACATTTACTTCATTTAATCTTTTCAAGATGTCAGAAACTCCAACCACGTGTGTCCCAATTTACCAGCTCAACTCCATCCTAAATCTCGCCATTTCCTATAAGTTGAGCATTCAAAACCCTGTTATAAAAGCAGAGCACAAGGATTTGTTTCCATCATCAGCTCTCATTTGTCAGAATACCACAAACCAGGGTGGGCAAGTTGCCTCTTCTGTTCTTGTCCAACAGTTCCTTTGTTTGATCCACAAGCCCTAAAAACACACAGACAATGGCATTCACTGGAACTTTGGACAAGTGCAAGGCTTGTGACAAGACTGTCTATGTGGTCGATATGATGACACTTGAAGGTGTGCCTTATCATAAAACATGCTTCAAATGCACCCATTGCAAGGGAAAATTGGAGGTATAATATTATATCATATCATCTTTATTTTTTTTCGATCGATGTTCCGGTTCTATGAACTCGAACAATAAACTTATATTACGCCTCTCGATTGACGATAATACCCGTATCGTGTGATCCATCTCTTCACATGTGAATTTTTTATCTGTCATAGATGACCACCTACTCCTCCATGGATGGAGTTCTGTATTGCAAGCCTCATTTTGAGCAACTATTTAAGGAATCTGGCAATTTTAGCAAAAATTTTCAATCAGGTATGTTTTATATTTAAGTGTATATATCAAAATCCGAATATTATTAAATAAGACTAACAATGTTAATTTCTTTAATTATAACTTTTGCAGCGAAAAACGACAAGCAAAATGAACAAGTGCGTGTTTCTCTAACCCGTCAAAATAATTACTATCAAAATCAATCATTACTTGTTATATACTAACTCAAATCTAATTTTGAATAATGTTACAGCCGAGGACTCCCAGCAAACTTTCATCCATGTTTTCTGGGACCCAAGACAAATGTTTTGCTTGTGAGAAAACTGTGTACCCATTAGAAAAGGTTACTATGGAAGGGGAATGCTACCACAAGACATGCTTCAGGTGCGCCCACGGTGGGTGTCCGTTGACACACTCGTCGTACGCAGCGCTCGAAGGTGTGTTATACTGTAAACACCATTTTTCTCAGCTATTCATGGTGAAAGGGAATTACAGTCACGTCCTTCAAGCTGCTACACTTAAGAGGAACAACTCCACCTTGTCGTCTACGGATTCTGCTGAAAATAACCGAGCTGATCAAGATGCTACGGCCGATGATCAAGACGATTCTGAAGAAAACTCGTAATTAAAAAGTAAAATAAAGGAGAAAATGGAGAAGGAATTGGAATGATCATACTTTTATAAAAAAAAAAACTCATACTTGATCTTTTCTTGAAGCTTTGAAAAAATTGTATACCAGTTTGATTGATTATTTGATAATATAAAAAAGTATAAGAGTAAAGTATTAAAATACCCACTTAATTTTATTAAAAACACAATTGTAATTAAACTTTTAAATGTTATAAAATAGCAATTAAAATTTATATTTTATAAAAACAATAACTAAATATCATTAATGGGATAATGTTATAGTTATAATAATTTAGATAATAAAACATTTAGTTTTCTATGTTTATATTTATATTTTTAATCAATTTATTCTCAATTAAAAAATAATAAATTTAACCTCTTGACTTTCCTTATCATCTTCAACGAGAAATTATATCATGGGTCAGTCCCACCATGTCATTCATGGGACCGACCAATAAAAATTATCCACCTCATTATTTTTTAATTTTTTAAGTGAAAAATCACTTGAAGAAAAATATGACATGGAAAAATGGGTTGTTTTTATTGGTCGGTCCCATGGACACGTAGTGGGACTGATCCATGATATAATTTTTCCATCTTCAACTTCTCAATCATTTTTGTAGAAAGAAATCTCTGTTACCCCATTCTTCTTTTCACCCTCAAGTGTTGACATCCAAAAAACGATTGTACAATATTAATAATTTATTTTTTACGTAAGGTAATATATATAAAATATAATTTATTTTCATATTTTCATATATGTTTACGTAAAAGTTTTTTTTTGAATAACCTATAGTTTAGCTCATTGAAATTTTATCCGGCATGTATTAGTATTAGTCGATCCATATCGATAGCGATTTACATGCATATTGGTGCAAATTAAACACCGAATCAGTACCACTTCAAAGTTCATCTTACTAGAATAATGTTCTTAAACTCAGAATAATAGAATACAGTTATGGGCTCTCCGTGTACCAATATCAAAGCCTAGAACTAGCTTCCTGGCTCGAGAAATCATTCCCAAAGTCCTCAAAACATAACTTTTAATCATTCCCAAAGTATTCCAGGTAATTTACTACTATTTTTATAAGTTTTTTTTGGATAAATGAGAAATTGTACACCCAAAAGAACTAATAAATTGTACAAACAATAAAGAAACCAATTATACAACCAAATAAAATTAATTATATAATTCCCCAGTAAATAGCAAGACTTGAAGAATTAAGTTGTAAATTTTCTCCGATAACCTCAGTCGAACACTTGTCTTTATCAAAGAAACAATGACATTCACCTGCCTTAACTTACTCTCATGCACTCTACCGTTTTGCTCTTGCTAAATGAAATAGAGGTAACATCATGTAAACCAAGTGATAACAGCCAAGAGAGATTTCCCTTGCTATGGATTAGCATCCATTGTACCATACTGACCAATCATCTAGAGAAGTATTTTTTTGGCATGCTATCATAATTTCCTTCCAAATATGTCGAGAGTAAGGAAAATCAGTAAATATGTGATCCCTATTCTCAATTCTAGAGTTACACATAACACATTTAATTGCACATCACTTGTTAATATACGTGCTTTGGTTGACAACCGATCATGGATTGCAAACCAGGCAAGAAAAGAGAATCGATGGATTGATCGACTACCCCAAATATGTTAGTAAATAAGGTATCAAGATCTTAGTACTAAACAACAAACAAGAACATCAATTTTAATAACCAAAGCATCATTCTTAGGATGTGAATGAATAACAGGAGCTGAAAGTGTATTATTCTTCCTCTAAAAGCCGAAAAAAAACCTTTTTGTCACATGTTTTAAGCTTTCACTTTGTCTTAAACTTTAGAATGTTCTCTAACCTCTTTTACTAAAAAGAGACGTTATAAAACAAGTTACAAAATTGTTACAAAATCAAAATATATATAAAAAAGAATTTTATAATAAGAAATAAAATTAAATTTTGAATTCTCGTTCTTTCTTTGTAACCCCATCAAATTCATATTTTTTTTTTTATCAAATTTTTTCATTCTTATCCTAATTTATAGATCATGAAAGAAAAATTATAAAATTTTATTTTCTTACCTTAGATTAACTCTCAAATGAATAAAGATGGTAGCTTTACTTTTATGAGAAATGATAAGAATTAAAAGAATGGATGCGAGAGACAAAGATGATATCTCCCTTTAATATTTACATTGTAAAAAACTATTTTTATCCATTAGCAAACAATGTAAATTACGAATTTTCAACCTCTTTTTGTTATTTTTTTTTTCAATTCAATACATTGTAAAAATAGTTTTATTTTTTTTATCCCATTAACTTAGTGTTTAGGCTTTACCTCCTATCTCAGAGTGATTAGATATTGAGTTTTTCATTCTCAACTTTCAAATCTTACTAATTGCATTACCAACAATCAACCGATCTAGTGATCTGGTATATTAAATCATTTAAGTAAAATAAATTATTCAAATCTTAATATTATATATAGATCAAATTAGTTTGATCATCTTTTGTATCTGAATCAATAAATTATATACTAATAATTTAGTTTTAAATGACGCTAGGCGTTCCAAGACACAAAAAGTCCTTGGAATCAATGCACTAAGTGTTAAGCGAAGGCGCTTGCCTTACGAAAGTGAAGTACACTTATTCCATAAAAAATTATATATTAACTTTAGAGTATATTTTATATTTAAAAATTTAATAATCATAAATTTTAAATCAAAATATTTTGATTAAATATAAATTTTAAAATTATTAAAAATAAATCTATTAAAATATTAATAAATTTATATTAATTAAATACATAAATTTAATATTTTATTTCAATTAATAAATATTTAAAAATATATGTTATTTTATTCTATTAGTTTATGTTAAAACAATATTAAAATTCATTTTATGGTCTAAAATAAGTATATGAGTAACAAAATTAATAATATAATTTTCATAAAATTTAAATAATAAAATCCTATAATAAAAGATATAATTCAAAAAATTACTCAAATTTATTTTAAACAAGAGATATATTTTTTATAATATATAAAAAAAATTAAAATAATAAAATATGATAATCTTGAAATCAACATAAAATAATACACCTTTCAAAACATTATAAATGACATAAAATAAATGAAGTAAAGTGAAAAGTCCAAGCCACTTCTTCTTTTTAAACTTAAGTTTTGTTCTCTACAAACCCTAAAAGTACTAAGCGCAACACCTTTCATCCCTTAAAAAAGTAAAAGGCGTGCGCTTATTTACGTTCATTGTATACCGTTTTGCTTTGGCTGTGTGAGGCGTTTTTTCTGTCGCATCACTACGACTGACGTCTTAAGCGTGCCTAGTCATACTTTTTAAAACTAAGACCAATAATTATAAAATAACATATATACTCAAATTTCAAATTAATACATACTATAACCAAAATCTTAGAAAAAATATAATCGAAGATACCTTGGCATCTTAATAATAAAATGGGAGTCAAAAACTAAAATTTTCACAAACGTTTTAACTTTATGGTTTATGTTAAATTTTAGGGTTAATAATATAGATATTTATGTTTAGGGACTTAGAATTTAAGGATTGTAATTAGAATTTTAGATTTAGGTTATAGAGATCAATATTTAGATTTTAGTATAATATAATTAAAAATTTAAGTTTAAACTTCTAAATCCTAAATTATAATCATAAACCCTAATTTATAACCATAATCAATTAATTCTAAATCAATAAACTTAAATTCATAATCGTTAAACCCTAAAATATGATCATAAATCTTAAAATTGAGCTATTTATAAAAACTTCTCTTTTCACATAAATAAAATAATTACACATAATAAAAATAGGGGTGAACTGCAATAGAATTCACTTAATTATGGATAGGGTTATATTTGGGTCACTCAATTACTAAAAGTTACGTTTGAATCACTTAATTATGGGTAATGTTACATTTAGGTCACCCAATTAATAAATATTACATTTAGATCACTCAATTATAAGTAAAATTATATTTAGGTCACTCTTCATATTTGAATTTTTTTTTATCAATTCGTGTGTTAGATTAATGGCTTAACTCAGTAATAGATGCCTAAAGTATATATTTTTTTTGAAATAGGTGCCTAATGTTTATTTTGGTTGAAATAAGTGTCTAAATTATATATTTTTTCTGAAATAAGTGTCAAATGTATTTTTTTGCTGAAATAGATGTCTAAAGTTTTATTTCGTTAGTGTTTTAAGGTAACACCGTTAAAAAAATTGTTTAATTTATAAATAAGTACTTAAACTATACTTTTTTTAAATAGGTGTCTAATGTAATTTTTGATCAAAATAAGTGTCTAATTTTTTTTCGTTCTTTGAATGATATTTAATATTCAAAATCTAACTTTTATTTCTTACATCTAATAAGATAATGATTTTTACTATAACTTAACAATTTAAAATTTAAACAAATTAATTTATTCCCAGAGCAGCTTGTTCCTCTTCGTCTCCATGATGCTTTGATCCAGCCCTGCTCTGATTGCTAAAAACTCCTTTGTCTCTTGCAAACTCCATTGAGGAAACCTATCGGCAGCTTCGATGTTAGCACTCGAAGAATGATTTTGGAGGTGATGATGATGCCGGTGATGGTGTCCGGCGGCCTCCATGTTTAGTTCTTTTTTGCACCTAACACCAGATTATTGATCGGGAAATGGGAAAAAGGATCAAAAAGGGCAAAACAGCAAAGATTTGTAAGGGTATGGTGTGAATACAGCTCTTGTTTTCAATCGAAACAAATTCAAAGAATTTGGTGAATAAATTAATTTGTTTAAATTTTGAATTCCTAACTTAGAGTAAAAATCATTATATTATTAAATGTAAGAAATAAAAATTAGATTTTGAATATTAAATATCATCAAGAACGAAAAAAAAATTTAAGTGTTTATTTTAATAAAAAAGAATATTAGACACCTAATTTAGAAAAAAAGGTATAGTTTAGGTATTTATTTATAAATTAAATAATTTTTTTAATAGTGTTACTTTAAAATACTAACGGAATAAAACTTTAGAATCTATTTCAGCCAAAAAATACATTAGACACCTATCTCAGAAAAATATATAGTTTAGACACTTATTTCAACCAAAATAATCACTAGGCACCTATTTCAGAAAAAAAATGTATACTTTAGGCACCTATTACTGAATTAAGCCGAGATTAATTAATGATTTCAAATGAAGTACTCAAGGTTAACAAGGGTATACAAGTGATTTAAAAGAAAAAAACGATCAAATTTATATACTTTTTCAAATATGAAGGGTGACCCAAATGTAACTTTACTTATAATTGATTGACTTAAATATAACCTTTAGTAATTATGTGATCCAAATGTAGCCTTACCCATAAATGACTGACCCAAATATAACTTTCAATAATTAAGTAACCCAAATATAACTATACCTATAATTAAATCAACCTTGCTGCAGTTTACCCTAAAAATAGTTATCTGTATAATTACTCCATAAATTAATGGCTCAATGTAATTAAACCTAAATTAAAACAATTTAAATTTTGGTGCTAAAATCGTATTTACCCTATAATTTATAAGAATTTAAAAATACAAGAGGACAAAAATAATAATCTATCTGGTCCCCTGGATGCCCTAATTTAGTTTTCCTGGAAAGTTCAGAGACGACTATGAATCAACCCATTTCTGTTTTCTACTATTCTTGTTCGAAAATTTGACATCTTTTTATCCCTTGATACCCAAAATCAAACAATTGAGAAACCCCAAACCCCCAAATCATTCAATTTCTTCTTCGGAAATCATTTCATTTTCCTTTTGTTTTGTTTTAATTCAATAGATCTGTGCAAAAGCATCTCAGTTTTCACTCAAATTTGTGATCTAACCTCTTTTTCTTTGATTCAGTTAATAAATCCTAGTTGCTTTCTTTTGTTTTAGGACGACCTCGGTTTTGCCACTATTTACGGCGTTACCCTTTTGTGAGAAGCCCTATCTTTCCGTTTTTCTGGGTAGTTGTAGTCGTGTATAGATTTCGTTTTATCTAGGTTTTCGAATCTGTTTTTTCGGAGATTAGGATTGTGATATGAATAGTAGAGGGAGGTATCCACCGGGGGTCGGGGTTGGCCGAGGCGGTGGAGTGAACGCGAACCCAAGTTTTCAATCGAGGACTTCCCAACAGCAGTACGTGCAGAGGAATTTGGTGCAGAATCACCAGCACTTTCAACAACAACAGCAACAGCAACAGATGTGGCTCAGACGAAACCAGTTGCCCGACGGAAATGACTCTAGTATCGCCGATGAGGTCGAGAAGACCGTACAATCCGGAGCCGTGGACTCAAGGTCCCTTTTCATTTCTTCTAATTTTTGTTGTTATTTGAATATATACGATGAATCAGTTTTTCTATTGTATTTTGTGGCATTATCTTTCAATAGAAAACGATCTTACTTGATTTTGAGTATTCTAATAATCTCAAGCTAGTTCTAGGGTTTGATTTAGTCCCAAATTATCAATTTGATTGGAAGGCGTCGGCTAATGGCTATGCAGAGAAAGGACATGAGGAGAGATGCACTATTTATGTTTTGCTTGTGGTTTTAGACTGTTAACATTTTTATTTAAAAGTTACAGGTTTCTGAGTATTCTAATCATCTCAAGCAATAGTTCTTCTAGGGTTTGATTTAGTCCTGAACTATCCATTTGATTGGAAGGACTCAATTATACAGAGAAAGAACATGACAAGGGATGCACAATTTATGTGTTGCTTTTGTGGTTCAAGAGTGTTGATATTTTATTTAGCTATGAGTTGGAATATTCTCTTGTACATACAGTGGATTGGAATTTAATATTTAGGTGATTTCCCACAAATTGAGTTTTCCATGCTTCATTTTTTACAAATTTATCACGTTTATTGTGCATGGTTGCACAGTTATTTACCTCTTCTCTTACATCCTCTTTCAGTTCACAAGATTGGAAGGCAAGGCTAAATATACCACCGCCAGATACACGCTACAAAACAGAGGTATTTATGTAAATGGTATTTGTTCTGGTGTTGAATATTTACTTCCTTGTTAATGATATTGTACATTGCAGAATTATGGTTTTAAAATTTCTTGAATGATTTTATATATTTATCTTTGATAATCTTCATGCCTTAGTGAAATATTTAAAATTATTCTAAGCTCTTTACAATGATGGGCAAATTGCTTTCTTATGTTATTTTGGTGATGCAAGTGGGTTAATAGTTCTTAATTTCTATTATCTTATTGTATAAAATTATAAATGTAAAACTTTAGAAGTTTTTAGATATGGGAACTAAATCTAATGGTAAGTTATTTGCGAAGTGATAAAGCTTGAGGAGGAGTGTAAGTTGATGTGGAGTGTTATTTAATGTATAATTAGAGCTTATTCCTAATCAATAGTTTATATTTACTAGAAGTCTTATTTAAGTTAAAGATAAAAATATAGTTTTAGTTATATTAGAACACTATATCAGCCTATTTAAAGGCTTAGTGTGTATACCTTTGATATTTAATAATAATAAGAAATACAAAGAAGCACATTGTTCTCTCTGGAAAATGTCTTGTTCATCTTCTTCAAACAATAAATCCCTAACCACTAATCACACATAAACCACCACCATTCATTGCATCTTATCACAAGGCATGATGGTAGTATGTTGACATTTATTGTTGCTTCAAAGATCAAATCGTCTAATTACACATTTATGAGCTGATCTGCCTATTAAATTGCTGCCAGGATGTGACAGCTACCAAAGGAAATGAATTTGAGGATTATTTTCTTAAACGTGAACTACTTATGGGAATATATGAGAAGGGTTTTGAAAGACCTTCTCCTATTCAAGAAGAGAGTATTCCTATTGCTTTAACTGGAAGTGATATTCTTGCTAGAGCCAAAAATGGAACTGGGAAGACAGCAGCATTTTGCATTCCGGCCTTGGAAAAAATTAACCAAGATAACAATTTTATTCAAGGTTAGATCTCCATCTACATTTTCCCTCTCTTTGTGTATACCAGTTATAGGTCCAGTTAATTGGTGTTGTGTACTTCATAGCTATGCCATTTCTATTGTATATTGTTCTTCTAGTTGCTTGGTTTGCTTGTCAATCATATATCAGAGAAGATGCATGCATGAGTGTTGTTTGCTGCATATAATGTCAACTTAAAATTGATGGTCATTGGCATGTATGGACATAGTGAAGTGATGGTCAAACTTCTGTACCAGTTTCTGAATTGAGTGCATCAAGCCATCTTGCAAATAGGTGCAACTTTTTTCCCCCCAATCCAGGCTTAAATGTTCACTCTTCTTTCCGAAACCTGTGGAAATAAAGTTCTTTCTTTGAACCCTTTCGGTTAGTATGTGATAGAAGTGAATTCCCCATCTCTATTTCATGATGTTACTTTTAGCATAAGAAAGTTATTAATGCCACTCTTGAAATCTATTTTTCATTTTTGTTCAGTTACTTGTTTTTACTGATTATCGCTTTTTTTTTCTTTTGTACAGTTGTCATTCTTGTTCCAACAAGAGAATTGGCTCTTCAGACATCACAAGTTTGCAAGGAGCTTGGGAAGCATTTGCAAATTCAAGTCATGGTCACAACTGGAGGTACCAGTCTCAAGGATGATATCATGCGACTGTATCAACCAGTCCATTTGCTGGTTGGAACTCCTGGGAGAATTCTCGACCTTGCTAAAAAGGGTGTTTGCATTTTGAAAGATTGTTCTATGCTTATCATGGATGAGGTAGTACTTTGGTAGTGTCTCTGTAATTTCTCCTTCAGTTTGGTTTTCTTTTTCCCTTTCAAGTTTAATTACAGTGAACAATCTTAGCAAATAATATTTTATAAGTTTAGGCCTTTTTTGGTTTTGGGGATGAGGGATAGGTTTTTATCACCTCATGTTCACAGTTCGGAAATATTTGACACAATGGACTGGCAATGAAATTATTAATTCTGTTCATTTCTTCTTACCACTCTCTGGTCTCTTGTCAAAGGTCCAGATTGTAGAAACTGTTTTGGCTGCATAATTTGTTGGTTTTTTGCTTAAAGACTTTAAACATATCAACAAATGCTTGTTTTATAAGTCAAGGCTGTATCTGCATTCTGAAAGGAAGGTTTTTTCTTGGAATTTTGGCAAATGATGTTTTTTTTTAAAATTTTGTTTTTACCGCTTACTATTGATCTCTTGTCAAAGCTCCAGATTCTAGAAACTGTTTTGGCTGCGTTATTTATTGGATTTTTGCTTAAAGAATTTAAATATAATTACAAATACTTTTTTTTTTTTATTGTAAGTTGAGGCTGTATCTGCTTTCTCTTTGTGCATACTCAGTTAGGTCCATGAGTCTCTTTGTGGATGGAGAAAATGTTTGATTGTTTTCCTTACCATTTTTATGGTTGATTTTAACATCGTATTTACAAAATCTTAATTTCTGTGTTTTGGTTTCCTTCAGGCAGATAAACTTCTTTCTCCAGAGTTTCAACCATCTATAGAGCAGTTGATCCGATTTCTTCCAGCAAGTCGTCAAATTTTGATGTTTTCAGCCACATTTCCTGTTACTGTCAAGGACTTTAAAGACAGATACCTTAAAAAGCCTTATATTATTAATCTAATGGATGAACTTACTCTGAAGGGTATTACACAATATTATGCATTTGTGGAAGAAAGACAGAAAGTCCACTGCCTAAATACTCTTTTTTCCAAGGTTTGATGTTATAGAAAACTTCATTTAGTTTTCTGTCTTTACCTTTGGCTGGATGAGTGGTGATATTTATTTATCTACAGCTGCAAATAAACCAATCAATCATTTTCTGCAACTCGGTGAATCGGGTGGAACTGTTGGCCAAGAAAATTACAGAACTTGGCTACTCTTGCTTTTATATCCATGCGAAAATGCTTCAGGACCATCGTAACAGAGTGTTTCATGATTTCCGCAATGGTGCATGCAGGAACCTTGTTTGTACTGGTATTTTATGCCATGCTGTGTATTTTTGGGATGTGAGCTAATTGTTGTCTGCTGTTTGATTCTTTAACAAGTAAATCATTGTTGAATAGCTGAGAGCTTGAAGTACCTTTTTTACTGTGTTTTCTGTGCTAGGCATTAATTTCTTTTATGTTTTGCTAGAAAATAACTAATTTGAACCCGACAGTACTGGCTTTAGTTATTTTAAGCAACATCACATGCTTTACAATCAATTCCTGAGGCATGTGCTGATAACAGTTTTACTCTTCATAAGCATTCTGTGATAGTCATCTTGAAGAATCATCTCCTAATGATGTATTTGTACTTTTTGCAGATCTTTTTACAAGAGGTATAGATATCCAAGCTGTTAACGTCGTTATTAACTTTGACTTTCCCAAGAACTCAGAAACATACCTTCATAGAGTATGTTGGTTAAGATATTTTCTCTTGCAAGCTGCTACATTCGTATCATTCTTTTTTGGCAATCCTCACGGATATTCTTTTAATGAGCAGGTTGGTCGATCAGGAAGGTTTGGTAATCTTGGATTGGCTGTGAATTTGATCACTTACGAGGATCGCTTTAACTTGTATGTTACCACATCCACCTTATGTAAACTAAAGTATTATATATATACATTGAGGTTCTCTTGATCCATTGAAATTCTATGTGGTCCTTTATAACAGGTATAGGATTGAACAAGAACTCGGAACTGAAATTAAGCAAATTCCTCCGCACATTGATCAGGCAATTTACTGTCGATGATTTATGGTCGGATGATTCCTGTTCAGCCTACGACGGTAAACCCTGGTGAGCAACCATCCTAATTGTTGTTTGTACTCATGTGATTTATATTTTACGATCACCGATGACGTACAATGGTTTGCATGTTTCTTATGGTTACTGAAGGTGGGTCACTCAAGGTGTCTTCCCTGGCCGAGGTATGCATGTTATAAGTGTTGCGACTGTATGCATGCTATCCCCCGAACTCTTTTCTCGATTTCTCCTGAAATGTTGAGATGAGGTTAGTAGGAGAGAATCTAGAAGAGTCCTGCTTTCGATTTTAGTTTATAACATACATATAGTTTGGTACTTGGAATGGGTTATTAAGTTTGTAGGTAGGTTCAAGAAACTTATGTGTTGTTTATGTTGGTGCAGTTCCTCATCTTTCTCATATGGATAATAAATAAAAAGCATCAGACATTTAAAAAAGCTGTTCCTTGTTGCTTGCCAAATTTTTGTTCTTAGAAATTCTCAGATTTTTTTTTAATTTCAAAAAAAATATGTTTGTTTTTATTTTTAATTTTGATATTAAAAAGTTTGAAAATTTTCATATCTTTATTCCTAAAATTTGAAGAAATAAGGTCTTGCATTTTATGAATCATGGCCATGGTGCCATAGCATCAGTGTTGAGCCACTACGGAAAACTGCAGTGCAAGGGTTCATCTCTCAAATGTTGCAATGCAATTCACGATTAATCTTAAACAGATTTTTACCTCCCAATCGAAGAGCTGAACAGTGAAAAGTGCTTGGAGCTCGGGGTGAATAAAACTTAACTTGAATTTTTTTTTTTTTAATTTCAAGTTATTTGATTTGTGTTATTTGAGTTAAATTGAATAACTTAAAATTTTTTATTTGAGTCGAGTTTAAATTTTTAAAGTTTGAGTTATTCCAAAAATCGATTATCTTGAAAAGTTTTAGAGTTTAATTGAATATTTAATCTTTGTAATTTTATTTTTAGTTTTATTTCAGTTATTTTTTCTTTTATTTTTACCTTTTAATTTTCTTTTCTTTAAACTCCATTTTATATATTTATTTTTTATTTTATTTAATGTAATTTTTATTTGTATCTTTTATGTTATGTTATTTATTTTATGTTTTTTTTATATTTATTTTATTGTATTTAATTTATCGCTATTTTTATCTCGTCTTAACCTTATTTAAATAAGAAAGAGGTTTTTATCGAGTCTCGTGATTTAATGAAATGATATATTCATACTTAAAGTATTTATAATAATACTAATACTACTACTACTAATAATAATTCAAAATATTATTTACATATGTAAAAAATAATACGAAGAAATATGTATGAATATAAAGAGTCATTTAAATTGGAATTAAAATATACTATAATATTAAAATAATACAATTAAAATTTATATATAAACTAGATTCAAACTCACTAAAATCAACTCGAATCAAAAAATTTTAAAAAAAATTAAAATTGTAAAATATGATGACTTAACTCAAATGACTCAAAATTTTTTCACTCGACTCGTCCAAACACTTAACCCTACTGAGAGCATATTGAAGGTTAAATTCCAGAAGTTTTTAAACTGTTAGGATTACTTTAACAAACTTCTTAAACAGATTATGTTTTCAGCAGTTGTTGACAGATTAAGCTCCCAAGCTTTTATATATATATATATATATAAATATAATTATAATCAAGCTTTTCTGATATAGAACAAAATACTCGATGAAATAAGATTCTTTTCTTCTACGTTATGTTTTCAATATTTCATGATATTAGGGTTTCCTAATAAAGATTAATGCACCCATAGGTACATAATTTATGCAGAAGGACGAACATGGTCCATAAATAGGATGACAATAGATTGGATTAAGATTATATTGTATAAATTTCAAGCCTGAATTCGCTATAATTAAACTCGAATATATTTTTAAATTTGGATTTAGATTTTTCAACCGGATTTAGATGGGATTTTTTAGATCAAATTTGAATTAAATTGTCATCCGTAGTGTTGATACGAATCTAAGCAGTACATCTGTAAATTTTAACGTTTTTAATGTATATTCTATTTTGACCCTATAATATTTTTATTTTAATGCAAATCAAACTATAATTTTGTGTTAATCTGGTTTCGTTGAATATATATGTTGTTTAGAAGATTTATTTGAGAAAATAGAGTATTCAAGATTTATTTTGAAATTTAGGTAAAAAATTACAATGTATGTGAGAAAACGAGATCTACAAATGACGATTTGTGAGGACGACGTGCGAGTGACGTTCTTTATTTTTTTAATATTTTTAGAATTTTCAGGGACAATGTCATGCACATGATGTTTTCCTACCTGTACTCTTAAAACTAGTTTAGAATCTAAAATATAGTTGAGTAAACTCTATATTCCAAAATTTAATTTTGGATTGGATTGTTTTCAAAAAATTTTCATTTAATTTCTTGTATTTTTAATTTATATCATTTAATTTTATACTTATTCAGGGATTATATTTAGATTTTTGGGTTTATTACTTACGTTTTAATTTATTTTTTATTTTAATTCATAATTTGAGATTAATAAATATTATAATTTTATCTTACAATTTTACATCATTGATAAGAGACAATCTCGTTGAAGAAGAGACTCCCTTTAATTGTAACGGATATAGGAACGAAGCAATTTCTCTGTATAAAATTCATGAAAACAAAGATGAACGTTGTTGGCTTCATGGTTAGATTAATGGACGAAAATGGTGAAGAAAAGGTGAAGAAAGACGGTTGCTGAAAATTTTGGATTGCGTGATGTTGAAGATGAATGCTCAGAGAAGATGACAATGGTGGAAATGAAGAAATCTGAAATTCGGTTAAAACAACAAAGAACAAGAAAGAACCAATACTAAAAATTATAAACCCGAACCTTATACGTTAAATATTCAAAAGACTTAGACCCGTTAGATAACAATCTAAGAACCGGAAGTATCATAAGTTTGACACAACAAGAACAAACTTGAAATGTTAAAAAATAATTCTAAGAAGAACCAAAATTGAGAGAAAAGCTTGCAATAACTTTAATATTCAAAATGTCTAACCTTGTTCTTTACAAAATATCAAAATATATAGAGAAATACAAAAGGGAGAATCAGAATGTTTGAAATTCAAATTAAAACTCCCTAAAAAAATTTGGTGGCTGAGTCTTATGTGTTTAAAACTCAAAAACCCGATAAATATCGCTCTTGGTGGCCTAAAATTGAAGAGAGAAATCTTAATTCAAACAAAAAAGCATATGTGCGTTATTTGTGTGACACCCCTACCCTGAATTAGGAGATAGGAGCGTCACCCGAACATATAAACTTATACAAGACCAATCATTGTATTTATTTCTAGACATTACAAGTCAAACTTATGTCATACATATCAAATCTTGAGGTCAATTTAAAACTTTTTAAACCTTAAACTTATATTGTTTTTCAATTACAATTCACTTATTATTCAATCTTAAACTTAGCCTAAAATTTAGGGCCCATTCTGAACTTTACACCAATCCTTAGGAACCTCTAGAACAAAATGTGGGACCCCTAAACTTCATCCTCAAAAATTTGGGCAAAATGGCTAGCGGTATCGATACGCCTATGGAGAAGTATCAAAACAGTCAGTACCGAAACATTTTTCAGCGTTTCGATACACTAACTCGATGACTTAAGGCTAGGATAGCCTACCCGTATCAATACACCTATATGATGTATCAATACACGATCCTATTTTGATACACCCCCAAAGAGGTATCGAAACGAAAAGCTAATGAAAACCTTAGTATCGAAATGCCCCCACAAGGGTATCGATACGATTTTCTATTGGAAGATTGGGTACCGAAACAGAGGCTAGGAGTTCCGAAACGCTTGCCTTTCATGCTTAAGATTTTTCGAGGAGGTATCGATACGCGTGCAAATGGTATCGATACCCCTGCACACAGTTGCAGGTTCTAAGCTTCTAATTTACTTAAAACTCTATCCACAAGTCACCTATCTAACCTCAATTCATTTCTACTCTCTAAGGGATAGTCCTAGACATATTTAGACATCAATAAACAAGCATGCCAATTCCATTCAATTTCACTATGGCAACTAGTACAAACATATCTTAGCCTTAAAGTTTACAAGTCATCCTACTTAATTCAATAACTTGCATGCCAAAATACACAAAAGACAATATATAAAATCTATGAAAATAATTCTAAAATGCATAATACTAGTCTAAACACGTTCATTATGCCACCAATTCTAGGAGTTAACAAAGTTTACAAAATACCATACTTAGACTTGCTTGTTGTGCTTGCCTTCGATCGATCTTATCTTAGCTCCTTAGCTTGATAACATGATGTTTTGGGAAGGAGGAAAACAAAAGAGTGATAAGTACTTTTTAAGTACGTAGTGAGGCATCTAACCATTTTAGACACAATTCATATAACAAGAGTAACATACTTATTTCAATCAACATGTAATAATTAAACATGCATTTCATTCAATAATGCTTATATCAAACAATCATGTATCAATTAAGCTTGCATAACAAAAGCAATAGTTCATATGCTTATGCTCCCACTAGTACATTTCGAATGCATGGTTCACTTAACCAATTTCCATGTTAATATGTTCCTTAGAGCACACCAAATTCAATTGTTAACATAGCAATTTTCATATACGGAAGCTCTTATTAGTCATATCATAATCAAATACTCCTTAAGCAACTTATTAAACGAATGCTATCATAGCAACTTTTATTCCGATGCTCTTTAAGCAATTCCTTAACTAATTCAAATGCTTGCATTAGCAAATAAACATACATATGCATTTCAAACATTAAGCCTTTTATATTCGATTAGTTATCATTTATTGCCTTGGTGTTAGTTAGACCAGGTAAACGAGTAAACAAAAGATACACTAAGTACCTAACAAAAGTACCACAAAGACCCTAACAAAAGATACCCAAGGTATCTAGCAAATGGTGACTAACCACCAACCAAAAGTACACGAAGTACTGAACAGAAGTACCGAAGTACTAGACAAAAGTACCGAAGTACTAACAAACGAGCTCAGACTCTAGGCATGCCGTACTACCTAAGACCAACTATCGAACAAGGCTCAATAAGAGTTTCATTAACCATTATGTCCATTTGATCATCTTTTGATACATACTAACTATGCTTTTTATCACATAACCAAGTATTCATATCATGCTATCAATAAGAAAATTCATATCATGTTATCAAACAAGAACATTCATATCATGTAATCAAACAAGAACATCCATATTATCATATACATGCCACGTGCATGATTCACATACCTGGCATCCCGTAGCCGCGTGCCATAACTTACCTCAGCATTTTCAAGCCAAGCACATGATTTAGTCTTGTCCTAGTAATCTAGAAACCAATTTATGGCATCACACAAGTTATCAACAAATTATCCTCCTTCTTTTATTACCGAATATGAGTTTAGTGCCTTTCAAAAAAAGAATATGAGTTTAGTGCAATTACATGATAATTTAATTTAACAAGAGGGTGGTTAGGACCTAGTTCCTAACCCTAAAGTATTCCACACTTATAAATATTCCAAGCAATCAAGGGTTGTATGTGGTAATCCTCTTGCCTTTCCTTCTTGCTAGCTCTAACCTTTCCTCCTCTTCGTTATCTCCTTCCTTTGGAACATCTAACATACATTAAATCAATAATCATTCATTATAATGTATTAAAACCAATCAATTCAAGTGTTTATATGCACTGCAAATGCAAGATAGAAATCTGTCCACTAAGGGCAGCTTTGCTACCTCTTAGAAAAACTAACATATCTCTTAGCTCCCTTATCCAAATTTAGCATAATTTATATCATTATAAAGATAATAATATCCTATAAATGAAAATTTTAACCTCACATTTTAATTTCTAAACATTTTAACACCAGATTTCATTTAAAGTTAGAGCAGTCCGGTTTCGGGACAACCTGAACCACCTTTACTAATTGTTTTATATCTTTTACTACACAACTCCAAATGAGGTTCCGAAAATTCACTTAAACTAGATTCATGGGGGTATCATACTGCAAATTTGCAGCCTCTAATTCCATCAATTTCGTCTTAGGGACGTTTTTCAAAATTGCTACCCGAAATTGTATTTTCTGGGAAGATTTGTCTATCTTAAATTTATATGGATAATACTCTAATTCAAGCTTTCAAATTAACTTAATCATGATTATAAAACCATATTCGAGGAATAAATAATTTATTCTAAGCTTTTAACTAACAAATCCAGCACCAAATCATCAAGGAAAGCAACAAACATTACCTAGCTCTCCAAATCTGCTTAAAGGCCCTATATGGCTTCCTTCCTTCCAAGCTTAAATGGCTTCTTTAACTCTTTTGGAAGTCTAGATTTTACTCTTAACTCACTATATATGTAGAGAATCAAAGTAAGAAATAAGGGTTTGCTTGATTTTTTCTTAAAAGGCTCAACTATGGTGATAAACAAGTTGAAGAACACAACAAAATTTGGTTTCTCTTTCCCTCTAATGGAGTTTCCCATCCAACTCCTCCCCTTTTTCCTATTTCTTTATTTTTTTTTGTTAAATAATGAGATAATATCTCATTATAATGAACCCCATTGATTCATTCATGCTACATGGATATTCCACTTACCATCTTTCAAGAATTTAGCATGCAACTCTTAGGTCTTTGCTTTCTCTTTACTTTCAATTTAGTCTAATTTCCTTTTAAACTTAATTAGCATGTGACTTAATTAATCCATGCTTATTTTTTTTCTTCCTAAGCTACTTTTAGGGTGTTACAGAATTCAAAAATGCAATTTCCCTTGCCCTTATCCTTTGGTGGATGTTCATGTAGGAAAAAAGAGGGAAATGAGAGTTCAAATTTTCCAAAAATGTGCACATACATACACATGGCTGCACATGTGTTACTCACATGCTTTGGGGCATGCGACAAGCATGCTGAATGTCTCTTCTTGCTGCCACACACTTTTAGGACACTCTCTTGCATGTAGGACATGTTTGAGCTACTTCTGGACTTGTTAGTTGGAGTTGAGCTAGTAGAGCTGAACGAAGCTAAAGTGAGTTGAATTCGGCTATCTGAGAGTGTAGTGAGCTTAGTTGAGCTGGGATGAGCTGCATACACTTGTTTGAGCTTCAACCGAGATAAGAATATGTCCTTAAGTTGTTGTCCTTTATTATACCTAATTGAAAACAAAACAAACTTCCATCAAAGTATTGCAATCTTAGTAAAAACTTATTAACAAGCTATAGATGCAATGCAAACAAACTTATGAGCTGTAAAACTTATTGAAAACATATTGTACTTAGTATATACAATACATACACTTATATACTTAATAAAATGAATACAAATATTATATTTCAGTATGTAACACATTACAAAGCTTAGTTTCTAAGGAACAAACATTATGAATTGATTTAGAAACTTATAAATACTTAAGAGAAAGAACTTCTCTGAATTGTTTTATCTTAAAACGGGCAATGGGTCCTGATGGTAAAACCTCTTGATCAACAACCTTTATTAGCATAGGTATTCTCACATCAGTCATTTACGATTTTATTCAATAACTTCCTTTATTTTTCAAAATTCATTGATATTTATATTTAATTATTTTTCTATTATATTTATTTTCTTGTTTATTGATTTATGATTTTTATCTTACACTTATTTTATTTTTTTATATTGTAACGATGTTAAAAATTGATAAAGGGTCGCTAAAAAAAATTCATTTTTCAAGTTTGGAAAATATTTTTCGTTTCGTTTTTGAAATAAATCTTTTGAGGAGGTTTTCGGTTTGAAAATGATTTTTGAAAAATTGGAGTCGCCATCGGTCATTTATTTAGTCTGGACACCGTAAAATCAAAGATTTTTCGAAAATGGGATTTGGGAGTAGGTTACAGATGGGAAGGATTAACAGCTCCACACCATCCAAAAATTGATACTTTATTTAATTACCGCTTTATTAATATTAATTTTTTGAGCTAAAGTGATGACCGAATTAATATTAAATAGAATGTGTGGATTTATTTTAGAGAACCTAAACTCGAAGGTAAGAGTCCGAATCACCATAATTACATTGGACTTGTCCTCGCTTACGACCGAATTTAGGGACCCGCATAAAATAATTAATAAAGTGGACGTGCAATCCTTAATTAAAATTAAATTAATTACATACAATACGATAAAAATTAAAAACATAAATAAATACACACATACATAAATACTAATTTAAAACATAAATAAATAAAAAAACATAAAATATTAAACTAATTAATACTAAACATAAATAAAACATTTATATAGAACAATCCAACTATATTAATAAACAACTACTTTTTATTAAAATTACAAAATACAACATAAATAAAAAGAGAAAATATACTTAAAGATTTGAATGGCTAACCCCGATTGATCCTCACCGAGTTTTACCATGAGTCCTCCAAAATATTAACTTGATCGGATTCAAAATAGGACCCCGATCGAACCACCCAAAAGTTTGGGGAGAGCTAAGCTCTAAAACTAGGATCATATGGTACTACCCTCACCCAATTGGTTCTCTTATTTTTCATGTGTCTCATTCCCCCTTTTTATAGGCACTTGGGGGAGGGAAAACGAGATCCCTAAACAATGTAGGATCTTGCATTTTCCCTTTCCCCCCCCAAAAAATGAATGCTTACAGTTGTCCCTCTTTACTTGTTTTCGTGAAACGTGAACAAAGTAAAGATCACAAAACACTTATTTTTATTTTGTTTCCTAGGCTTTAGCTTCAGAATCATAGGTTCTTCTGGAACTCTTTGCCCTTCTTCGACCAACTCTTCAAGCTTTAGTCTTCAAAATTTTCAAATCAGAAATTCGAGGTCGCGAGTTCTTTCTATATAGAATTGTTCTCTCTTCTTCTAACTGACTTCTTAAAAAGAAAATTCTCTTCGGTAAAGTCTTTGGGCTTCAAGTTTTTCCTATATAGAACTCTTCGTCTTTGACATTGACATTCTGCTCTTAGATGAAGCAGGTATCAGATCTCACCACTTCATTGTCTGATGCTTTGGAATCACGTATCTTCTGAACTCTCTGTTTTTCCTCAGCTGAATCTTCATGCTTGTAACTACTTCATATATAGAACTTCTTCACCTTTTGGTCTTGGAGCTACAGGTCCCTCCTATATAGAACCTTTAACTCTGAGACAATAATGAAGATAAGGGTCCTTCCTCTGTAGAACTTTTTTTTCAATGCTGTAGGTTTCTCCTATATAAAATCTTCTGCGTCTTGAACGAATCTTGCAAAATAGAAGTCCCTCTTACACAAAACTCTACTTCTGGATCCAGAGTTAGGGCTTCTCCTCTATGAAACCTTTACTCTAAAGTCTCAAGATGTGTGCCCCTCCTAATGTAACCTTTAATCTCAGAGACAAAATGAAGACGTGATCCCTCCTATATGGAACTCCTCATTTTTAGTGTTGTTGGTTTCTCCTATATAAAATCGTCGTGTGATGATGGACTCTCCACTGGTAGGTCCTACTATATAGAACTACAAGCCTCTATTCTAGTGTGTGCAAGTTCTTTCTATATAGAACTGTTGAGAATTCTCTTGTTGTGGGACTTCGAACATGTCAGCATCTCATATACAGAACCTTCATATTTGGGTCATTTGGGACTCACACCAACTGGCTTTCAATTTTCTTCAAACTTTCGGGACTCACGCTGGAAAAGGATGCCAAAAATCTTTCAATTCGAGACTCACGCCGAAAAGACTATAAATTTCCTCTCTGAATCGGGTCTTACGCCTACAATGGTTGCTAATCTCTTTCCTGAATCAGGTCTCAAGCCTACAAAGTCTACCAATCTCTTTTCTAAATCTGAAAACATTTGGGTACCTGGATTGACTTAGTGTCTCGATTTCTTTGACTAGCTGATTTTAGCTTTTTTTTTCTTTCATTTTTTCTCTGTTTTGGTGACAACACTCCCATCTCACTTTTGGGTTTGGCATTTCTTTTTAAGCTCTGTTTTTGAGATGTTTGCTCGTTCTTTCTTTTTATTTTTCTCCTTTTTTTTCTTATCCTTTTTCTTTTCATTTTACTTTTTCTTATTTCATTTCTTCGTTTTCCCATTTTTTTTGTGTGCGAAGAGAGTGTCTCTTTTGGGACAGTAAATTGAGAAATTGCTTTTAATAAAGAAACAACTTTATGAAAGGATTATTTTAATACCTGTGTAACACCCCAAAATTATTCCTAATTTTAAACCCTTAATTTTAGAATCCCAATTAAAAACCCTACTTTTTAGATTCCCAATTTTGAAACCCTATTTTTTGAGGTTTTTAAATTGATTTTCTAAATTCAATAATAAATTTTGGGATAAGATTGTAAAATTTTAAAAGTTTAAAATGTGAATTTAAAATTTAAAATGATGTTTTGAAAATCTTAAAGAGATTGATGGCTAAATATGTAATTTACCCAATTTTCTAATGATTTTGTTTTCAACGAGATTTTCTTTATTATTTAAATAAAATTATTTTATTTTCTTTATTATTATAATATATGTTTTGAAGTTTGAGAACTCTTGAATAACTATTTTGTTTTTAAATCAAATTCTTTTTTTCACCGAGATTAGTTATTTTTTATTAAAACTTTTTCTACAATCAATTACTTTTATTTAAAAATATTATTTTATTTTAATTATTATTTTATTAAAACTCTTTATTTACTATTATAATATATATTATATAAAGTCTAGATGAAGAAAATAAATCTCTTTGAAATTATACATTTTTTTAATATTTATTATATTTATAATGTGGTCTAATATAATTTAATTTTAATTGGAATCATTTATTTTTCTTTATATATACATAGTATGGTCTAAGAGAAAACTATAAAAATTGTTTTTCTCTATCAAGATTCTCTAAAGCCTTTGTTTTCATTCTTTATTTATGTTCGAGTTACAAATCATGTTATTCAGTAATTTGAGTCGCTTTGGCTAAGGTGTGTTCTCTTACTGGTGCTATATGTATTTTTTTAAAATAAATATATTTTCTGTGATATGCTTAAAATTTTGTTATTTAACAAAAAAATATTTTTGTTTTACTAGCGTGTCAAATTTTTAACTCTTTTAAGTTATAAATTTTTAGTTATAATTTTAACTTTTTGGTTTTGACGAATTATTAAGTATTAAAATATTTTACAATTATTATGAAATAATATAAATTAAATTGGTTTTTAGGGTAAAGTTTTTATCATTAACTTCCTAGATTTAACTTATTTCTTATTGTGTTAAATGTATATTTCTTTCTGTGCTATTGTTAAATGAATTCAAATGTGTGTTTTCTTCTTGTGCTAAATGTGTTTTTCTTTCTGGGTTATTGTTAAATGAATTTAAATGTGTGTTCTCCTATTGTGCTAAATGTGTTTATCTTCCTGTGCTCTTGGTAAACGAATTTAAATGTATGTTCTCTTTCTATGATAAATTTTGTGTGTTCTGTTTACTGTGACACTGTGATATTTAACATACTATGTGATACTATGATCTTGAGTTACCTTTTGAGACTGTGATAAGATTATCTGAACCATGTGCTTTGTATTCTATACGAATATTTTTGATGAGACCTTTGAGAATTGTGATATTGATTGCATTGCATATGCATGGGGTGGGATTATACGAAGGAACATGGTTCTACCACACAACGTTTTGGTGAAATAATGGGTGAGGACTTTTGGGGAACTACCTCTACAATAATCGGTTGGTTTAGCCATCACTATATTTGGCGTTCGAAGTATAAGACTACATTCTCTGTGATTGCATTCATCACTCTCTGTTTATTTACCACGGAAAATTATGATATAATTGTGATTGTGAATTGAGTGATATTGTGATATTTGGCTGCACTTTAGAAACACACTAGGCTTTGTAGCTCATTCTTTTATTTATTTTTCAAATATCTAGCCCTAGTAGTTGGTACTCAGAGATCTCTACCGGACAACGTTTTATTCTGTTTTCAGTACGTTTATTTAAAAACTTTTTTACTTCAGTTATTTTGGGATTATTAGGGATCTGAGATATTTTTAAACTTAATGCATAAAATCGTTTTATTCAATTTTCACTATTTTTAATCAGAATAATTACTTTTAAATTATGTACCTAATATTTGGCTTACAAATTTTATTTTGAATTACTTTATACATTTACGTGACGTTAAAATTTTACAATAACGATTTTAACCTACCATACACTAAGATTAAGGGGTTACAACCTGGGTTCAAAATTTTGGATGATGTCTCGACTCTATCCGTCTAGACATTAAAGGCGTTCCATCAAAAGTGATGGCCTGTAAATCTGAAATGTTGACCTCTCTAGTCCAATATTTCTTCTTTTCCTTCTTTCTTGTGGAAGGTGACACTCGAGTGAGTGTCTTATGAAATGGTACAAAGGTGCACGAAGTCCTTATTAGGGTCATTTTCTTAACCACTATCTGTTTTTTTCCTATAAGACTGTTTAACAAACAAGGATGATGTATGAGCATTTTCACTATGAATGTGTTCATGAAGTATGTTAGGTATGTAGAGATGCAACCTATTTTTACATATGCAATGATGCATGAAGCTCTGTTAGCTCTATTTAAAAAATTTTGATGCCCCAACTATCTTTTTGTTGACCGGGTAAGCTCAATCTTGTGCCTGTGATCTCAACTCGGAAGTTTCAACTAACTCTTTTTTTTTCCATTTGATATCTTAGGTCGAGTTACCTCGGTCTTGCATCGTCTTTTACTAAGAATAGTCAAAATCCTTCGAGCTTGGTGACATGTCTGGTCAATCTTGGTTTGAGCTTTGTTGTCTTACGGGAAATGATGCCTCAACTTATATTTCACTTTTCTTCTAACAAAATCTCATATGAATTGTTACGAAGATTAAATGGATATGTTTGCGTCTTGAATTTTATAACGCCAAAAAATTGAGCCTAGAAGTTTAGTAAACTTGTGTTGTCGGTTTAGCCTAGTTTGGGATTAAATTCTTAAAAATCAGTTTTTGATAAAATTAAAATGTGAAAAGATATTCTAAAATTCTTATTTGAAATATATTTGACTTAGCTCAAACAAATTTTGAAAATTAACCCTTGATTCCTTGAGATTTTGAAATTAGTGACTATTTTATAAAAATTGAAAACTTGAGGTCAATTTTATAAACTTAGTCAAAACTTTGAATCTTTAAGGGGATTTGATCCAATCCCAATCCTAGTTGATCTAAGCCTTACAAGAGCCTATATAAACAACCTTTAATCCCTTATTTTAAACCAAATAATCAAAATTCTCTAATTTTGAATCATAAACACCAAAAAACTCTAATTTTGCATCAAGCTTTAAACCCTTCTCCAAGATTTTGATTTCTTGCTTCACAAGAAATATTCGTCATTATACTTTCAAGGTAAATATCCACTCCTTTTAATAAAATTTCGTTGGTTTATTTTCCTATATTTTTCATTTTTAAAATCTCTTCGTTTTTCTTTGGTTTTACTTGTTTTTAAACATTGGAAGGGGGTTGGATCAATTTTGGAGGTGAGAATCATTAAAAAAATATGAAACCTATAGTTCTTTAATGAAATTACTAAGTTCATGGTTGATTGCAATTATCTTTAAAGTCTTGAATCAATAAAATCGGTTTTCTTGATAAAAATTTCATTGTTTTCTTGAATTTCGTTTGAGGGTTTTACATGGTTGTTTTGGATGCCTAATTACATAAATCTTGAGTTTTTTAGATGTAATTAAAATGGATTTTAAGTATCTAATCCCGTGCATAATGTTTAGGTGGTGTTTGGAGAGGTTTTCGATGAGTTTTGGTTAGGTTTTATGGTGTTTTTATGGGCTTCCATGTATTGGTCTGAGTTGAGGTATGTTTGGGTGCGTTTTAATGCACTAAAACCTCTGATTTTTATGATTGAATAAGGTCAAGAGGTAGAGAAACAAGTTTGAAGGAGATTGGTTTTCCAGTCCTTTTTTGTCCTTAATTTCAACCTTAAATTCTTGGAGTAGCAGGGTCCTTTCTTTTAAAGCATGATTGAATAAGGTCAAGAGGTAGAGAAACAAGTCCTTATTTTTTTGCTCGTCAAGATGCCTCAACAGAGGCTAAGGGGAACCAAACTTTAAAAATTTCAATAACCATTTTTTTTCGTATTAACAGTTAACCAAACCAAATTTTTTTGGAAATTTTTAATCAAAACGAAATTTTTTTGGTTAATCCGATTGGTTAATTTGATTAACCGAACTTCCAAAAAAAAGTTGGATAAATTACACAAATGGTCACTAAACTATGTTAAAATGATTTTTTAGGCACTAAACTTTCAAAAATTATAAAAAAACATTAGTTATCAAATCATTACATTGTTTCATCGTACGTTATAAATTATTAATAAATATTAAAAATTTTAATGATTTTTTTTAATTTAATAAATTTATTATTATTTTGTGCTAATTTTATAAAGGTTAATGATCATTTTATAATTTTTAAATATTTAATGAAAAAAATAAATATATAAAAATATATAATATATAAATTTTTTTGGTTAATTTAGTTAATTAACCGATAACCGAAGTTTCAAAAAATCATTAACCGTTAACCGATAAATCTAAAATTAATCGACCGTTTAACTAAAAAAAATTGGCTTGGTCGATTAATTCGGTTAACCGAAATTTTGAACACCCCTCAAAGAGTTTGACTCTCAGTCTTCTTTAATTCTTAAAAAAATGGTTTTATTTGCATGTATTTCGAATGCAAGATTTTCTTTTTGAAAAATGTATGATATCAAAACAATTTAAAACATGTTTACCCTCCTGAATGTTAAATGCAACGGCATATTTACCCCAATCTGGCAAAAATGAACTCTAATAAAAGGTATATTTAGAGGATCCTCGACTATTATGAGGATATAAGCAAATGCATAATCTTTCCTAGACCATCGAGCTTTCTAAAGGAATAATCTTTTTCCCTAAAAGCTACCCTTTTTATATGACTCTCTTTATCTCACTGTCTCATCCTGCCCCATTTTTCTCTCACTTGGGTGTCGATCAAGCATTTCAGTGATTGACATTCCTTGAAGCAAGGTTAACCTTTGAGCGGAGTGGGGTTTGAAGACTATCTCATTTAACTTAAACATACTAGAATGATCAGACTGGTCTTGTAATATCTTTTAAATCCTGAATCAGCTGTTGGTGTGAAGGTGTTTCTTTTTTTATTATTATTATTATTATTATTATTTTTCTCTGGGAAAATCAACTCATCAAAGCCCTTTGTCTTGAGGATATTGATGGAGCAAACAATAATACCCTGAATTACTCGACATGATCATGATTTGAAAATATTACCATCACTCATAAAACTATGGCTTCAACGAAGTGTCCCAATATTGCCACACTCTTATTCGAGTTTGCCTATTACTAGACCCCGAACATTGGAATGATTTTTTTGTTTATAAAACTCTTCCTCGTTTTCATCATTTCACTTCATTTCATTCAATTTTATTTTATTTTATTTTATTTCTCTCTCTTTTTGTTTGACAAGTCCTAGCTTCTCACTGCCTCTTTTAATGGTTTCCTGATTTTTATATTTAATCAATTTGACCTTGTCTCACTCATCTAGTAAAGTAAAAGAATGTCATTCATCATCTAATTCAGGAAAGTCCTGAGAAGGTCTTCAGGGGGTAGGGATTTGAAGTCGTCTCTCGCCTTAAGTATCTTGAATAACAAGTACATGAGAAGGGATTTTCCTGAAATGAGAGTGTCCTATTGTCTAAACTCTTATTTTATTCATCTGTTGGCCATAATATTCAGTTTCCTCTAAATATACAAAACTTAGGGATGATTTTTGAGTTTGAAACAAAGAAGCTATCGCATTTGAAATTCCAAGACTCGGTACACAAATAGTAGGTACATGTATATGTTCAAAAATAATTGACTTTATGAATATGGGAGAGCAAGGGCTATCCCTTAGAAAGAATGAAATGATTGTCAAATCACTTTGTTGGGCAGGTGAAATATCATTTTAAACGTGTCATATTACAAAATACTTTTACTACCTTTTGGTTTAAGGTAATAAATCCAGCTTTTTTTTCTTTTCTGAAAACGAAAATGCATGAAATTTACGGTTAAATTCTTAACTAAGAAGTTAGCCTCCTTTAAAATCCACCTCTATCATTAATCCTCAAACATTAGTCTGTCAATTTTAATTAGGCTTTAGACCTTTTTTTTTAGAGTTCCACAATCCTCGGTCATATGTCCTGTTCTTCCTAAGTGGTAGTCACATACCGCATTGACATTGTAGTCCATTGGATATAGATATTATTTCGACTTGGATTGAACTGGGATCAACAACTCTCCCTCGATAAGAATTGAGAGCAACTCGGTGTATTTCATTAGAATGGGACATAATACCTTTGTAGATTGAATATATTGCTGAGGGTGGTAGCGAGGACGACCCGGAGGATGATTAAATGGGCAGGTACCCGCTTCCTGCAAATTGTTAAAATAATGTATGTATGTATGATGTGAATGTCATGATGCAAAGATACATGCAGATGAAGGTATTGATCACTACTATTAGTTATACTATTGGATTACTTTTATAGGAAATAGAAGGTCCATTACAACATTAGGAGAAACTAGTACTATATATCAATAATAACACTAATTCTTATTGTATTCATGGCCCTAAGTTTCTTTCTTGATCTAGGAATCTTTGTAACATCGTGGGCTTCAACCTCTTTGGTTGACTCAGTCATATTTTTAACCTCAGTCTTCGAGTTCGTTTGGCATTGGTCTTGGTTAAATATTATTTGAGCAACATTATAGTCTCGAGTGTTCCTAGTAGTGGTTTTTTTCCACTAATGCTTCTTACTATATCAAATCGGCTTTTTTATCTGACTTTGACTCAAACCCTGGATGGAAAAATGGTACCGATTCTGCATCTTTGACAAATCCTGTGGTTGTTAGATCTTTGGTGGTTTTCTGTTACACCTTTCATATCGGTTTGGAATACCCAGTGGTTATTCTATTGTAAATTCGAATAAGGCGAATCGATGTTACCTATTCTCGGTGTTTTATACCTGATTTTGACTCGACCTTTGGATGGTGAGATAATACCGGATCTATACCTCTGACAACCCATTTTATGGGAAATATTATATTAATATTCCCTTTTTATTATTTTATTACACAAATATACCTCATTCAACTTTATTTATAAAACTATACCCCTATCAGAACACGTAAACTAAAATTGCTTTCTATAGAAAGCGATTTGAGTAATTGCTTTACGTAGAAAGTGATTTACGGGTGAGTTGGCATGTCTTTGCACATCAGCCAATATTTAATATGTGGAAAAGAAATGGTGTGGGCCAGAGACACACACATTTCATCTTCCGTATGGTGAGACTACTATTAACTTTCAATATGTTTTTGTTCAACTTGGTCTACGTATTGACGGTGCTCCTATAACGGGTACCGCAAAATGTGATTGGGTTAGTCTTTGCAATGAATTGCTTGGAGTTGTTTCCGACCAATTTGATGAAGAGAAAATATATTTAACTTGGTTGGAACATAATTTTTCCAATTTATCGGAGGACGCTTCTAAAAAACTAAGAAGGTAAATAATTTATTTATTTATGTAATTTCATTTATTTTTTTATTTTTTTATTTTTATAATTTTTTATTTTTATTTTTCATAATTTAATTTTACTTTATTATATTATTTTTCTCGTGCACATATTTTACGTATTCTTGGCAGGATTTTGATACTGTAAAAATTCCATAATAAAGTACATTTGGTCTGGTTACGTCATCTGCGTAACTTTGAGGATTCGTGTAATTTAAGTTAGGGATCGGCCATTTTGGCTTTTTTATTTCGAAAGTTGTGTAGGAATGTAGATCCCGAGAAACATATTATAGAACGATGTTTATTGTTTCTTCAATAATATTTGTGTGTATCAACCGTACAACCAAGTACCATCGATCTGAATCACCGGTTTACAATAAAGAAATACATTAAGACATTATGTAAAAGTCAAGAATAACCGTTCAAATTGGCATACATCGGTTATGACACAATCATCTTTATCCCGAGGGTTTGTTGATTGGTTAAAAAGATCGATTGATTTTTCTATCTGGCTTTGGAACTTATGACTAATCCTGGCTAGGACTCTAGACAATATCATATTGATTCTGTACCTCTTGTCAATTCGTGTTATTGTCAGATCCTGTTCAAATTCCTAAGGTCATTTAATGTAGTCTTGGACGAGTATACCTGGTTGTTACTCGCTTGCTTGGTAAACATCTACATCGGAAATGTTCATCGGTCTTTGATCGATGTCTCTGATTAGTTTCTAATACTAGGGTTGAGATTTTAGATACCTCTCTTTCATGGTGAATATTTCCTTTGTAGGATAAATCACTCGAATCAATACCCTCGATGCAAGAAATGCAAGATGCGATGATTCATGCAAAAGGAAAACAAAAACATGAAGAAACTAGGTAAATATCAGGTAAAAACAATAAACACAAAACTAAATTTCAAAAAATTAAATTTGCGTAAAGTAAACAGGGAAAAACAATCCTAAATATCCCATCTAGTTCACCTAGGGTATCCGCATGGCTCTAAAGGGGTGGATAGTCTAATTCTCTGCAAGCAGTGTTGGTGCTAAAGGGGGACCCGAATTGTTTGAGCTATCCCCTACTAAGAGTAACAAGGCCCCCGATCATCACCCGTTATAGGCTCATTTTAATCGAGTTTAATTCAAGGGGACTTGTTCGCTTATGCCCATAAGAAGGAACGATATCCTCACGAAAGCATAAGGTAGTGGAGCCTCGGAGGTATTTTGAACAAGGTCAATACGGGAGAACGATATCTCCACAAAAAATTTATCCTTTTCCCCCACTAAAAAGGAAGGATTTAGATGTCATTTTTAAATGCAAAAAAATAAAGCACAAATTCAATTGAACATTAATCTAATCATCACTTTAGCCTGGAACCTTTAACATTAGTAAAGCGATAATCATTTTGAAAGTTCGACTCTCTCTTTGTTTAAAACAAAATTTTGCCCCCAACAGAGTCTTCATCTGTAGCGATGTTAAAAAATTAATAAAGAATCGCTAAAACTTTATTTTCAACTTTTGAAAATATTTTTCGTGTCATTTTTGAAATAATGTCTTCTAAGGGGGGTTTCGTTTTGAAAATAATTTTTGAAATATTGGAGTCGTCACCGATAATTTAGGTAGATTGGAAACCATAAAACTAGATATTTTTCGAAAATGGGGTTCGGGAGTCGGTTACGGATGGAAAAGAATTAGCACCTCCATACCGTCCAAAAATTGGTACTTTATTTAATTACCATTTTATTAATATTATTTTTTCAGGCTAAAGTGACTATCGAATTAATATTTAATTGAATGTGCAAATTTATTTTAGAGCACCTAAACTAGAAGGTAAGCGTCTGAACCACCACCACTACATTAGAGTTGGCTTCGCTTACGACTGAATTTAGGGAACCGCATACAACAATTAATGAAGTGGATGTGCAATATTTAATTAAAATTAATTTAATTACATACAATATGATAAAAATTAAAACATAAATAAATACAAAACATAAAAAATTAAACTAATTAATATTAAACATAAATAACAAAATAATACAAAATAATCCAACTAAATTAGTAAATAACTACTTTTTATTAGAATTATAAAATACAACATAAATAAAAAGGGCAAGAAAATATAACTAAATATTCAAACAACTAACCCCAATTTATTCTCACCAAGATCTACCACGACTCCTCCAAAATATTAACTTGATCGAATCCAAAATAAAACCCCGATTGAACCAACCAAAAGTTTGGAGAGAATTAAACTCACAAACTAGGACCATAGGGTACTATCCTCACCCAATTGGTTCTCTCCTTTTTTTATGTGGTTGATGCCCCTTTTTTATAGGCACTTGGGGAGGGAAAATGAGATCTAGGATCTTAAATTCTCTCTTTTTCCTTAAAAAAAATGAGTGCTTACACATATTTATCCATATATGCATATGGTATAAATAGATATAAATTGTAGTTATTATTATTATTATTATTATTATTATTATTATTATTAATTATTTAATTTGCATTTTTAAGATATTTATATTATTACTATCACTTTTAATATATATATATATATATATATATATATATAAAAGTCAATTTTATTTTTACCTTTGTTTTATGTTATATATATTTATGTTCTCGTTTATATATATATTTATTAATGTATTTATTTTATTATTTTATTTTATTTATAAATATTGTCTTATTGTTTTAATGTAATACTATACTTGATATTTTGTTTTAAGTAATTAAAAGTTATAAAAAATTTAATTTGAACTCGGATATGAATCGAACTTGTATTGGATTTTGCGAATATAGACTTGGATCGAATTCAGATCCTGACAATATCCATATCTGATTTATATCCTATTAGGACTCAGACTTTTTTTGGATTCAAATTTGGACTTTTTCTAATCGGATTTCGAATGGATTTTTCTTCGAAATCTTATCAGATTCTATAACACCCAAAAATGGGCCTAGAATTTTAAAGACCGGTTTAGAGGTCCAATGAACCGGTTTTGTCGGTTAAGCCTAGTTCGGGATTAAATTCTTAAAAATTAGTTTTTGGTAAAATTAAAATATGAAAAAATATTCTAAAATTATTATTTTATATATATTGGACTTAGGTCAAACCAATTTCAAAAATTGACCCTTGAATCCTTAAGATTTTGAAATTAGTTATTATTTCGTAAAAATTGAAAACTTGAGGACAATTTTATAAATTAAGCCAAAACTTTAATCTTTAAGGGGCTTTGATCCAATTGTAATACTAATTGATATAAGCTTTCCAAGGGTCTATTTTAATAACCCATAACCCAAATAACATAATATTAATCCTAAAAACTTATTTTACATCAAAACATAAACCTATCTTCTTAGAATTTTGACTTCTCCTCTCCTAGATAGCAACTTCATCATCTTTTCAAAGGTAAACACCAATCTTTTCAATAAAAATCCGTTGGTTTAATTTTCTATAATTTTCTTCTTTAAAATCTCTTTGTTTTTCTTCGGTTTTATTTGTTTTTAAACCTTGGAAGAGGGTTGGATCCATTTTGGAGGTAGGAATCATTCAAAAATCTAAAACCTAAAGTTCTTTAATGAAATTCCTAAGTTCTTGGCTGATTGTAACAATCTTTAAAATCTTGAATCAATAAAACTAGTTTTATAGATAAAAATTCTATTGTTTTCTTGAATTTCGTTCAAGGGTTTTACATGGTTGTTTTAGATGCCTAAATACATGAATCTTGAAATGTTTAAATGAAATTAAGATGAATTTTAAGTATATAATCCTGGACATAAGGTTTAGGTGGTGTTTGGAGAGGTTTTCGGTGAGTTTCGATTATGTTTTATGGTGTTTTTAGGGGTTGTTTGGTATAGGTCCAAGTTGGAGGGTGTTTGGGTGCGTCTTGATGCACTAAATTACCCTTTGGTTTTGATGTTTGGTTCCAATTTTTGGCAATAATGATTAAATCTTGTTACATTGTTAGGACATTGATTATTATGTGAAATGGATTACTGTTTTGATATGATGTTTAATGCATGTGTGGAAAATATTTGAAATGTGTTGAGTACACTTGTGGAAAATATACTTGTTATATGGTTATACACTCTTGATGCTAATCAAAATTGATGATTGTTCTATATAATGTTTGAGTATATACTGCTGGGGTTTTATTTTGGGGTAGTCATTGCTCTAACTACTACTATGAAACTGTTTTATAATATACTTGAGCTACTTGGAACTTGCATCGTGTTGGGCTCATGGTTTTGCAAAATGTTTTTGCATGTTAAAATTATTTTTACTATTTTTATTGTACTTGATATGGGACCGAAAAGAAAGCTAAAACTTGGTAATATAGGAGTTGTGGAGATCAGAAAGTGTAAACAAGTTTGTGTTTTGGTTTATTTATGGTGTTGTGATATCCGATCTTGAGTTGACTAGTTCCTCGATCATGTTTGAGTGAAAATTAGTTTTGAATCAGTTTAGTTTGAGAATCTTTTGTACTGGTAAGTAGTGGGTGACTACATCACTGAGAATACCATTGAAAGTTTAGAATGCTTTGTGTACAAAGTGAATCGAACGTGCTGAAAATGTTCAGGTTGTGGTGTGGTTGTGTATCCCTTTGGGTACCAAGTTTCTATATTTTAGATGTTGAGAGGTAGGAAGGGTTTGAAGTAGAAATTTGATGTTTTGGGTTTTGAGGATGTTGTTTGTGAATAAGGACAATAATCATGAATATTATAAAATCGTTTATCCATATACATTAAACATCTTAGGACATGCATGCATTATTTGAGCATGACATTAGATTACATTTGCATGCACTTGCATGAGGTATTGATAAGTGCTCAACTTACTATCACTTTTTACACCTTTTGTTGGCACTAATCACCGAATTTACACCCACTTGAACCAATGCATGTACTTAATGTGATATATTTAGAAGTCATGCTTATAAAAATAATATTTACAGAAAAGACACGTTTTACTGCATTTTTATATCTGTGCAGAAGAACCAGTGCCGCGGCAGCGAAAAGGCCGAGGCAGGACCTGATGCCGAGGCAGCAGTTGAGAGCCAGGAAGCAAGACTGTAGGCGATTGGAAGACAAAAATCTTGTCTGGACTTAAACCCCATGGATCGGAGCTGGCTAGCATGAAGAAAAGCCCAAGACAAGTCCACGCGGGAAAGCCCCCTTAGCGGAATTAAACTTGGAAATACTTTAATTATGTACATGACTTGTTCCCTACTCCAAGTTGTATTATACTTAGGAAAGGTTTGCCCTAGGTCTAGCCTATATAAAGACCTAGCCATCCAATGTATTATACACGGAATACCTAGAGAGAAAGAGCCACCTCATAATTTGTTTTCTTTCTCTCAATTATGTTTTAAGCTTCTTTAGGGTTTAGGTGAAGGTTGTTTAATATATGTGAGAGGAGATTGTACTTTGTATTTGTTTCAATGCAATAAAATTATCAAGGTTTGCTTATCCTTTGTTATTCCTTGTTCTTGCATTCAAGCCCGGGAGGGAAGTTTGTGAGTAATCCATTTATCTAGACTCGGGAGAGTTAGATTCAGGAAAGGGTAAGTATGGTGTTTCAATCTCGAAATACTAACTCGGCCTAGGGATAGGTTAAGAGTTTCAGCGGCTAAAAGAAGTGTGAGATTGGTTGGTGAGTATAATTGGTTCACGCCGGGAGGTATCATCAAGGACTAGTCATCAACAGCACTCTGACTTAGGAATAAGCGGAGTCATTCAAGGATGCTTTGCCGAACTTTTATAAAGTCTACCCACGAGCAAGAGATTGCCGCGGCGGACAAGTATCAACGTTGCCAAGGCAGTAAACTGCAGTGCTGTCGAGGCAGTGATATACGATTGCATTGAGCAGAGACAAGTCAATCAAATCCACAATACAACGCAATTGTATCCTAACCCATCTCCTATAATATTCAATTTCTTTACTTTGCTTAGTATTGTAGTTTAGTTAAATCAAACATCAATCACTTGTGTTTTATTTTACTTCTTTCTACAGAACAAGAAGACGAAGAAGACATATTAAGTTTACCAGTCCCTGTGGAGACGATAATCCGATAAATGCTTATCACTTATTACTTTCGATGTGTCCACTTGCACTAAATGCGCACTTTTGACACGCGATAAGTTTTTGGCGCCGTTGCCGGGGACTGGCAACTAAATTTTGTTTTCTTTATTTTCTTGTTTCTTTTTATTTTTATTTTACTCTTGTTTTTCTTGGTGTATGACCAGGGCCAACCCAACCAACCCTTTGTACGAGTTAGATCCAGAGATTGAACGAACAAGGCTAAGGTTGAGGAGACAAATCCAAGAGGCTATGGCAGATCACCCGATAGGACAAAACTTACCTGCCGATAATGGAGGTTTACCGCCGCCACCTGGGCCGCAGCAGCTCACTGTCAGAGACTTCCTAGAGGAGGACTTAAATGGATTAAACCCAGGAGTTGTTACACCGGAGATAGAAGCAGCCCACTTTGAACTAAAACCTGTTATGTTCAATATGCTTAACACTATTGGACAATTTGGTGGGTCTGCAACTGAAGACGCAAGGCAGCACCTTAAGTTTTTCATGGAAATTTGCAACTCTTTCAAAATTCAAGGAGTCCATGAAGATGTCTTGCGATTGAAGCTATTCCCCTATTCACTGAGGAATAGGGCGAAAGCTTGGCTAAATAGCATTCAAGCAGGATCTATTGGATCTTGGAGTGGAACTCTGCCGTGATTTTATTACTCGTTTTAATCCTACAAACCTATATGATAGAATTCGTAATGAAATCACTTCTTTTTGACAGGCAGATGACGAACCAATGTACGAGGCATGGGAGCGCTACAGGGAGTTACTACACAAGTGTCCTTTGCATGGATTTCCCCTATGGACACAAGTAACAATGTTCTATAATGCCACGAATGCCCCGACAAGGATGATGTTAGATGCCTCGGCAAACGGAACACTCCTTGATAAAGCACCTGAGGAAGCTAATGAGATACTAAACAAACTCGCGAAAAATGATTTTCAATTTCCTAAATCTAGGCGAGGAGGAGTAAGACGCCAAGCCACGGTAAATGAACTAGACACATCGAGTTTAGTGGCAGCACAATTGGCCTCTCTTACCAAAATGGTGCAAAACCTACAATTACAGCAAAATACCTGTGAGGTCAAGGTAATTGATTCTTATTGTGACTTATGTGGAGGTAACCACAGTTCCTCTGGTTGCATGAATCAAGAAACCGGTATGTATGTGGGGAAATACAACCGCAACAATATGATGTCAATATGATGTCCAACACATACAATCCCTCATGGAAGAGGCATCCAAACCTATCATGGAGCAACCCTAACAATGCCTTAAACCCAATCACCCATCCTTCAGGATTTCAGCAACCGATGCAACAACTGCCGCCGCCGCAGGCCCAGCAGTCAATGCCGCAGCAGCAGATGCAGCAGCAACCGGTAAGTTCATTGGAGAATACACTTAAAGCCTTTATGATGAAAACAGAGTCATACATGGTAGAGAACAATAATTTCATCAAAAGGACAAACGCTTTTATGAATAGGACTGAGATGAGGCTGCAAAATCAAGAAACGGCCATTAAAACGCTAGAAACCCAGGTTGGGCAGTTTGCTCAAAACATAAACACTAGACCACAAGGAGGACTACCTAGCAATATTGAAGTTGCTAAGGTAATGGGCCATGAGCAGTGCAAAGCAATTACTACTAGGAGTGGTCTACAGCTGAACGAAAAGATCTCAGAGAGCCAAATTCAATCAGCGGATCCAACAAAAGAAGAGGCCGAGCAAACTGATTCTGATAACACTGCCCCGGCAGAGAGTACAACAGCTCCTGAACAGCCTACCGAGACAGCGACAATCCCAGTGGTTCCAGGTATTAAATTCCAAACTAAAGAAACCCTGGATGAGATGAGACCACCACCACCTTTCCCACAAAGGTTGAAAAAGCAAAAATAGGACCAGTAATTCAAAAAATTCCTTGATATTCTAAAGCAAGTCCACATTAACATACCGTTCGTAGAGGCAATCGAACAAATGTATAACTATGCCAAGTTCTTAAAGGACATGGTGTCAAAGAGGAAACAAATAGGTGAGTTCGAAACAATGGCTGCTACCGAGGGATGCATGGCAATGCTGCACAATCGCATGCCACCAAAATTAAAAGATCCTGGTTGCTTTATCATACCTTGTGCAATAGGTAAAAATTATGAAGGTAAGGCCCTATGCGACCTTGGAGCAAGCATAAATCTAATGCCTAAATCAGTCTTTCAAAAGCTTGGAATAGGAAGGGCAAAACCTACAACAGTTATGCTCCAACTAGCGGGTCGATCCTACGTGCAACTTGAAGGCAAAATCGAGGACATAGTGGTAAGAGTTGATAAGTTTATTTTTTCTGATGATTTTCTTGTCCTTGATTGTGAAGCAGATGATAATGCACCGATCATCCTGGGGAGACCTTTCCTTGCAACTGGACGCACCCTAATTGACGTGGAAAAAGGAGAGTTGACAATACGGGTCAATGACCAACAAGTCAAACTCAATGCATTCCACAACTTAAAAAAATATGATGATCCAGAGGAGTGCAAGGCCATTCACACAGGAAGTACCAAAATTTCTTGCCTTGGCAGAATGCTTGGTAGATTAGTTGGTAAAAAGATTAAGCCCAAAGTGGATGGACACACAGCAAAAGGGAGTGGCCCACAACCGATTTACAATCCGAGCCAACGAGAGAGAATAATTTTGGGAGATGCATTTGCAAGCACTCCACCAGTAACATGATCTCCTCCCTTTTCCCTTATCATAATATATTAGGATTAGTTTAGTTTATTTTTATTTTGCTTTAAGTATTTTTCTTTTTGTGTGTTTAATTTCTATTTAGGACAATAAGCAAGAATAAAGGAGAAGTAGTTCACAGCAGGAACTCTGCCGAGGCAGAAAAACAGTGTCAGGGCCGCAACAGTCTCAACGGGCAGAACAGTGTAACGGCTAGTCTGCCGAAATTCCTGCCGCGGCAGAAAAGGAAACGGCTAGTGGATCCAGACGGTCACAAGGCCGAGACCTATATAAGAAACCCCTTCCTCTTGAACTATTCACTTTTACATTCTTGTTTTCTTTAGCATTCTTAACAATCTTCCTCTCACATTACTCTCTGCCTACTCACAATTCTTCGTGAAATTTCCAGATATTTTCAAGAAAACCTCCAAGAAATCATCTCACAATCTTGATGGCAGCCTACAAGAGATTTGCCTCAGCCAACGTTGAAGATCGTTTCAACCGATCTTTCATCTCCCGACAATTATGGGAAGAACAAGGTTTCCAGCATTCAGATGATGAAAACTACGGCATCGAGCATTATCTTTTTGATAGAATCAAGTACCAAGATTGGGAAATTTTCTGTCTCCAACCTGCCCAGGCGAACGCTACAATCGTACGAGAATTCTATGCGCACGGGCCCAACAAAGATTCCCTCTTTGTTCACTGCCGCGGCAGGCCGGTCCAGTTAGATGCCGAGATCATCAACGACTTCTACGGCCTCACCCCAAATAGTGATGTTCACGCCGAATTCTTGGAAGACATCACTGCCGAGGATTACGAGTTAATCAAAGACGATCTTTGTTACGCGAATACCCCATGGGAAACCGGCACCCATAGAGGATCCGTAACAAGACAAAGCTTAAAGCCCGAGGCCAAGATATGGAATACCTTTGTCAAGAGACGCCTCATCCCTACGTCCCACAACAGCACGGTGGATCGGAGGCAATTGGTGCTTATCCAATCGATCATCAACAAAAGAACCATCAATGTTGGAGAGATCATCCTACGTGAAATTCATGAGTGCGGTAAGAAAGATAGGGGACCATTGTATTTCCCATGTTTGATTACAGGTTTGTGTGTTGCCGCAGGTGTGCCAATCGAAGATACGGACGAATAAACTCCCCAAAGGCGAGGATGGACCAGGGACTTTTGTCACAAAGTCATGCAGATCACGCAGGCGGAGCCAGTCCAAGCAACGCCCTAGCAGTTCACGGCTGATACTGCTGTCGGGGCCCAGTACACGACAAACATACCTGATACTGCCCACACCTCTGCCGCAGCAGACCCATACCAGGAGATTTTGCAAAGGATGGCAGCGATGGACCTTAGACAATAGAGGTACATGGAGTACCAAAGAGATTTCAACGACACACTCGCCCAGATAATGCTCCACGCTTTTCCAGACCAAGGGGCGCAATTTCCAGAGTTTCCCAGCAATATGTTTGTCACAGCCGCCCCTTACACCGAGACTACACCAGCTCCGGGAGGACCAAGGTCGTTCTTCTATGCGGACCCTCCACCACAGTACCATGTTGCCGGCCCATCCAGGGCAGCGGATTCTGCCGCGGCACCATCTGCCAGTAGAAGACCATCCAAACGGAGGTCAGTCTTCAGCACTCCACCCCGATCCCCAATCATCATGGGCAGTCTATCAGCTGAGATAGATGCCTATGTGCACCAAAGCTCCACCATCGTCGGACCGAGTACACACCACACCAGGGGAGCCACGGCAATGGCGGGTGGAACGGACATAATGCTGACCGAAGACATGGCCGATGTGGAAGAATGAGAAGAGGTCGAGGCCCCAATGCAACGGACACCACCCACAAAAGTCCAACCGCCCCGGCAAGCAAAAGCTCAACCATCACCCTCACCAAGAACAAAGCAATCGGCAGTAAGGTCGAGGAGAAAGATTGTTACAAGCAGCTCTTCGAAGTCGCTTTAAATTTTTCTTTTTCTCATAATTCGATATAAATTGCTTTTGCTGTCTTTATATGCTGCTTATTTCATATTTATGTTGCCCGATTATTTCTTCAAATATAAAGCATTGAGGACAATGCTTGGTTTGAGTTTAGGGGTGCAGATTCACTGCCAAGGCAGCAATCTACTGCCGAGGCCTTGCCAAAAAGGGAGTATTCCAGTGAATTTTTTTAAAATTTTCATGTTCCCCGCCTTACTTGAATTAACTGCCTATACTTTTGCACTGCTTATCATTAGTATTGCCTTAGTTTACTCTTTAAGGCTATAGAAATCTTTCTCCTTACCATGATTAGGTCTTGTTAAGAAGGTTTAACCTTAGGATACTTAAGGATGAAAACTTAGAAGCTTACTATAGGAACAAATGTAGACACTTTTGAGACTTGTTGGATTAGAGGAATTCTTTTAATGAACTTAGATGATAAAGACTTAGATTTTTGGGAAGGTAACTAGAGGTGCCTATCACCGGCTCTAGAAAGTACTCTTCTTCATACTAGAGGTGCCCGAAATTGGCTCTAGTATGCGTTAAGGGATATCAAAAAGAAAGAAAGAATTAGTGAAGGGAAAAACACAATCCTTGAGGTGCCCGAAATTGGCTCAAGGATTGGTTGCTTAAAAAAGAAGAGAACACTTAACCAAATTCTACTTGTCTTGAACTTAGAGTTTATCTAAGAAAGCCTTTAATCAAACTTGTCCACAAAAACGCACACACTCACAATTCTTATAGTTTGCTTCTAGGTAAACCCTTGGGTAGCCGAAAGGTTAAGGCTTAAGAATAGGCCTAGTTATGGTGGGGAGAATATATGGACATGTAAGACCAAGAGAGAGTAGAGTTCGGCAAATTGATGGTTTGCATTGCTTGAGGACAAGCAATAGTTCATGTAAGAACAAGTCATGGACAAGCAAGACTGTAGGCGATTGGAAGACAAAAATCCTGTCTGGACTTAAAGCCCATGGATCGGAGCTGGCTAGCATGAAGAAAAGCCCAAGACAAGTCCACGCGGGAAAGCCCCCTTAGCCGAATTAAACTTGGAAATATTTTAATTATGTACATGACTTGTTCCCTACTCCAAGTTGTATTATACTTAGGAAAGGTTTGCCCTAGGTCTAGCCTATATAAAGACCTAGCCATCCAATGTATTATACACGGAATACCTAGAGAGAAAGAGCCGCCTCATAATTTGTTTTCTTTCTCTCAATTATGTTTTAAGCTTCTTTAGGGTTTAGGTGAAGGTTGTTTAATATATGTGAGAGGAGATTGTACTTTGTATTTGTTTCAATGCAATAAAATTATCAAGGTTTGCTTATCCTTTGTTATTCCTTGTTCTTGCATTCAAGCCCGGGAGGGAAGTTTGTGAGTAATCCATTTATCTAGACTCGGGAGAGTTAGATTCAGGAAAGGGTAAGTATGGTGTTTCAATCTCGAAATACTAACTCGGCCTAGGGATAGGTTAAGAGTTTCAGTGGCTAAAAGAAGTGTGAGATTGGTTGGTGAGTATAATTGGTTCACGCCGGGAGGTATCATCAAGGACTAGTCATCAACAGCACTCTGACTTAGGAATAAGCGGAGTCATTCAAGGACGCTTTACCGAACTTTGGTAAAGTCTACCCACGAGCAAGAGATTGCCGCGACGGACAAGTATCGTCGCTGCCAAGGCAGTAAACTGCAGTGCTGCCGAGGCAGTGATATACGATTGCATTGAGTAGAGACAAGTCAATCAAATCCACAATACAACGCAACTGGATCCTGACCCATCTCTCTCTAATATTCAATTTCTTTACTTTGCTTAATATTGTAGTTTAGTTAAATCAAACATCAATTACTTGTGTTTTATTTTACTTCTTTCTACAGAACAAGAAGACGAAGAAGACATATTAAGTCTACCAGTCCCTGTGGAGACGATAATCCGATAAATACTTATCACTTATTACTTTCGATGTGTCCACTTGCACTAAACGCGCACTTTTGACATGCGACAGGTATCTAGGGTGACACACAAGAAATCATGCATAAATTGTCCATATCATATTTCCCTCGTGAAAACGGAAGTTGTGTTGTGGACGGTCCTTAAGGTAAAATGGTACAAGTTATAAAGGTGCTTGAAATATACTCTTGTCAGTATTGAGCCTATTGTGTAGTTGATTGAGTTACTATTCTGGTTGGGAAGTAATTCTTGATAAGGATTGGTTAGCTGGGCTTGGAGTTGTGGATAGTTGAACCTAGGTTTAGTGCCTTGAATTTGTTGCTAGAGGAGGTTAGTCGTTAATGAGGTGGAAGGCTTAGTTTTGTGAGGTCTCTTAGGAGAGATTTCGATTTGTGTAAGAGGTGTTGTGTTATCATTGTGTTTGGAGGAAGTACTACTTGGAATTTTCTGTTTGGTATGATTCAGAAATTGGTTGGGTTGGGGGTGTAACCAATCTAGTGTTTGTGTTGGAAAGCACCGGTTGGATTTTTGGAAAGGAAAGGAAAATATTTCGAAAAAAATGTTGAGGTGTTGCGAGGGTTTTTGTTTTTCGGTTTTTTCGTTTACGGTTGGCTTTTCCTGTGTTGTTGTTTCTTAACACTAAGGAAGATGTTAAGGTGAGTGGAGGAAAGAGTGACATTAAGATTGGAAAAGGTAAAGAGGCACAAGTTTAGGCTGGGAATAATATAAGTGAGATAAGAGTCGGTTGAACACAATATCGGGTTGTGATGTATGGTGTTGAGTTAGAATGGTATCTTAATCAAAGTTTGTGGTATTATTTTTTTATGAATCAGGAAGTAAGAAGTTGTGTCAGGAGTTTGGAAGCTGTTGTTGTTTAGTGGACTTGTTTGTATGTGGTTGAGTTGAGAGTGAATGTTTTGTTGGTAGGTTGAGCTTGAGATCTAGTGTTCTTTGAGAATGTTATTGTCGTTAAAGGTGCTAGAGTAGAGGTGTGTAAAAAAATCTCTTTAAGTTTTGTGACGTGGTTTCTCAGCTATTAAGATAGACTTTTTCCTTTAAGAACAGATAGATTTGTTGCGTATATGTGCATGGTTTTCTGGGTATTTTGAGCTTTTCTTCTTAAGTTGGTTGAGCGGTATGTTTAGTGTGATATGGTTTGAGATAGATGTTGGGTTTCCGATTAAGTTTCGGGTATTCTCTCGTTAATAGACATGTGGCCGTTATAAGTGGGTTATCCAGGTCTTGTAAGGTCGACATGAATCTTCAGGGTTTTTAGTGAAGATCCTATTATTGTTAGATTTTTCCTCTACCCGTGTTTAGTAGTCTTGTGTTCGAGTGGTACCGACTAAGGTTTATGTTGGTGGAACTTGTTATGAGTTGTTGTGTTGAACAAAACTTGGTGGAAAATTTTGTTGTTGCCTTGCATGTTGGAATATGCTTGAGAAAGTTAAGCTTGCTTGTGAAAGTGGGGAGTTGTTTCAGTTCTTCGAATTTCGGTTACCAACCTTGAGTAAAGAGAGGTTAGGTCATCGAGAAAAGATAAAAAAAAGTTTTGCTTTTGGCTTGAGGATGCAATGAGTGTTGAGACGGACCATGGTGTTTTTGGTGCACTGTTGTTCTGTGAATCGTTGCAACTAGTGATGATAGGTAATGTTAGAATGAGATTGAATCTTGTCTTTACGTGATGTATGTTGAGATCTTGGCTTTTTTTATTAAAGGTCCTTGGCGGTAAGGTCATTATGTGGTTCAAAGTGTTTAATGGCATCATGGTGTTTCGAAAGTCACGTGGGAGCGAAAGGAAGTTGTGAATGAGCTATTTCCTTACCTTTTTCCATGGTAAAAAATTTAGAGGACGAAATTTCTTAAGTGGGGAGAGTTGTAATGCCTTAAAATGGGACTAGAAGTTTATAGACTTGTTTAGAGGTCCAATGAACCGGTTTTGTCGGTTAAGCCTATTTCGGAATTAAATTCTTAAAACTCAGTTTTTGGTAAAATTAAAATATAAAAAAAAATATTTGATATATATTGGACTTAGGTCAAACCAATTTTAAAGATTGAATGAATACTCGAAACTCTTGAAGTTTATAACGGAGATACCTCCGAATGCATAAAGGATCTATGCCAAAACCACCGAGCAAGGTTTAACCAAGTAGTTCATATTGCAGCCGATGATGAAGTCTCCTAGTTCTGAACTTCCATGTGTATTGCCTCACTTATTCGAACCACGAGTCATTCAAGCTTCAATTGACGTGAAAAAAAAAGTAACACTAGACAAGTGGAGACATGGGAGACTGAATATTAGAAGAAACCATACGACAAGAAGCAGCAACCATACCTGTCTTTATCGTTTAGGTTTCTTCAGCTTCTGTAAGTAAAAGGAAAATTTATGTTTATATTGATGTAAGAGAAAAAAAATCCCAAAATATTATTTCAAGTTTATTTATTGAAATATTGATGATTTAATAGTAAAGTTAAAGTCAGCACCTTTAAATTCCAACTTTCAACAATAATTTTGGATTTTTGGGTGAAGACAGAGCCAAAAGGCTCCAACTTTAACATCTCTAGCATAACCTCTGAACACTGTGATTTTAGAAATCCAAAATCCGTATTGAAAGTTGGAGCCTTCTGGCTCTGTCTTCACCTAGAAATTCAAAAACATTATTCAAAGTCTGTTTTTGAAAAATGTCCCTTCAAACTCATTGTAAAATCATCAATATTCTGAAAAATAAAATTAGAGAATTAATATTTTAGAAAATCTTTTCTTCTATAACAATATTGATGAGAATTTCCTTTAAGTAGACTAATCATATGTAACAAGACAGATTTTGAAGCAGGCACAGAAAAGACAGTGTTTGATGTATGATAGATGATGTCATGTAATAAGAATTAATTTAAATATTTTTAATTGAAAATTTAGATAATTAGTTTAATTCCACTAATAGTCCTGTATATTTCCAACTCTCACTTCTTCACCCACATCTTCATTGTCCAAGATTTTTATATTAAAATAAAGCTATGACCCCAAAAAATTAAAAATTAGTAAGGTAAAAAAAAAACTGAAAAATGTCATTAAACTTCGAATTTTTTTTTTACTTCAAATAGAATACAATTATTTTCACTTACATACTTTTATCATTAAGATAATAACAATTTTATGATATTAGAATAAATAAAATAAATCATAAATTTTCAATGAGTCCCCCATGCAGCTATGTCCATGCTTCCTATCTTTTAAGTTGTAAATTCGATTAAATGATAATTTTAAATCGTACTTTTTTTATTTTATTAAATTTATTTAATATTTATATCCATACATTTTTTATATTTAAATTAGATTTACCCATGTTTTTCCATGAAAATGCAAAAACAAATACTTTTAAATACAACATTTTTAAACTTTAACTCCTTTTTACTTTAAATTCATTATTTTAAATTTAAAAACTTATTGTATTTTTATATACATGCAAGCTTTTTTTTTTAACTCATCATCTTTATCCTAGATTCATACCCCCTCGGTATATGAGAAATTATATTATGGGTTAGTCTCACCACGTTATCCATAAGATCAACCAATAAAAACTGTCCACCTCATTATTTTTTAATTTTTCAAGTGAAGATTCACTTGGAAAAAATTATGACATAGAAAAATTGATGAAGTGGGCAGTTTTTATTGGTTGGTCCCATGGACAGGTGGTGAGACTGACCCATGATATAATTTTTCTTCGGTATATATGCATGAATGTTTTTTTGTTCTAATCTTAGGGATGGCAACGGTACGTCAGGAGTATTTTTAGTCGCCTCAATTCTGACTCAAAAATTAAAATATTTATTTAAACTCGATCCGACTCGACCTTAATATATTTTTTTCTAACCCAACCCGACATTATAAAAATTATATTCTAACCTTGATATTTTAATAAAGAGTAAACTATTGTGCTAGTCACTTTCGTTTACTCTCAGTACACTTTTAGTCACCGATTTTGAAAAACGACCAATAAGGTCACTATCGTTTTCGGGGGTGTAAAGTTTTGGTCACTTTAACATTAAGTATCTTAAAAGATGATCTGACATAATAAAAGAATGATAAATTACTTAAATATTTCTTAAAATATTATTATACTTTCATTTCATCTTTAATTTGATTTTAAAAAATTTAAAATTTTATATTTTTACTATCTTCCAAAAAAATCCTAACCCTAACCCATCATCGGTGCAAACTCATTTTACACTTATACTCCCACTATTTTATCTTTAACAATAATTAAAAAAACAGCCTACTACAGTCCCAGCAACAAATCCCAAATCACCAAAGCTGAAAATATGATTAAAGATGAGTTCGAGAAAACACAAATCACAATAGAAGATAAAAAAAACACCCCAAAAATTATAAGATCAACCCCGTTTTAGTAATACTAAATCATAATAAAAAAAAAGTAAAATTTATCTAGAAAGAGACTTGATAATAGAATATGAAGAGAAAGGAGTACCTTGAAGGAGAAGTTGTAATAATCCATTTCAAAAAAATTATTTAATTAAACATCAACTCAAATAGAAAACATAATCCTCAGTCCATTACAACAAATTAAACCCTAAACAATCGAATAAACCTAATGTGAACAACCCTAGTCAACTTTTCCCATAATCGGCCGCCGCTGTCATCCCCATGCCTTATCATCTGCAGCGCATGGCCGCCACGCTTGGCTCTCTGATTCCCGCGTGGCCGCCATGCGTCCTATCATTTGATGGAATAATATTCCACTGCCCTGGATCTTCCACCGCCTTACTCCACCGCCTTAAACCTGCAAAAGAAAAAAGATTTGATCTACAAAATCAGTAGTATTTTATCGTAAAAATCGGGTATATATACTCATGAAAACAAAAATGTAATCCGATTACACCGGAAAGGATTATTGGAAAAAAAAAATTCCGAGCACCAAACCGAGCAAACTAATATAATATTAGATCCCAATCGAAAAAAACAAAAAAAAAAAACAAATCAAAGAGTGAATCGGAAACTAAACCGAAAAGAAAAAATTCGAGTCACTTATCTTGTTCTTCAGATCTACTCCGATCCTAGCCTTTTCTCAAAAATCCGACCCCTTAGTTGGCTTCAGTATGCCGAGACGCTTCAAAAAGTAGTCTCCTTTCTATTATCCGACCATCGCGGACGACAACGCTGGCACCGGTGAGAGGCAGCTCACGGTGGTCGGCAGTGGTAGATCTTCGACCGGTCAAAGAAAGTTGAGAGCATCTGCATAATGCTCTATTTTTTTTTATGGAAATGAACATTAGATCATTTTGTGGTGACAAAATTATTATTTATGGGATCCCCTATACGACGTCGTTTGGGGCATGGTTATTCATACCCAAAACGATGTCGTTTTGACTCAGAGGACCCGTATGCCGACCCGAAATTCAGGCTCGACCCGTGTTTAACCCGGGAAGGAGGGATAATCACGCGCGCAATGTCCACACTCTCTGTATCCATATACTTCTGCCTTTCAGTTTCAATTTCTTTTCAAATTGGTCACTGTTTTGTTAGTTTTGACCTATATTTCAATTTTATTAAATTTTGGTCACTGTTTTATCTTTGTTTTGACCCCACGGTCTTGTTTTTGTGCAGGTAGGTCACTTTTTTATTATTATTATTATTATTATTATTATTATTATTATTATTATATTTTCGTTAACTTATGTTTTTTATGCAGATTATATTTTAAAAATTATGAGATCACTGTATTAAAATTTAAATCGAATCTATAATTTCGTTCATATAAAATATTCTGTAACTGACAGGTGTTAATTTTGGGCGTTGTGAGGGTGCTCACCTTTTCCCACGCGTAACAAACTCTTGAATTCAACTCTGATTCGTAGACTCATATTTGATGTTCCAATTGTACTACAAAAAAGATTAATGGTGACTTCCCAAACAAATTCTAGTGATTACAGAAGCCTCTAAGCGGTTTCATTGGGATCCATGGAACATTCTTTAAGAGTGCGTAAATCTTATCTTCACTGTGATAACCCGTGATCAATTTTATGTTTTGAATCGTTTTCCTCACTTTGCTCAGAATTGATGAAACCCTAAACCCCACCCTGCTCATCTTCACATGAAAATCGTTTTTCCTTTCCTTTCATCACCACTCCTTTAAACAAAGCTCTTTCTTCTTCCTTTTCCTTTTATATTCTAGTATCAATTATATTTCCGATTTATAACAATAATAACTGTTTTGTTTTAAGATTAAACATGAAACTGTAACAAAATTATAGGAGGTATTAAGTTATTTATTTGGAAAAAATTGTAAAAATATAAAATTTAAATTTTTGATAGTTAAATTAAAGATGAAACAAAAGTATGATAATAGTTGAAGGACTATTTAAATAATTTATCATTGTTTTTATTGTACCAAATCATCTTTTCGTCAATGTCTAACGACACTTAACGTTGGAGTGACTAAAACTTTACACCCCGAAAACTATAGTGATCTTACTGATCATTTTTCAAAATCGGTGACTAAAAGTGTACTGAGATAAACGAAAGTGACTAAAGCAGTAATTTACCCTTTAATAGAAAGCCTAACTAAGCTCAACCCGAACCAGATAAAAATATTAAATATTATATATAAAAATATAATATATATATATATATATCAAGTATGATAATTATTTTTACCCTAAACACGATCCCAACCTAACCTAAATTATTTTTTAATAACTTGACCTGAATCTAGACTGATATTTTTTTAATAAAAATTTGTCCCTATCAAATTAGATCATATTAAATTAAAATCCGTCCATTTTAAATCAAATTACCATCCCTATTTAATCTCCGTGAATATTCATATGGTTAATTATTTCTATCATTCAACAAGATTACACGTTTGTTCATCCATGTTTAGTTGAGGGTCTATAATTCTTATTGGTTTTACATGTTGTCTTGTCTGACTTTTATTCATATGAAAGATGATAGGATACCTAAAGAGGATACTCTTTCAGTATCATGCGTGATAAAAGTCTTCACATAATTGTGTTGTGTTCATGGATAGAGTCAGATATTTGGATTTATCAAAAACATATATTTTTAAAGTGAAGAATAAATTTATAAAATAAAATAAAATTTTAAGAAATTAAACATGAGATAAATAAAAAAAATATTCGAAAGTAAGAATAAACAAATTCTTAAATAAATTAAATTTAATTTCGCCACTTATATATGGTAAAGTCTTTGAATAGCTTATTTTAAACGTAAAGTATATTAAAATTAATAGTAGTATTCCAAAGTAACGAGACTAAATTGTTTGTGCCACCTTAATAGTAACTAGTCGTTTATTTTCGTTCTTGTCTAAACCGAGACGAAATTAAAAAATTCAGAGTACAAGATCGAAACTTAAATATTGTCAATTTGCGGTTTTTTTATGATGTAACTTTCGTAATTCGATTTTTTTTTGTCTCTTGTTCTTGCATAGGAATGTTTATTGAGAGAATCGATTGTGAGTTGAATATTGTTTGATTTGTGCTTGTTAAAAAATATTATTGCTCGACTCGTTAAACTCGTTAAAATTGTATTCGATTCGTGCTCATTAAAATATTTTATTGCTCAACTCGTTGCTATTAAGCTTAATTTATTACTCGTTAAACTCACTAAAAACCTTATCTTATTTTTAACTATTTTTTTAATAATACTATATTTAATATTAATATATATTAATAAATTTAATAAAAATATAAAAAAATATAAAACACTTTTAAAGTCTAAATTCGAATTTAACAATCTATAAATACACCAAACCAGCTGCTCAGTGTCTCTATTCCTGGATCCGTTGGGTTTTTTGGTTTGATGTCCGTATTGCAGACTTTCAGTCTTGTGAGGCGGCGGCGGGCGGCCTGTTTTTTTCTTTTCTACCGACGCATGACCGATGGTTGGACTCTCCGACATATCTTCTCCGTCGCTGACCATCCTCATCACGATTTTCAAGGCATGTTACGCCATGAGTAAAGTATAGCTTGTCTCTTTGCATCTCCTTCAACGTTCCATGCTTCTGTTTCTTGTGTTTTCTTAAGAGGATGACTTTTTAGTTAAAAAAACTATAAATTTAGGTAATTAATCCGTAACTAATTAATTAATAGTAAAATAGTACTAAAATAATTAAAAAGTTAGGAGTACTAATAAATAAGGTACTAATTAATGAATAAAAATCTTCTGTCCTTTTTATGTGCCTTTTTTCATGTATTTTTTTAAAAAATTAAATTTTAAACCTTAAACTCTTATTTTTTATATCCTAAATCTTAAACCCTACACTCTAAAAAATACACCGTACCCCTAATTCCCTAAACCTTAACCAAAACTCTTAACCTAAAATCTTAAATCCTAAACTCTAAACCCTCTAATTTAAAGTGAGACATAAATGAAGGCATAGAAAGGGAGCAAACGATTTACCCTCCGAATTAATATCTTACTTTTCAATTCATATATCATATTTCCATATATATACATGAAACCGTTGACATATTAGGTTAACCCCGGTTCTGTATGAGCTTTTCAACATAGTTTCCATGGCGGAGACTGTAAAACAGTTCCTTTGTGTTGGTCCTTTCGTCCTTAAGGGATTGGTCTCCACGGCTGCGACAGTCTTCTTCTTCATCTTCTTCGTTGCTTGTGCAGCTCTGCTTAACTGGGTGGATATTGTAAGTCTTCCCTTATATGTATATGTATACGTATATATGTATTTGATTCTGGTGTATTTGTTTCTCAGCCTATTATACGGGGGACGGCATTCGGCCAGGCGATTTTTACTTCACGAAGTTCTAATATTCATCGGGAGAGGATTGTGTATCATCTGAACTGCACTGATATAAGACAAAAATGCTCGGAAAATTACCCGTCGGCGTTTGATCCCGGAGAATTGTCGACGGAATCTTGTCCGGATTACTTCCGGTGGATCCACCAAGATTTGAAGCAATGGGAAACTTCGGGGATTACCAAAGAGATGTTGGAGAGGGGAATTCCGATTGCGGATAACCGGCTGGTGATTGTCAACGGAAGCCTTTATATGGAGAAGTATAGGCCGTCGTTTCAGACCAGGGATGTGTTTACAATATGGGGAATTTTGCAGCTTCTAAGGTTGTACCCTGGAAAAGTACCGGACTTGGACCTTTTGTTCTTCACCGGTGATAACACCGTGGTTATGAAAAGGGACTATGAAGGACCCAATGCGACGGCGCCGCCGCCGGTGTTTCATTACTGTGGACAGGAGGCTTCGATGGACATTGTGTTCCCTGATTGGAGCTTCTGGGGATGGTAAATTCTCGTACATATTGCAGTTATACGATTTTTTTTATTACTCTTCTGGTTTTCAACACATCATTTTGACTAATCTAGATTAATTTATATTATACACTAAATTTAAATAGATAAGTCTTCCGATAACAAATTTTAACGTATATAATATCTTATACTCGAGATCTGTATAAACGAAACAAAACTATTTATTACTTATACCAACCTCTGTTAGTTTAAAATTATACGTACCTCAAAGGGACAATGATTAAAACTGTTTATTAAGGATTCAAATAACGCAATAAAATTTTATTATTTAACAATAGTTGCAAACTCTTAAAGATAACATATCATAATAAGTAATATTATTTATTATATCCACAATCGCGAAAAACGTTTAGAAAAGCAATTATGATAATAATTGTTATATAATATAACGATACTATTAATGATTTGTATTGATCGTAATAATATTTATTATGTCTGTAACCAACGTTCACAAACACAGTCACAATCACAATTTAAATTCAAAATGTTCAAAGATTCAAATAATAGTTCGTTTCTATAATAACAATTGTTACACAAGTACCATATTATAAAAATCAATTATCTATAATATAATAATTATAATAATATTTGTTATGTCTGTTTCCGAAGACATAATCCCAATTCCAATTTAAATCCCAGATTCCGATTATATTCACTTTGCTTTATGATGGCAGGCCAGAAGTTAACATAAAGCCATGGGAGCAGATATTGAGGGCAATAAAAGAAGGTAGGGAAAGGACCAAGTGGGAAGAGAAGGAACCTTATGCCTATTGGAGGGGTAACCCCCACGTTGCTGCAGATAGGGTAGACCTTTTGAAATGCGACCGTTCGGATCAAAATGAGTGGAATGTTCGGATTTATAGGCAGGTAATAATCTGATTGAAATCATAAGAACCTTGAGGAAATGCTGAATGCTGATGCCAAACCAAACTTGTTATTGATTTAGGATTGGTTTAAAGAAATTGGAGAAGGTTTCAAGAATTCGAAATTGGAAGATCAATGCACCCACAGGTACATATGAAAACTCTTTTCTTCTTATAGTTACGGAATTAGATTCGAGTTCGAACAGCTTTGAGTCTGACGAGAATTTGAAATTTTCTTGTGGTACAATTGGTGTCAAGATATAAAATTTATATTGAAGGAGTGACATGGTCTGTAAGTGAGAAATACATATTTGCATGCGATAGTATGACCCTGATGATAAAGCCTGTATACTATGATTTCTTCTCGAGAAGCATGGTGCCAATGAAGCATTACTGGCCGATCCGCAGCAAGGACAAATGCAGAGATCTTAAGTTCGCGGTTGAATGGGGAAACAATCATACTCGCGAGGTACGTATTCGCAGCAAACGGAAACATGATTCACAATGAATTCGATTATTTATGTATCTGTGAAACGTTCCATGAACTTACAGGCACAGGACATAGGGACTGCAGGAAGCAGATATATTGAAGAGATGCTGACAATGAGAAATGTGTATGATTACATGTTTCATTTGTTGAACGAATATGCTAAACTCTTGAGGTTCAAGCCAACGATACCCCCGAAAGCCCAAAGGGTCTGCGTCGATACCATGGCGTGCTCGAACAAAGATCTATTGAAGGATTTCATGGTGCAGTCGATGGTGAAGTCACCTAGTGATAAACTTCCATGTACATTGCCTCCTCCATATGAACCCGAAGCCATTCAAGCTTCTCTCGAAGCAAAAGAGAAGATAACTAAGGAAGTGGAGACATGGGAGACTGAGTATTGGGAAAAACTAAACAACAAGAAGCAATAGATAGAAAGCCAAACCAGACATTACATCAATCATATGGAAGAACATTTTAATTCAAATACTAGACAGATTTTCAAAACCGCATTCGAAAACAGGGGAATTCCTACCTTTATATCACACCATTTGGACTATAGGGGATTACTTTGGATATTATAGTATATAGTCTTTTCTGATTCAATTTAGATACAGAGAAAGAAGATTATTGTAGCATGAAAACTCTTGAATGTTGTCTTTGATTATTTGAAGGAATTAAAGAGCTCGATATTTGATGATGTCCATGCTCATTTCGCTCGGATCGGTCGCCTGCAACTCGGATTGAATCCCATCCAACTGTCTCTTGAATTTGTCCTTGGAGCTTGCATAAACCATCTTGCTCCTCACCCTTGCCCCATCAGGTGACCTATACACATACACACCATGAAAGAACAATGTTTATTGTAAATTTTGGTTTATAAGTTCTCGTACCATGCAACGAAGAAAATCTTGCTCTTCTGGCAATTCTCTTCAGTGATGAAGTCATAATCGAAGACCGCGTAACGACACTCATTGGGCGGTAAGGAGTTGGTGAAATCGTCGTAGGTTTCCTGGGGACCTCCCAGCTTCTCGACAACCACTTGCTGTGTCCGCTCGTCGATCTTGAACACGATGAACCGATGATTTCGCTTCGCTTTTAGTTCCAAGAACTTCAAAACACACTCATCCTTCACATACATTCCAGATGACGAATTTGCCTACATGCAGCACCATAGGATATGGATCGGTACAATACTATTATCATACTAATATCACACCGTAAACGATTTTAAAATTAATATGTATCGATCGATATTTATTAGATATCATAATATATTCTTAATTCACATTGTATTTGTGAAAAAAAATGATGTTCATACTCGAATCTGGATAATTTTATTGTAATATGCACGTATTATCAATGGTTAAAAAAAATAAGAGAGATTCGGAAGCATACCATTTTGTTGTTGAACAGTTGGGAAATCTGGGAAAATAATTAAGCGAAAAGAAAATGAATTGAATGTCTGGTTTTATTAGGGCATGAGAAATGAAATTTTCTTTTAATTAGGGAAAACTGAAAAAAAAAAAAAAGAATTTGTAGGGAGGGGATGAGAGATATTTTAGGGTGGGTTAATCAGAAATTATTTTCCTGAAGTACCATTATTTGTGGTAAATCTGTTTTTGGACATAGTAAGTCTAATTTTTTAAGGAATCACAAGTATGGTTATAAAATATTTAAAATTGAAATTTTAAAATTATTATAAATTTAATTTTAGGATAAAATATATTTTATATTATTAAATATGTGTTTGATTATAAATGGCTGATAATTTAGTTATATTACCTAAAATATTATTAGAAACTTATCATTGAGCTATTAAAATTAAAATATGATATAATAATAATGATTTTAATCTTAAAGTTTATATATTTTATCAGTTTGGTCATAATTCAAAAATAATTTTATAAGTTTAACATTTTATATTTAAAAATTAAAACATGATCTTGATACGCTCTCTAACCATTTGTCGCACCTGTTGTTATTATTCATAAGCTCGCCAATCAATAAATAAGATAACTTGATAATCACAATCACTTTATTATTAAATGGCTAGCTGACAAACTAATAGAATAAACTTAATACGACTCTAATATCACTTATTAATAGACGTATTATCTCACCAATGAAAATTTAAAATATAAAAAATTAAATTTATTAAATTAGGATTAAACAAATAAATGTATATTTTTTAATCAAATTAAATCGAGACATTATGGTTCATAACTTTACGAACTATGGTTAATCAAATTAATCGTATTTAATTTTTAATTAATTATGATTAATTTTTATAGGATAAAGTATATTTTATACTTAAAATACTATAGATGTATTTTTAATTATTATTTTTACTTTAAAAATAAGTTTAAAATAAATATTTATGAAAAATATCTTAAAATTTTATATTTTAATATTTTAAAATTATAAAATAAAATTATTTTGTCAAAAATAAAATATCAATTTTTAAAAACTAAAATTAATATAAAAAACAAAAATAGAGATTAATCGAAACAAAAATCGATAGTTACAAAATTAACTTATCTAATTAAATCTAAATCGAATCAAATACACTCTAATAAAAAAACGATCGCTTCTGTTTATGTATTAAAATAAGGATAAAATTACAGTTTACAATTGCAAAAGGGAATTAAATTCAAAGGATGGATAGACAATTACAGTTCCTTTATTTACTACTGTTTCGAACGAGAATGACTTGTTTCCTGGATTCAAGACAGATGGACGGTAAATATTAAAAGAAAATCATGCATCAGACCAGTAAATCTCCATTTCGCCACGATCATCTTTAGACACTCATAAGGCCGACTAGAGAGCATCCGAGGCATCAACAATGTTGTTGCGACACGGCAGCTGGTAATCATGTTTACCATCACAACCTATTGGTGAAGGCTTAGAAATCCTATGATTATTTTATCTTTTTTTTAAATTATAGTATTTAAGATTGTAGAACCCACAGGGATTGGGTCGACTTCACTACTTCTTAGACCTGGACTTAATAATAAGAGTAAAAACACAAATAGTTGATGAGTTGATATAACTAAGATAACTAAATTAACTATCTTAAAAACTAAGGAAGAGAATAATAATGAATAAAGTGAGGTCAGGTTGAGTGCTTTGTAGAGGGGAATTCAGTTGCACTTATTATCCACTTATTAATGTAATGGGTTGAATTGTCGCCTCGGCGGGTCGCAATAAGGGTCGCCGCAGCTGCCTAGGCGGGGTTATGCCTTGTCGACAACTCAACTTTTCATAGATCGACAGAGCATCCTTGTATGTCTCATCCTTATCCCTAAGCGAAGAGCAATGTTGAAATCCATGTCTTGATGATACCTCCCGGCGTTAATTGTAACCTCCTTAAACCCGACCTAAAAAAATAGGTCGAATCTAGGAAGTCACGTTTGAAAACTTTACCCTCAAAAACCAATTTTAAAAATTATACTTTAATTTAAAATAAAACCATAGTGATAACATAAATATCCCAAACATCTCAAAGTTTACAAAATAATAAATAAAACTCCGAATAACTAAAAAAACATCGTTTCATTTTAATAATGAAATAACTGAATAAAAATTGAGATCCTCCAAGTACCACATCGCCAAAAGTTCAAAGATCTGTAAGAGAAAGACTAAGAGGGGGTAAGCTAAAAAGCTTAATGTGTCTCTAAGGTGCAAAAAAAAAAAAACAGAAACAAAACACGGTTTATAAAATTATTTTTCAAGAGTAATATTTCAAAAAAATAAAATAAAGTACGGTTCACATAAATAATTTTGTCAAGAATATAGTTTTGAAAAATGCAAATCATGATGTATGAATGATATCATACGCACAACACAAATCCCAACTACAACGTCACCAATCTGAGTGGAGGAGTTCCCCAGAACCCTCACCTACAACGTCACCAAAATCTCAGGGTGGTCTTAGGCTTCCGGAAAGCTGTCACGACTTCCTCCGTACACAATCCCATCCCATGCACACAATATGATGTAACATGATTTGAAAATCCGAAAACAATCACAATTCAATCCGAAATCACAATTTGTCTGAAATCTCAATTTATCCGAAAACACAATTCACAAGATATAAAAATCATATTTACTCTTAAAAATGTGAAATCTCAAATCTGAAAACTTTAATATTTTTTAAAAATCATAATGACATGTATGCATGATAACACAAGTGCACAATCAAAGTCACAGTACAAAAATTAGACATGCTAGCAAAACACGATTATTTTTCAAAACACAAAATATTAAGCATGTCACATAAAAATACATTTTTCGGAAAAACATATATAGCACAAGTAAGAGAACACACCTTAGACAAAGCGACTCAAATTACTGAATAACATGGTCTTGATGGAAGAAAAATAATTGTGGGTTTTCTCTTAAACCAAAATATGTATTTATAGGGAAAAAAATAACTAATTTCAATTAGAATTAAAATTCTATTAGATCACATTAACAATATAATAAATATGAGGTTGTATAGTTTCAAATGAATTTTTTTTTATCTGAAACTTTAAATAATATATATAATATTAAATAAAGAGTTTTGATAAAACAATAACTAGAATAAAATAATAATTTTAATAAAAAGATTAATTATAGAAAAACTTTTAATAAAAATAATAATTAATCTCAATAAAAATAAAATTCAATTTAAAAACAAATTGTTTATCAAAAAGTCATCAAATCACTTTTAACTTTTAATCTTCAAATTCAAATTTAAAACTTTATAATCTTATCTCAAAAATTTTCCCTCAAATTTAGAAAATCAATTTAAAAACCTCAAGAAAAATTAGGGTTTCAAAAATTGGGAATCTTAAAATTAGGGTTTAAAATTAGGAAAAAATTTTGGGGTGTTACATTAATCAAGGATGAACAACAACCAAACTCATGCGTCCTTTTAGTCGTTAAAATCCTAGACGGTTTATCTCTAAACCGGATTAGTTAATGCCCTTGAGCAAAGACCGTATTCTCTCGTTTCGTGAGCCTAACTCTCCCGAGCTTAGACAAATAGATTTTTCTTCACAAACTTATCTTTCGAGCTCATAAGTGAAAAAGAGTAAATACCAAAAGAGAATAAACTATGAAATCCGGTTGCATTAATAAATCTTAAAATAAGATACAACTTTCTTCCCCAACTACTCCACAAACAACCTAAACCTTCGAAGAGTTTTAGAACATGGTGTAATCGGCAACTTAGGATTTTTTACTATGGGAATCCGACTCTCTGTGTCTTTAAACCTAGCCCTAATGAGTGGCTTATATAGGCCAAAACCTAGATTAAAGTCTTCCACATAAGGAAATAGTTATACAAGGAAAAGAATACAACTCTTAATTAAACTATAACATTTTATTCTATTTCTTTAAATAACTCTTCTTTTCCGCGTTTGATTTTGGCCAGAGCTTGACTCATTTAATTTGTTCCAGCTTTCTCTCTCTTTATGTTCGTTAGAATCAACATCTTTTTCTCTATTTGTCGAGCACCAGTTGTGTAATACCCAAAAATTATTCCTAATTTTAAAACCCTAATTTTGAAATCCCTAAGTAAAAATCCTAATTTTTATATTCTCAATTTCTGAAACCCTAATTTATTTGAGTTTTTTTTTTAAAATTGATTTTCTAAATTTAAAGGAAAATTTTTGAGATAAGATTATAAAGTTTTGAAAGTTTTAAATGTGAATTTAAAGATTAAAAGTTAAAGTGATTTGATGACTTTTAAATAACTAATTTGCTTTTAAATTGAATTTTATTTTTATTGAGATTAATTACTATTTTTATTAATAGTTTATCTACAATCAATCTTTTTATTGAAAATATTATTTTATTTTAATTATTGTTTTATCAAAACTCTTTGTTTAATATTATATATATTATTTGAAGTTACTTTCGAAGAAGGAAAATCATTTTAAGATTCTATAATTTTTATTATTATTATTTTTATTAACTTTTTTATGGTTTAATAGAATTCTAATTCAAGTTGTAATCAATTATTTTTCTCTATAAATACATATTATGATCAAAGAGAAAACCCTACATTATTTTCTTCTATCAAGATTCTCTAAAGCCTTTGTTCTCACTCTTTATTTCTGTTCGAGTTCAAAACCATGTTATTCAGTAATTTGAGTTGCTTTGGCTAAGGTGTGTTCTCTTACTGGTGCTACATTTGTTTTGTTTTGTTTTTCAAAAAAAAAATATGTCTTTTTTGACATGCTTAATATTTTATGTTTGAAAAATATTCGTGTTTTGTTGGCATGTTTAATTTTTGTATTGTGTCTTTAATTGCATATTTGTGTTTCCATGCTTACATGTCATTGTGATTTAAGAAATATATAAAACTTTTCGGATTTTAATATCTTATACTTTTATGAGTAATTATGATTTTAAACCCTGTAAAATTGTATTTTCGGATAAATTATTATTTAGGATTAAGATTGAGATTAGATAAATTATAACATCATTCATAAAACTTGTTTTGTATTGTTTCCTAAAATATTACTTTTAAGAAATAATTTTATAAACTGTGTTTTGTTGTTTTTATCTACACCTTAGAGATACACTAAGTTCTTTAGGTTACTCCATCTTAGTTTCCTCTTACAAATCTTTGAACTTTAGACTATGCGGTACCTGAAGAATCTTATACTTTATCTGGTTATTTTATTATTCAATATAAAACTAACTTTTAGTTATTCAAATTATTATTACTATTTTAGAAACTTTAATATATTTGGGAATTAAGGTTATTTTCAGGATACATAAATATTTTTCTTACATTCATATATTTTATTTGAACCATCAGACTATAATGTTAATTTTAATAAGTTTATGAGATAATTTATTTTAGGAATCTTAACTCTTCTTAAATTACCAATTTTTAGTTATAATTTTAACTTTTGTTTTTTTATGAATTATTAAGTAACTAAATATTTTACAATTATTATGAAATAATATAAATTAAATTGGTTTTGAGGGTAAATTTTTTAATGTTAACTTCCTAGATTTAATCTATTTCTTATCGTGTTAAATGTGTATTTTTTGTGCTATTATTAAATGAATTTAAATGTGTGTTTTCTTCTTGTGTTAAATGTGTTTTCTTTTCTTGTGTTAAATGTGTGTTTCTTTCTGTGCTAGTATCAAATGAATTCAAATGTGTGTTTTCTTCTTATGTTAAAGGTGTGCTTCTTCATGTGCTATTGTTAAATGAATTTAAATGTGTGTTCTTTTCCAGTGCTAGATTTGTGTTTTGTGATTAATTGTTTATTGTGATACTGTGATCTTGAGATTCACTGTGATACTGTGATAAAATTATCTGAACTGTGTGTTCCGTATTCTATACGATTATATGTGCTGAGACATTTGAAATCATTAACATTGATTGCATTACATGTGCATGGGGTGGATTGTACGGAGGAAGGTGGTTTTACCACACTTTGTTTGGCGAAATAAGGGGTGAGGGGTTCTGGGGAACTACCTCCACTATGATCGGTTGGCTTTGCCACCACTGTGTTTGGCGTTCGGAGTATGAGACTGCATCCTCTGTGACCTTGCATTCAACAGATTATCGAAATTGTGTGCCTCGTATATTATACGAATATCTGTGATGAGACTTTTGTGATTTATGATACGATATTGATTGCATAATCATGTGCATTGGGAGGGATTGTACGGAGGAAGGTGGTTTTACCACACTGTGTTTGGCGAAATAAGGGGTGAGGGGTTCTGGGGAACTACCTCCACTGTGATCGGTTGGCTTTGCCACCACTGTGTTTGGCGTTCGGAGTATGGGATTGCATTCTCTGTAACATTGCATTCATCAATATTTGTGTTTATATTATCACGAAAAGTTAGATTATAATTGTGAATTGAGTGACATTGTGATGTTTGACTGCACTTTAGAGACACATTGGGCTTTATAGCTCATTCTTTTAGTTTTTTCTTCTTTCAGATGCCTGGCCCTAGGAGTTAGTACTCGGAGATCTCTCTCGGATACGGTTTATTACTATTTTTTAGTACAATTATTTACAGATATTTTTATTTTGGGATTATTAGGGATTGAGATGTATTTAAACCTCATGCATAAAACTAGTTATTCAAATTTATTAATTTTAAATAAGAATATTTACTTTTTCTTTAAACCGTGTTTTTATCTTTTGATTTACAAATTTTGTTTTTAAATCATTTTTTTTTCAATTACTTGACATGAAAGTTTTAAAAGCAACAATTTTAACCTACCATGCTCTTTAAGTTAAAATTAAGGGGTTACAAGTTGTCATCTTCAATCTATTGCCGTAGCATCCAAACTATTGTCGTAGTATCCAAACTGCTGCCGTGGCGGGTGCTTTATCTGCATTTCAATTTCTTTTCCAGTATTCATATTCTTGTTTGGCTATTCCTATGATGTAGTTTCCTTTCTAGGAAGGAAAAACATCAAATGCATCTGTTTTATGCCAAATAATAGATAAATTCATGAATTACGTATTTGAATACTGAAATATGGAAAATAAGCAGAATTATCCAATATTGTCCTTAAATATGTCATTTATTAGCATTAAACGAGTGTAAAAATGATATAAAAATGAGACTTTTATACACTTATCACCCATCGTCGAGTCGTATTCGTCGACCACCTTAACCCGAACACTTTTCCCATTACCATGAATACTAATAAACTTTAGACACCTATTTTTCTTATCGAACCATCCAGTCGAAAGCGCCACCACGAGTTCATTGTCCGAGTGGTACTTATCGTCGCACTTGGACGACCCACCATCATCCTCGCCTTCGGAGAAGTCGTTGAGCATAAGGGTCGCCTTTGTACGGTTCGAAACATGGGGCGAACACCTGTAAACAGTGGCGGATTCAGAAATTTATTTGAGGGTGGGCACATATAAAATTTTAAAATTTCAAGGTGGGCACAAATCTTAAATATTACAAAAATTTAAGGATTAATTCATAAAAATTAAGAAAATTAAGGATTAAATATTACAAAATTTTAAAGATTAAATATTACAAAGCTTAAATATTACCAAAATAATATCTATCAACTAAAAATTAAACAAAAAAAATAAAATACTATTTATCAAATAAAGTATAATAATCCTACAAAAATAATAATAGTAAAATAAACACTTACCAATTAAAATCTTTAAACTTTTCTTCTTACTCTCTATCAATTCAAATTTTATATCTACCAATTTTTTTTATCTTACCCTCTATTTATAACCAAACTCCCTATTTACCAACCTGTGAACACATCTTTACATTGTCCCAAAAAATTAAAGTTGGATGTCAATCTGCCATGCATGCATGAAAAATGTCTATGCTTTTGGAAGTTAGATTCTTATAAATCTTTCTTCCCTTATTTTTTTTAAATCATTGTTTCTAATCGGGTTCTTTTGAATCTAACTTATATTGTACCGTAAAAACATCAATAGTTTAAAAAATAATTTTAAAAAAATAATATATTGGAAAATATTTTTCCACAATTTTTTTATCATTTGACCGTATAAACTATCATCTTCTTTTTATTATTTTATTTATTTATTTATTATAACCCATATGATTTCTTAAACATAAAAGAAGAACCCTTTCTCAACTTTTCTTTCTTTCCCTCTACTGCATACCAAGTTAGACTCCATTTTCATTACAATCGCATACGCACAATGGTGAGAACCAGGGACGATGCTGTATGGTGCTGGGGTGGGACAATTCACCCCGAAGAATTTTTTTCACTTTTGTCTCTTTATTTAATTCTTTTAAAATTTATTTTTTTTATGAATTTACCCCCTACTTTTAAAAATTTATGTTTTGCCCCCCTCAACCCCAAATCCTAGCTCTGTCTCTGGTGAGAACAAAGGACCAAGCACTACCGTAACTAGGGGTGCATTCGGTTCGGTATCGGTTTAATTCGGTAAGCTATTTTAGTAACCATCGGTTTTCAATTCGGTTAACCATGGTTTTCGGTTTTTCCATTAACGTTACTTTATAAAAAAATTATATTTTATCTTGACAAAATAACTTTATTTTATGACTTTTAAACATTAAATGATAAATATTTTAAGATATTTTTCATAAATATTTATTTAAACATATTTTTAAGTAAAAAATAAAAATACATTTATAGTATTTTAAGTATAAAATATATATTTTTTACTTTATAAAAATAATTAAAAATTAATTAAAAAATTAAATTCAGTTTGATTCGATTAATCACGGTTAACCATGGTTGGTAAATTTATGAACCATAACACCTCGATTCGGTTTTCGGTTTTGCGGTTAACCATGCTCAGCCCTAACCGTAACCGAAATTAAAGAGAATATCTCTATCCTCTTTTTTACTTTATTTTTATATATTGAGACAATATGATTAAAGTGAGCGGTAGAATTAATATTAAATTCTTTTCTACTTATTCGATTGGTTGAAATTTAATTTCTTTTGAATTTATGTGTTGAAAATCGATTATTTACCTATCTCATGTTTTGCCTTATTCCCTTCATTTTGTGAAATTTATTTTTTTTTTGTTAAAATTTAGGAAATAATTAATTGGGTTTTCTAAAATTATCATTTAATGTATTTGTTAGTCAAAATGATAGTATGACTTAGCGCAATTAGCCTTTCATGTGAGTTTTGAGCCTAATGAGTATACATTTTCTTTATGCATTTTCTTTCTTGCTCTTTATTCTTGATTGAGTGTGCCGACTAATTTATTACATTCTAGAACTTGTAGCATAATACTTGTTGAGAATACATGATTGAATATGATATTTTAGTGTGATCGAGGCATTAGGATTTAATCACTTTCTCTTCCCAAAAAAATGGCTTACCTTTAAATATTTATCCCTTAGTGAAACAACTTTGAGCGTTAGCTTTTCCTTTGATTTACCACATATATAACTTGTATCGATTTTTATTGTTTTACCTCTTTTTGTCAACCTTTTTCACGACAATATTAAATTTATATCAATAGTTGAGAGAAAAAAAGGAGAGTTATATATATATATATAAAAAAAAAAAAACAAGATTAAAAAAAGAAAGAAAAAAAGCAATTTTGATTCCAACAATGCAGAAAACACTATAAAAAAGAATATACTCGGTTTGAACAAGTATAAAAAACAGTACAGAAAATAAAAAATATAGAACAATTCCAATACAATGTTCGAGTAGTAGAAAAAACAAAAAAAAAATTAAAAAAAAATAGTCGAGAGAAAAAAAATATATGAGTGAATAAATTTATTTAATTGCTTTCCTTTCATATTTAACTTTTCTTTGAATAAATCTTTTGAACAATTTTCTCTTTGTCTTTAACTTTTTAAACTCAAATTTTTGGCTTTTATCTTATCCGAACCTTTATCACATTACAAACCTTTTTAAATACCTCGTGATTATTGCATCATAATTCATATTAAGTAGTGGAGATTAGATTTAGTTACAAGCTTATGATAATGCTTTGATTAGTTAGACCTTAGAGGGATATTTTTTTACCTGAAACACTTGAGTGAAATAAGTAACCCATGTGAAGTACAAAGTCATGTTTCATTGAAATGAATAATTGGGATGTCATATTTTGCTATCATTTACTTTTAATTATGTCTTTATCTTAATTGCTCTTAATTTTCATCGATTGCTATGATTTAATTTGTTTGTAAGTGTTGGGAATGTTGTGAAACTGAAATGATTATTTGAGATTTTTGATACATTGATTAAAAAATGTTTGAGGACATGCATCGAATAAGTATGAGGGAATTTGATAAATGGTTTAAATAATTATATTTTTATGTTTAATTATGTCTTTAATGATAAGATTATGGTGCTTAATTGATTGTTTTTATGTGTTTTCTGTGCAGGACTACAATTCTAGAAAATGTGCTTAAAATGGTGAAATTCTACAATTTCTCCGGATTCAAAGATGGATTAGTGGGCATGAATTTGGGAATAAAAATTTTCACGTGTTGCTATGTCAACATCTTCTAGGAGATGACGTCAGCAGCGACAGAAAGTTTATTCCCCCGCCAAATAATTTATCCACACGACTAATAGCTTATATCTTGAATTTGAATTTTAAATTAAGATATTATCTTTTCTGATTTAATTCAAATTATTTAGAAGTCATCTCTTGTATTTAATTTGAATTATATTATCACTTTAGAAGATTTTTTAGGGGTTTAGGAGATTATAAATACTCATTTAAAGTTAAAAACAATTCATCTCTTGTTTTACATTTTATTTTTACCTTAAATTTATAAAATCCCCTTTTTCCTTATTTTTACTTCCTTCTTAATGTTTTTTTATTCATTTAAAATAAGTTAAGCGTGATTCTTTCCATAATCATGTTTAACGAAATTTTGTTTTAAGCTAAGGGTTACAATAATGACTCAGCTCTAATGTGAGGATTGAAAAACATTATTTTATTTTTGAGAATCTCTTTCGATTTTCTAAGATATAATTTTTAAACTAAACGATTTCAAAACTAAAGATTGACAAAAATATTTTTTTTCCATTAAACATGGGAGGAAGATTGGCTATTGAAGCACATTTGAAATCCTGGGGACATACTTAGTAAATTGATTACTAAAAAACTTGAGATCAAAATTAGTATTATTGAAATGACTTAATTCGAGTCGGTTTTTTACTAAACTTAAACAATTTTGATCTGTAACATTGTTGTTCACTAGATCAACTTTGTAAATCTATATCAAACATAGAACTTTGGGTATTCAGTTACAAAAAAAACATAGTTTGAAGGATTGACCCTTGTAGATAATTAACCGACGTGAATCCTAAAGTAAAAAAATTCTCCTCCGATGATTTGAGGAAATTGAGTCAAAATCAATGCCTAAAACTTATTCATAAAAACTAAATTTATTTTAATTTAAACATCATTTTAATTACTTTGTGTTCTTGCTATTTTTTGACAAACCCCTACCAAAATATCACGTAACTCTCTTGGCTTACTGATCAAACAAACATCAATTAGGAGGTTTCTGAATCTTTGTTGGATCAATCATTATTTCAATTTTACTATTTATATATAATTTTTTTAATTAGGAAAATAAAATTATTTTGACGCAAAAACCACGTATGTCACGTCTTTTTATGGACATTGTGGCCCCCAAATAATTGTGTCCTTAAACCCTAAAATTTTGTAATCTTTAATTTATTTTAGATTTTTTATTCTTTTATATCTAAAAAGACTAATAATAATTCCGTTATTATAATATTATAACCATATACAGAATTCTAAAAAAACACAATAATATATTTCTGATATTAGTATAGGTTTTCCAAAATTTAATTTTGTTTTTACTTAATGTATCATCTCGGTGACTAGTGGGATATTTTCTAAAATATTTCTTTTTGATACGTGTAATCGGTGAATAAGGAAAAATTATATCATGGGTCAGTCCCATCACGTGTTCATGGGATCGACCAATAAAAATTATTCATCTTTCTATGCCATATTTTTTTTCCAAGTGATTTTTCACTTGAAAAATTAAAAAATAATGAGGTGGATAGTTTTTATTGGTTGGTCTCATGGATGACGTGGTGGGACTGACCCATGATATAATTTCTCGTGAATAAGTTATGTCGTTAGATTATTCGAATTAAAAAAATGTTTTATTAATCACACTCAATACACTTACAGATAGATTTGTGGATTCAAATTGTATATAAATTACGCATCTAGAAAAGGTTGAGTTTGTTCATATAATTCCTTTCGAAATAAATAAGAATAATAAACTGAGGGCTCAACCGGTGATTTTTAGGTTCGAAAATGAAAAGAACGAACATGAATAAAGACATGTTTATGTCTGTTTATTTAATTTTAATCGAATAAATAAATGAATATGAATAATTAATCAAACATATTTTTTTCATGTTTGTTTGTTGAAGAATATAGTTTATTCATGTTCATTCGTTAAAATGGTAAATGAACATAAAAACACACACAAATGAACATGAAAGAATATATGTGAATAAATTTAAACGAACATCAATGAAAGAATTATTGGACGTTTAATAATGTAAATGAACGAACAAACTATTTTTTTGTGTTCATTCATTTAATTAAACGAACAAAAAATCCTATTTATATTCATTCGTTTATGTAGCGACCCTCTCGCTAATTTAAATTTTAAAGTTTCAAAATTTTAAAAGTCTCGAAATGAAAAATGAAAATATCTCAATATTAAAAAGTTTAGGGTTTAGAATTTAAATTGAAATTTGGAGAAATGAGAGATTAGGTATTGAAATTTGAAATTGGGAATTGAACCTAAAAATTAGGGTTTTTAAAATGTTAAATTTAGGGATTTAAAAAATGAGAAATTATGTCTTGAAATTCATGAAAATGGGAATGATTTGAAAAGGAAAATTTAGGGATTTGAAATCAAAATGAAATTGAGGAATTGGGAAAAGTTAGGTTTTTTTAAAAAAGGAATTTAATTTGAGAAGGTGAAAAAATTGGGAATTAAGGATTTAAAAGCATGAATTGGAAAACAATTGAAATGTTTTTGAATATTGGTTTGAAAAATGATATTAAAAATTGGTTAAAAAAAGTTGGAAAACAATTAAAAAAAATGGAGTCGCCACGGGTCACTTTGGTAGACCGGACATCGGAAAAACAGAGATTCGAAGTGATTTGGGTTCGAGAGTCGGTTCCGACTAAAAACGGTTTTAGCGTTTGAAGACGCCCAAAATTGGCACCTTATACCGCTTAATTAATTTTGATTTTTTTGATTTAAAGTGGCATTTAAATTAAAGTTTGTTTAAAAATTTAAATTCAATTTTATTTTAACCGTATCTTTATTTGAAGGTAAACATATACACCGCCATCATTACGCCTAGTGCCGGGCCTGTTACGACCGAATAAAGATGTTTGACATTAGGCTCATTAATTATTATGATGTGATTTAAGCAAATAAAATATAAACAAGATATATAAATGCATATGCATAAATAAAGAGACATAAATAAAACATGCATGACATAAATAAATACAAAGCATAATAAAGCACATATATACAGATGAATAATGCGTAAATAAATAAATAAACAAACAGGGGTTAAAATAAATAAAAATAGAATTAAAAGCTCTAAGAGAATAAAACATTACTGGAAAAGGACTAAATTGAAAGAAAGATGAAATCCTGGGTCGAAATTGAAAGGAAAACAAATTTCAATTTTAAATAGTGGCCAAATCGAAATAATTTAAAAACCTTTAGAACCTTATGACGTTATTTTGAAGTGAGGGAAGACCTGAAAACATGTTCTAAAACACGGAGGGACCTAAAACTAAATAAACCTTTATTAGAATGACGATTATGGTCCAAATCGGGACCAGATTGAAAAGATTAAGAAACAAGGCAGGACTGAGGCAAGGATTTTAGAAATACGGAGTGGTTTATTAACGAAATAACCCATTTTTAAAACGGGAACCAAGTATAAATAACAAACAAAAATTAAAAAACATCCCCTTTAATTTATTTTCTTAAAACCCGAAACCTATAACCCCTTTTTCTCTCTGGATGTTCATCAGGGAATGAAGAACATTTTTCATGTTCTTCCTCTTTTTCAGAAAACGACCACCACTTTAAAATCAAACACTCCCTTTTTAATCTCTTCGAAACCTAAACAAATCTCTTTTCTTCTTTAAAACAAAACCCAAGTGAAAACTTAAAATCACAGGGAAAAAACATTCGTTTATTTGTTCGACTTCAAGACCGAAATCGTTCTTCCTTTGCCGTTGGCTCACCACCGAAGGCTTAGAGCCTCTGTGTTTATCGACGTGCTCGAAGAAGAGAGGTGAAACGCCGGCGCGTGGCGCGTATGCACGTATGGTCAACGAGGGCAGTCGAATAGTCGCCGGGAATTCGGATGGTCGGGACCGTGCAACGTATGCACGCGTGGAGATCTGAAACGCCGGCGCGTGGCGCGTGGGGGGAATGCCAACAGACTCTCTCCTTTCGATCTTGGCCGTTGGATCATAGATCTGATCCAACGGCTCATAGCCGACTGCGCAGAAGAACATAATGGGGTTAATTGAGGTTTCTTGTAACCGGTTGGGCTCAGGTAGTGGGCTTGTATCTAATTAGATTTGGGTTCTTGTAATTTAATTATTCGGGCTTGTAATTATTTGTTTTTGGATTCTGTATATAGATTAATATTTAATAAATATTAGGTTATGTTTATTTATATTGGATTTATTTATTTATATTTTATTTAACTGTTTATATAATAATAATAATAAAGTAATCAAAATAAGTAAATAAATAAATAAAATAAAATAAAGTATAATAATAGATGGAACCTATGTAAAGAGTAAAAAGAAAAGAAAAGAAAATAACAATATAATATTTTTGGGATTTTTTTAGTAATAAAAATTATATTTATAATAGTAATAATAAATAACAAAAATGGAAAAAGAATCATAAACCAGATAAGAAAACTTTAAATATGTATAATATATATTTTTTTCATAAGTCAAAATAGTATGTACATAGTAATGTTTTTTTTTTTAATTATTATAAGCCCGTTATTTGAATCGAAACGAGAATTAAAATTGGGTTTTCACCCCAAATAAAATTAATAATTACAATTTAATAGACAAATGAACTTTTATAGAATCCTTCACGAATAGTGCACTGATGTTTGGTTCTTTTACGACCCTAATGACCTCTTATCCACAATTAAATGCTTCAACAAACATAATTTTTTATTAGTGTTCGTTTGTTAAGGATTGTAGGTAGTTTGTTCGTGTTCATTCGTTAAAATAACAAATAATCATAAAAAACCACAAATGAACGAACATAAAAGAACATATGTGCATAAATTTAAACGAACTTGACGAATAAATTATCAAACGTATATGAACGAATTTGCTCTTTGTCTGTGTTCATTCATGTAATTAAACGAATAAAAAATTTTATTCATGTTCATTCATGTAATTAAACGTTTGGTTCTTTTACGATCCTAATGACCTCTTGATCCTCAATCAAATGCTCTATACAAATATAAATATACACATATATATATATATATATACATATATATATATATATATATATATGAGATATGATTCTCTTACACTATTTAAAACTTGGAAAGTTTTTTATTATTTTAGACAGGTAAATGGATAATTATTATTAATCATAAAAAATATGAAGATTATAAAAGAAATGTATAAAGATAATTTTAACCCTTAACGTTTATAATTTTTATCATTTTAGCCCTTATTCTTTTTTGGGGATAAATTTAGCCCTTAATCTATATCTTTTTGACAAATAGTTTATTTTTTAACTACCATGATAACTGGACTGTTAAAAATCTAACGATGATGACATGTCATATGCATACGATAATATATTTTAAATGACATGGCATCTAACATATCAAATACACATATATATATATATATATATAATATAATTTTATTCTAATATAAAATACAAAATAATTCAAATAAAATAAAATATTAAAAAATTAATTATTTCCAAAATAAAATACTATTAAACATTCTCAACCCTAAAATCAAAATCTTATATTAAAAAATATAATTAATTGATTTTTTTAATATTTTATTTAAATTTTAATTGTTTTAAAATAGGATTTTGATTCTATCGTAGTTAGAATTTGTAATATTTAGTAGCATTTTATTTTAGAATTAATTAGTTTTTTTAATATTTTATTTGAATTTTAATTATTTTATATTAGAATAAAACTATATTCCATATATATATATATATATTTGATAGGTTAGATGTCATGTCATTTAAAATATATTATCGTATGCATGACATGTCATCATCGTTAGATTTTTAACGGTCCAATTATCATGGTAGTTAAAGGCTAAATTATATTTATCCCAAAAAAGAATAGGGACCAAAATGATAAAAATTATAAACGTTAAGGGTTAAAATTACATTTATACCTAAAAAAAATAAAGAAATATTTTGAACATTTATTAATCTGTAAAATTGATGGGAATCCTAATCCTATATATATCCTACATTATGTGCAAGTAAGCTGGAAACAGACTGTTTATTAAATCATCTTCTATTGATTCTATTTCTCACCTGATGTCAATGGTACTCCATTTCCCCCTTTCAAGAAACATGGAATACAGAGATAACAAGAGTATCAAGCAATGTTCCAACGGAATCCACAAAAGTACGTTCGAAAGCAATGGTTATAAAAATGACAATCCCACAGTGTTAATATAAAGGTTGAGCTCCACAAGCATTTACCGTTTGTGCAATATTTAGCCCACAGTACATGTCGGAAAGACTTCAGTCTCCTCTTAAACCCAAACTTGCTTGAGCAGTTCGAAACGACTCCTTGGTTACTCCATAATAGACTGGTTTGTTCCCCGTAAAGGTGATAAAGTTCCACCCAAAAGCCGACCCCCCAACAATATATGTCCCTGGAGCTTCACTGTCTTCAGCTGGTTGTTTCACGGTGACACTATTTGACTGGGAACTCTTGTTTTTGGATGATACTGCAGGTGCTGGCTTATCGACCTGCGACTGCTCCTGCTTCATTACGGTTTCACCTTGTAGTGTCTGGCCTCCGGGTGCATTGTTACTTTTCTCTATGGAAGCTATCATCTGCTTGTACGATTCTACTAACTGCTTCGTCTCTGCAAATTACAAATTTGAAACGCATGACCTTCAGATTTCGAATCAAAACTCGCACCATTAACAACTAGCTAACTGCAAATTAATGTTATAAAAGTAAGTTTTTTGGTAAACAGATCTTTTAAATATCAACAGGTGGTTTAACCGAGATAAATGAGGTTTCGTATTAGTCAGCCAATTTTCTTCATCCAAGCCTTTTGCTAACACAAAATTTGCATATCAACCAAAAAGAACCAAAGTTAAATGGTAGCTAATAGATGTAAAACAGACTAATGAAATGCTAATCCTTTTCTTTACGACCGGCTAAGCCAATAGATAGCAGTAACCGATCAAATCCACTAAGAACGTAATTTGCAACAGTTTCCAAGCCAGATACAATATTATTGAAATGGATGAATATAAAGGGGAAAATGAAAATTAAAAGAAAATAAGAAAAAGACAGTGTTTTAAAGAAAACTCGAAACAAGGAAGATGAATGCTTCAAGAAACATCTATGGTAGCAACTCAAACATTCATCTGGAATCAAAATGAAACGCTAAACTCGAAAGAATTGCACAATCTACTGAGCAAACCCGAATCGAATTTGTTTAACGTCAAAAGGACTGAGACCCTCTAGATAACAATCTAAGAACCCGAAGGATCAAAGTTTGACAATCAAAAACAAGTTTGAATGTCAGAAAAGTTCTAAAAAGAGAGAAACTCTCAAGTATAATTTTTATGCCTACATTAGCAAACTTAACAAAGCATAGTGTGAGCTTACTTTCTTTGATTTCATCAGCGGCCTTGCAATTTCGAAAATCAGGCGTCCGAAGAACCTTCAAGGAACATAAAAATCCATATCATATAAATATAATGTTCCATGGATATAAAGAGCAACAAAAGATTGATGAAACTACTTCAGGCACACACAAATTTTCAGGACACACCTAGAGGATCTTCCCTTTACATTGTTCAGGCTATAACCAAACATCATGGCTATAACCAGGCTATTAAAAACATGATCAACATAAAAATCCATATCATATCAACAGAATGTTCCATGGATATAAAGAGCAATAAAAGATTGATGAAACCACTTCAGACACACACAAATTTTTTCAGGACACGCATAGAGGATCTTCCATTCACATTGTTCAGGTTATAACCAAACATTATGGGTGATAGAACTAACAATAATGGTCTAAATTTGGACAACAATACTCGATTAGAAACATGATTTTTCAAGGTCATTTTAAGAGAAAACCACAAAATAAGAACTAAGAATCCAAAATCAAGACTTTAACAATTATAATCCAATTATACTGGCATACACTAATTATTGGTCACAAGAAAGGGTTTATTTTCCTCTTATTTTAAACCAACATGCAAGAGAAGGGGGGTAATAGACAATAAAAAAAACATAAATAAATAAATAAATAAAAACCCGAAAATTTTGGAAGCATATGAATATACCTCGATGAACTGAGGACGAAGATCTTTGAGAACAAGGCGCATCTTGAAATATGGTGAATTTTGGAATTGGTCATTGCTGTTTTCTAGACGTCTTTTCTTGCTAGCAGGCTGTTCTGGTGCCGTCGGTGGTGGTGGGTGTGGTGGAGGAGCTGTTGTTTGGGTTGTGTTAACGGTTTCTGTTGGGTTTGGATCTTGGGTCGGTGGTAGATTCGGGGCTGCTTTCGGTTCTTCCATTTTCTCGGTTACAAATGACAAAAAGATAGTAAACTCAAGGCTGTTTCTACTTTGTCTGACTAATAAACGAGTAAGATCGGGGCTCGCTTCCGGGAAGAGAATGAGTTTAGGGTTTGATGGGCATGATTTAGTATAATTTGTTATGAATACTTTTATTTACCGTGGATATTCGTATATTAAATAAAATTTTAATGAATTTTATTATTAGAGTTTAATATTATGGATATTTAAAATTATCTGACCCGATTGATCCGATCCGACAACCCGATGACCCAAAATAAAAATATCGGGTAATTCTCGAAAAAAAATATTCGATCGGGCTGGGTACTCAACCCGAGAATTAGTGGGCCGGGCTTGAGTCAAAAATTTTGAATTTCCGGGTACCCGACCTGATTAGTTTTATTATATATAATTTTTAGTTTTAAATTATATTTTTATTCTAGATTTCTTTAATATTTATACCTAAAATTAAATTTAAATATCTAAATTTAGTTTTATGTTTGTATTATATACTTTTAGATTTTAAAAATTTTAAATATATTTTTATTAATTTACTAATACCGAAAGAAAAAAAACAAAATTAATACTTTTAACGTCATTTTAGTGATAAAATTTAATAAATATAGATGTATATATAAATTCAAATATTCTAAAATTAACTTTAAATCATTCGTTTTTATGTTTGGTTATGTATTATAAATTTTTAAAACTTATATGTTTAATATGTATTTTTTATAATTTTAAAATAAAAATAAAAAAAATAAAAATTATGAACCGGGTACTCGTTACCCGATTAGTCGGGTACCCAGGTTTTACGAGTACCCGATAACAAATACCCGATTTAAATGGGCCGGGACACATGTCGATTTTTTATACCCCGAGAGAACTGGGTACCCGGTAATGAACACCCCTATTTAATACCCATTAGAATTATGGTTTCTACCTTATGCCTATAAATATAGAGTTTGGAGAAAACATTTCATACAATTCTACTTTGATAATATAAGAGTCTCTTTAGTCTCTCATCTTTGTTCATTTATTTTGTTCTTATTCTTTATTTTATTCACAATACATTATCAACACGAGACTCTAACCAACGAAGTTGTTTATCGTTTGAATCTTAAAGGAGTTATTGAAAAGAATTGGTTACTAGCAAGAATCAAAGATAAGTTCTTTAACTTGATTTTTAATTTTTGAAAATTATTGGTTATTTTGTGTTTGTGTAGTGATAGGGTGGCTCAATTACTATGGTTCATGTAAATAATTTCTGGAAAAAAAATTTAACAAGATATTGAAAATTAAATCTACCATATATTAAACATAACTTGGAAAGTCTGGTATGTTTTACTTATTTATCTTGATATAGTAGATAACTAATTATTTTCAAATTAAGGTTAGTGTGTAACGACCCAAAATTGGGCCTAGAAGGTTAGTGAACCGATTTCGTCAGTTTAGCCTAGTTCGAGATTAAATAATTTGTCAGAGATTAGATTCCTAAATTAAGGAGATTTGTCAGAGATTAATTTCCTATATTAAGGAGATTTGTCAGTGCAGGATATTTTCTATTTATTTGGTAGGTGATATTTAGGAAATTATTTCTTAATATCAAAGTTGTAAAATAGGAATAAGATTTATGTTGTTAATGCAGAAATCAATGGTGTTTTTTTTCTAATTATACTTTCCTAGGTTAGATATCCTTTGTAAACTATAAATAGTCATTACATTTTTCAATAAAAGAAATAAGAATTACATAGAAAATATGTTTTTAACATGGTATCAGAGCCTCTCATTTTGGGGCTTAATGTTCTTGTTGAATAATATTTTTTTCTTGATCTCTTTTATTTCTTGAGAGAGTATGGCCGACGTAGGCAATTTCAGTAATGCTGAAACTACTCAGGGAGATTCAACAAGAGGACATGAATTCAATCGAAAAGAAGTAAACAGGTTAAAAAAACTACTGAAATCTTTACAAAAATCATCCTCTACAGGTACATGCAATATGTTTTTCTTAGATATATCTTCTTCCTTTTCTCAGAATTCTAATGCCTTAGAATCACCCATCCATATACCTACCTAAAACTCTTGGGTAATAGACTCAGGAGTCACTGATCATATGACTAATTCTTCTCTAAAATTTTTCACCTACAACCCCTGTCCTGGCAATAAGAAAATTACAGTTGCAGATGGTACAATGGTAACAGTTGCTGGCCAAGGAGATATTGTCATCAGTGAAACCCTATTGCTTAAAAATTTTCTACATGTGCCAAAATTGTTTACTAGCCTTCTTTCTATCCCAAAGCTTATCAAAGATACTATTTGCAGTGTTTTGTTTTATTCTGCAAAATGTACTTTTAGGAACAAGAAACGAAGAGGATGATTGGGCGTGCTAGGAAAATAAATGGCCTATACTACCTTGAAGACCTTGGTGGACTAGGTAGAGCTTGAGTACCCAACCATTATCTTTTTTTTATCCAATTCCATAACCAATAAAGACCAAATATGGCTACACCATTTTCGTCTTGGTCACCCACCTTTTAAACTCTTGAAAACTATGTTTCCATCCTTGTGTAAAACCTTAGATATTGAAGAATTTTATTGTAAAGTTTGTGAACTCGCAAAACACAAACGTTCTTCTTTTTCAGCAAGTAATAAACGGACCAATAATCTATTTGATCTTATTCACAGTGATGTCTGGGGACCTTCCACTATTCCTAACATATCCGGGGCTAGATGGTTTGTATCTTTTATAGATGATTGTACCAGAGTTACTTGGATTTACCTTCTGAAACAAAAATCAGATGTTGCCTCTACCTTTAAAACCTTTTATACCATGATTAAAACTCAGTTTGGGGATGAAATAAAACGGTTTAGATTAGACAATGCCAAGGATTACTTTAATCAAGTCCTATCCCGTTATTTCCTAGAAAAAGGTATTTTACACGAGTCCTCTTATGTAAACACTCCCTAACAGAACGGGGTAACAGAAAGAAAGAATGGACATCTTCTGGCCATAACAAGAGCCCTTTTATTTTAGAACAATGTTCCTAAAAGATATTGGGGGGAAGCCGTTTTAACTGGTACTTACATGATAAATAGACTACCCACTAAAGTCCTTGAATCCAAGAGTCCTCTTCAAACCCTTACAAAATTCTTTCCCAATTTTAGACCATCTCTTAACCTGCAACCGAGGGTGTTTGGGTGTGTTGCTTTTGTTCACATTCATTCTCAAAACCGAGGTAAACTTGATCCAAGGGCATTGAAATGTATATTCATTGGCTATTCCTCCACTAAAAAAGGCTATAAGTGCTACCACCCACCTACAAGAAAATATTATACCTCCGCTGATGTTACTTTTGTAGAAAAAGAGAGTTATTTTATAGTTCCTTATCTTTAGGGGGAGATGTCTTTTAGGGAAGATAAGGATGTAGATTTGTTTATACTTCAGCCCCTGATTGATCTTCCTAATCCTATACATTCTACAAAAAATGATGATCAACCTACCCAGCCTAACTTGATTGATCAGCAGCCTGCCCAACCTACCCTTGATGATCAACAACCTGTCTTTATTCCATATTTTCTATTGTCTAAACCTAATGATCCTCAAACTCCTCAACCAAACACTAACACACCACAACAACCAAATATTCAAGACACTACTTGTCCTCTAAAGACCTATTCGAGAAGGAAGGCACCTATGCAGATTCAATCATCCCCTTCTCCTACTCTTGCTCCTATTCCCATACAATTTGAGGTACAATCTAAAACTCACTTTGAACAAAATGATGCTAAAAATGTTATATCTGCTTCTGATTTTGATTTTCCTATTGCTATTAGAAAAGGAAAAAGAACATGCACTACCAAACATCCTTCCTATTTGTTTATGACTTACAAAAACTTACCTCCCAATCACAGAGCCTTCCTTACTAGCCTAAATGATATTAGTATTCTTAAAACAACATTCGAGGCATTAGAAAATAAGAACTGAAAAAAGGCTATGAAAGAGGAAATGGATGCATTAGAGAAGAACAAGACTTGGGATTTAGTGAAGCTGCCAGAAGGAAAGAAAACAGTGGGATGCAAATGGATGTTTACTGTAAAGTATAAGTCAGATGGCTCTTTAGAAAGGTACAAAGCAAGGTTAGTGACAAAAGGTTACTCTCAAACCTACGGGATTGATTATTTTGAAACATCTGCACATGTTGCAAAGATGAATACAGTGAGGGTCCTACTTTCTTTAGCAGCCATTCAGGGATGGAATTTACAACAATTTGACATTAATAATGCTTTCTTGCATGGGGACCTTGAAGAGGAAGTATACATGGATGTTCCACCTGGATTTGCTTCAAATACTGGACAGACAGTTTGCAAATTAAGGAAAGCCCTATATGGATTAAAGCAATCCCCAAGAGCTTGGTTTAGGAGATTTACTAAAGTCATGCTAAGACAAGGTTTCAAGCAGAGCCAAGGTGATCATACTTTATTTGTGAAACACTCTCCTTCAGGGGGAGTAACTATATTGTTGGTGTATGTAGATGATATAATTGTTACAGGCAATAATTCTGAAGGAATTGATAATTTGAAGAAGTGTTTTGTAAAAGAATTTGAAGTGAAGGAACTTGGAAGATTAAAATATTTCCTTGGTATTGAAGTGGCACACTCACATCAAAGAATTTTTATATCTCAGCAAAACTATACTTTGGATTTGTTGAAGGAAACTGGAAAACTAGGATGTAAACTAGAGGAAACACCTATAGAAATCAATCACAAGCTTGGAGACTTAAAGGAGGATGATATGGTAGTTGATAAGGGTTTGTTTCAGAGACTAGTGGAAAGACTTATCTATTTGTCACACACTAGACCAGACATAGCATATACTGTTGGAGTTGTGAGTCAATTCATGCATAATCCCAAAGAATCACACCTAAGGGCTGTAGTTCGGATCTTGCAATACTTGAAGGGCACACTAGACAAAGGAATTATGTTTAGAAGAGGGGGAAGCTTGACTCTAGAAGCATACACAGATGCAGACTATGCAGGATCTATAATTGATAGAAGGTCAACCTCAGGCTACTGTACCTTCTTCGGGGGAAACTTAGTTACTTGGAGAAGTAAAAAAACAAAATGTGGTGGCGAGATCCAGTGCAGAAGCTGAATTTCGAGCTATGACATTCGGAATTTGTGAGTTATTATGGCTGTAGATTATTTTAGAAGATTTGAAGGTAAAATGGGATGGCCCGATGAAGCTATATTGTGATAACAAGTCAACAATCAACATTACTCATAATCCAATTCAACATGACAGAAAAAAACATGTTTAAGTGGATAGACATTTCATAAAAGAGAAGCTTGATAGTGGTTTGATCTGTACTCCCTATGTGACCACTACAGATCAAGTTGCAGATATACTTACCAAAGGACTACCTGGTAAGGATTTTCAAAAGTTAACAGGTAAGTTGAGGATGGAAGACATCCATGCCCTAGCTTGAGGGGGAGTGTCAGAGATTAGATTCCTAAATTAAGGAGATTTGTTAAAGATTAATTTCCTACATTAAGGAGATTTGTCAAAGATTAATTTCCTAAATTAAGGAGATTTGTCAGTGCAGGATATTTTCTATTTATTTGGTAGGTGATATTTAGGAAATTATTTCCCAATATCAAATTTAATTTAGGTTGTAAAATAGGAATAAGATTTCTGTTGTTAATGCAGAAATCAATGGTGATTTTGTCTAATTATACTTTCCTAGGTTAGATATCCTTTGTAAACTATAAATAGTCATTACACTTTTTAATAAAAGAAATAAGAATTATAGAGAAAATGTGTTTTAAACATAATTAAAAAATGATTTTTAATCAAAATAAATTATGGAAAAGTATACTAAAATCCTTATTTAATATATATTTGAATTTGATCAACTCAATTTCGAAAATTAACCCTTGAATCCCTAGAAATTTTAAATTAATGATTATTTTGTAAAGATTAAAAACTTAAGGATAATTTTATAAAACTAAGCCAAAACTTTGAATTTTTAAGGGAATTTGATCCAATTGTAATCCTAGTTGATCTAAGCCTTCCAATGGCCTATTTTAATGATTTTTAACCCATAATTTTAATTAAATAAATCAAATATCTAAATATTAATCCTAAAAACCTATTTTATATCAAAACATAAACATATTTTTTTAGAATTTTGACTTCTCCTCTTCTAGGAAGACACTCTATCATCTTTCCAAAGGTAAACATCATTTTTTTTCAATAAAAATTTGTTTGATTAATTCTTTATGTTTTTCTTCTTCAAAAAGTCTTATTTTTAATTAGTTTTCTTCTCAAAAACCTTGAAAGTAGATTGAATCAAATTTAGAGGTTATAAAAATTTCGAACCTCTGAATTATAGAGTTCTTTAATGAAATTCCTAAGTTCTTGGCTGATTGCAACAATCTTTAAAGTCTTGAATCAATAAAATCGATTTTCTTGATAAAAATTACATTGTTTTCTTGATTTTCGTTCAAGGGTTTTACATGGTTGTTTTTTATGCCTAAATACATGAATATTGAAGTTTTTAGATTTAATTAAGATGTATTTTAAGTATCTAATCCCCAACATAAGGTTTAGGTGGTGTTTGGAGAGGTTTTCGGTGAGTTTCAGTTAGGTTTTATTGTGTTTTTAGGGACTGTTATGTTTTAGTCCGACTTGAGGGATGTTTGGTGTGTTATAATGCATTAAACACTCTAGTTTTGATGCTTGAATCAGGTCAATAGGTAGAGGAACAGGTTTGAGGGAGATAAGAAAGTCGAATAGCGTTTCGGGTGACTTATCGAGCAAGTTTCGGTTTTGGTGAGTGGATTATGAGAGTGGGTTGCTTCAGTAGTGTTTTATACTTGTTTTATAAAGGTTTAGGAGTGTAGGGAAGGTGTTAAAACCTCCATATACTAGTAAGTTTAAAGTAATGCTTTCTTAAAGGTTCTCATATTATGACGTGTTTTTACTATGCTATTTTTCATGCTTTTATTGTGTTGTACATATATGACTATGCATGAATATAAATGTTCATGAGAATGTTTTTAAAGATATTTTATGTGCCTTCAATGTTCCCACGACTTTGTTTTGAAAAATGAGATAAAGTGATTTTATCGGGTTTTGCAAGTGATGCGTGAAAAGTGGGATACATGTGATTTGAATTCTATTTTGAATTAAGTTTTGAGCATTGGTTTTTGATAATATATTGGCTAGTTAAGTGATGAAACTTATGGGATAAGTTGATTGATCAATAAGATCTAGAGTGCACTATAAATATTCAAAATTCGTACGTGTGTAAATTCCTTATGTGTTGTATTTTGGCTTTTAGTCTAATGCTGTGTGATGAGGGTAGTACTGTCATATCCGGGTTTTTAGGGGTAGTACTATCATCGAACACCAAGGTGAGACTTATTATGTTGGGGTAGTACTATCATGCGGTTGCCCGTTTATCCTAACGATTTGGGGTAGTACAAATCAGATTACAAGCACCAATATATGTAAATGTCTTTCAAAGGTAAGTGTCATGGTATTTACTTGTTTGCATATGGGAGTATGCATGCGTTTTAATAAGGTGTTTTGCATTAAGATGCATGTGTAAGCATTGCTATGTGAGTATCATGTAAGACTTGTGTTTTTACTTATAAAGCATGTGATTTCAAAGAGGTATTGTTACTTGATTATAATGTTGGCATTCTTAGCCATGATTTAATGACACTTACTGAGTTTTAAAAGTGGTATTGTTAGCCATGAACGTTTTGTTTTATAAAGAGCATGATCTGTGTTTTTAAATTGATGAAATAAATTTATTATGGGCTGCATTGCAAGGTGTTTTCAAATGAGTTTTAAATGTGTTTTATTCCCTCACTAAGCATTATGCTTAACCCTATCTTTTACCTTGCAATGCAGAATAAAAAGATGTTGAGGCAGCAGGGGCAAGCAAGGATTCCATGAAATCGCCAAGTAAGAGGTCAAGTATGTCTTTTGTATTATTAGTAGTAGTGAGAGAGCAATAAGGATGAGTTACCATGTTAAGAATATTATTATTATGATGAAACTCGTAGTATTCATATGCTTATACATGCTTGATGTTTATCAACGTTGGTGTTGCTTGAATGATAGCTTTATGAACCTAGGTGTTTTATGTTATTTTGATATTTGAAATTCCTATTTGGTATAATCTTATATTAATGAGGTATTTTGAGAATTCGTTTATGATTATTTGAAGTTATGATAAGCCATGTTTTCTTTGATAAAGTATGCTTATGTATTGTGTGTATTGCTTATGGAACTAGTTGATGATGCATCTTGAGAATATGTTGTGAGATGTGTTTTATTCCTTTAAGTACTTATATGTATTTAGAAAGTCTTTGGTTTTCGTCTAAGGCATTAAATCTGAGCAATCAAAAGTTTCTAGGCAGAGAGTTTCGATACCCATTCATATGGTATTGATAAGCAAGCAAAAACGTGAAGGAAATCTAGGAACATTAGCCTCGGTATCGATACTACATGAATTTGTATCAAAATAGAGGAATGAACACAAGTAGTCATATTGATACGCCTTGACCATGGTTTCGATACTAGTATTTACAATTTCAAATGGTATCGATACTTGGTCTCGTCTGTATCGAAACACGGGCTTGCTATGTAGGGCATCGATCGGGTAATGGCCTCAGTATCAATACGCGAGATGGAGTTTCGATACCACTCTTTATAGTTTCAAATGGTATCGAAATAGGGCCTTGGGTTATCTATACCAGTGGTCGTTAAGTTAGTTATAAGCTGAAAAATAGTTTAAAACTTTACATTTTAGTCACTAAACTTTGAATATCCAATTAAATAACTTGTAGACCTCGTTTTAAGCTAAAATGTGAGATTTAAACATGTAATGAACTTAATTAAGGATTGATAACTTTAATTTCATGTTTAGTCCTTAATTTTTTGGAAATGAAAATTAAGTCGCTAAAACTTGTTCGGTTAAATTTGGACTTATTTCTTAATAGGTTCTGCTGCAATTGAACTCAGTCCTTGTATGAACGTGTATGATCTAATTAAATGTATCTAGATAATATTCCTATAAAATACAGATAAAAAGAAAAAAATTGGGTCGTTTATCGGGACGAACCTCCTAATTAGCCTCGGTATTCCCTGTGTAACTCGTTGGAGTCGGATGGTGTCTAAACCAGGTCGATGGGGTTACATTTGTTGGTATCAGATCTTAGGTTTACAAAACCTTTTGGGATTTAATTGGGGAAAATAAGGATTAGGGTTTTCCCTATTCTAATTTCTAGAGTGTTACAACTCTCCCCCATGAAAGAAATTTTGTTCTCAAAATTACCTATTGCAAAAAGGTGCGAATACTGAGCTTTAACAACAGACTTAGGGTGTGTGTTTGACTTAAAACAATTTTCTAACTGTTTTTCAAAGCCAAACTTGTATTTTTGTTACCAGCATTTCAATACGCATGTAACTAGTTTCGGTACGGCTTGCAAATTTTCAACTAAGTTGTTTAAGTTCTAATGGGCTTTTTGATAAAGTCTTGGATCGTTTCGATACGTTTTGAAACTATAAAATTCTGTTTCGAAACTCTTAAAGTTGGTATCTAAACAGGAGTTTCGATATAGCCTATCGTTGTTTCGATATCGTCCTTTATTTTATAAAATTAATGAATATTCGAGGCATTTAGATACGCCACGTATGCGTTTCGATACCAAGTCAAATTTCCAACGACTCTTTGAGTTTTAAATGTTTTTGATCATTGTTTGACAAGAATTTTTAAAAGTTGGTCGACCCATTTCGATATGCCCTTAGAGGCGTTTTGATACGAGTTTTGGTAGTCCCAAAATGTTTTGGTATAGCTCTGTAGCTGTTTCGATACGCCTCTTGTTTAAAAGACACATCGTTTCGATACTGTTGTGTGTTTAAATTGTTTCGCAATAAGTGCAAGTGTACACGTCGCAAGTTATAGTATAGATAGTTATCGTCTCCATAGGGATTGGTGATCCTTCTGGAATCTAATTTCTCGAACTAAAAACAAGAACACAAATTTTTATAGAATTGATGTTAAATAAATTAAATTAATAGAACAAATAATTTAATTAAATCGGAGTAATCAAAAGAGAGATGAAATTTGAGTGACTATCCTTAAGGGAATTGCTCAAGGTTCGACAAAGCGTTCTTCAATGGCCTCCATTATCCCTAACGCGAAACTTTTTTAATCGTACAATCTATGATGATACATCTTTGCTTTAATCAAAGGTGTAGAATAACCAATCTTGCGCTTCTGTTAGCCGTTAAAATCCTCAACTTATCCCTAAACTGGATTAGTTCTCACGCACTAAGATCGAACCATGCTTATTCGTTTTATGAATTTAATTCTCCCAAATCTAGATAAATGGTTTGTTTTATGAGGTCATTTCCCAATTCTCTCGCAAACCAAATAAAATGCCAAGAATAAGCAAACCTTGATTAAGAACACATCAATTACGTAGATAGAATTCAAACTAAATCAATCCATAAAAAAATAACTCAAGACAACTTAATTTAGTTCATGGCTGGGCAAAATTCCAACAACAAAATCCTCCCAACATCACTCAAATAAACAAGGAAAATTAAGAAGAAATCGGTAGGCCTTGTTTCACACTCTCTCAATCTCGCCTCCTCTTGTGTTTGACGACATACATCTCCTTTTAAAGGATTAGCTTGGTCAATTTAGGTAATAGGATAAAGCTTGAATTAGATATAATCATGAAAGAAAATTCTCTTTCTCACTTAATTCCTATTAAGTCTTTATATATTTACTTCAATCTTTTAAATCTTTCCTTGTCTTCTAAAATTGACTTTATCTCCTTAAGATTCCTTCCAAATTAATAGCCTATCACCAAGATATTGATTCCTGCAAATAAGTAAATAAACCAAGTAATATCTTTTTCCACGAATTTTAATCAAAACACGAATTAAATATGATAACTCGAGAAATTAAGTGAAAATGCATGAAATAACTAATAATGCAATTAATAATGTACGTAAATCTAATAATAATATAAGTAAAAAGGTAATAAAAATAGTACTTTTAGAAACTTAACACACACCCAAACTCGAATTATTGTTTGTCCTTAAGCAATGCAAACCTAAAAATTAATTGCCAAGGCATCCAATCTTCACAGACATGCTTCAAAATTTTACTTGAAACCTCAGAACAGTGGCACAAAGTATGACCACCTTTAAAATTTTTCGGAGAACAAAGCAATTACCCAGAATCAAGTTATAATGCTTGTGAAAGTGTGTGTAGTTGTGTATAAATCAATTTTCAAAAATCTATGTGAACAGACAGTTTTTAACAGATTAATTGTCTGGGCATTTATACTTAATTCTACTAGAGCCAGTTTTGGGCACCTCTAGCAATCAGGAAATTTCTTTTCTTTTAATTCTTTCAACTAGAGCCAGTTTTGGGCACCTTTAGCGATTCTTCAATGCACAAAAACTAGAGTCAATTTCGGGCACCTCTAGTAAAACATTGTTTTTCAATTTTTTTATTTACCCAAAAATTTTAGCAACCTAAGTTCACTAAATTTCTATCAATTAACAAGTCAAAACTGTGTAAAAGAATTCAACATCATAGTAAAATTCTAGGTTCTTCCAATGCAATCCTAAAATCAAAGGCTATTTCAATTAAGTGCAATGGAAAAAGTTTCATCATTGAGTATTCATCAAATTTTAAGTAATTAGATAAAATTGAATAATTGGAAAATAATTTATGCAATCTACATGCAACAACTAATAATAAATGCAACTATAATGAAATTAATTAAAGGTAATTACCCCCCAAACTCGAGAAGGATTTACCACTTTTTCAAAGATACTCTTCAATTCTCGATTAGAAATTTCTATTTACCCGTTCGTTTTTGTGTGATATGTTGCCGCAACTCTGTGTAAACTCCAAGTTTCTGCAACAATTTGAAAATTAGTTTATTATCAAAATGCTTACCTCCATCACTTGTAACGCCCCAAAAATGGTCTTAGAAGTTAGTGAACCGGTATAACCTAGTTCGGGATTAAATGACTAAAATTTTGTTTTGAATCGAAATAAATTGAGGAAAAATATCCTAAAAATCTTATTTAACATATATTTGACTTTGGTCAAATCAATTTCGAAAATTTACCCTTGAATCCCTAAGATTTTTAAATTAGTGACAATTTTGTAAAAATTTAAAATTTGAGGAGAATTTTATAAAACAAGCCAAAAATTTTGAATCTTTAAGGAGATTTGATCCAATTATAATCCTAGCTAGTCTAGTCTTTCCAAATTTTAAATAATTAAGCCCAAAATTTTATTTTAAATCAAATAACTTGATTAAACTCAATTTTTAACTCTAAAACTCTTTTTAATAACCTAAACTTAATATATTTTTTCTAATTTTCGTTTTTCCTCATTCGAGGCAGCCTTTCAACAAGTTTTCAAAGGTAAATCATCATCTTTTTAGTAAAATTTCGTTTTGATTAATTATTATAAATTTTTGGTTTTCCCATTGTTTTCTCGTTTAAAAACCCGAAAAGCGATTGGATCTGTTTTGGAGGTTATATTTTGTCAATCCTCTAGAACAATAAAGTTCTTTACTAAAATTCTCAAGTGATTGGCTTTGAGTATTTGTTTTAATCCATCAATTTCATAAAAATCGGTTTTTCGGCAAAAATATCAATTTTCGTTAAATTCATAATTTTGAATGTATTAAAATGTTAATAACATGTTTTAATTATATATAATCCCGTACTTTAGGCTTAGGTGAAGTTTAGTGTATTTCAGAAAGTTTTTAGTTAAGGTTTCGTTAAGTTTTAAGGGTTGTTGTGTAGGGATCCGACTTGAGAGTTTCTTTTGTGTGTTTAGAAGCATTAAACACCTTGGTTTTGATGCTTGAAACAGGACAAGAGTTATGAGATCGTGTTTTAGGGTGTTCCGGTTCGTATCGATGGCTTGACGAGCAAGTATTAGTTTTTTGTGAGTGATTTATGAGAGTGACTGCTTCGGAAGTGTTTTAAACTTTTTTTACAGAGGTTTGGGAGTGTAGGTAAGGTTTTAAGTCTTTTTTGTATTTATGAATATTTTACCCGCTTTGAATAATTTTTTCTTTATAAATAAAATATAATTTTGAATATTCTAAATTTAAAAGAAAAAATTTAAACACTAAAAGGTATTGGGTTCAATTTACGAAAATATATCCATTTAAAATAATAATATTGATTATTTTTGAATTAAATCGAATTTTAGTCATTAATATAGAATATTTTATTTTATTTTATTTTATTTTCCATTCCGTTATAAATAATAGGCCATTTTCTCAGTTTTAAACAATTTCATAAAATCTCATTATTTTCAAAATAATTTGAAATTTTCGGTGATAGACAAAAATAATATGTTGTTTGCAATCTCAACAGTCATTTACTGTTAGATTATTTGTCGTTGTTATCTTAAAAGACTAATGACCAAAACAACTTAAGCACTAAAAAGTATTTGAATTTTGTCTTAAAAATTACATACGTATAGATCTCAACATATTTCTTTTCGCTTTGATTTATTAAACAAATATTTATTTATTTATTTATTTTAATAATATTTATATTTTCGTTTTTGAATTAACAATATGTAACATTAACCACTTAATCTAAGCTATATTTCAAATATCGTGGTATTAAGTTAACTGCATGCTTTAAGCATATTGTCACGGGCCGTCAGTTCGAGCCCGTGCCACATGCGCATATTGCTGCCCAAGAGGTTCTTAAGGAGATTTTGGGCCTAAAGGTACCACCAGACTTAGCCCGTTCCATGGAGGATTCTAGAAGATAGCCATTTTGGCCTTGTAAACTTTCCTTGTATTCTTAGGATTTGTTTCCTTAGTTAACATGGAATATTCTTAGGATTGTGCCAATGTGGTTGGTAGGAAATGATCCTAGCCATCGATGTAAATCAGTGGGAACCGTCGGATGTAAGGGGAATCAACTATAAATAGAGACCTCCCCAGTCTCATTTGTATCATCTCATCTTTGAGTAATCAAGTGGCATTCACTCTAAAAAAACTCTCTCAATTGTTCTTTGTGTTCTTCGCGTTCTTCTTTTCGTTCTTGAGTAGCCATACTCATAGTTTGCTTTCCGCCAGAACGATTCAGCGTTCTTAGTGCCTTGGGAAGTTTGATCTTCCGGAGCGAGTTTTCAGGCTGACTTAGTCGTTTGTCTAAGAACATCGACTAAGGCCGCGCGGTTCAGCTAGGTCAAGACTCTAGCCCCGTGACAAGTGGTATCAGAGCGTGGTTCGAGCAAGGCGCTAGTGATTATGGCACGTGGAGAAGAAGACGTTGCAGCAAAGGGTGTGAAGATCGTTGCTGGGCAAAGCCAAAGAGCAAGTTCGAGGGATGCTGTAGCTACGCTGGAGGAGCGAGTTGATAAACTCAGCCAGGTGGCCAACGGTGCGGAAGAGAGGTGCGAGGTGCTTGAGGCCGAATTGCAGGCTGTGAAGATTGAGATGGAGGAGATGAAGGCAGACTTGTATATTTACAAAGTTGCCTTGATGAATGGAAAGATGACCACTGCATCCAAGTCGAAGAAGGACATTCCAAAGCCAAAGGTGTTCAAGGGGAACCGATCGGCCCAAGATGTTGAGAACTTCTTGTGGGGCATGGAGCAGTATTTTCGAGCCATGGGCATCAAGGATGATGCGGAGAAAGTAAACGTTGCTTCGATGTATTTAACTGATGTCGCTCTTTTGTGGTGGCGACGCAGATGCTCGGAGGAGCCGAGTGGAGACATTCCTTTTGAGACATGGAAGGAGTTCCAAGTTGAGTTCAAAGAGCAATTCTATCCGACGAATGCTCAACGGGAGGCTCGTAAGAAGTTGCGGCAATTGAAACATGAGGGTTCCATCACTGACTATGTCAGGAAGTTCATTGAAATCAAGCTCCAAATCCAGGACTTGAGTGAAGCGGAGGGATTTTCCTACTTCATGGATGGACTCCAAAGATGGGCTCAAATGGAGCTAGAGCGTAGGGGAGTCGAGGAGCTTTCCAAAGCCTTTACCGCAGCCGAGTCCATAGCTCAGTTCGAAGTTAACATGTCCAAGTCTTCCAAGCCCCGAGGTAAGAGCTTTGGTGGGGGAGACGAGGAGGATAATCATTCTTGCAATGATGATGAGAGGGTCAACAAGTTTGTCAAACCATCGGAGAAAAAGGATCGAGGGCCTTTGAAGTGCTACCATTGCCATGGTTCACACTTGGTGAAAGAGTGTCCCAAGAAGAAGCGCCCCGATACGATCAATGATGCGGATGACGAGCAAGAGGACGAGGAATGTATGCTTGGTACGATTGCTAGTGTTAGAGCAATCAAGCCAAGGGTGGGGAAGCAATGTTACGAGAGCAAGGGACCTCACGTAGTTCGTGAGCACCCGGATCGAGCCAAGCAGCCCAAAAGGGACAAGCCCGAGTCAAGTGAGGCTTGTAAGCTTGGGGCAATGATACTAAATTCTGCAAAGGCGAAGAAGGGCCCGAAGCAGAATGGGTTGATGTTTGTCAACATCAACGTGGCGGGACGATCGAGGAGTGCTCTAGTGGATACCGGAGCATCCGATCTCTTCATGTCAAAGATGGCTGCTGAGAAGCTTGGTCTCAAAGTTGAAGGTTCAACCAAAAAGATCAAGACCGTTAATGCCAAGGAGGTTCCAGTTGTTGGAACAGTGCGGAAGGTAGAGCTGCAGATTGGTGAATGGAAGGCCAAGGAAGATTTCAAGGTAATTCACTTAGATGACTTTGATTTCGTTTTGGGGCTTAACTTCCTTGACCGTGTTCAAGCTCTTATCATCCCTTGTGCCGATGTTATATGCATTTTGGATCCGAAACAACATTGTGTTGTGCCCGTGTATCGAGACAAAGGACGAAGGATCGAGAAGCTGACATCCATTCAGCTTACCAAGGATGCTCCAAGGGAAGGAGGCATCGCTTTGGAGGCTATTGGAGTGGACACCTTGGTGGGGCAAGAGTTGCCTGAGCCACATGATAGTGAACCCGTGGGAGATCCATCCATTGAGGAGATGGACGAGGCATCGAGCTTCAATGAAGACGGAGCATCGATGGGAGCATCAAACTTCACGAGTGAAGAAAGATTGATGCGAGTTAGAGTGAATGCGGAAAAGTTGATTGAGGTACATCCCGAACACAATGATTGTGTTTTACAGTTTGATTTGCCTTGTTTGTCGGGTGTAGGCCAGCAAAAACCTAACCCTTCAAATGGAGTTGTCGATACTTGGCGAGAGCACAAGCCACCTTTCAGAGTTCTTAGGCGCAAACGAGGGTTGCCGACGATCTTGAGAGACCGCTCAGTGTTCAATGTTGTGGCGTCCAAGTCATTGTGCAAGGACCATGTGTGTCCGAATGGGGGCAAATCACAACTGGTAGGAGCTAACTCCTACGATCGAGATGCGCTTGGAGGGACGGTGACTGATGTTAGATGGCGACGAGTACCAAAGCAAGCAGTCCATTTGGGTGGACAACTGAGCCAGAGTCGAGTGCTCTTTATGAGAAGAGCATCCAGCCCGATTCAGAGTTTGGGGCAAGCCGAGGTGACAAGGAATTCCCAGGATCGGTTCTATCTTCGTTCCGAGGCGGCGACGAGGGCGTCGCCATGTTTGGTGGGGGAGAATGTCACGGGCCATCAGTTCGAGCCCGTGCCACATGCGCATATTGCTGCCCAAGAGGTTCTTAAGGAGATTTTGGGCCTAAAGGTACCACCAGACTTAGCCCGTTCCATGGAGGATTCTAGAAGATAGCCATTTTGGCCTTGTAAACTTTCCTTGTATTCTTAGGATTTGTTTCCTTAGTTAACATGGAATATTCTTAGGATTGTGCCAATGTGGTTGGTAGGAAATGATCCTAGCCATCGATGTAAATCAGTGGGAACCGTCGGATGTAAGGGGAATCAACTATAAATAGAGACCTCCCCAGTCTCATTTGTATCATCTCATCTTTGAGTAATCAAGTGGCATTCACTCTAAAAAAACTCTCTCAATTGTTCTTTGTGTTCTTCGCGTTCTTCTTTTCGTTCTTGAGTAGCCATACTCATAGTTTGCTTTCCGCCAGAACGATTCAGCGTTCTTAGTGCCTTGGGAAGTTTGATCTTCCGGAGCGAGTTTTCAGGCTGACTTAGTCGTTTGTCTAAGAACATCGACTAAGGCCGCGCGGTTCAGCTAGGTCAAGACTCTAGCCCCGTGACAATATGCTTAATAATATATATTTTATGCACAAAATTATTTAAATTTTGATCTTTTAAGATGAATATCATCCTTTTTTCATCGAAAACCATCATTGAATTTATATTGAAACTATATATTTAATATTTGATTTATATATTAATCGAATAATCGAGTTCAACATACGAGAACAATTGAATTGTATTAAATCAAATATCATACACGTAATTAGGGATGGCAATATAATCCGAATTCGATTCGATCCGAAGAAAAAAATTCAATCCAAATTCGATTAAAAAAAGTTTGAATCTGAATCTAAAAATAATGTTCGAATCCTAATAGGAGGTGGATCGGATATGTATATTGCCATGATCCGATCCGAATTCAATCCGAATCCATATCCGATATGAATCCGATCCATATATAAACCCGAATAAAAATATTTAAAATATTTATATTTAAAAAGTTTGAGTTGTTACTTTAATTTTTTTTATATTGGATTGTAATACTGGTTGAGATTTGTTTGTGATATAAATTTAAAAATATTTGTTTGATAAAAATATTTTTTTATTTAAAGATATTTATTTGAGTTGTTACTTTAAAAAATAATTTGATTCAGACATTTGGATTTGGATTTGGATTTTAGATATTTTATTGGATTGAATTTGGATTTATGTAAATGGACTTGGATTCGGACTTAAATTTTTTGAAAATCCGATAATTAATTAGAATGGACTTGAACTTTATAAAGTCCGATCCATTGTCATCCATACACGTAATATACCAATGCCAATGCTACACATAATATCCCACATGTTGGAAATATAACATAGGCTCAGGCTTTATAAGCAGTCTATCTTCAACTCAAGATCGCTGAGCTCAGTAACGTGTGCTTGTAACCACGAGTCGTGGGGCATTAAGGTGGTTTGGGAAGAGGTTGCTGCGGATAACCAGTCGATTAGGATGAAGGGGACTGTGCTGTCGTGGTTCCGACCATGAGGGAAAAGGTGAGATTGCATAATGGTTGTGCGATTAAACCCCTCTCTTAAAGGAGTAGACATGGTAAATAGTTACTGTGATTGCGTGCGATTATTCTGAACCTTGAGAGGCTTAGATATCGTGACGGGTGCTGGCTTAACAGAGCAGACAAAGTCCTTGGCGGAAATAACGAGTCAGTTCCCCTTCCCTCTGGCCCGATCTTACCTCCCACCTCCATCTTTTTTTAGGTGATTCGAATAATAAGGTTTACTCGGAGCTCTAAAGCCTCACCTGCCGGACTAAACCCTGAGGATCTGCCAAAGCTTTTGCACAATAACCTTATATCAACTTTGCATCGTATTGCAGAGGCAGATCATAGTAGAACTTGGGAGAGCCTTCACACACATTAAATCTCAGTTTGAAATTGGTCTTAATCAAACCACTAGATATTGAAATACAATAGAAAAGGTGACATGATAAATAATGAAAATTTATATAATTATACATTTGATTCAGGTTAATTAGCTATTATATCAATTTTATCCTAATTTTAATTAAATAAAATTAATCAATGACACATATAATATGTAACTACGAAGATCGAATGTGTAATTATTTAAAATTTTACTTACCGATATGTTACATTGTATTCATTCATTTTTTATGAGAAAAGAGAAAATGCAAAATCCCACGTTGTTGCTTGGGATCTCATTTTCTTTTCCCAAATGCTTATAAAATGGGGCATGGGCTACTACATGGTTTAGGAGGAACCATTTGGCGAGGGAAAAAGGGAAAATCTCTCTATCATTTTAGCTTGAGAGCCTACTTCTCCCTGAAATTTTAGGTGGTTTGATCAGAATTTTATTTTGATTCGATCTAGTTTAATATTTTAGAGGGATCGTGGTAGATTTTGATGGGGTTCGTCGGGGTTAATCATTCGAACTCTTAGATATATTTTCCATTTTTATTTATTTTGTATTTTCATAATTAAAAAAAATTGTTTATTAATTTATTTATATTTAAGATTAATATTTTTTTTGTTTTGTATTTATTTATTTATGTATTTTAATTTTATGATTTAGATTAATTTTAATTTATGTTTTAGATTAATATTTTATTTGTTAGATTAGTATTTATGTATTTATGTATGTATGTATATTTTGAATTTTTATTACATTATACGAAATTAATTTAATTTTAATGATATTGTTAATTAATGCGGTGCCAATTTTCAAATATTAGTAAAACCTTTTTTTAAAAAATGAAAATTTTAATTTGATCCCAATTTTCAAATATTTTTATGAGACATCTTAAAATTTTAAGGGTAAACTACCTATGTGACCACAAAACTATGATGTTTATTCTATTTTGACCACCCAACAAAAAAATGGACAATCATACTATCAAACTTTAAAATTGATCCTAATAAAACCACTAGCTATTAAATAGAGAAGGTGACATAATAATTACTAAAAATTTATGTAATTATACATTTGATCCATGTTCATTAGTTATTATATCAATTTGATCCTAATTTTAATTAAATAAAATCAATCAATGACACAAATAATAGGTAACTGTGCAATTATATAAAATTTTATTTATACGTCACATTGCATTCACTTATTTTTTATGAGAAAAAAAGAAAAAGCAAAATCCTACATTGGTGCTTGGGATCTCATTTTCCTTTCCCAAATGCTTATAAAATGGGTCACGAGCTACATGAGGATCCAATTGGGCGAGGAAAAAGGGAAAATCTTCCTATGATCTTAGTTTGAGAGCCTAGTTCTTTCTGAATTTTTGGGTGATTTGATCGAAAATTTATTTTGAATTTGATCTAGTTTAATATTTTAGAGGGGTCGTGGTAGATCTTCAAAGGATCCGTTAGGATTAATCGTTCGAACTATTAGGTATATTATTCTCTTTTTATTTATTTTGTATTTTGTATAATTAAAAAAATATTGTTTATTAATTTATTTATGTATTAGATTAATATTTTTTGTTTTGTATTTATTTATGTATGTTAAATTTATGTTTTAAATTAGTTTTAATTTATGTTTTAGATAAGTATTTTATTTGTTAGATTAGTATTTACGTGTGTGCGAGCACGCGTGCGCGTGTTTTTAATTTTTATTGCATTATATGAAATTAATTTAGTTTTAATGATACTATTAATTAAAGCGGTACCCCTAAATTTGGTCGTAAGTGAGGCCAATTCCAATTGTAGCACTAGTGGTTCATACGCTTACCTCCGGTTTAGGTACTCTTTTAAAATAAATTTATACATCCAATTAAATTTTAATTTGATCGTCACTTTAACCATGAAAATTTAATATTAAAAAAGTGATAATTATCAAAGTATCAATTTTTGGGCGGTGTGAGGTGCTAATTTGATAAGTACACAATAATCTTATATTATATATCCTATTCAACTCAATTATTTCTTGTATTTAATAGAATTAGATGGTGATAGTAGACAATTCTGCACATTTTCTACATTTCAGCATCCATGCAGTTATTTGTTGATTTTATACAGTAGTTTGCATAAAAAATAGGTGCGATTATAGTTCTCTTTATTATATAGGAATTATACCACCTAGATGTTAGATATTACTGAGAGATACTGGATGAAGAAAGATACAGATCGGACTAGTCAAGGATAAGATGCAGAGCAGCACCCGTCATAGCGTTAGAACGAACATAAATGGAGTGCGATAGAAAGAGAATAAAGAGATGAATCATTTGAGACATGGCCAAAGAAAAATAGAATAAGGAAGAACGGGAAAAATCTTGGTAAAAGTCGCGCAGGAAAAGTGTTGTCATAGGAATAAACTAGAAAAATAAAATAAAGGTATTTTATTTATGCACGAAAATTGTATTTTATTTCAAGTCAATTTCCTACTATGAAAAGGTTTGACCTAGGTTTAGCCTATAAATACCTTACTTAGGTATAGAAGAAATCAATCAAGGAGTCTTAAATAAAAACCTAGCCGCCACCACCATTGACATGTTCTAATTCTTCCCTAAGATCTAGGTTATTTTGTGGAGTAATTGTGGAAGAAGAATGTATTTTGTTTGAATCTTTATTAATGTAAGTTTGATTTATTGTTTATTTGCTCTTGGTTCATACTATTCTTGTACTCAATCTCGGGAGAAAAGTTTGTGAGAAAAAATCCATTTGTCTAAACTTGAGAGAGATAGACTCACAAAATAACTGAATACGGTCTTTACTCATTGGTATCAACTAATCCGGTTTAGGGATAAGTTTAGGTTTCAACGACTAAAAGGGACATAATATTGGTTGGTGTTCATCCTAGATTCACGCCAGGAGATATCATTAAGACGTGATAATCAAAGTATGTCATATCGAACTATGAGTTGTGTAGCGACCATCCCACTAAAAATTTAAAAAAACAAGTTTAAAGTTTTAAAATAGAATAAAATTTAAAATATCTCAAAATTAAAAATTTAGGGTTTAAATTGAAAATTGAAAATTAAGGATTTTAAAAATGAAATTAGGGATTTTTGAAAATTAGGGTTTGAGAATTAAAAATTAGATTTTGGAATTAGGGATAAAAATGAGAATTTAATTTGGAAAAAAGGATTAGGGATTGCAATTTAAAAATTGAGGATTTTATTAAAACCGGGAGAGTTGAGAAAAAGGTGAGAAAATGATTTAAAAACAATTGAAAAAAAGGGTTTTAAAATTGGAGTCTCCACCGGTCACTTTGGTAGACCGGACACCGAAAAATCAGAGATTCGAGTTAAAACGGGTTCGAGAGTCTGTTACGATTTAAAAATGGTGTTAACATTTTAAAATCGCCCAAAAATTGGCACCTTTACAAATTATCGCTTAATTAATTTTAAAAATTCGGATTTAAAGTAACATTAAATTAAAGTTTGTTTAAAAAATTCCAATTTATTTTAATCGTATCTTTATTCGAAGGTAAACGCATACACCGCCACAATTACACCTAGTGTCGAGCTCGTTACGACCGAATAAAGATGTATCGCATTAGGTTCATTATTTAATGAGGTGTAACTTGAGCAAAATCAATATAATCAAAATAAAAAAGCATAAAATAAAAATAACAATATATCATAAAAAAAATACACATACACAAATATATGAACAACATAATAAAATGCATAACTGGATATTAAAATAAATAAAACAACAACCATGATAAAAAAGGGAACTAATTAGATAAAACAGAAACAGAAAGACCAAAATAAACTAAATTTAATTCGAATAGAGGCTAAAATGAAATGGAGAAGAAAAATAAAGACCACATTTAAATCGAGTTAAAACTTATCTCTTTAATTGATCAAATTGAAAAAAATTGAAAACCTTTAAGCCCTCGAAACACTATTTTGAAGTGAGGAGGGGATGCATGGAGATTTTATAAGACACGGAGGGACCGAAAAATAAATAACTCATTTTTAAAACGAATATTATAACAGAATTGGTGACGAAATTGAAAGGTTTTTAAAAGTTAGAAGGAACTCGAGGGTTATTCTCGAAATGTGGAGGGATTTATGATGCAATAATCCCATTTTTAAAACCGGGGACTGAGTATATAAGTTAAAAAGAATTTAATTTTAACCCCTTTCTTCATTTTCTTTTAACCCGAGAAAAAACAAACTCCGAAATCCTTTGTTCTTTATCTTGGAGAATCCAAAAAGATTAAGAACGCATATGGTGTTCTTCTGGAATTCCCAGGAGATAAAGAACACGGGCTTTATTTCAAGATTTCGGACATCGTTTTCCTTTTATTAAAACCTTTCGAAACCCAAAATCAAAACAACTCTTCTTTTAACACCTTTTCAACCTCTCTAAACACAAAAATCCAATTAGTTTTTAAAAGAAAATAAGAAGAGAACTTAAAGGGAAAGTTCGGATTTGAAGGCCGAATCTCTCGGTTCCCTCTACGTCTCACCATCAACAACCCGAAGGCGCAAGGTTTCTCGCTGGAGTGGGATTCGACCGAACGCAAAAGATTTGAAAGGTAAGAAAACAAAACCCTAATTCTATTACAAGCAAAAAGCAAGGATATACCTTGAAATGATTCTTTTCTTGTATTGCTTTTTTTTGTGGTAGGGGGAACCACTATTACTTTGTTTTGGCTTTAATTTATACCCTCGTTACAAATCGAAAAATGAAATGCTATTGGTTATTTGATTTATTGCTGGGATTTATTTTTTAGCGTCCAAAAATTCCTTTGAAAATTGTTACGTTTTGGCTTCTAGAATTCTGAATTTCTTCTGCAATTTTGGCTGAAATTTGTAGAAGTTCTGACATTATTCTTGTTTGCTTGCATGTACGTTGTGGCTATCGTCGGAGGGGACCACCGGCGACGTGGGCGATAGATGGCCGAGCGCGGTGACAACGCGGCAGGCGAAAGGTCTTCGAGGGAGTTTAACAGTTGCGTGCATGCAAGGCAAACGCGCGGGGAACAGCTAAAGGGTTGCACATGCAGCTTGTTGATCCTTCTGTCGTCTTTGATTTGAGTCGTTAGATCTTAATTAGATCCAACGGCCCAGAATAGGCTACCCATAGAGACAAAGAGGCATCAGTTAGATTAGGGTTTCTTATTAGGTATCCGATTATGGACTCAACGGACTTGTAAAATTAAAACGGGCTTTGTATTTATTTATTATAATTGGAATGTTAATTAAATAAAATTTTAGGCTTTTATTATTCAAGTCTGATGTGTTTTTTATTGGTTTAACTTATAATTAACTATTTATAATAATAATAATAAATAGATATAAATAGTAATAAAAATTAATTATAATAATAATAATAAATAAAGTGATAATAAAAGACAAAAACATAATTAACAAAAGAAAAAAAGAATTAATTAAAAAAACATATACAAAAACCAAATAACAAGATCAATTTAAAACATAAATATTTTTCCTTTTTTTCATAAAGTAATATATATAGTCAAATTAATATGATAGTAATATTTTTTAATTTTCTTTAGGTAAGTAAAATTATTTAAAAAACTATGTACATTTTGAATATTAAAAAATTAACCCGTTATTCGAATTGAATGAAATTAAATCGAGTTTAATACCTCAGATAAAATTAATGATTACAGCTTCCCCTATTTGATTATCATCGTAAGACAATGATAAAGCAAAGACAATAAGCACTAATTTTATCTGACTTCCCTGTTTGGAGAGTATAATCTGAAAGCCCTTTTCTCCACAAATCTGATATCCCTTATATTCCTTGAAAACCCTGATATGCCACTAACGGTATTTTGACTAGAGACCATCTACATAGATCAAAAGAAAAATTTTAGCAACGAACTTTAATTTCCCATTTTGATACTTCAAGCCAATTTGAAACCTTAAATGGAAACCTTTAAACCTTATAACTTTTAATATCTCGATAGTTTAAAATAACATATTTTACTTCTTCAAAGTAGAAAACCTCGCAACTTTATAACCTCGAATAGGATATTTCACTTCTTCAACGGAAGAAAACCTAACAACTTCATAATATCAGTTCTTCAAAAAGAACACCTCAAAAATTCATAATATCAGTCCTTCAACAAGACACCTCGAAACTTCATAACATCAGTCCTTCAACAGGATACCTCGAAACTTCATAATATTGATCCTTAAAAAGGGAACTTCGAAACTTCATAACATTGGTTCTTGAAAAGAACACCTTGAAACATTGATTCTTAAAAAGGGAACTTCAAAACTTCACAACATCGGTTCTTGAAAAGAACACCTCGAAACTTCACAACACCGATCTTTAAAAGGGAAACTTCGAAACTTCAAAACATTGGTTCTTGAAAAGAACACTTCTAAACTTTACAACATCAGTCCTTAAAATGGAAACCTCGAAACTTCATAACATCGGTCCTTTAAAAAGGACACCTCGAAATTTCACAACATTAGTCCCTAAAAAGGGACAACTCTAAACTTCACAACGTTGGTCCTTGAAAAGGGACACCTCTAAACTTCATAATCTTATATAGTTTACTTTGTCAAAGAGGAACACTTCATAACTTCAAATACATCCAAATTTCAAAGTATAATATTTTGTTTCTTCAAATAATATCTCACAACTTCAAAGATCTTGACTTTCTCGGGATCTAATTTTTCACATGTTTGAAATCTCTTTTTTTTTTCTTAGTATCTGTCAAAAAAATGTACGTATGCATGCATGTTAGTATGCCCTCTAATTCTAGGGATACCTAACTATAGATGATGCATGAATGAATGCATATGTTAGTATTCCCCAAAACCTATGAAATACCAAACTGAATGATGAGTGTCTTCTACTTTTTAATGTTTAAGGGAAAATCCTAAAAAAGATCACCCTGAATACTCTGGGCTTTCATCTTCACTGAAACTTCTTTTGGAAAGGAGACCGTTGGCTTGCATAGGTCAAAATAAGGTCTACTGAATTCAAGACCAAGGTTAAAAGCCGTTGATAAGCGCTCTTGAAGATAGGGTGAATACTTGCCCCTAAAATATAAACATCTAGTGTAACTTCTTAAATGTCGCATTACATGCGAAAACTTGCAAATGATCATATGCCCCAAACATTGGTTGGTTCTATCTTCTCAAAATGAGTTTGGATTAATTGAAGCATCTCTTCCAAAATTTTTGTCATGAATTAGACTCGGTCAAACTCTGTCTTCAAGGAAACTCTTATCGCTAGGCTGAATTGTTGCCTTTATGCCCCAACAAAATTTTGTCCCAAAACTTTTAGTTTTCTATACTTGGTTCAAAACACGGAGTTCTTTGATGATAAGCTCAGAAACCTCGCATTGTACCATGTTGCCATTCTTGGGCTCAATAAAAGATGGTTAAATGCATCAACAACCTTTCCTTTTGACAAAAATTGAATTTAAAAAAAAATTGAAGAAATTTTTCAAAAATTGGTGTTTTAATGCACAACGCCTTTATGAATGCTCAAAAATTGAAAAATGATAGTTTGGAAAGCAAACAAAAGGAACAGATTCCTTGTATATCGAATGCAAATGTGTCTCAGACTCGAAACTCAATAGTTAATGTTCTACCTTGAAATGTTGTGGTGATATTCGAACTGTCAAAATTCTATCGAGTCGCTCGGTTCATCCTCATGATTACCGTACTCACTTGATCCATTTTGAAAATTACTCCTTCTAGTTCTCATGTTTTTCATTGTAACTCGGTTGGAGAATTCCATGTGTGAGAATGTGCTTTTGTTTGCACTTAATCATTGTTGTATTAAGGTGTCAGTGTCTTCAAAGAGTCATCATTGATGTTAGGGTATCGAAATGGTGGAGTCCTGACTCCTTATTAGATTCGTTCTTCCCTATAGCTCCATCAGGATGCTCCGAGACTTATTGAATTGCTCGTTCAATTGAGGAATTTTAAAATTTTCACCTCTTTTCCTTTTTTTTTCCCTTTTCTCTTCTTCTTCTTCTTCTTCTTCTTTTTTTCTTTTTTAATGCTTATTATCTCTATGAATTCTCAAACTCGAATAAATTCATTTTCCATGAGACCTTCTTATCATTGAACATTATCGAAGGAGTAGTAGTCTTGTTTCTCAAGCTTTCCGACCGAAGCGGGTTGAAGACAAAATGGTACTTCATTGTAATCACAACCTTCAATTGATTAATTTTCTTTTTACGAGTATAAGTCGTAGACATAATAAGCTTTAAATATCCATGAATCTTTAAAAGGGCAAGAAAATATATATAAAAAGTGCACCTCTTCATTGAATTAAAAAATAGGGAAAACATGATAGCAACCCTTTACAAAAGGTCATCGCTACTTTCGGGCCAAAATAGCGAGATTAATTAAAACATAAAATAGAAAAACTGAAAATGCAAAGTCAAAGATGTAAACATCATCTAAAAAAAAGCAAAATGAGATGCACGTGAACTTGTCAACCTGGGATCACTTTCGTCTTCTTGAAATCCAACTTCTTTAAAGAGCTTGCCCCTCATGATTAGGTAGATACAAGGTCATTTCCCCCGATGGAATGAGATGAATGACTCTGGTGTTCGTCAAGTTTTGCACCATCCTTTTAAAGGCCTTACAATCATTGATGTGATGCCCGGTAACCCCGGTGTGATATTCACACTTGGAATTAGGGTTGTACCATGTTGGGTAAGGAGGTTGCATTGGGGCAATGTGATAGGTACGAACCAAATCCACTTAGGGGAGCTTAGGATACAACTCGCTATAAGTCATGGGTAAAGGGGTAAAAACTTCTTCCTTTCTTGGTACCCTTTTACTTGGAGTTGTAGACTTTGGGGCAGCAAAAACATTTTTAGTCTTGTGGGTATGCAACCTTGGACACTTCGAGGGATTTCCTTTTGATGAGGAAGACAGAATTTTTAGAAGAGAGGCTTCAATCTTTTCCAAGGCCAACTCCATGGGACAATCTGAAGCGTCACAACCGACTTCATACTGGTTGATGACTTCTTGATCTTCATTAGTCATAGGCCTTTCTGTCCAAATGTCGTAATTATGGCTTGTCTTTTTGGATTCCCTTGGCATAGAAGAATCTTCCATTATGCTCTTTCCCTTAATTGAAGTAGCCACCGTATCTTGCAAACTCTTCACACACGATAAAATCTCCTTTTGGTTCTCAATCAAAATCTCATGGAGTTCCTCGAGCTTGCTCACCCTAGCCACAAGATTGTTCATGCTCTCGAAGATGTACTGATCTGATGTTGACCTACCGCCCTTTCTAGTCTCCGAGGTAGATACTCCTCTCAAAGTGGTTCCGAATCTAGTGAAGTTCTTGGAAGCCATTGATAATTGTCACGACGTATCCAAGGTTAATCTTCTTGTTTAATGAATGCAAAAATGTATGCTATGAAAATGAATGCAAGTAAAGGTGTTGATCACGCTAGTGATCGCCCTTTGAGCAACTTTCACCAATTAAAAGATCTTACTTTTCTTTTTCCCTTTCTTTTTCTTTTTCTTTTCTTATTTTTTTTTATTTTCTCGTTTTCCATCATTTTCTTTTTTTTTCTCTAACTATAATGAAAGCCTCTAATTGGACGAACCACTTAGATCAACATCTTCATATATTGTTGATGCAAAAAATAATAAAGCATAAATGTGCAAGCAAAATAGGAGACAAAGCAATCATGTATAACTCGTCTAAAAGAGCCTAGGTTAACCGCATGACTCTAATCGGGTAGGTTCACTAAATTCTCTAAATTGAATTTTGGTTCTAACAAGGTATCCAAATTGTCCTCGTTGTCCTCTTCTATGAGTAGCAAGGCCCCCGACCATCACCCATTATAAGCTCATTTCAATCGGGTTCAATTTAGGGGGACCCTTTCACTATTCTCCTACGAAGGAACAATATCCTCACGAAAGCATAGGGTAATCGAGCCCTGAAGGTACATACCAGGCCCATACGAAGGAACAATATCCTTACGAAAACGCTAGCATTTCCCCCAACTTAAACAAACGGGTATAAATGTCAAATTAAATGCGTTAAAATAAACATGAATTATTAAACAAATAATAATTTAATTGCCACTTTACAACTTCCAAAATTAATTAAGTTGTAGTTTGAAAACAAGGCTTAACTCATTAGTTTAAAAAAATTGTCCCCAGCGGAGCCGCCAACTGTAGAGACCCTCCCACTAAAAATTTTAAAAAACAAGTTCAATGTTTTAAAATAGAATATAATTTAAAATGTCTCAAAATTAAAAATTTTAGGGTTTAAATTGAAAATTGAAAATTAGGGATTTTGGAAAATTAGGGGTTGAGAATTAAAAATTAGGTTTTGGAATTAGGGATAAAAAATAAGAATTTAATTTGGAACGAAGGGTTAGGGATTGCAATTTAAAAATTGGGGATTTTATTAAAATTGTAGAATTGAAAAAAAAAGGTTGGAAAACGATTTAAAAACAATTGAAAAGGGGTTTTAAAAATTGGAGTCGCCACCGGTCACTTTGGTAGATCGGACACTGTAAAACCAGAGATTCGAGTGAAAACATGTTCGAGAGTCAATTACAATTTAAAAATGGTATTAGCATTTTAAAACCTCCCAAAATGTCACCTTTACAAATTACCTCTTAATCAATTTGAAAATTTTCGATTTAAAGTGACATTAAATTAAAGTTTGTTTAAAAAATTTCAATCTATTTTAATCGTATTTTTATTCGAAGGTAAACGCATACACCGCCACCACTATGCATGGTGTTGGGCCTGTTACGACCAAATAAAGATCTATCACATTAGGTTCATTAATTAATGAGGTGTGACTTGAACAAAATCAATATAAGCAAAATAAAAAAGCATGCAATAAAAATAACAATCCATCATAAAAAAATAAATACACATACACAAATATATGAACAACATAATAAAATACATAACTGGATATTAAAATAAATAAAACAACAACCATGATAAAAAAAAGGACCTAATTAGATAAAATAGAAAGTGAAAGACCAAAATAAACTAAATTTAATTCGAATAGGGGCTAAAATGAAATGGAGAAGGAAAATAAAGACCACATTTAAATCGAGTTAAAACTTATCTTCATACAATGATCAGATTGAAAAAATTTGAAAATATTTAAGCCCTTGAAACACTATTTTGAAGTGAGGAGGGGATGCATGGAGATTTTATAAGACACGGAGGGATCGAAAAATAAATAACTCATTTTTAAAACTACGATTATAACTGAATTGGTGACGAAATTGAAAGGTTTTTAAAAGTTGGGAGGACCGCGGGGGTTATTCTCGAAACGCGGAATGATTTATGATGCAATAATCCCATTTTTAAAAACGGGGACTAAGTATATAAGTTAAAAAGAATTTAATTTTAACCCCTTTCTTCATTTTCTTTTAATTCGAGAAAAAATAAACCCCCAAAACCTTTTTCTTCATCCTAGAGAATCCTGAAAGATTAAGAACACATATGGTGTTCTTCTGGAATTCCCAGGAGATGAAGAACACGACCTTTATTTCTAGATTTCGGCTACCGCTTTCCTTTTATTAAAACATTTTGAAACCCAAAATCAAAACAAATCTTCTTTTAACACCTTTTCAACCTCTCTAAACACAAAAATCCCATTAGTTTTTAATAGAAAATAAGAAGAGAACTCAAAGGGAAAGCTCGGATTCGAAGGCCGAATCTCTCGGTTCCCTCCACGGCTCACAGTCAACAGCCCGAAGGCGCAAAGTTTCTCGCCGGAGTGGAATTCAACCGAACACAAAAGATTTCAAAGGTAAAAAATAAAACCCCAATTAATAACAAGCAAAAAGCGAGGAAATACCTCGAAATGATTTTGTTCTTGTATTGTTTTTTTTGTGTGTGTGGTAGAGGGAATCCCTATTACATTGTTTTGGCTTTAATTTATAGTCTCATTACAAATCGAAAAATAAAATGCTATTGGTTCTCTGATTTGTTACTGGGATTTTTTTTAGCGTCTGAAAATTCCTCTGAAAATTATTGCGTTTTGGCCTCTAGAATTCTGAATTTCTTCTGCAATTTCGACTGAAATTTGTACAAGTTCTGACATTGTTCTTGTTTTCTTGCATGTACGTTGTGACTGTCGTCAAAAGGGACCACCGACGACGTGGGCGATAGATGGCCAAGCGTGGTGGCAATGCGGAAGGCGAAGGGTCTTCGAGGGAGTCGAACGGTTGTGTGCGTGCAACGCGCGCACGTGGAGCAGCTAAAGGGTCGCGCGTGCAACTTTTTGATCTTTTCATCGTCTTTGATCTGAGCTGTTAGATCTAAATCAGATCCAACGGTCCAAAACGGGTTGTGCATAAAGACAAAGAGGCATCACTTAGATTAGGGTTTCTTACTGGGTATCCGGTTATGGACTCAACAGGCTTATAAAATTAAAATGGGCTTTGTATTTATTTATTATAATTGGATTGTTCATTAAATAAAATTTTGGGCTTTTATTATTAAGTATGATGATTTTTTTTATTGGCTTAACTTATAATTAATTATTTATAATAATAATAAAAATAATAATAAATAGTTATAAAACATAATAATTAATAATAATAAAAATAAAGTGATAATAAAAGAGAAAACGTAATAAACAAAAGATTAAAAAAATAGAAAAAAATATATATAAAAACCAAATAACAAGATCAATTTAAAATGTATATATATTTTTTTTTCATAAAATAATATATATAGTCAAATTAATATGATAGTAATATTTTTGAATTTTTTTAGATAAGTAACATTATTTAAAACGCTATGTACATTTTGAATATTAAAAAATTAGACCATTATTTGAATTGAATGAAATTAAACTGAGTTTAACACCTCGGATAAAATTAGTGATTACAAGTTGTCAACTTATCGTCGAAGCATAACCCTGCCAAGGCAATCCTTCAGCGATCCGCCAAGACGACAATCTTGACTTCGCATTAGTTAATAGAATAGTTAATTACAAATCAACTTGAATACTTATGCACTTTAATTTCTCAACGTGCATGATCAAATAAATTGCGTGGTAAATCAGTCCCTGTGGGCGACAATATCATTTATACTATAACTTGGCAAGGTGTGCGCTTGCATCGGAAAAGGTGTAGGACATCCTACGCAGCACACTAATCTTTCTTTATCTGTAATCGACTCCCGAACCCCAATTTTAAAAATCTTTAGTTTTATGGTGTCTGGTCTATCTAAACGGTCGATGACGACTCCAATTTCAAAAATTGTTTTCAAATAAAAAGCCCATTAGATGACATTATTTTCAAAATGACTTAAAAAAATATTTTCCACACATACACAACAAAAACAATTTAGTGAGACCAATTTTTACCTAAATCGACACTTTTTAGTGGTTAGAGAAAACATCGCTACACACATCTTCCTTTAGATTTTAATGACGTGTGATTTGATTAAAACCAATTTAAAAGTTGGGTGATATGATTGTCTATATTTTAGTTAAATAGTCAAAATAGGACAAACCCTATAATTAGGTGATCACATATAATTTACCAAAATTTTAATTAAACCGTCGAACTATCCACCCTGATTGCAAAAAAATTTCCATCAAATTGCATAATCGCTTAGCTATAGATTCAGACCACAAATATTTTGACAACAACGGAACTTATAATTTATACCATCGGTTCTTTACCATTAAAGACCGACATCTCCCTTTTCACTGTTCCTGAGGAGAAATTATATCATAGATCCGGCCTACCACGTTAGTTGTGGTCCCATCCACTAATAACCACTTATTTCATCACTAATTTTCATCTCATTTTTTTTCAACCAATGAATCTTCACTCAGAATTTCTATGTCATTTTAAAAATATAATTTCTTGAAATTACACTAATTACATGGTTGATTAGTGACGAAAAGGATAATTTTCATTTGTTAGGGATCACGACTGACGTGATAGGCCGGACCTATGATATAATCTCTGGTTACTGAAGCTGTCTTTGGGTACTAATCTCACCTACTACCAACTAGGCCTCCACCTGCATAGGTAAAATCACTCTATAATGAGTAACCTAAGGACAAGTTTTTTTTTTTTAATACCGAGTAGGTTAGTTTTATAAAAAATAAAAATATATTGAGAATTTATAATTTAAGTAAATACATTTAATTAGAATATATTTTATAAATAGAAAATATAAAAATTAATATTTTTAGATTATAACCAAGATCTTATAACGAAAAAATTAAAAATTTTAGTTTAAAGGCTCAAACAAAAAATAGATATAAAATATCATTTAAGTTCGACGATAAAAGGTAAACAACAATAAATAATATAAAAGATACATATTATAATAATAAAGCACGACAATAACATGATCATTAATACACAATTTGATCATGATTCACGAACAAGAGTGATGATTGTGAGCTCATATCCAAATCTCGCTCGAGAATCCAAAACAAGGAGATCAATAAGATAATCAAAAGAACATCTTGATTAACCATGATAACTTTAAATCCAATCCTGATAGAAAATAAAATGAAAATAAAAGATGTCAAACAACTAATTTAAAAGAAAAAAGTGAGCCAAAATACAGAAAAACATATCAAAATGTAAAAAGCATATTACAAGGATAAAAAATATTAAATTTTAAAAAACATCATTATCAATCGATAATTAATATTAAAATTAATATTATAACGACAAGATAAAGACGAAGAAGAAAAAATAAAATTGACAATATTAGAGATAAAAGGGGACCAAGGTTAGAGGCATTGTTTGTTTTTTTTACTAGTCAAAAGGTGTTTATAGATATGTACACACACATTAAATATATTACAATTGAACCAGAATATTTTTAGATAAACATCATCTAATTTTTAATTAGAACATTTGTTAGATTTATTTTTTTAAAACGATATTATGAATTTATTTTGATGTATTATATATATTTTTAATTATTTTTTAATATTTTTTAAGAAATATTTATACTCCCTCTGTTGCATTTAAGATGTTCAATATTGATTTTTTAAAGTTAAAATTTTAAAACTTTGACTATAATTATTTTAAATATTTTAATTTATTAAATTTTATAAAAATATATTTTAAAACTATTTGATTAAAGATTTCTAAAATATATTTTTTATATTTTTATCAATAATAGATTTAAAGTTATGATTAGTTAAAGTTGAACAAATTTGACAAAAAAATGTGAGACGAAGAGAGTATAAAATATACACATAAACATGGGCGGAGGCATTCCCACAATTGGGTTATCTGTTGACACCCCAAAAATTTTAAAAAATCATATTTTTTATATAATTTATATAGAAATAAAAAATATATATAATTGACACCCATTTATAAATAATTTGATACCCTTATATAAATAATTAATTTTTCTTAAGTATCGTTAAAAAATGACACCCTTAAAAAATTTCTGGCTCCACCCTTGTACATAAATACTAAATGAAATTCAAATATAAAATATTGGCTAATAAATTTTATAAAATAAAACCCATCATTTGGATAAAACAAAAGGATGATGATTTCATGGCTAGTTCTAAAAACCGGCCTCTTAATTAAAGACTAAAAAACGGCGTAGTATATTCGATCGTTGGATGAATCCCAATCTTTTTTGATCGTTTTATTAAAATAAGAAAATTAAAGGTAAACCGGTCACCCGGTTATAATACTTAAAAAAATTGCTTCTCTAAGCGAGAAACCTTAGAATCCCGACAACACTTTATTTTGAAACCCTTATCTATGATTTTTTTCTGTGATAGAGAGAAACTGAATCTCTTTTCTGTGATTTTTCCTTTATTTTCTTGATTCTGGTTATTTTTTAAAAAATTCGAGAAAAAAATAAGCAGTGAAAAAGTAAAGAGAAGCGTCACCGGAGCTCCGACAATAAAACCTACATCCGGTAAAATCGTATGTACGTATCCCTACAATATTTCTTCTTGGGGTTCCTCCTTTTTACCTATAGAATTGATGGTTTTCTGAGTTTTTTTCATTTGTTTTGGATCGACTTGTTTCTTGTATGTTTTTGTTTGTGGTTGTCAGGTTTGGGTCCTCACTTTGTTTTTTAAATTTATCAAAGGAAAAAAGTCCGATCTTTTTTTGTTTTGTGCAGTGTTTAAAGTCTACCTCTAGGGATCTTTGTATTTTATTTTGAGTATTACTTTGTGTTATTATTATTATTGAAAAGTAATTGAAGATGGGTCTTTTGTTATCTAGTTTCCGTCTATAAATTATATCACCTCTTGTAATCTTATGATTTTTTATTTCTAAATGGATAAAAATTTTCCGTTTGTTGTTGATGTCAATTTGCTTGACGAATCTTTAATCATTAGTTGTATACTTATATCATGAAATCTCCTCCCAAAAAATTGAATAATAATTTTTCTTTTATTAACTTCTTTTTGTCTGAATGATATTTTAAGATGGCTTTATTTAGTTAGAAATGACGATTTCTTTCGCTGTGTGCAATGTATAAGTATAATTGTATAGGTATGTGCATGTATAAGTTATTAAAATTTGTGTTTTTATGGGCTTGAAACTGTTGTAGTTTATTTTTAAATTAAAGTAATGGGTGTTTGTTAAAATTCTTCGGTTTGGTTCACTTGATTGTTTTGGGGTGTATTGTGAATATATTTAACTTTAGTCTTTAAGGTGTAGTTAATGATAGAGATTGTTTTTAATGTATTAGTTGTGTCTCTGTTGAGTTTATTAACATCTTGTTTGCCCTTTTTCGTTGTAGTTAAATGATTGGTTGTGAGGTGAAAAATTAGAAAAACATTCTTTTGTCTTAAAGATAGCTTCAGTCGCATGGTGCCTACTCCTTCTGATGTAAGAGAATCTAATGTTGCTGGTGTCGAGAAGTTACACGAGGAGATGGATGACATGAAAATTAGAGATGAAAAAGTGAGCATTTTCTTTCTTGAATGTTTGATATTGTGGTTCCTTTCTTTTGCATATTCTTCTAATCAATGAATTTAATAATTATCAAGTACTACTAGCTTTCACTAGTAAACCCAAAAAAAGGAATACAACTATGACTCATGAAACATCTCTAACTTTTATGGAAATGAAAACAATTGTGGATGGTAATGGGGCAGAGACAGGACATATAATTGGGACAACAATTAGTGGTAGAAATGGTTAGCCAAAACAGATATTATTTATTTTGCTTTGATATTTAATTGCAGTTAATAAATGTTGCAAATTAGTTATTCTTTTTCCCCATTTTCTTTTGTTACATGTCATCATTTAATATAACACTATAAATTCCAGACAATAAATTACATGACTGAACATGTGGTTGGACATGGATCCTTTGGAATTGTTTTCCAAGTAACTAACTTTTGTTTGTTTCATGATAGTGTGTATAGCTTGCTAATCTTTATTTTAGGTGAATAATGGATGTCCTTTTTTTCTTTTTTACAAAAAAAAGTCAAATACTCGGAGACAGGCGAAACTGTTGCCATAAAGAAGGCCAAGTGCATTGAAGGCTAAGACAACAACTCTCAAGTAAGATTTGTGCACTTTAATGGGGTTTGAGATAAGCATATAGTTAACTGGTCTGTTTTAATCAAAGGTTGTTGACTAGCAGCCCTAGAGTATTCTTTTGTTAGCAACATATAATGTTCAAAGGCTTATTTTTTCTATTTTGTTAGCAATAGTTTATGATAATTCGTAATTCACCCTGTTTAATTCACCCTTGTGTATTGTCAAACTATCTTACCTCTCTCTTATAACTTTAGTGCATCTTGAACTTTTACAACATGTGAATGATTCTTGCCAACATTTTCTCTAGACTTTGATAAATTTTGCATACGATGGTTGCATTATCGGGATTCATCTTCTCTTCTTAAAGATACAACCATTAGTACACTTACAATTGAGTTTTTTTTTTGTCTTCATTTATTTTTTAATTCTAGCTAGTACTAAAGCTTTGCTTTTGTGGAAAAAATTTAACAGAGAGATACACCTTGGTCTTAATGGCAGGTAACTGGAAAACTCACAGCTTTGAAGGGTTTGGATACAAGGTTAAGAGAGATATGGTCTTACCTTGATCTTGTTATTGATGAGAAGCTTTCACTGAATCATAAAATATTGTACCACTTATAGATGAACTAATTTTAGGGTTAGTTGAAAGCAAGGTTTTTCAGATGCTGAACAAAGAGCATGAGAAAGCCGAGGATGATAAGCCAACAACTGTCCCAGCTGCCAGTAGAAGTTGAATATCATCTGATGGAACTTTCGACCATTGTGTCGATCCTGAGCGGTTACCTGAGCAACCTACTGATTTGAGCATGCCTTCTCATTCTCCTACTGCCTTTAGATCTTTAAAGCTTTTTCATACTTCTATTGTATAGACCTTAGGGGTGAGCAAAACTCGACTCAACTCAAAAAAACCGAATAACTCGACTCGAGGCGAAAATACTCGACTCATTTTGACTTGACTCGAAATTTTATAGACTCGACTCGAAAAAATTTTAAATAAAGTTTGAGTTGTAAAATGAAAATTCGAATAACTCGAAATTTTTAGTAATTAAAGGATTAATTTTTAAGTTTGAGATATTGATATATATATATATGCATATATTATATGATTAGAGAAAGTCATTTAAATTAGAATCAAATCATATTATAATATGATAAATAATTACAATTAAATATTTATAGGAACTCGAAACTCGACTCGATTCGACTCGACTCAAATTTCTTAAACTCGACTCGAACCGAAAAAATTTCAAATAAAGTTTGAGTTGTAAAATATGACTCGTAACAAACAAACCTATCAAATTAATTTCTGAATGATGATTTTTTAAACTTCTAATATATTATTTATAAGGATTCAGAATTTAACTGATTGAAGAAATTTGAAGTTTAAAAGTATTAATATATCATGAACAAACAAACCTATGAAAAAAATTTCGCAACCTTTAAGTATTAAGGTGATCAAAATAATATCTATAATATTCATAATCATAATAAACGTAATACGACTATGAATATGATTGTAATCACAATTAAAATATTTGATCAAATACCTGAAATAATATCATTTTTTAATTCAAAATTATGTGGTAACGATACAACCATAATAATACAGTACTTCAGAATTTCGATACTATTTCTTCCAGATTAAAAACATTTTCGAAGCGAATTATAGTTTCGATACCATTTTTAATTGTGTATGTACATAAATTGAAACGAATGGCCTACTTCACATTACAATTTCGAAACGAATTTTCAAGCGTTTCAAAACAATTTGACACTGTCAATTTTGATTTCTATACAACCATGATGGGTTTCGAAACAATTATTCCCCGTTCATAAACGATTTGAATCTGTGAATTGAAGTTTCAAAACATAATGAAATGCGTTTAGAAACTATTTTTGATAGTTTAAAAAAGTTTCGAAACATTATTTTCAGTGTTTCGATACTTATATATTATTAAAAAAAGCCTTCAAATTGAATCACTTAAAAATTTTGTGAGTGGGGGAATGAGTGTAAGGATTTCGGTATATACCTTTTTCCTTATAAATTTTGTAAGCATTTGTGTATACTTTATAAGGAATTGTGTATATACACAAATCCTTACATTCCTTATACCATTTTATGTTTCCTCATAGTAAATTGTGTATGTACACAAATCATTACACTAAGATTGCCACCTTTAGCTCATGGTGAGAAGTTGTAAGGATTTGTGTACATACCTTTTTTCTTATAGTTTTTGTAACCATTTGTGTATACCTTGTAGGGATATGTGTACATACACAAATCCTTATCATTTTTGTGCCATATTATATATTCTCGTAGTAAACTGTGTATGTATACAAATCCTTACACTTGGATGACCTCCTTTAGCTCATGGTGAAAAGTTGTAAGAATTTGTGTACATACCTTTTTTCATACAGTTTTCGTAACCATTTGTGTATACTTTATAAGGATTTGTGTACATACATAAATCCTTACCATTTTTGTTTCATATTATGAATACTCGTAGTCAATTGTGTATGTACACAAAGCATTTCCCATGGATGGCCTTCTTTAGCTCATGGTGAGAAGTCGTAAGGATTTGTGTACATACCTTTTTCCTTATAGTTTTCGTAAGCCTTTGTGTATACTTTGTAAGGAATTGCGTACATACACAAATCCTTACCATTTTTGAGGCATATTATGTAAACTCGTAACCAATTGTGTATGTACACAAATCCTTACCCTTGGATGGCCTCCATTAGCTCATGGTGAGAAGTCGTAAGGATTTGTGTACATACCTTTTTCCTTACAGTTTTTGTAAGCCTTTGTGTACATTTTGTAAGGACTTGTGTACATACACAAATCCTTACCATTTTTGTGCCATATTATGTATACTTGTAGCGAATTGTGTATGTACACAAATCCTTACCCTTGGATGGCCTCCTTTAGCTCATGGTTTCAAGTCGTAAGGATTTGGGTACATACCTTTTTTCCTTACGTTTTGCGTAAGCCATTGTGTATACTTTGTAAGGAATTGTATACATACACAAATCCTTACCATTTTTGTGCCATATTATGTAAACTCGTAGCCAATTGTGTATGTAAACAAATCCTTACCCTTGGAAGACCTCCTTTAGCTCATGGTTTCAAGTCGTAAGGATTTATGTACATATATTTTTCTTTACTTTTTGCGTAAGCCATTGTGTATACTTTGTAAGGAATTGTGTACATACACAAATCCTTACCATTTTTGTGCCATATTATGTACACTCGTAGCCAATTGTGTACGTACACAAATCCTTACCCTTGGATTTAAGTCGTAGGGATTTGTGTACATACCTTTTTCCTTACGGTTTTCGTAAGCCATTGTATATACTTTGTAAGGAATTGTGTACATACACAAATCCTTACCATTTTTCTGCCATATTATATACACTCGTAGCCAATTTTGTATGCACACAAATCCTTACCCTTGGATGGCCTCCTTTAGCTCACGGTTTCAAGTCGTAAGGATTTGTGTACATACCTTTTGCTTTACGTTTTGCGTAAGCCATTGTATATACTTTGTAAGGAATTGTGTACATACACAAATCCTTACCATTTTTGTGCCATATTATGTACACTCGTTGCCAATTATGTATGTACACAAATCCTTACTCTTGAATGGCCTCCTTTAGCTCATGGTTTCAAGTCGTAAGGATTTGTGTACATACCATTTTGTTTACGTTTTTCATAAGCCATTGTGTATACTTTGTAAGGAATTGTGGACATACATAAATCCTTACCATTTTTGTGCCATATTATGTACACTCGTAGCCAATTGTGTATTTACACAAATCCTTACCCTTGGATTGCCTCCTTTAGCTCATGGTTTCAAGTTGTAAGGATTTATGTACATACCTTTTTCCTTACGGTTTTTGAAAGTCATTGTGTATACTTTGTAAGGAATTGTGTACATACACAAATCCTTACCATTTTTGTGCCATATTATGTATACTCGTAGCCAATTGTGTATGTATACAAATCCTTACCCTTGGATGACCTTCTTTAGCTCATGGTTTCAAGTCATAAGGATTTGTGTACATACATTTTTCCTTACGATTTTCGTAAGCCATTGTGTATACTTTGTAAGGAATTGTGTAAATACACAAATCCTTATCATTTTTTGTGTCATATTATGTATACGTGTAGGCAATTGTATTTGTATACAAATCCTTACCCTTGGAGGGCCTATTTTAGCTTATGGTTTCAAGTCGTAAGGATTTGTGTATATACCTTTTTCCTTACGGTTTTCGTAAGCCGTTGTGTATATTTTGTAAGGAATTGTGTACATACACAAATCCTTACAATTTTTGTGTCACATTATGTATACGCGTAGGCAATTGTGTATGTACACAAATCCTTACTCTTGGATGTCCTTCTTCAGCTCAGGGTTTCAAGTCGTAAGGTTTTGTGTATATACCTTTTTTCTTACGGTTTTCGTAAGCTATTGTGTATATTTTGTAAGGAATTGTGTACATACACAAATCCTTACCATTTTTGTTCTATATTATGTATACTCGTAGTCATTTGTGTACATACCATTTTTCTTACAATATTTGTAAGAATTTGTGTATGTACACAAATCCTTACGTTTGTAACAATTTATGTACATACCTTTTTGCTTATAGTTTTTGTAAGAAATTGTGTACATATTTCGTAACCAATTGTGTACATAAATGACCGGGTAAAACGATAAACCTCTTTTTAATTGCTTTTTAAGGGTCGTTTCCTAGAACGACCCTGATTTCATACATTAAACAAGCTTAAATAACCTTAAAATAAATAATAAAAAAACATTTATAAAATCAAAATATATACAGATTTTAGCTTTATGCAGACCGAACAAGAAAAGCTACAGAGCCGTCACATCTATGGACCCAACACACTTGGTACTTTCGTTATCGGATTCCATATCAAACACAGGATTTATGAATGTACTCCAAAATAACAAGTAATTAGTTTGAGGAAAATATTTTAAATTTATATAGATATATTTTAATTTAAGGATTTAATTTAAAATTAAAAATTTAAATGTAGATGTTTAAAATTTAAGTGTTATAGTTATAATTTAAGAGTTAAACATTAATTTAAGTAACTGAATATTTAAAAAATTAAACTTTAAATGTAAACTTTAAATATTAAATTTTAAATATAATCATTTAATCTGAACTTATTAAATTTGTTTAAGCTTTACGCGCCATATATATCAGTAAATCTTTTTTAGTTCTTACTTATTTCACAAATTTTTGATGTTTCCAATGCATCTTAAAGAAATCCAAACTAATGTAAGAGAATGATAATTATAACCAATTGGCTGGGTCGGGTCTTGACCGTAATAATGGAGTTCATATTTATGGTAAATAATTCATGCACACTATTTTTAATGAAATCAGACATTCTTGACCTTGCTGTTTGTAATCTTAAAAAGGTGAAAAACAAATAACACAAGCTCCAAAATTGTCTTCTGTCCTGTCTTGGCATTTTATGTTTGGACATGTCCGGTCTGTTGAATGCAAAGAAACCTTATCTGGGTTAGCTGAGATAAAACCTGTAAAAGCTTGGGGTCGATTTTTGCTGTTGATGGGGTTTCCACATTTTGAAAGTTGAAGAATTCCAGTCACATTCTGTTATGTCAAATGGCTAATGATGTTAGAAACCAGGTTGGTGGGGTGCCAGAAAACATAAGGAAACGACTTGCAGTTGCTGTAAGGAGCATCCAATGGAGCTATGCAATCTTCTGGTCTTTTTCAGCAACACAACAAGAGTATTTTTCGTTTTTTTCGCATTCGAATTCATCGATTTTAACCAAATTTGTTGCAAGTTTTTGCTTTAAACTTTGGTTTGTAATCACCAGGGAGCTTCAATGGGGAGATGGTTATTACAATGGAGACATCAAGACTAGGAAAACTGTACAAGCATTGGAGCTTAAAGCAGACAGAATAGGTCTACATAGGAGTGAACAACTAAGAGAGCTTTACGAATCTCTGTTGGAAGGCGAAACCGATCAAATTAAAAGGCCTTCCGCCACGTTGTCTCCGGAGGATTTGTCTGATACAGAGTGGTATTACTTAGTCTGCATGTCATTCGTATTCGATACCGGACAAGGGTAATACAAGTGAATCTCTAATGTCTTTTATGTGTTTGTTGTTCTGCAAAATGTATGTCTTTTTCTTGTGTTCTGTTTATTATCAGTTCTAGTTTTATGTTGTTGATAGGTTGCCAGGAAAAGCACTTGCAAGTGGTGAAACCATATGGTTATGCAACGCTCAGTCTGCAGAGAGTAAAACATTCACCCGCTCTTTGCTAGCTAAGGTTGGTATTTTCCCCTAAACCGGTACAATATACGAACTGCGTTATACGATTGCCGATTGACTGACATTATGTACCTGTGAACTTGCTTTTTACATGACTTTATGTCCATCATTTCCCTTAGAGTGCATCTATTCAGGTAAAACCGTCTAACCGTCCTATACGGGTTTGTAATCAGAACAATCTGATCTCAACATTGTTTGATCGTATTGGCTATTATTTTTCGATTTGCAGACTGTGGTATGTTTTCCCTACCTTGGAGGTGTTATTGAGCTAGGAGTGACTGAAGTAGTAAGTTCTTTTTCGGATCTCAGTTGGGAGATTTGAGTTCATCTTGTGAAGATAAATGTAGTCATAAATGTATCAAGCAATTATGGTACTTGTTATTTTCTCTGAAAATTCTTCATTATTAAGGTGCCGGAGGATCCGAATCTGCTTCAGCATATTAAAGCTTCCTTGCTGCACTTCTCGAAGCCGGTTTGTTCCGAAAAATCGTCCTCTGTCCATCATAATGCAGATGATGACAAAGATCCTATATGTGCCAAAGTCAAACATGAGATAGTTGATTTGTTGAACTTGAAGAACCTCTATTCCCCTACCAAGGAAATCAAAATCGATCGCGGTTCCCCTGACGAGTGTTTGAATGGCGGCGAACAAAATCACCAGATCGATGACTCATTCACGCTGGAAGACGTGAATGGTGTGGCTTCTCAAGTTCAGAGTTGGCATTTCATGGATGATGATGACTTTAGAATTCGAGAAAAAGCTGCAGTCTCTTCTCCCAAGCAGGGAAGCTTAAGCCGTTCTCGTTTTAAAGGACTCAATGACGACAATCACACGATATTAAGCCCACTGGATCTTGAAGTTGGGGATGACTTGCACTACAAGAGAACTGCTGCTGCTATCCTAAGAAGTTCAAACTGGTCCATCGAAAACTCCGGTTTTCATACCTGTGGCTACAAGTCTAGTTTTATCAAATGGAAGAAAGAAGGGATGGAAAATTTTCATAGACCAAGGGTACAACAAAAAATATTTAAAAAGATTCTATTTGCAGTGCCTCTAATGCATGTAGGTAATAGTTCTCATAGGTCTCTGAAGGGAAATGATAGAAAATATTGCCTTGGGAAACCGGAATATGATGCTGTAGGATGTGTTTTATTGGAAAAAAGGAGGTAGAGAAATTTCGAGTCCTTGGGTTAATGGTTCCTTCCATCAATGAGGTTAGTTGAGTTTCATATATGTTATCAAGAAATCCACTGTGACAAGCTCATTCATATACACATACATGTACATATACATTTTCTTTGTTTGATCATACTAGTTTTCGAAAACATTGTGCTTGTTTTTGCAGATCGACAGAGAATCAGTTCTCAAGTATACCATTAAGTACTTGAAAGAGCTAGAAGCAAGGATAGAAGCGTTGGAATCTTGCAAGAATTCAATGGAGTTTGAACCAAGGCCTAGAAGGAAGTGCCTGGATGTGGTGGAGCAGACATCAGACAATTACAAAAACAGGAAAGTCGACAACGGAAAGAAGCCCTGGATAAACAAGAGGAAGGCTTGTGACATAGACAAAAGCCTCCCTGAAATCGGTTTGGAATTAAAAAGGGGTACTGCAAAAGATGGCCTAACACCAGAAGTGAAAGTAAACATAAAAGAACTGGAAGTTGTAATTAAAATCAGGTGTCCTTCAAGGAGATTCTTGTTGCTGGATATCATGGAAGCTATAAACAAGCTACATTTGGATGCCAACATGATTCAATCAAGCAATCTCGATGGCCTCGTTATGTTAACCCTGAAATCTAAGGTTCTTTCAATTAGGCCCCGTTTTAACAGAATCTCCATGCTTCTTCATTGTTCTGCACATAAGAATAATCTATCATTTTCTTTCCCCAGTTTCGAGGATCAGCCATTGCACCAGCAGGGATGATCAAGAAAGCACTAAGAAGAGTTGCAACTAAGTGAAGATGATAAACTAACGATCAACCAGAATTAATTTGTAGTATTTCTGGGTTCATTAAGCTGACTTCTTGCTTTTAGGTTACTTGGTAACCAAGCAAATACAGTGGTAAATGAAGAAAAAAACCTGTTTTTTTTTCTTCTTATCAAGCATTTGTTGTCTGCCATTGTTGCCTTCCTCTTGGCTACTGTTACGTGTTAAAAGTGCGCAATTAGTGCAAGTGAACACGTCGCAAGTAATAAAGTGTCCTTGGATGACTCCGCTTATCCCTAAGTCGAAGTACTGTTGGTGATCAATCCTTGATGATACCTCCCGGCGTGAATCAATTATAATCATCAACCAATCTCACACTTCTTTTAGCCGCTAAAACTTTTAACCTATCCCTAGGCCGAGTTAGTATTTCGCGATTGAAATACCATACTTATCCCTTTCGTGAATCTAACTCTCCCGAGTCTAGATAAATAGATTACTTACAAACTTCTCTCTCGAGCTTGAATGCAAGAATAAAGAATGGCAAAGGATAAGCAAACCTTGATATTTTATTACATTGAAACAAAGAATAAAGTACAATCTCCTCTCACAAGTACTAGACAATCTTCACCTAAACCCTAAGAAAACTTAGAACATAATTGAGAGAAAGAAAACAATGAGTCTTAGGATGAACTCTCTCTAAAAATCGGCTCTCCCTTCTCTTGGACGGCTAGGTCTTATATATGCTTAGCCTAGGGCAAACCTTTCCTAAGTAGAATACAACTTGAAGTAGGGAATAAGTCATGTACATAAATAAAAATATTTCCAAGTTTATTCCAAATAAGAGGCTTTCCCGCGTGGCCTTTGTCTTGGGCTTTTCCTCGTGCTAACCAGCTCCGGTTCATGTGCTGCATGTCCAGAAACGTTCAGTGTATTTTTCTCTTCCAATCACCTACAGTATTGCTACTTGTCTTTCGGTTGCTGCCGCGATAATAGTTTATCCTGCACAGTTGTAAAATGTAGTAAAACTAGTCTTTTTTGTAAAAAATATCATCTTTATAAGCATAACCTCTAAATATATCACATTAAGTGTATGCATTGGTCCAAATAGGTGTAGATTTGATGATTAATGCCCATAAAAGGTGTAAAAAGTGATAGTGAGTTGAACACTTATCACACCCCCAAACTCGAACTATTGCTTGTCCTCAAGCAATGCAAACCATCAATTTGCCAAACTCTATTCTCTCTTGGTCTTATGTTTTCATCTATTCTCCCCACCATAACTATGTCTATTCTTTAGGCTTAACCTTTCGGCTACCCAAGGGTTTACCTAGAAACAAACTATAAGATTTAGTGAATGTGTGCGTTTTTGTGGACAAGTTTGATTAAAGGCTTTTGTCGCGTGTCAAAAGTGCGCGTTTAGTGCAAGTGGACACATCGCAAGTAATAAGTGATAAGTATTTATCGGATTATCGTCTCCACAGGGATTGGTATACTCAATATGTCTTCTTCGTCTTCTTGTTCTGTAGAAAGAAATAAAATAACACAAGTAATTTTGGGATTGGTAAACGGAAATAAAACAACTAAGTAAAGTAAAGAGAATTGAATATTAGAGAGAGATAGGTCAGGATCCAGTTGCGTTGTATTGTGGATTTGATTGACTTGTCTCTGCCCAATGCAATCGTATATCACTGCCTCGGCAGCACTGCAGATTACTGCCTTGGCAGCGACGATACTGTCCGCCGCGGCAATCCCTTGCTCGTGGGTGGACTTTACCAAAGTTCGGCAAAGTGTCCTTGAATGACTCCGCTTATCCCTAAGTCGTAGTACTGTTGATGACTAGTCCTTGATGATACTTCCCGGCGTGAACCAATTATACTCACCAACCAATCTCACACTTCTTTTAGCCGCTAAAACTCTTAACCTATCCCTAGGCCGAGTTAGTATTTCGCGATTGAAACATCGTACTTACCCCTTTCGTGAATCTAACTCTCCCGAGTCTAGATAAATGGATTACTCAAAAACTTCTCTCCCGAGCTTGAATGTAAGAACAAGGAATAACAAAGGATAAGCAAACCTTGATAGTTTTATTGCATTGAAACAAAGACAAAGTACAATCTCCTCTCACATATACTAAACAACCTTCACCTAAACCCTAAGAAAGCTTAGAACATAGTTGAGAGAAAGAAAACAAAGAATCTAAGAATCGACTCTCTCTCTCTAGGTATTGGTGTCAAATACATTAGACGGCTAGGTCTTTATATAGGCTTGACCTAGGGCAAACCTTTCCTATGTAGAATACAACTTGGAGTAGGGAACAAGTCATGTACATAATTAAAATAATTCCAAGTTTAATTCAACTAAGAGGCTGCTTTCCCGCGTGGCCTTGTCTTGGGCTTTTCTTCATGCTAGCCAGCTCCGATCCATGTGCTTTATGTCCAGACACGTCCCTTGGATTTTTCTCTTCCAATCGCCTACAGTATTGCTCTCTGGCTCTCAGCTGCTGCCTCGACATCAGGTCCTGCCTCGACCATGTTGCTGCCGCGGCACTGGTTCTCCTGCACAGATATAAAGATGCAGTAAAACTTGCCTTTTTCTGTAATATTATTTCTATGAGCTTAACTTCTAAATATATCGCATTAAGTACATGCATTGGTCCGAGTGGGTGTAAATTCAGTGATTAATGCCCATAAAAGGTGTAAAAAGTGATAGTGAGTTGAGCACTTATCAGCTTTCTTAAATATACTCTAAGTTCAACACAAGTAGATTTTGGTTTATTGTTCTCTTCTTTTCTGAACAACCAATTCTTGAGCCAATTTCGGGCACCTCAAGTATTGTGTTTTTCTCATCACTAATTCCTTTTTTTCTTTTGATATTATTTTTAGCATACTAAAGCCAATTTCGGGCACCTCTAGCATGAAGAAGAGTAATTCCTAGAGCCGGTGATAGGTACCTCTAATCACTTTCCCAAAAATCTAAGTCTTTATCACCTAAGTTCATTAAAAGAATTCCTATAATCCAACAAGTCTCAAAAGTGTTTTTAAAATTTATCTTATAGTAAACTTCTAAGTTTTCATCCTTAAGTATCCTAAGGTTAAACCTTCTTAACAGGACCTAACCATGGTAAGGAGAAAGATTTCTATAGCCTTAAAGAATAAACTAAGGCAATACTGATGATGGGCAGTGCAAAAGTATGGGCAATTGATTCAAGTAAAGCGGTGAACATAAAATTTTTTTAAAAAAATATCACTTAAATACTCCCTTATCTGGGCAAGGCCGCGGCAGTGGATTGCCTCGGCAGTGGCTCTGCACCCCAAACTCAAACCAAGCATTGTCCTCAATGCTTTATATTAGAAGGAAACAGTGGGCAACAAAAATATGAAAAGAAACAAGCAGCATATAAAGAAACAAGCAGCATTGTAACAATCTTTCGTCGGGGTCGTGTTGCTGATTGTGTCATCTTCGGTGATGGTTGAGTTTTTGATTGCCGGGACAACTGCACTCTGGTTGGGTTGTCTTTTGTAATGGAGCGTCCACTTCGTATCCTCGCTTATTGTCAAAAAAAAATAGAATCAACAAGAAAGTATTAAATAACCGAAAATAAAAGCTAAATTAAAATTATTCCTAAAAATTGCAATAAAATAGAAGATCGAGGTATTAATTCACAATAGGAGTGCGTGCAAGTGCATCTCCTAAGGTGACGGTCTCCATAGTCTTTATGTCATGTTGCCCAGAATAATGCTTCAAACTTTGGCCATTCACTTTGAATTCATTCCCATCCTTTGGTGATTTGATCATTACTGCTCTATGTGGGTAAACTCGAACAACTTCAAATGGGCCTGACCATCTGGACTTGAGTTTTCCTGGAAACAGTTTGAGTCTGGAGTTGAAAAGGAGAACGTGTTGTCAGGGCAGTAACTTACGGTCATGCCATCTTTTAGTTTTCTCTTTATAGATCTTGGTATTCTCATAGGCTACTGTTCTGAATTCTTCTATCTCATTAAGGTCTAGCAGTCTTTTCTGGCTAGCTTTTTCCCAATCCATGTTTAAATTCTTTATTGCCCAATAGGCATTATGCTCAATTTCTATAGGTAAGTGGCAAGCTTTCCCAAATACAAGCCTATATGGAGATGTTCCCAATGGGGTTTTGAAGGTTGTCCTATAGTCCCATAAGGCATCGTCTAGACGATAAGACAAATCCTTTCGAGATGGATTTACCACTTTTTCAAGGATTTGTTTTAATTCCTTGTTTGATATTTCAGCTTGCCCATTTGTCTGTGGGTGGTAGGCCGTAGCAAGTCTGTGGGTAATGCCGAGTTTCTTTAGTGCCGCGGTAATGAGTCTATTATCAAAGTGTTTACCTTCATCACTTATTATTGCTCTAGGGATTCCAAATCTTTTAAAAATATTTTTCTTAAGAAATTTTTGAACTGTTTTGGAATTATTGTGAGGTGTGGCAATTGCTTCGACCCACTTTGATACGTAATCCACTGCTACTAGGATGTAGAGATTGCCTTGGGATGATGGGAATGGTCCCATGAAATATATGCCCCAAACATCAAATAGTTCCACTTCCAATATGGGCTGTAATGGCATCTCATGCCGTCTCGAGATATTGCCCGTGTGTTGGCATCGGTCACAGTTTTTGTAATAGTCTTGGGCATCTTTGTAGAGTGTGGGCCAATAGAGGCCTGATTGAGGCACTTTTGCTGCTGTTCTATTTCCTCCAAAATGTCCACCGCAAGGTGAGTCATGATATTGCTGGAGTACTGCTTTCTGTTCTTCTTCTGGGACACATCTTCTTATAACCTGATCTACATAATGTTTAAACAAAAGAGGGTCGTCCCAGAAATAATGCTTTGCATTATGCTGAAACCTCTTCTTTTTGTTATAGTTAAGGTTATAAGGGATAACACCACTAGCTAAGTAATTAACAAGATCAACATACCAGGGGGTGGCTGTTACTGTAACAAGATCTTCTGTTAATATTGTCGAGATGTATTCAGTCAATGCCGCGGCGGCACAGTCATACGCTGCCATGGTCTTTGTCTCGGCAGTGTCTTCTACAGTTGTTGCAATATGCAATATTTGTTCATCTGGGAATGCATCTTGTATTTCTTCAAATGAGTTGTTATTCTCTTTGTTCTCCAATCTGGAGAGATGATCGGCTACCTGATTTTCTGTACCTCTTCTATCTTTAATTTCAACATCAAATTCTTGTAAAAGAAGGATCCATCTAATCAGTCTAGGTTTGGCATCCTTCTTTGAGAATATGTACTTAATTGCCGAATGGTCAGTGTGGACAGTAACTTTTGTTCCGATAAGATATGATCGGAATTTGTCAAAAGCAAATACTACTACTAGTAATTCTTTTTTTGTTGTGGTGTAATTAATTTGGGCATCATTAAGTGTTTTACTAGCATAGCAGATCACGTGGAACAGGTTGTTCTTTCTCTGCCCAAGTGCTGCCCCGACAGCATGATCACTAGCATCGCACATTAATTCAAACGGCAGGGACCAATCTGGTGGGATTACTATCGGTGCAGTGATCAACTTCTCTTTGAGGGCTTCGAATACTTCAATGTATTCCTCATTGAATTCGAATTTTCTGTCTTGTTCAAGCAAGTTACAAAGAGGTTTAGAAATTTTGGAAAAATTAGAAATAAACCTTCTATAAAAACCTGCATAGCCCAAGAAGCTTCGAACTCCTTTCACAGAAATTGGTGGAGGTAAATTCTTTATCACATCAATCTTGGATTTATCAACTTCGATTCCTTGTGATGATATTTTATAGCCCAATACTATGCCTTCATTCACCATAAAGTGGCATTTTTCCTACTTTAGGACTAGATTGGATTCCTCACATCTTTGCAGCACTTTTTCTAGATTGCAGAGGCAGTGATCAAAGCTGTCTCCAAAGACTGAAAAATCATCCATGAATATCTCTAGGAAGTCCTCTATCATGTCAGAAAAAATTGTCATCATGCATCTCTGAAAGGTTGCCGGGGCATTGTAAAGGTTGAATGGCATCCTTCTAAATGCATATGTTCCATATGGGCAGGTGAAGGTGGTTTTTGCCTGGTCTTCTTGATCAATGGCAATTTGATTGTATCCTGCATAACCATCAAGAAAACAGTAATAAGATTTACCAGCAAGTCTATCAAGCATTTCATCAATAAATGGTAAAGGGAAGTGATCCTTCTTTGTTGCCTTATTCAACTTGCGATAATCCATACAAACCCTCCAACCGGTCACAGTCCTGGTTGGGATTAGTTCGTTGTTCTCGTTGGTTATGACAGTCATACCACCTTTCTTAGGTACACACTGTACCGGGCTTACCCATGCACTGTCAGAGATAGGATAGATAATTCCTGCATCAAGCCACTTGATTATTTCCTTACGTACTACCTTTTTCATAGTGTGGTTAAGTCTTCTTTGGGCCTCAATAGTGGGTTTATGGTCTTCCTCTAAAAGGATTTTAAGCATACATACTGCTGGGCTTATTCCTTTCAAATCATCAATTGACACCTAATTGCCTTTTTGTGCTGCCGCAACATCTCTATCAGGGTTTGTTCCTGTTCTGGTAGCAACTTAGAAGAAATAATTATAGACATTGTGTGGTTGTCTCCCAAATAAGCATATTTTAGTTTTTCAGGTAAGAGTTTTAATTCTGTGACCAGTGGTTCTTTACTTACAGATTTTTCATTCTTACCTGGGTAATCTAAAGGTTCGAAGTACTTACCTGGAATGTGTGTTGTCCAGTTAGCTTCCTCATTCTCTGTTGTTCCAACACTGTCCAAAGTTCTACTATAACAGTCATCTGTATCACTACCGAGGCAGATCTGTGGTGTGTTGTTAAGATTATTGCCGAGGCAGTGGTTGCTGAGACAAGGTATTACACTAACTGCATCTATGTTGTACAACATCTGACATTCTTCTTCTAGCTCATCATGTCTTTTCATAATTTGGAAAACATTTAATTTGACTTGCTGATCATTAATTCTCATTGTCAACTCTCCTTTTTCCACATCAATTAGTGTTCGTCCAGTGGCAAGGAAAGGTCTCCCGAGAATGATTGGTGCATTATCATCTGCTTCACAGTCAAGGACAAGAAAGTCAGCGAGAAAAATAAATTTGTCAACTCTTACCAGTATATCCTCGATTTTTCCTTCGGGTTGCACATATGATCGATCCGCAAGTTGGAGCATCATTGTTGTAGGTTTTGCCCTTCCTATTCCAAGCTTTTGAAAAACAAATTTGGGCATTAGGTTGATGCTTGCTCCAAGGTCGCATAGGGTCTTACCTTCATAGTTATTACCTATCGCAAAAGGTATGATAAAGCATCCAGGATTCTTCAATTTTGGTGGCATGCGATTGTGTAGCATTGCCATGCATCCTTCGGTAGCAGCCACTGTTTCGAACTCACATAGTCTCTTTCTCTTAGACACAATGTCTTTCAAGAATTTAGCATAATTAGGCATTTGTTCAATTGCCTCTACGAATGGTAAGTTGATGTGGACTTGCTTCAAAATATCAAGAAATTTCTTGAATTGATGGTCCTGTTTTTGCTTTTTCAACCTTTGTGGGAATGGTGGTGATGGTCTCATCTCATCCAGGGTTTCTTTAGTTTGGAACTTAATACCTGGACAATTGGGGTTGTTTTTGTCTCGGCAGATTGTTCAGGAACTGCTGAGTTCTCTGCTGGGGCAGTGTTATCATGATCAGTTTGTTAAGCATCCAAATCCTCTTTTTCTGGTTCTGTTGATGGAGCTTGGTCTGCTGGAATTCCTATCTTTTCCTTCAGCTATAGACCACTCCTAGTAGTGATTGCCTTACACTATTCATGGCCTATTACCTTAGCAACTGCAGTATTGCTAGGTAGTCCTCCTTGTGGTCTAGTGTTTATGTTTTGAGCAAACTGCCCAACTTGAGTTTCCAATGCCTTTATTGTTGCTTCTTGGTTCTGCAACCTCATCTCAGTTCTATTTATGAATGCATCTGTTCTTTTGATGAAGTTGTTATTCTCTGTCATATATGACTCAGTTTTCATCATGAATTCTTTCAGAGAATTTTCCAAGGAACTTACAGACTGTTGTTGCATCTGTTGCTGCGGCATTGGCTGCTGGACCTGCTACTGTGGCAGATGTTGCATTGGTTGCTGGAATCTTGGGGGTTGGGTGGTTGGATTCAAGGCATTATTAGGATTACTCCATGAAAAGTTTGGATGCCTCTTCCATGAGGGGTTGTATGTGTTGGACATCATATTGTTTCGGTTGTAATTTCCAACATACATGTTGGCTTCTTGATTCATACAATCGGAAGAATTGTGGTTACCTCCACATAAATTGCAAAAAGAATCAATGGCCTTAACCTCATGGTTATTTTGATGTAGTTGCATGTTTTGCACCATCTTGGTAAGAGAGGCCAATTGTGCTGCCACTGAATTTGATGTATCTAACTCATTCGCTGTGGCTTGGCGTCTTACTCCTCCTCGCCTAGATGTAGGGAATTGAAAATCATTCTTTGCGAGTTTGTTTAGAATCTCAATAGCTTCCTCAGGTGCTTTGTCAAGGAGTGTTTCATTTGCTGAGGCATCTAACATCATCCTTGTTGGGGCATTTGTGGCATTATAGAACATAGTCACGTGTGTCCATAGGGGAAATCCATGCAACGGACACTTGTGCAGTAACTCTCTATAGCGCTCCCATGCCTCGTACATAGGTTCATCATCTGCCTTTCGAAATGAAGTGATTTCATTACGTATTCGATCATATAAATTTGTAGGATTAAAACGTGTAATAAAATCATGACAGAGTTCACTCCAAGATCCAATAGATCCTGCTGGAATGCTATTTAACCAAGCTTTTGCCCTATCCCTCAGTGAATAGGGGAATAATTTCAATCTCAAGACATATTCATGGAATCCTTGGATTTTGAAGGAATTGCATATCTCCATGAATGACTTGAGGTGCTGTCTGGCATCTTTAGTCATATACCCACCAAACTGTCCAATAGTGTTGAGCATATTGAATATGACAGGTTTTAGCTCAAAGTGGGCTGCTTCTATTTCCGGTGTAACGACTCCTGGATTTAACCCATTTAAATCCTCTTCCATGAAATCTCTGACAGTAAGTTGTCGCGGCCCTGGTGGCGGCGGAAGACCTCCATTGCCGGCAGGTAAGTTTTGTCCTGCTGGATGATCTGCCATAGCTCCTTGGATTTGTCTCCTCAACCTTTTCCGTGTACGTTCGATCTCTGGATCTGGTTCGTATAAAGGGTTGGTTGGATTGGCCCTGGTCATATACACACACAAAAAAAAGTAAAATAAAAATTAAAATTTAAAAAGCAAGAAAATAAAGAAAACAAAATTTAGTTGCCAATCCCCGACAACGGCGCCAAAAACTTGTTGCGTGTCAAAAGTGCGCAATTAGTGCAAGTGAACACATTGCAAGTAATAAAGTGATAAGTATAATCGTGTATCGTCTCCACAGGGATTGGTCTACTTAATATGCCTTCTTCGTCTTCTTGCTTTGTAAAAAGAAATAAAATAAAAACACAGGTAAATTGGGTTTTGATGAAACTAAATAAATTGAAATAAAGAAAACTAAGTAAAAGGATGAGATCTGATTAAGAGAGAGGGCATGATCCAGTTATGTTATATTGTGGATTTGATTGACTTGTCTCTGTCCAATGCAATTGTACATCACTGCTTCGGCAGTACTGCAGATTACTGCCTTGGCAGCAACGATGCTTGTCCGCCGCGGCAATCCCTTGCTCATGGGTGGACTTTATCAACGTTCGGCAAAGTGTCCTTGGATGACTCCGCTTATCCCTAAGTCGAAGTATTGTTGGTGATCAATCCTTGATGATACCTCCCGACGTGAATCAATTATAATCATCAACCAATCTCACACTTCTTTTAGCCGCTGAAACTCTTAACCTATCCCTAGGCCGAGTTAGTATTTCGCGATTGAAATACCGTACTTATCCCTTTCGTGAATCTAACTCTACCGAGTCTAGATAAATAGATTACTTACAAACTTCTCTCTCGAGCTTGAATGCAAGAAAAAGAATGGCAAAGGATAAGCAAACCTTGATATTTTATTGCATTGAAACAAAGAATAAAGTACAATCTCCTCTCACAAGTACTCGACAACCTTCACCTAAACCCTAAGAAAACTTAGAACATAATTGAGAGAAAGAAAACAATGAGTCTTAGGATAAACTCTTTCTAAAAATCGGCTCTCCCTTCCCTTGGACGGCTAGGTCTTATATAGGCTTAGCCTAGGGCAAACCTTTCCTAAGTAGAATACAACTTGGAGTAGGGAACAAGTCATGTACATAAATAAAAATATTTCCAAGTTTATTCCAAATAAGAGGCTTTCCCGCGTGGCCTTTGTCTTGGGCTTTTCCTCGTGCTAACTAGCTCCGATCCATGTGTTGCATGTCCAGTAACGTCCAGTGTATTTTTCTCTTCCAATCGCCTACAGTATTGCTACTTGTCTTTCAGCTGCTGCCTCGGCATCAGGTCCTGCCTCGGCCACGTTGCTGCCGCGACAATAGTTTATCCTGCACAGCTGTAAAATGTAGTAAAACTAGTCTTTTCTGTAAATATCATCTTTATAAGCATAACCTCTAAATATATCACATTAAGTGTATGCATTGGTCCAAATAGGTGTAGATTTGATGATTAATGCCCATAAAAGATGTAAAAAGTGATAGTGAGTTGAACACTTATCAGCTACTATAGTGTTATTAGGACCAAAGTCTTGGACTTATTGTAATACTTAGTTCCAGTTCATCAAAACCTTTAGGTTGAATCTCAGTCCAGAAAGCACTTTATTTTATGATGATGCAATTGCTGTCTTTTTTCGACAAATAGTTTTTTATTTTTTCCCTATATATATATACTTTTATGGATTAAATTTTTGAGGGTCTAATGATACTTTTAAAGTCTTTAAAAGTTTTAATTTTTTTATGGATTAAATAATCATTTTACAGATGACTAATTTGAGTCTTTTAACGATACATATATTATTGGAGTAACAATATTTTCTTTTTTAGTGTATTACTTGATTAATTTGAGCCAATGACATGCATGTCCCCTTTGGATTTAGGGTCGCATGTTACTTGAATTTGATTTGGTTAAAATTTAATTCAATTTGAACTTAAACTCGGTTAAAATTCTTAACAAGCTGAACTGAACTACTCGATACCCGACTCAAAAAACTCGCAGTTAATCAAAAATATAATTCCTAAACCTAAAACCCTAAAAGATAAACCCTAAACCTTAAGTCTTAAATCCTAAAATCAAAATCCTAAATTTTAAACTCAACAACCTAAGCTTATAAACTCTAAACTAACACGCTAAACCCTAAAATTAGTAAACTTATATAAATTGTAGTTTACATAACTTGAGTATAAAATTTTTTCTAATAGAATTTTAAATGAGACAAGACAGATGATAAAGTACTCGAGCCCGACTCAATCAATACTCGATTTGATTGAACTCAACTAAAGTTCAAACTCATATCGTGTTTTTAACAACCAAGTCAGACTCAGATTATTCAGGCTAATTAAAAACTACTCAAGATAGAATTTAACTCAAATTCTTAACGAACTGAATTAAATTTCGTACAACTCAATTTTGAGTGGACTTTACACCCCTATTTGGATTCACCATGTCAGTACACTATATAACTAATATAGATACAATATGAAACACAAAAAAAATATTTTGCATACTCCCCCCAATTCAACACTATTTGAATGGATTCGACCCTAATTACGAAAATAATACTTATTATGATCATTTTGTAAACATGTACGAGGATAAAAATTTTGTTAATAGAAAAAAAGACTAATCTAATAATTAAGCTGTAATTATTTGATTAACGAATTTTCCATTCTCTTTTTATTGCATCCTACCTATTCTAGCAGACCTTGAAAACAACCGATTAGACTTTCGAATTAGACCTAACAAGCAACATATGAAAATAAATGGACTGAACTTCTAATAAAATGATTTTTATTTTACTCTTCCAATTTAACATGGACTCACCAAGTTGAAAACCCATGAAATTATGTCCAAAGGGCTTTATTCATCAATTTCAGTACCTAAAGTCCAGAATCTGACCACTAGTAGTTGAAAGTTTTGGTTTTCTGTCATTAGTCCCTATACTAGTAATAAAATTATGAATTTAGCTCTTGTGTTTTAGTTTTACTATTTTTAGTCCTTATACTTTTGAATTTTGGTAGTCTATGTAAAATTAAGTTGGCAAACTTGAAATGATGAAAGGAAGATTTGCAAAGCTTTTACAGGGAGAAGATATGTCGGGGGATGGTAAAGGAGTTTGCGCAGCACTTATAAACTGTAATCAATGTTTTTTTTTTCTGAAAATGTTACAATCAATAAAATACCTTCAAATAAAAAATGTTGGTTGGAGTCGCTATCAATCATTTTAAAAAGGGATAAATCGAATAACGAAAATAAAATCAGAAAAAATTTGGGTTTGAGAATTGGTTATATTTGGGGAATGATTAGCACCCCACAACGCCAAAAATTGGTTCCTAAAAGTTCACATCGCAATTATTTAAGAAAATATAAAATTTGAGTTAATTTAATTTTTAATTTTGAAGATGCATATTTTAAAACTCTAATATTAACGATAATTCAAAGGAGATGACACCCGAAGTCCAAGATACCACTCTCAATAAAATATATCGGAGTAGTTAAAACTAATGCTAGATGTTATCATTATGGATATCAAGTTATGACCAAGGAAGCACGGGTACGATATTTGTAACCCCCTCAACCCGGTCTAGACACCACCCGACTCAAACGAGTTACACGGGAAATACCAAGCCTAATTCGGAGACTCGCCCCGATAAACGACCCTAAAATTTTACTTCTATTATTTTTTTTCCTTCATCTTATATAGATACTTTAATTAGATCTTACATGTTAATGCAAGGACTGAGTTCAATTGCAGCGGAAACTAATATAATTTGAGTCCTAATTTTAACCGAACAAGTTTTAGGACCTAATTGTAAATTTCTAGAGTTTATGAAATAAAAAAGAAATTAAAGTTACTATTCTTTAATTAATTATATTTCATGATTGCACGTAAATTTTCAGCTTAAAATAATATCTACAAGTCATCTAATTGCATTCTTAAAGTTTGGTGACTAAAGCGTAAGTTTTCAAAGTTTAATTCAACTTTTAACGACAATAACTGTCAGGGGTATCAAAACCCCTTTCCACCGTATTGATACCATCGGAAATTAATATCGTTATCGAAATAGTGCTCGAGTGTTTCCATATGCCTTCGATATCCCGCTCGATGCCCTGCGTAGCAAGTCTGCGTTTCGATACAGCTTGGTCCCCGTTTCGATATGATTTGAATTTGTAAAAATGGTTTTTGAAAATAGGGAGCAATGTATCGATACGCCTGCTTATTTTTAACACACGATATTGAAACGATGGCTTACCGTTCTGATACCCATGCTTATTTTCCAGCTTATCCCTCGTTATTTTGCTTGGGTATTGAAACCTTGAGAAACCGTTTCGATACCACCTGCCCAGAACTGCAGGATTTCTAAATTTCAAGTATGAATCGTTTCACAAAGATTCTAAATGCATATTTTCACCTAAAGGGGCAATAAACACATATCACTACATGTTCTCTAGATGCAATTCATCTTATATCACATAAGTATTACTCAACGTATAAACATATTCAATAAAAACAAAATTGATCATATATGTTCAATATAGGGAATTGAATTCAGTTCATGGTTCAATAATATAACTTCAATAATATAGGTTCTCTAACTCCATTTCTCTCAACTACCTAAGATTCAAACTTAAACAAAAACATACTTTGAGCTAAATATGAAATATGACATGCGTAAGCTTTCTTTGCTTCTTCGACGATCTTCACAACTATTTATCTGCATTGTAAGAAAAAGAGAATGGTTAAGCCGAAGCTTAGTGAGAGATTTTATTTAAAAATAATTTAAAACTACTTACAATGCAACCCATAGTATATCAAAGGAATAATTTGAAAACCAATTCATACTCAACAATAAAATAATCGTGGCTCATAACGCCACCAATGTCTCAAAAATCCACAAGAGTTTCTAACCGTAGCATATTCCACAAAACCAAGTCTTAAATGCTTCACTATCAAAGCTTGAAAACAAAGAGCTCATAATCAAAACACGTGCAATCCTCAGTTGCACAAAATCAATAACAATTCACACTTGTGTTTTTTCTCGTGTTGGATAATTAGTGAACCAGTTAGACTTACCTCTAATTATTAGGATAAACGGACTCACGTGAAGGTATCGTACCACCAAACACGTTCTTGATTGACTATCACAACCACGGAGATCCCACCTTAGTGTTCGAGATAGTTCATCATACCCGAATGTGATAAGATGACTGTTATATCACACAACATTATGCTAACCTCTAATGCATCGCTCAAGGAATTTAATACACGTATACGGATTTTATAAAGGAAGAATGAGTGCACTATTCGTCCTATTGATCGATCAACTTATCCACGTTTCATCATCTTTAATATCCAACACAAAATAAATCTAATGCCCATGTTTTAAGTCAAAAACAGTAAGCAATCTATATGCATTCCACTAATTCGCACATCAAGTGCAAAACCGATAAAAACCATATTTATCAAAATTTAGAAAACAAATCGTGGAAGCATCAAAAGCAGCTTAAAAATAGTCTCATGAGCATTTAATATATGCATAATCACATATGTACAAATTTTAACCCGAGTATGACTAACACATAATAAATAAGCATAGTATGGGAAAATCAATTTACAAGAGCAAACTTAAAAACTTACTTCGGAGTATAGGGAGATTTTCACACCTTCCCTACACCCCAAACCTTTGTGAAACAAAGAAAACCACTGTCGAAGTCGCCCACTCTCAAATCTACTCACAGTTAACAGATTACTTGCGCAACAAGCCACCGATTCGATCTGAAACTCCTTTAAACGAGATAACCTAATTCTTAACCTATTTCATGCATCAAAAAATAAAGATTTAGTGCTCCTAATTGCACACAATAAACCCCAAGTCGGGCTCCCCTCACAACAACCCTTAAACCTATCAAAACCTTAACCGAAAACTTTTCGAAACCAACCAAACTTCTCCTAAACCTTTAGTCTGGGATTAGGGATTTTAAAAAACCTTTATAAACATGTTAACATATTAAAAATCATCCATTTAGGATTCAAAAACAGTGGGTAAAAACCCTTGAACAAAAATTATGGTTTTTGATCGAAAACCAATTTTTCTTAAACCCAAAGATTAAAAACGTTTTTACCAAGCCAATAACTTGAGAATTTCAGTAAAGAACCTTTTAAAATCTTAGGATTGAATGATTCTTACCTCCATTTCCAACCCAACCAACTTCCATGGTTTTTGAAGAAGAAAAACAAATGAAAACATGACTTTTTGAAGAAGAAAATATATAAAAATAATCTTAAACTAAAATAATTGAAAAGAAATTGATTTTACCTTGAAAATATGTTTTTTCTCTGCCTTGGGAAGATGGAAAATAAAAATAATAAAATAAGAGTTTAGGTTTTGACATAAAATAGGTTTTTAAGAATTAAATCAAGTAATTTGGGTTTTGTGTTTTAAAATATTGGGTTATGAGTAGATTAAATACCCGTGGAAGGTTTAGTCCAAATATAATTAGGATTGGATCAAGTCCCCTTAATGATTCAAAGTTTTGATTTAGTTTATAAAATTGTCCTTAAGTTTTCAATTTTTACAAAATAGTCACTAATTTGAAAATCTTAGGGATTTAAGGATAATTTTTCAAAATTGAATTGACCAAAGTCAAATATATATTTAATTAGGATTTTAGGATATTTTTCCATAATTTATTTAGATTAAAAATTAATTTTTAAGAATTTAATCCTGAACTAGGCTTAACCAGTTAAATTGCCCACTAACTTCCAAGCCCATTTTTGGGGCGTTAAAACATTCTTATGCCGTGTCAAATACCGGAAATATTTTAGGGACGAGTACGGAACGGGTACAACTAGGAGACGTACCGAGACGTCCCACGTTGATAGGTTACAGATGAAAGTAATCGGAGGTGGTTAGGATATTTCTGGGGACATTTCGAAGACGACAAGCGACCTTCACATCCGTCCCCGAGGTCGTTTTACAACTAAGAGAATCACAAGTTTCAACATGGATTCCGACGAAAAACTCACCAACGAATCTACAACGATCAACGAAAAAAATTTAAAAGAAAAAAAATGCAGTACAAATATGTAGAGTTCATACCAATATAGAACACCGAAGGTTGAAAAAGAAGAAATAACACACGAAAAATTATCATTATAATCTTGTGAGGTTCACTAAAATTAATTTTATATTATATATAATTTTTAATTGAGTATATTAATTTTTTAATTAATAAAATTATTTTTATTATTTTATTTTTATGTAAATTTTTTATTATTTATTACTGTGTTTTATTATTATTATTATAGAAATACTTTAATTTTATTTTAATTATGAATAATTTATCGTATTTTAATTATTTTTTATTTTAGTTTTTATTAATATTTTGTTTTTATATATTCTTGTAGATATTATTAATATTTTAAATAAATTATTATATATTATTTTATTTTATATTTGTCGTACCCGTATCTTATAATTTTGGATATTATATTTTTTGTCCCCATCCTCGTATCCGTATATGTTCCCGTATTTGTTTTAATGCAACATAGGTTATGATAATATATAAGATTAAGCGTTAAAGTATGAACGTTACGAAATAAAATTAAGATTTAGAAAATATAAATATAAGATATATTATGAAAATAAACATACAATAATAAAGATAACATTGTAATAACGATGTTAGTATTATAATAATAAAATGATAAAATAAGAAAAACGTGAAAGTAACCTAATAAAATGATAATAATAATATAAATATAACAATACATTAATAATAATAGAAATGTGGTAATATGTATCAAGAACGGAAGAGTGAAAAAAAAAATTAAAAGATTCAATTTGAGACTAAACAAAGACCAGATTTATGGGGCCATTAAACTTTCAAGGACTGATCGAGTAAATAAATTAGGGCAGAAGGATTTAATATGCTATTCTATCACTTTAGCTTGAACTGATGGACCAAATTGAATAAATAATGAAATTAACTGAACGAACTATAACAAAATAAGGATGTAACGTAAACTAAAGGAAACTTGGAGTGACCGAAAATAGAATTAAACCATGCGGCAAATTTGAAACATAAAAATGCTGAAAATAAAGGATTTAATGTATAATTTTACCTTTTGTTTTAATCTAAATATAAACAATGAATGATTATAACCTAATCGTTTTAATGTTCCCTCAGCTGGCAATCCTCTTTCAATTCCTAAATCACTTCCCTTTGTTCTTCTGAACCCTAGACAACACCATTTTCTTCATCATGGACGAATATGTAGGAAGGGACTTGATCAGGTTCACCTAAACATGGTGAGGTCTTGACCATCGATGGCCCGTCGTTAGTTGAAGATGTCGACGAGGAGGTGTTCATCGATTATCACACAGATAAGACATGGAAACTTTATGTTTGTTCATTTTTATTGTTATTATTATTACTTTGATTCGAAATGAAAATAAGATATATATCTTCTTTGATTTTCTATTCTTGGTTTTTGAAACTGGTTTGATATCTTCACACTTTTTTTTTTATAACGCAAGAGAATTTTAAATTACAAGTTGAGTCTTTTATACCCCTATTTGAAAGTAGACATAATATAGAAAATATAAAAAACTCCTCTCTTTGATGTTGATTTTTGTCCCAAAATCTTATTTGTTTCAGAGTATAACCATGATTTTTTTTTCTGTTTTGCAGGTTCAAATAAATTTTGGGTCGTTTTAGGAAACGACCATTAAAAAGCAACTAAAAAGAGGTTTACCGGTTTACCCGGTCATTTATGTACACAATTGGTTACGGAATATGTACACAATTTTTTATAAAAACTGTAAGCAAAAAGGTATATACATAAATTGTTACAAACGTAAGAATTTGTGTATGTACACAAATCATCTTATAAATATTGTAAGAAAAACGGTATGTACACAAATGGCTACGAGTATACATAATATGACACAAAAATGGTAAGGATTTGTGTATGTACACAATTCTTTACAAAATATACACAATGGCTTACGAAAACCGTAAGGAAAAAGGTATATACACAAATCCTTACGACTTAAAACCCTGAGCTAAAGGAGGACATCCAAGAGTAAGGATTTTTGTACATACACAATTGCCTACGCGTATACATAATATGGCACAAAAATAGTAAGGATTTGTGTATGTACACAATTCCTTACAAAATATACACAGCGACTTACGAAAACCGTAAGGAAAAATGTATGTACAAAAATCCTTACTACTTGAAACCATGAGCTAAAGTAGGCCCTCCAAGGGTAAGGATTTGTGTACATACACAATTGCCTACACGTATACATAATATGGCACAAAAAGGGTAAGGATTTGTGTATGTACACAATTCCTTACAAAATATACACAATGGCTTACGAAAAACGTAAGTAAAAAGGTATGTACACAAATCCTTATGACTTAAAACCATGAGCTAAAGGAGGTCACCCAAGTGTAAGGATTTGTGTATATACACAATTGGCTACAAGTATACATAATATGACACAAAAATGGTAAGGATTTGTGCATGTACACAATTCCTTACAAAATATACACAATGGCTTACGAAAACCGTAAGGAAAAATGTATGTACACAAATCCTTACGACTTGAAACCATGAGCTAAAGTAGGCCCTCAAAGGGTAAGGATTTGTGTACATACACAATTGCCTACACGTATACATAATATGGCACAAAAATGGTAAGGATTTGTGCATGTACACAATTCCTTACAAAGTATACATAATGGCTTACGAAAATCGTAAGAAAAAAGGTATGTACACAAATCCTTACGACTTGAAACTATGAGCTAAAGGAGCCCATCCAAGGGTAAGGATTTGTGTACATACACAATTTACTACGAGTACACATAATATGGCACAAAAATGGTAAGGATTTGTGTATGTACACAATTCCTTACAAAGTATACACAATGGCTTACGAAAACCGTAAGGAAAAAGGTATGTACACAAATCCTTACGACTTGAAACCATGAGCTAAAGGAGCTCATCCAAGGGTAAGGATTTGTGTACATACACAATTTACTACGAGAATACATAATTTGGTACAAAAATGGTAAGGATTTGTGTATGTACATAATTCCTTACAAAGTATACACAATGGCTTACGAAAACCGTAAGGAAAAAGGTATGTACACAAATCCTTACGACTTGAAACCATGAGCTAAAGGAGCTCATCCAAGGGTAAGGATTTGTGTACATACACAATTTACTACGAGAATACATAATTTGGTACAAAAATGGTAAGGATTTGTGTATGTACACAAATCCTTACAACGTATACACAAATAGTTACGAAAACTGTAAAAAAAAAGGTATGTACACAAATCCTTATAACTTCTCACCAGGAGGCCATCCAAGTATAAGGATTTGTGTACATACACAATTTACTACTAGAATACATAAGTTGTAAGGATTTGTGTATATACACAAATCTCTACAAAGTATACACAAATGGTTACAGAAACCGTAAGGAAAAAGGTATGTACACAAATCCTTACAACTTCTCACATTCGAATTAAATTTATTAGATATTTTGATTAAAATATTTGAATATTTTGATTCGAATATTAAATATCCGTATATTATGATTTAATGTTTTAATATTTTAAATATTTGTTAATTTAACATTCAAATCAAATTTATTAGATATTAAATATATGAATGTTAAATTTGATGTAAAATATTTTGATTCGAATCAAATATAATGTTTTAAATATTCGAATAAAATTCGAATATTTTAACTATTATTTAACATTCGTATATTAAATATTCATATATTAAATATCTAATTTAAAAATAAAAAATATTCAAATATTTTATTCTAATATTTATTATATCAATATTTTTATTAAACATTCGTATATTAAATATTCAAATAAAAATATTTGAATAAAAATTATACGAATAAAAATATTCAAATATTTTTATTCGATTAATTTTTATTCGAATATTTATTATACAAATATTTTTCTTCGAATTTTTATTATATGAATATTTTTATTCCTATATTTATTATTCGAATATTTATTAAATGAATATTTTTATTCGTATATATTTTATTTAAATATTTTTATTCTAATATTTATTATATGAATATTTTTAATCGCATATTTTTTATTTTAATATTTTTATTCAAATATTTATTATATAAATATTTTTTTCGAATATTTATTATATAAATATTTTTATTCGAATATTTATTATATGAATATTTTTATTCCTATATTTATTATTCGGATGTTTATTAAAAGAATATTTTTATTCGTATATTTTTTATTCTAATATTTATTATATGAATATTTTTATTCGAATATTTATTATACGAATATTATTATTCGTATATTTTTTATTCAAATATTTTTATTTGAATATTTATTATATGAATATTTTTATTCGAATATTTATTATACGAATATTTTTATTCTTATATTTATTATATGTGTCATCACCGGATTAGATGGTTAATTTTATTTATTAATTTAAAAGTTTGGTGACCTAATTGACGATTTCTTGAGTTGGGTGGTCAAAATAGGTATCCTTAATTAGTTGGGTGGTTACTGGGGTAGTTTACCCTTGTTTTAATAGGTGTAACTGGTTAACCTGTTAACTCATTTTAATCCAACATTTAAAATGAATGGGTTAGCATCCAATGACCTTTTATTACTCGGCCGTTTTTTAGCCGTGATTTAAGGGCCGGTTTTTAGCCAAACCCATAAATTTTTAGGTGGTGGAGCAGACTTGTTAGGCGGCCAATGATAGGACAACAATCGACGCTATGCGTGGCGATATATGTGAAAGGTACCACGCGCGACAGGTGAGAGATCAAGAGAAGTGGCGACTGAGGTGTGGGAAGGGTTGTTATATTTTAGGGTTTGTTAGGATTAAGGGTGTTTTATATATTCTTTATTTTAAGAATATCATGTCAGATTTGTAATTGGGTTTGGTGATTGGACCTGTAATGGATTGGACTATAATAAATGGTTTTAATTAGATTTGCTTTATTTTATTTATTATTGATTTTAGTCTGGTCAAAATGGCTATTACAGTTGTCCCTCTTTACTTATTGTTGTGTAACATGAATAAATCAAAAATCAAAGAATAATCATTTTTGACCGGTCTGGTTTAGATTCTTTCTTTTGACCATCATCTATTATCGATCTTCTCTTGATCTTCTTGGTTGGTCTTAAAACAAAATCTTCAAAATTGATTAATATGTTGGTGGAGACAACAAGGTCTTCGAACTGAAAATTCGGGTCACAAGTTCTTCCTATATAGAATTATTCACTCTTTTTTCATCTAGTGCTTTGGAGGAACAAATCTTCTTATATAAAATTATGCTTATTTTTCGCATAGTTTTTAGGCTGCCAGTTCTTCCTATATTGAACTTCTCATCTTCAAATGTCAATATTGTGAGTTCTTTCTATATAGAACCTTTTTGCGTCTTGGATCAAGAGTTCTTCCTATATAGAACTTCTCATCTTCCTATATAAAATCTTTTGCATCTTGGACTCCAAGAGTTCTTGTATAGATTTTTTCGTCGCATATTGATTCTATATAGAACATTTTGTGTCTAAATCAAGAGTTCTTTATGTATAAAACTTCTTGCTGCAGAATCTTCATATATAGAACCTTTCAAGCCGTAAGTTCTTCATATATAGAACTTCTCATTGTAGATTCTTCATATATCCTTTTAAGATGTAAATACTTTCTATATAAAATTTTTAAATTTTTTTCTTATATAGAATTTTTTATTGTAGATTTTTTCTTTAAATATTTGGATTAATAGTTCTTTCTATATATAACATTTGCAATATTCCTATACAAAACTTTCAACAACACTATATTTTCTGATGTTGTGAATGATAATAACTTTTTTGCTGAGGGATATGAGGATTTGAAATGATACCTCAATTTCTTATTATCTTGACATTAATCGAATATTCTAATTAAATTTTGTCCTTTCTACTTTGTTAGGATATGTCTCCTCAATTGCGCAAACTTAATTCTCTTCTAGTTCTTAAGTATCATCAGTCATGAAGATTGGATCTAGTCGCACCATCAATAGGTAACAACATCGGAAAATAAAGATTTGGATGTCTTTAATTCAGCTTACAAATTCTCATTATATATTTCCAAATGCACAAGAATTAATAGATTTGAATTGTCTTTACCGATAATCGTTTTCTCTAGGTTAGCTATATTATTTTTTTGGGTACAATCAGTTTGTATCAATCATAATATTGAATATTTCCAAAAGACTTATTTTTCTTCGACCATTTGTGAAAATGGGTTTCTAATAGATATTTGAATTGTCCCTTATTTTAATTTGTTCGTAGTTTTCTTTACTTTTTTTTCAAATGCACAGTGATTAACGAATTTGAATTGCCTTTACTAGTAGTCGTTTGCTTCAGGTTGTTCATAGTTTTTTTACATTTTTTTCTAAATGCACATGGATCAACAGATTTCAGTTGCCTTTACCGGTAGCCGTTTACCCCAGACTAGCTGTACAATTTCTCTGGGTATAATCAATTTGTACTAATCATGAGATTGATTTTTTTTCAACAGGATTTATTTTTCCTTGACCATTTGTGAAAATGGATTTTGATAGACATTCGAATTGTTTCTTATCTTAATCAGCTCATAAATTTTCTTTGCATTTTTTTTCTAAATGCACATGGATCAATGGATTTGAGTTGCCTTTATTGGTATTCATTTACTTCAGGCTAGTTGTATCATTTTCCTGGATACAATAAATTTATACCAATAATGAGATTGAATTTTTTTGCAAAGGATTTATTTTCCCTTGATCATTTGTGAAAATGAATTTTGATGGACATTCGAATAGTCTCATATTATAATCTATCATAGATTTTCTTGAAAAGATATTCGTATGTAAGGGTTGAATTAAGCTAAACACACTCAGAAAAGAATTTGAATTATAAGATTAATATCTTTATACAAGGTTTGAGTTAAGGAACTCGGTTTTATTAACATCCTTATGGAGGATTTAATTAAGAAATTTGGTTTTAAGAAAAACTTCCTTTTACAAAGGATGAATTAAAAAAAATATGGTTTTAAGAAAAATACCCTTGTGAAAGGGTTAAAAACATCCTTATGAAAATATAAAGTTTGGTTTAAAGGAAAATATTGTTATAAAGGATCAAGTTTTTTTTTCATTTTTTTTTCATTTTTTTTGAAAAATTCTTTACGCTACCAACTCGCATCTTAATCTTGAAGATACATCCTTGAAACTATGAGTTATTTTGGAATTTTTTCCTCGACGAACTTTTGAGATACAAACATCAAAATATTAGTCCTGAAAGAGAAATTTTTATGAAATGATTGAGTTAAGCAAAACATCTTTATGAAAGAATTTGCATTAAAAATTTGAGTTTTCAAAACTTTCATTGAGAAATTATTGAATTAAGAATTTTGAGGTAAAAAAATATCTTAAGAAAGGATCGAATTAAAAAAATTCAAGTTCAAAAAAGAATCCTTAAAAATGATTGAATTAAGAAAATTAAGTTAAAAAATCATTACGAAATGATTGAATTAAAAAAGTTTAGTTTTTAAAGAATATCTTGTAGAATGATGCTCCAATTTTGTCTTTCTTGACATAAAAAATCTGTCAATGATGACAACTCAAAAGCCTAAAATAATGATATCTTTAACTTAAGATTGTCAAATGATTTTTCTTGTTCCTTTCATTTTCATGAAGTAATTAAGGTAAGTGACACTCGAGTGTGTATCTTTTTGATCGATGTAGAGGAGCATAAAATTCTTCTGATTCATCTTTTTTTGATACTATATGTCCAAATTTTTGTACAAATATTTTTCAAATGAAAAATAATGCATGTGCATACTTTATGATGCAAATGTTTATATGTTCATATAGAATGCTACTATTAATAGGAATACAAAAATACATGTAATTCGTTAAATCTTTCCTTTTTATGTCATCATTGTTCTGGATGGGTAGACTTCGTCTTGGAACTATAACCCACCTTCATTCTTACGCCGAAAAAAATTTGTCAAAAAAATTATTGTATGTTTATTGTTCAATCTTTCAAGTCAATTGACTTCGGTCGATATCATCTCTTTACCAAAAGAATCAAATTCTTTCAATTTTTGTGTCATATTTTTGTCCTACTCAAGTTTGCACTCTTGTTAGTACAATAAATCTTTTGTGTAACTAATGTTTTGATATAATAAGTAAAAAAATAGTTTTGGAATAATTTGAAAAAATTTCAAAAATTGTTTTAATTCCAAACAATTTAAAAATAAGTTTGAGACATTTTCTAAGGCTTTTGAAAGTTTTCAAAATGATTTAAAGAAGCCAAAGTGTTCAAAATATTCCAGGCATTTCGATATTCCCCTTAGGCGTTCGATACAACTTACCCATTTTTAATGGAAATGGTACATGCATTTTAATTCGGTCTTGGAAACTTTTGATACGTTTTGCTACTAGAAGATTTGGTTTTGATACAGAAAACAAAGGTTTCATTACACCAGTATAGATACTAGTTTTAGGTGTTTCAATACACCTCCAACGGCTTTATGAAAACCCCAATGACTTTATAAAAAAAAGGCTATGAGCCATATTGAAACAGGCTTGGACCATTTCGATACAATGAGCATGAGCATTTCGATACACCTTATAGGTGTTCCGATACTGGTTATTAATTGCAGATCCAACGGCTATTTCCCAAAGTAGTAATATCGAAACGGCTACCACGTGTTTTGATACCACCTGCACCAAAAGCAAAAATTAACCTGAAAATCAGCTCCGAACGGCTCCAAATCAATCCCAACTATCATCAACGGCTAGAAGCTCATTTGATATGATAAAAGGAAGTCTCAAGCATCAAGAGAAGATTAATGCTTCAGCTGTAACATATTCTGATCAAAGAAATGTCTTAGAGCATAATTCTCATTCTTAGGTAGACAAAACACTTGTGAGCATAATGTATATGTATGCTCAAGTGTATTAGGATTGATTGAGAGCTTAGATTGTAAACATACACCTTGTTAGAAGGATTAAAGTTTGTTTAAGTTTCTTTATTTGAGAGGTTTCCCAAAGTTTGGGTTGCGAAATTTGGATGCTAGATTCAGGGATAGAATCTAGGTTGTAAGGTTAGCCCTTTAGCCTCAAAAGGACAAAATTCTTAGTGAATTTATGAAATCCTTAGTGGAAAGCTAAGGTAGTGGATATAAGATTTGGTTAAAAATTTGAACCACTATAAATCCTTGTGTCTAAATTTTTTATCTTTTTGCTTCATCTACAAAACACCCAAATTACCATTTCTGTTTCACTTGGCAAAGATTAATCAGTTATGCATTGAACCTAACAATTGGTATTAGAGCAAGGCTCAATAGAAGATGATTAACATCCTATTAAGGCGATCCAAATAGCTTTTCAATTTTCCAATCAACCGATGATCTATGACGTTATCCATTGACAATCTACCTTTATTTGATGGGTCCAACTATGCTCATTTGAAGACAAGGATGATGTACATCATCAAAGCAAGGGACTACAAGCTTTGGGAAATAGTTGAAGATGACCTCTATGTGCGACAAGGAACAAAGGCGAAATGGAGCGTAGAAGATCACAAGAGGTTATCACTTAATTCGCAAGGCTTTGTGCATTCTCTTTTGTATTTTCCACCTCAACATCTACAAGAAGATTTCCTCTTGTGAAAGTGTCAATGAAATTTGAGACAAGCTTGAATTTACATACGAAGGAACAAATGATTTGAAGGATACCAAGATTGGACTCCTTAACCTAGAGTATGATAACGTCAAGATGAATCCGAATAAAGACATTTCAAAGATGTTCGATCGATTCTCCACTATCACAAATGGACTTAAAGGCTTTGGAAAAATCATTCCGGAATAAAAGCTTGTTCGAAAGCTTATCCATTCCTTTCCTGAGTCATGACACTCAAAGAAGACCGACATCATCGAAGCCAAGGATCTCAAGACCCTCTAGCTTGATGAACTCATGGGGTCTTGTAATCATTAATTTTATCCGGTGTGAAAACTCGACTTTTATTTTTGTCAATTTCGAATAACGAACTTTAGTTTTATTTATTGTTATAAAATTCAAAAAAAAATTATATTAATGTATATGTCCTTTTAAATATATTACTACATTTTATGTTTATTTTTTCTTTTATCTTTTAAATCAAAATCCAAAAAAACTAAATACCATTATTATTTTCTTTCAAAAGTCCAAAAATATTATTCTACATTATATATATATATTTATTTCCTTTATTCAATTATTATTATTATTATTATTATTTAATTATTATAAATATTATCATTTTTAATTATTATAATATAACATATATAAATAAAGACCCAATAAAATAAACAAAAGCCCATTTATCTAACTATAGTAGTCCAATACAAACAATTTGAATTCAACAATTATATCAAGCCCGATTTTAAAATACAGTAGCCAGTTACATAAACCTAAATCTGTCCCAATCTAATAAACATTACATGACCCGTTTAGCCTAATTTCTAGCCCAATCGGTAATAACAACTTGGAAACCCTAACTACCTCTTGTGTCTTTGTGCAACCACCAAGCTTGAACCGTTGGATCATGACTTCTGATCCAACGGTCGAGATCAGCCCCAGATGAACATTATTCCAGACTCTTCGGAAAGTGCAGAACATGTGTGTTTGTTAGGTTATCCACGCGTGAATGACGACCATGCTCTGACGTTTCGGTTGCCAGAAAACTATTCATCTCCTCTGCCGGCCATTCATCGGTCGTCGTCCGATCACTCCGGCAATCACGATTCATGCAAAAAAAAAGAGAAAATGACATCAAAATTCGTACAAAATTAACAAAAATTTCAGAGAGAATTTTAGACATGAATAACAACAAAATTCCAGCAAAGAAATCAGAGGATTTCAACAAATATTCAGAGGCATAATCGGATTTCTCCAGCACACACAAACATCCATAATCAGAACAACAACCAATAGCGAATTAGGAGCTTTCAACAAAATTCCAGCAAAGAAATCAGAGGATTTCAACAAATATTCAGAGGCATAATCGGATTTCTCCAACACACACAAACATCCATAATCAGAACAACAACCAATAGCGAATTAGGAGCTTTCTATCTCTCTTTTTTTCTTCCATGTAATTTGGCTATAAAAAGGAGCCAAAAACCATGTAACCGAGGACTTTTTCCCAACAATGAATCAATAGAAACCAACACTATTCAGAGGTATACCCTCTTACAATATTTGCATGCATCGAATTTAAACGTAAAAAACAGAAGCTTTTCTTTTACCTTCGATTCGTTTTCCTGGTGATTCCTTTCGATGCCGACGATTATCCTTACACCTCCGGGTGGTTGTTGGTGAACCAATCCAAGGAAAAGCCTCTCCTTTTTTGTGTCAGCACTTTTCGAAAGAAGAAAACACCAACCTTTCGATTTTTTTTTTTTGATAAGGAATAAAGTGGTTTGTTTTGATTTTATGGTCTCTGGTTTTAAAACAAAGACAAAGAAGTAATTTGCAAACTCGTCGGCACCGTGGTGTTTTTCTGGGTCCAGACGATGGTTTTTGGGTTTGCACAAGAACAATCAAGAACGTTCTTCATTTTCTTGAATTTGGGTTGAAGGTTTCTTAGAGAGTGGGAGCGTTTTTATTTTGGATGTACAAAAATGAAAAAAGGGGATTGTTTTTCGTTTCTAATTAAGTTTTATATTGGAGAACTAAAATGAAAATGGCTTTATTAATTCATTAAAGCCCCTTCGCGTTTTAGAAATAATGCGCACAGTCCCTTGACGTTTTCAAATACTTACAATTTGGTCACCAAATCATATAACAACTTTCGATCAGTTTTTTAATTTACTCCGATGTTTTAAATCCTTTTTAATTTACTCCTATTTTGGTTTTGAATAAGCATTTTAATTTTCTTTTGTTTTATTGTGGTCATTAATTTCGAATTATTAGTAGCTTTCCTATTCGATTTTGTCTTAATATTTTATTTATGTTTATATTTGGTCACTATTTTGACCTTAATCCTTTATTTTCAATTTATCCCTTAAATTTTGTTTTTATTTTGATTTGGTCCTCTACAATATTGTTTTTTATTTCTTTTTATCTTATTAATTTACTTTATATTTTTATTTTGTATCTTTTTAAATTATGTCATGCATTTGTTATATTTATGCATTTGTTCTCATTGATCAAATATTTGTATATGTATGTTTAGCTTATGATGTATTATTCTTTTTATTTTTTCATATTATTGTTTATATTTATATACCATGTGACATTTAAATTTACACTCAACATTAAGTAATAATGCGATGCTTCGATATTCGGTTGTAACGGGCCCGACACTAAACGTAGTGGTGGCGGTGTAAGCATTTACCTTCGAATATCATGACATTTAAAATATACCCAAATTTTTAAACAAAATTTTAGTTCAAATGTCACTTTAAATTGGAAATTCTAAAATTAATTAAACGGTATTTTTTAAAGATACCAATTTTGGACGATTTTAAATGCTAACACCATTTTTAATCGTAACTGACTCTTGAACCCAATTTATTTCAAATTTCAAAACCATTGATCTCAAATCCTCCAAGTGCATTCACCTTGAAGATTCAAGTGAGGAGGATAATGAAAAAAGATGAAGAGAGAACCCAATTCTTCATGGACTTTGCTTGGTTCTTGAAAAACGACATGAAGAAATCTGCAAAGCACGAATCAAAGAAGAAGATGAAAAATTCCCACAAGAACTACAAAAAAAAGGGATCATCTTCAAATAAAAAAGCAACATGGCCACTTGGAGTGATGAAGACTCCACCGGAGATGAGGTAGCCCACCTATTCTTGATGGACCTCAATGAGGGGGAGGTAGCTTCTAACTCTCAAACTTTAAATTCATATACTTTTGATGAGTTGAAAAAAGCTTATGATAAATTGGCTTTTGAATTTAAAGCTTCATTTTCTAAAAAACAAGAAATTGATTTCAAAATTAAAAGTAGAAAATGATTTGCTTTCAAAAACCAATTTTGAATTTGAAGAAAGATTAAAAGAATTTGAACCAAAAGTTTTTGGTTTACAAAACTTGCTCTATAAGGTGGAAAAACACCATCAATGTGCCTTAGATGATCTTAAGAAGGAAAAAGATTTAATTTCCAAAGAGCTTGAAAAGAAAAATAATATGGGAAAATCAAACTTTTATGTTAGACAATCTAGTACCCCCTAGATTTGTGAATTAAAAATGTTTTAGTAGTGTTTGGGTCCCAAAAGGACTAATCACTTCATCTAAAAAGAAAGAAATTGAAAAATGGATTCCTTGGGGGTCAAAAATTTATGCTACTAACGTTAAAAGATCCAAAGCAATTTAGTTACCAAAAATTACTTAATTGTCTTATTTTAGGTGTGATGGAGGATTGAGCAACTAAGTGCAACATTAAGGGGGAGCTCCATACACACAAAGAGGACACTTGGAGAAGGAAGACTTTACATCCTCCCTTGAGTTCAAGTGTGGTAAAGTTTTAGTTGAATTTTAATTTTATTTGCTTATTTTTTAATTCAACTAGGATTATCATAATTGTTGGACTAACCATTTTTTGATGCCTTGAGTAAGGGGGAGCCTTTTGTTTTATAAACTAACATTTTGTATTTGATTTCAATTTTTTTTACTCTCCTATGTTATGAGCCTTTTTTAAAAAAAAATCACTTTATTTTGAACCATTTTTGATATAACAAAAATAGGGAGAATGTTGTGAAAAAAATGTTTTTAAAGTGTTTTAAATGAATAAGGGGGAACTTTAAATGATTTTGAATCTTTAATTGTCTTATTCAAGTTTTATTTCATAAAGGGAGACCAATCTCAAAAAAAATTCAAGTTGGTTTTATTATATCAAAAAGGGAAGATTATGAAACTAATATTTTGATATAATAATTGAAAAATAGTTTTAGACTAATTTTAGAAGATTTCAAAAATGATTTTAAGTTCAAACAACTTGAAAATAAGTTTAAGACATTTTATAAAGCTTTTGAAAGTGTTCAAAATGATTTAAAGAAGCCAAAGTGTTCAAAATGTTCCAAGCGTTTCGATACGTCCCTTAGGCGTTTCGATACAGCTTACCTATTTTCAAGGGAAATGGTACAAACGTTTCGATACGGTCTTGGACAGTTTCGATACGTTTTTCTACTAGAAGATTTGGTTTCAATATAAAAAAATGGTTTCGATACGTTAATATCGATACCAGTTTTAGATGTTTCGATACACCTCCAACGACTTTATAAAAAACTCAACGACTTTATAAAAAAACATCTAGGAACCGTATCAAAATGGTCCTAGACTATTTTGATACGGGGAGCATGAGCGTTTTCGATATGCCTTATATGCATTTCGATACCAGTTATTAATTACAAATCCAACGGCTATTTTCCAAAGTAGCAGTATCGTAATGACTACCACATGTTTTGATATCGGTTATTAATTACAAATCCAACGGCTATTTTGATACCACATGTTTCAAAAGCCACTTGTAGGTGGTGTTAATTGTGCTACACTGTGGATATTAGCCTAGATCCCCAAATATGAGTTGGGGATCCCTATTTTCTTAATTAAAAAAGGATGGATTATCCATCCAATTTTGCCTAGGATTTGGTTAAAAATTCGAACCACTATAAATCCTTGTGTCTAAATTTTCTATCTTTTTTCTTCGTCCACAAAACACACAAATTACCATTTCTTCATCACTTAGCAAAGATTAATAATCGGTTGTGCATCGAGCCTAACATCTTTGTTGTTTCTTGAGAAATGATGCTCCCAAAAGTACAAAAATACTCATTCATCTCATATAATTTTCATCATGTATGCTCGATTGATCATTTATAAAATATTTCTCTAAAATAATAAAAAGGATCATTTTACCGATAAAATACCAGTTTGCTAAACGAAATTTTAATGAAAGATGCAATTTGGGATTAACATATATTACCTCGATAACTTTCAGTAAAATGAAAATTATCAAATATACCATATGTCCTTACAAAAAGAATCTTTTTCATTTTAGGTTGAAAATGAAAAAAATGATTCGATGTATTACTTCAAGAGAATATACAAGAAATCAATAGATGAACATCATAATACAGAGATCAACATCTCCCCAAAACTTGTATTTGTCATTTCTTTTTCTTAAAACTTCAAAATATCAGCTTCGATCAGAATTTGAACTTTATTCTTCAAAGCTCTACAATTCTCTGTTGTATACTTCATAGTCTCTATATGATAGTTACATACTGCATCGAAATCATATCCCTTAAAATAGGGAGGATCTTTTAGTTTGGATTGGATTGGGGTCAACAGTTTCTTCTCAATCAAGGTTGGGAGCAATTAGTTGTAAGTCATAGGAATTGAATAAAGCATATTTATAGGCTTTGCTGAAAGTGAGAACTGATTATAAGATATGATTTAAATCTGACTAATTGAGTGAGAATTCGCCATATGAATATGAGAATCTTCTTTCTTCTGAGGGGTAACATTGTAGGGTTATTTATCTTTTCTTTCTTAATTGCATTCTCGATGTATTCTCTAGTCCTCACAATATTCGCAAAATTGGTAGAAGTATGGCTTATCAATCTATTATACAAGACACATCTTAAAGTATCCACGAACTTAGGAGTAATTTCCTTTTCCTGAATTGAGAATTGAACCTGAGCTGCCAAGTTTTACCATCATTAAGCGTATTAGAAAAAACACTCATTGGGTTTTTGCTCCAAACTTTGTATTATAAATCGGCTCAGAATTAGATCTGTTACATGCCTATATTGATGAATGAAGACTTTTGAAAGGTCACTCCATGATTTAATGTTATTTCGGTTGTTTAGTGTACCAACAAATTGTTGACTCGGTCAAACTATCTTAAAAACAATGTATCAATATTTTTTTATTTTTATAAAAGGTATCATTTTTGCAACAGTCTATCATGTACAAATCAAGCACCTTATTCTTAAATTAGTGGGTTGACTTGTAGATACCCTTATTAGATGAGCTGTGAACACTCCAATAGTATCGATGTAGACTTTTTCTTCAGCACTTAATGTTTCTATATGAGTCATGTTCTTATTTTGTTCTTCTACATGACCAATTAAGATTCGTTTCTTTGTTATTTTCTTTTTCAAGCATAACGATTATCTATACAATAATCGCAGCTTGTGACTGCACAATCTAATCACTAATGCTTCGTTGAATTCTCTCCAAACAAATTTCTAGATTTTCTGACCTTGTTCCAAATTAAACACCTTGTCTTCCATATTTTAATTCACAAACGGAATGATTGCATTCTAAAATTAATCAAATGGCATGAAATTACCCCAATAAATTTATAGTTTTGATGATTAATGCATGATAAATATATCAAGTAAGAACAAACATTAATAAACGAATTAAAAATGAGTGTAAAATGAATACAAAAGTGTTGATTCTCGAACAATCCTTAGAAAGACTTTTAATGATGTCTGTTTACAATAAGCATCTATAAATCACAAATAACATTTTTCTTGATATTTTGACCCTATAAAACATTTTTCAATGTTGATTCTTGTCTGAGTTGTAACGTTTTTTTTTTCTTCTATATAGATAAAGTGGAGGTAAGAGTTTTTTTTTGTTGGATCTGTAAATAAAATCCTAAACAATATGTGAAAGCTATATCATCTCTTTATGTGACACGTATCTAATTTTTGAATTGTCTTTTTTCTTCATTGATTTTTGTTTGACTGAACATGATATTATAGCATTATTGCTCTCGATATCATAGATTTTTCTCATCTCGAACACCAACTAAATTGGATCATTTTTTAATCAATATTTATGTTATGATATATCATGCAATAAAAATATAGAAGAAAGAAAAAAAATCAATTAGTACAATAAAATAATCAATCAATAAAATTTTAATTAATAAATAAGACAACGAATTAATTAAATCATGCAATTAAAATATATGAATAAATAAAATAAAACATGTAATAAATCAAAAACAACCTATTAGACTTGAAGATGCTCGATGGATAACCGATTAAACTCGCCAAGTGATGGAGAAATGATAATTTGGGTAATTTGTGGTGGAAGCAAAAAGATAAAGAATTGGACACAAGGATTTATAGTGATTCGGACTTCTAACCCAAGTCTTACATCCAATACCTTAGCTCCCCACTAAGGATTTTTACAATTTACTAAGAATTCAACCTTTTGATGAACAAAGGGATAACCTTACAACCTTGATTCACAACCCGAATCAAGCATCCAAAGTTCACAACCAAACTTTGGGAATTCACTCACAAAGAGAATTCTAAGCAAACTTGAATCCTTCTAATAAGGCTAAATGTTTGCAACTAAGCTCTCACTCAATCCTTAGACACTTGAGCATACATAAACATTAAGATCACAAGTGTTGTTTACCCAAAAGATGAGAATTAAACTCTAAGACAATTTCTTGATCATATTATTGTTACATTGTAAGCATTAGTCTTCTCTTGATGGTTGAGGTTTTCTTTTATCATCCCAATTGAGCTTCTAGCCGTTGGTGACCGTTAGGATTGATTTGGAGCCGTTTAGAGCTTGTTTCAAGGCCAATTTATGTTTCTAGTGCAAGTGGTATCGAAGCGCGTGAAATTCGCTTCGATATAGCCACTTTGAAAAATAGCCGTTGAACCTGTATTTAAGAACCAGTATCGAAACGCCTATGAGGCGTATCGAAACCCTTAGCTCATGGTAGCGAAACATGCCTAAGCCGTTTTGATATTGGTCCTGGCCATTGGGGGGTTCAAATGACCATTGGAGGTGTATCGAAATACCTAAAACAGGTTTCGATACTGGCGTATCGAAACCAAGGTTTTACGTATCGAAAATAATTTTTTCAGTAGCAAAATGTATCGAAACGCCTGTACATTTTCTTTTGAAAATAAGCAAGTGGTATCGAAATGCTTGGGAAGCATATCAAAACGCATGGAACATTTTGTGTACTTTGGCTTCTTTAAAATATTTAAAACACATTAACAAGTCTTAGAAAATGTCTCAAACTTATTTTCAAGTTGTTTGGACTTAAAACTATTTTTGAAATCTTTTCAAATTAGTCCAAAACTATTTTTCAATCAATATATCAAAACATTAGTTCTACACAACCAAAATAGGGTTACCGCTAAATGAGCAACATATCGACATAATTTTGAAAGGAGTGAGATTTTATGGTTCATTACATGTGGTAAAGTTTTAAAATGAGCAGTATCCGAACTATCGCTGAGATATTGATTTGGAGGAATACGACCCTTATACCATACGGATGCATGTGTCCCACGAAATATAAGGACCGAATTTTAAAAGTGAATTACAACAATATACGTAGGTGAACACCCACGAAGAGAAGTAAGAGATCTAAAACTACATATAATGACAATTAAAAATTAAATTAAATCAAATTTTTATCTTCTTACTAATTATGATAAGAACCGAGGTAAAGCTAAATTCTTTTTTTTTTAAATCATATTCCAGTAGAGTCACCATTTGTAATCAATATTTTTTTGAAAATGGGTATCCAAAGAAGATGACACTTGGAGACCCGAATATCACTACCAATAGAATACCATTAAATTCTAAAAAAATTATTGGTTGAAGTCACCATCAATCATTTCAAAAAGGGGTAAATCAAACACCAAAAAACCAGAAAAAATTTGAGCCTGGGAGTGGTTACATTTAGAGAAGGATTAACACCTCACAACACTAAAAATTAGTACCTAAATATTCGCATCACAAAATATAAAATTTGAGTTAATTTATTTTTTAATTTTGAAGATTCATATTTTTAGAACTCTAATATTCACGATAATTCGAAAAAGATGACACCCAAAGTTCAAGATACTACCACCCCTGCAGAATATATCGAGATAATTATAACCAATGTTAGATGTTATCATTATGGATATCAAGTTTTGACAATATATAAGATTAAGCATTAAAGTATGAATGTTACGGAATAAAGTGGAGATTTAGCAAATATAAATATAAGATATATGACGAAAGTAAATATACAATAATAAATATAACAGTGTAATAACAATGCTAGTACTATAATAATAAAATGATAAAATAAGAAAAACGTGAAAAATAACCTAATCAAAACTAACTTAATTATTGCTATAATAATTTTTATACATGCAACAATAATGTTATTAATACATTAATAATAATATAAATATAACAGTACATTAAGAATAATAGAAATGTGGTAATATGTATCAAGGACGAAAGAGTAAAAAAACTAATTAAAATATTTAATTTGAGACTAAACAAAGACCAGATTTATAGGGCCGTTAAACTTTCAAGGACAGATCGAGTAAATAAATTAGGGCGGAGGGATTTAATATGTTATTCTATCACTTTAGCTTGACATGATGAACCAAATTGAATAAATAATGAAATTAATTGATCGAACTATAACAAAATAAGAATGTAATCGTAAACTAAAGGAAACTTTAAGGGACCGAAAATAGAATTAAACCATGCGACAAGCTTGAAACATAAAAACACTGAAAATAAAGGATTTAATGTGTAATTTTACTTTTTTGTTGTAACCCAAATATAAATAAAGGATGATTATAATATCACGAGCCGCGAGTTAAAGTTCGAGTCCTTGGCGTAGCCAACACCTCAAGAGATTACTTTTAGAAGACTTATCCATCTATCCTATCCTATGTGAACACAACATATGAACATAGGAGATTATTGTCATAATTAACCGAGAATATTATTAGAATTATGCTTTATAATAGGATAAGGTTGTATCTAGATCGTTAATGATGTTTCTTCGTCCGACAACCCTCTTTCAATCGCTAAATCACTTTCCTTTTTCTTCTATACCCTAGACAATATCATTTTCTTCATCATGGATGAATCTGTAACAAGGAACTCAACCAGAGCCATCTGAACACGATGAGGCCTTAACCATCGATGGCCCGTCATCAGTTAAACACGTCAATGAGGAGGCTTTCACCGATTATTACATAGATATGACATGAAAACTTGATGTTTGTTATTTTTTTATTGTTATTATTACTTTTATTCAAAATGGAAATAAAACGTATACCTTCGTCGATATTGGTTTGATATCTTTACACCTTTTTTTATTTCTTTCCATAACCAGAGAGAATTTCAAATACAAATTAGGTCTTTTTATACCCATTCGAAAGTATACATTTCAATCTTAACCCAAATAATACAGGGACGAGAACAATATAACTAAACTAAAAGAACCTAGTACGATTAAACTAGAGGAAAAAATTAAATACAAATCCATTTCAATTTTAACCGGATAGAGAAATGAAAAACACAAAAACATAAAGGACATCATTATATGACAATTTCTAGCTAATACTAAAATTTGAAATGTACCAAAATTTGACCATAAACTATTTCATCAGGCCTACACGTGTTATGTATTTGTTCATCTACAAACCCCATCCATCATGGATATTTAAACATGCAATAGTCCATGTACATGAGATGGTGTTGCGTTTGCATCCACGTGTGTGAGAGAGAGGGATTAACTTCAAGGCACTGATAAAAGATTGATTAGCAAAGGAATAAATACATGTAATTCTTGAGATATTATACCTGATGAATTGGTAAACTGAAACAATTATCTCTATATACAACAAAGCCTCCGAACCGCTACTCTTGAGTACACGGCCCAGACCGGTGGGGCATTAAATGACAAGTCAATCTGCAAAGCCAAACACATGGCCGACTTCAGCACATCGTGACGTTCTTTCGCATGGACTCCAGCGTGCACACCCCAAAATGTGAAAAAAGCAAAATCCCCCCTTCACTAGCAAACATGAGACAGGCAAACACCAATGTGCACAACAAATAACACATTATATTACCTGTTGAGAGGGGCATTGCGAACCTTAAAGATAATCTAAAAAGTAGAACCTAAAATCATCCGTTATCATCCACAGCACCAATGTAAGACAGGTCAGTCCGTCTCACTCTTACAGCTCCCTTAAGCCAACTTGAGGCTCGAAGATTAGCATGGTCACTGCTGCCAATGGTCGCAGTGCTACTTGAAGATGGACAGGATCCTGCCCCATCTTCCAAAAGTGTCCATGGGTCAATTTCCATATCATTCTCCTGTAGTAATAGCATTGATTTGGATTTTCCTGATGTGTTATTTGAATTTCGTGCCGATGCAACCTGTCTCTGAGGGGCATTCATAGTTCCAGTGTAAGAACCAGGGACAGAGATGCCGGGTTGAAGAGAACTAAGAGCACCAATAGGAACAGAGGGTGGGTGGCAGGAAACCATATTGCGAAGAGAAGGGATTAATATTGGCATTGCTGCTTGAATTCGCCATCTAATCATCTCAGGCAATTGCATAGAATCTAATTCGCTCTGCATCCACAGGAAAAGATAGTCATCACTTTTGAGGCAAAACCAAATGAAAATAAACCAACAGATCAAATTAAAGTGCCTATGATGATGCACGGCTTTATATTTCATATTAACAAACACCTCAGAATTTTATTATATTTATTTTTAACCAAAACGAGCAGCAGTAGATTCATTCAGCAAAATGATAAAAGAGATCAAACCTGCAAACCCTCCACTGATTCACGGTCAAATCCGGAAAAATCCTTGGCATCCTTCGACTTTAGCCAACTTGGTCTGCAACTGCTCAACAACACATGTAGAACTAACAATAAGCAATCAAAAAGACTATCTCCGGACATTTCCGAGGATACAACAGATGGCATCAGCTCCGCATCCTCATGCACAACCCTACTTCCAAGCAGTCGAAGTATTACAGAGGCAAGCATATGCCTCATGTTTCGGGCTGATGGTTCCCTGAAAAATCAAACAGACAAACCTTGGTAACTAGTTTATCAAATACTTGAAACAAGATTAACGATTTCATGACATTGTTGCACCTGTACTACCCAACAACCATTATATCAATTATGATGAAAATATCCGAAAGGAGAGGATGGCCAAAAGTCAATGAATTCCCCAAAAATAGCATAAACAGTGCAAAAAAATCTCTTTCAATAGACTTTTTCAATTTAAGAATTAAAGGGACAAAACACTGAATAAAAGTTCTTACCCTAAAAAACTAAGGCACACAATTAAGAAGAAACATAAAACGGGTTGGTATTATTTATAGATGACACAGAACTAAAGCTAATTTCTAGGTCGCTTTCAACAGAATAAACGAAACCAGTAAGGCTTAAGCCGAGACTACAAACAAGTAGCTGAGGGAATTTTGTAAAGAAAATAAGCAAGCTAGTACCTATTCGTTTTCCGCAGAAAGATGCACATACTACAAGATAACCAAAACAAGACATTAAACAAACAAATTGACAGAGACCCATGAAAATAATTCATAGCAACAAGAGGATATGCATAGTAAATAGAATATTTTTCAAAAAAATGTCTCACAAAGCAGTAGGCATAGAAACTGATCATGCTTATTTAAAGTGGAATAAAATGAAACAAGGGTGAAAACAGATCATGTTATTTACCCATCTGCACATATTATTGGCAGCAATCTCACAATAAACTGCAACCTCAATGACATAGAAGCTCGCAAGGCTTCAGGGGAAGGAGGCACAGACTCCATAGGTGCCGGTGCCGGTGTTCGTCGAGCCAATCCAGGACTACCACCTCTTGTACCTTTGCGATTATTAATTTTATTAGTAGAGCCTTCGATTCCAGCAGCAACAGCAGCGGTCTGTTTGCTTACACCACGAGTAACGGAATTTATCTGCTGTTCAATAGTGTTAAACTGCTTTATCAAATCACTTGCAAATGTATTATATGAGTCAGCAGAGCTTTGGTCTATACAAGGAAGAACCAATTCAATGAAAGCCTTCTCTGTCACATGCTGCTGGCAGATACTGGAACCTTCAACATCCACAGGAGTGGACACTTTTACACACCGCTTTGTCTCCACACCTTCCTCAATGACTTCACCTTCCTCATGAGAGGTGACTTCAGACTTTTTCTTCTCTCCACTGTTAGTCACAGGATCAACACTCGAATAGGACCATCCCCAAGGTTTCCAAAACTGTGTCTTCGTAGAAAGGTTTTTAGTTTCAGCAATATTACTGAGTCGTTGCCTAACAGTTTTCCGTCCCAAAAGAACATCCGGGCCTCCTAAGAACCACTTAGCTTGCATCAACATTGAGTCCTCTAATGATCTCCCAAAGAGATGAATCAACTCTGAGAAAAGGGGAGCAGCATCAGGTCTGACCAACAATCTAGTGAGGATAATCTCAATGAAAACTTTCTCACTCTCAGAAGGTGAGGCTCTTTCAGAACTGGGTGAAGAAGAGCGAAAAGCATCCACCAAGGACATGTCATGGTTCTCCATCTTATCAATAAGCGCCTGTTCATTTAAAAGAAGCCTTAACTCAACCCACTGCCAATGAAATTTAGCAGGTTGCAGAGTGTCCAATGCATGAACAAGTTTATCCAATAGCTTAGACCCAGTCTCTGCACGCAGAGCTTTAGACTCACTATGTCCAGAAACCCTATTCCCATCATCTTTTGTAAATGTAGAAGGCATTTTACAATCAATCATCGCATTTAGAAAGAGCCTTGCACGAAGGGGGACAAAGGCCATGGGTTTCAAATGCATGTCCAAACCATTCAACTCTATCAAGGCTGCAAACTCAGCATCAGTTGTATCCGCAGCTACACTATCATAAAATCCACGAGTATCCCTCATACAAACATCTCGAAAAGGTATGTGTTTTATGGCATCTCCAATGGCCATTGTTAAAGACTGATACAATTGGTGGATATCTTCACGACTTGCAACGTTACTGCTATTCAAAATGAATCGCTTCCACGTCACAAATGCAAATATTGCATAAGCAGGTGGGAAGACCAAATTAATCGGTAGCAATCTCTGCATCCTTGAAAGAGCTAAAACGGATTGTTCACCCAAGAGTTCCAAAACTAGTCCATCACAAAGAGTTCTGCAGTTCCCAACACATAGCCGAAACCAGTGCACACATACTTCAACTGAGTTGTCCACCTTAAAGGCCCCAACAGATCGGGAATTACCATTAGAACTGGTTTTTGTGCTCCTAACAAATTGAACAACATCCAAACCTTCCTTTAATCTTAAGACCGTCACCATTCTCTCCAAGCTAATAACCCCATGAATAATGGCTCTAATTACAAGGGCAGAAATGGAAGCTGCCATTTTGGTAGTTCTCCCAAAAGTTGCTTTGGCAGAACCATGCGAACTGTCACTAGATATGTTTGGAATAGAATCATGAGAATCAGGGGATAACTGAAACTGACCCCGAGAGGACTTTGCAGGAGCAAATGCTCCTGCTAAGGCAGAAGAAGCCTCTGTTGCAAGAGCTATCTCAAATGCTTGGCTTTTGCGCTCTCCAAGAGCTTCCTTCAGCAGGCATAGACATAATAAATGAATGTGCAATATGCGCTTAGCAAAATTCAAGGAATTCATAGGTGGCTGATAATTTGAATAACTGCTACCACCAGTAAAATCAGGTATCTTCGCCAACATGGGTCCAACATTGCTAACAATGGCAGAAACAGCAGAGGACACCAAACCCGGGTCCCCTTCTTGAAAAGCACCACCAGCCTGCCTAAAACATTCCATTAATCCCATTATGATTTGTTGAGCTACTTGATAATCATCATCCCCTTTTTCAGCGGCAGGGCCTTTCGGTGCATTGGCTGCAAAATGGCGCTGAACCATATCTCTCATGCTTAAACCCACTCTAGATAACCGTCCAACAGTTATCCTCTGGCGGCAATAATCATCAGGATCTTCAGTCCCTGCTGGAACTCCAAGTGGAAACCCAAACTCCCCCTCTGTTCGTCCAGATTCAAGTTTAGACAAAAGTCTTTTATCACAAGTTCCCTTGAAATTCTTCTCCCATTCAATTACGCTAGCAATTTTGCCAAACCTCTTCAACAAATAACGGAAAAAAACTAGGGTTCCTGAACCTGTAATTCTTCCATTAGTGGCCATAAAAGATGAAGCACGACGCATTGTAGCAGACAGAGCTTCAGGAACAAGATCTGCGGCAATAAGTATGTTCTCATACCTGAACAAAATTCATAATGAAGCATGTAAGACACGTATGCAGGTCATGAAACATAGACAGCAATGAAAAAATGTTTAGCCAACATGAGTGCAGTGGCTCAATAGTCCAATCTTGAGCAATAAAAATAACTTTCAGGGAAGAAAAATAAGTATTATATTCCAACCAGACACCCAAAAAACACATCATTGAACTGTTTCATGAAATATAATACACATTCACAAACAAACTAGGAATAGTTTTGCCTTTAAAAAACAGGGAGGAAAGAGGAAAAAGAAGCTACAATTATTTAAAGATCAAGAAACGGAAAGTGAATCAAACAAACCATACTACAATATGATGGATACTAACAAAGAACCAACACAGAGAAGAACAAATTTGATAGCGAAGTATGATTTGCATGGAAAAGTTAATCAAAATAAGAGAGAAAAAATGATTTCACCTTCGGAGAGATGATAAAAGATAAACCTCACTCACTTCACAAGCGTAGTTTTCCACGTTCCTGGGAACCACTACAATGTTTCTCCCACCATGAATGGTAGGACTGGGATTACTAATAGCTTTTGGCAACAACCAAAGGAGAAACTTGACAGCTGAAACTGAATCATAAGAAACATCCAATAGATACAAAATGGCTGATAGCTCATCCTCACCAAGCTTCCACCTTAAAGGACTCTTATCATCAGATGCAACAAATGGGCTACCATACTGGCCAGCCTTGGTAACAAATTTCTCTGACTCTTCAACAAGCTGCCTAACTACAGATAGCAACCAAGCAGTGACAATCCTCTTCTCTACAAAGCAAAGCTTCTTTAAACCCTTTGCAATGGAAAGTATATCTCCATGATGGGTTGTTTTGATCTCATCAACTGGTTTCAAATTTTCCACCTCAGTTCTATGATGAGGACAGCTTATCTTGTTATCACATACGTGACTTGTCGATGCTCCCTGGCTATCTTCAATTCTAGCAGCAGCTAACTGAGCAAGACTATGAGTTTTACGGACAGGCTTTTGTCTACCACGTGACACTAGCTTTGTGGACTTAAGCAGAGGGTCAACTATGGAAGACTCCAAGTTTTTGGGCACCTTCCTCACCCACCAAGTATCTTCATCATCTGATGGAATTGGTGAAGATACTTGAAGACATGAACTCTTATCCTCAGTTAATTTCTGTCTTTTTACCCTTTTACAGTCTTCACACCCAGGACTACCTTCAAATAAATTCATCTTGTTGTATGTTGACCCGATAGATCTTTTGATACTCCCTTGAGAATCATCCACTCCACTATCTGCAGAGGTAAAAGATGAACTAGGAAATTGCAGCAAAACTGAGATGGACGCCTTCAGTTCTTCAAGGTCCACTTTTCTCCTAAAAGTCTTTGAAGCATGAACAGTTTTCCTCTGATCACACGAAACTTGGGAAACATCCCTTCCTGAGGTAGAATGGTAGTTTTTCTTTTTAGATGGTACATGAGAATTATTTGCACTGTTATATGAATCAAAAAGAAGTTCATGAAGGACAAGACGACGCTCATTTGTGTAAACATTTACAGCCTCAAGCAGTTCTGAGCCCTCAGCAATTCTTGCTTCTTCCAAAGCATCAAGCATAAACTGCCCTGGAAGCTGCTTCAAGATTCGTTGGTGTCTCTTCCTTTTGTTCAGGTCAGCTGTTGGTCCATTTGGATCAATAATTCCACTAACTATAAGCTGCCTCACATATGCCTGAGGATAAAAAATTCCAGATCGTATGAGTTCCATTACAAAAAGCTGAAGTCGCTTGCTACCTTCTCCTTTATGTTCTTCATGCTGATCGATCCAGCACACAATAATATCATGCAGAGGACCTGGGCTGTCAAATATATCAGAAGAGTTACTTCCCCCATTCACACCTTTTCCATTGTTTTTAACTTCATGTGTATTTACCAACAAATCCCGGCTGGAATAGCTATTATGCTGACTGGTGCTCTTTCTTGATGCCCTTCCCTTCTTGAGTTGTTGTTTCTGCAGCTCTTTCATCTTCAGCTTCAAAAGTTGAATTGCAAGAAATATTTGTGAAAATTCTTTCGTACCAGTGTATTTCACATCAGAGGGTGGAGCAGTCCGGAAATCTCTGTAATCACAAATTGCCCACTCACAAAGGGAAAAAACTGAGCAAATCAATGACAAATTCACAGTCTGAAGCCATTTTAGCGATGATCTTAAGCATGGACTGACTGCTGCTACCCAAACTTCGCCAACTGCTACATCATAAAGATCGTTGAAGATCTGATTATATGCATCTATCAGATCTCCTTGAAGAAGAGCTTTATCCAGGGTCTGCACAGCTTTTACCACACTTTGGCTAGGATATCCAACACTTGCACCTTTAGCAAGATTATCGGCGCGTTTCTGGATGGTGGAAACAACATGATTAAATGAAAATGATTGATATTGAGAGTCAAACCCTTTACCTCTGACAACATGTGCATATGCCGAATAATTTTTTATTTTCCCAACATCATCCGAGGACTTGGATAAAAAAACACCATCACTCGGTGAATGTGAGAGCACACAAGTTGGTAAGGGAAAGCAATCTAAAGCAACAAACGTATCCGGCACAGCCTGGATCAAATAGTGAAGCATCTCAACCAGCGCAGATATTGTGTATGCTCTTCGAGAGTTATCAACCAAATCAGATCCTCCCGGAGAAGGCTCGCGGACGAAGCGAATAGCTACACCGGCAAGATTGCGTACATACGTCTGACACAGAATGATGGTTTCCAGAAGTCCATAAATGATGGGTAATAGCAACTGCAGAATCTCAAGTAATTCCTTTTCCTGGAAGGGCAAAAATGTATAATCAGAAACCAGAAAATGCTCATAAGCTCAAATTATTTCCTATATGAACAAATCTCTCAGCAAAGTGATAAAAATATATGAAATGAGAAAAGAATACATCAAATATGATACCTGCAGCTGATTCAGAACCCAATCAATGATAAGTGAAGGAAGAACCAGTCCTTCTGCATTATGCCACTGCAAGAGCCGCACTACATACCACCACTTAAAGTGAAGGGTCGGTTCCTCACCATCAATAGATGCTGGTGCCAGTTCACTCCTACGGTGCAAAGACCCGGTATAAACCATCTGTGGGAACCGATCTCTACCATGTTGAGCAGAATGAGAATTATTTCGTGAAAAAAATTCATCCAGAAGACACTGCAAGTAGTCAATAACATCATTCGTCCAGAGCTCCGTACGCGATAATTGAGATTTATCAGGTGCCCCAGAAGAAATTGTAGAACCAGGACGAACCTGCAAAAAATAAGCATAAGTCCACTGCCCCCCAATATGGAGTAACCTAGGGCAATTACAGAAATCATGACTCGATGGTACAAATAAATTAGGACTATTGTACCTGATTAAGATATGTTACTTTGATAAACCAAGTTGCTCGCAGCAATGGAACATTATTCCTGATAAGAACCTCTATTAGTGTTCTCTTCTTATATCCTTGAGGAACTTGATCAGCCAAAGAACACAAAGGTTTGTATTGCAGTGATAAACCCTGACAAAACATGAACATAACAAATCATTGACTTCACACATAAAGTATGTGTTAGACTTTAACCAAGTTTGATGATATCAAAAACATTTTTTTAAAACAAAAGTTATGCATGACCACGTTGGAGAATATGAACTTACCTCAATCCATTTTTTCCTGAAATCTTCAGTGCATGACCTTTGTTCAGGGAAAATTACTGGTTTACTTAACAGTGAACCAGAAAGAGCAACACCATAAACCTGACCAGCCTGATAAGAACAAAATATAGGACTTCAAAAAGGATGCAAAAAAGAAAAAGGGGGTACACATTAAATGTGTACAGAAACAAGTAAAGAAGCAGATAAGTTAATAAATATGAAAAGAACACATGTATCACCTTCCTCTTTTGAGCACGAGATTTATTGATAGCCCTTAGACACTTCCTAATTGCCTGCAAAGAAGAGGAAGGAAATAAAAAGTTAAAAAAAAATTAGGAATTACATCACACAGGACCTCCACCACCCTTTTTTGGTTGATAAACTAATTATGCATGCATAGAAAAGTCTGCTCGATGATCATAGAATCCCAAATAAAGTGACTTACATCTCTGCATTTCAGAACAACTGGTTTTGTAAAAGCCTGAACCTGAGTCAACGAAATCTCTTTCGAATCCTGAAACGATGGCAGTACCATGTTAAACAACAATTATGATGGGAATAAAAGAAGCTAACCAGAAATAGTTAACTTCTTGGAATTATCGTAAAATTTTCAGATTTAAAATTCCTACAGCTTTAAGAGATTGCTAAGTAGCTATATCAGCATGAAGTCAAAACAGCCCTCACACAGATACTATCGGTTTCCAATCTAAGATAAGCATAGAAAGCACAGATGTTACATAAAAACAAATCAAACAGCATCATCAGGAAAAGTAATGTTCGACAGACTGCAAAAAAAAAAAAAAAAGTGAATCCTGTACTAGGAGCATGTGAATCTGATATTAGGCCCCAAACCATAAGAAAAGTTAGCAGTGCAGTTCCTATCAAGTAAAAGAGATTAATATAGAATATATACTTGAAATTCAATTAAGAAAATCAAATAAACAAAAAATAATTGTAGAAAACAGAGTAAAAATATTCTTTTTGACTTAATTTTATTACTGAGCCGAATGGCTTGTTTATATAGACTCTTGTTGCAAGAGTTTTACAATAACTAAAAACTTAGATAACTAGAACTCTAATCTCCTAATGAGATAAGAGTTTCAACATACTAATAACTCCTAGAATATAGGGGTTAGTCCTAATCGACTTAATCCTATTTAATAGGATTTTATCCTAATAGTAATAATATTATTATATCTAATACTCCCCCTCAAACTGGTGTATATATGTTGTATATACCCAGTTTGAATGAAAGTTCATCAAAGGTAACTCTTGGAAGAGCTTTTGTGAGGATGTCTGCCAGTTGTTCCTTTGTAGACACATACTTCAAATTTGCCACTCCACTATTGGCTTTCTCATGTATGAAGTGTCGATCTATTCTGTCATGTTGTACAGGGTTCTTAGCTATACTCATAGCTGACTGGCTATCACTGAAAATCTCCCTTCATCATTATCCAGTTCTAGCTCCCTTAGTAATTTTTTTGATCCACATTCCTTCACAAAGTCCAAGGGCCATAGCTCTGAATTCTGACTCAGCACTGCTTCGAGAGACAACAGCTTGTTTCTTGCTCCTCCATGTGACCAGATTTCCCCATACATATGAACAATAGCCACTAACAGATCTTCTATCTGTTAACTCTCCTGCCCAGCTAGCATCAATGCAGATCTTTACATTTCTGTTTTGATTTTTCCTAAATATAAGCCCTGCTCCAGGAGTATATTTCAGGAACCTTAGAATCCTGATCACTGTGTCCATATGTTCTTCCTTAGGATCACTCATGTGTTGACTGACAATACCCACAAAGTAAGTAATGTCTGGTCTTGTAAGAGACAGATAAATTAGTTTACCTACCAATCTTGATAGGTTTCCTTGTTAGCTGGACTTCCATTCTTCTCTTGGCAGAACTTTAAGCCTGGATCCATAGGTGTATCAGCAGGTTTGCATCCCAGTATTGCTGTTTCAGCAAGGTCTAGCACATATTTTTGTTGGTTGATAACCAATCCTTCTTTGAATCTTGCAACTTCCATACCTAGAAAATATCTCATGTTTCCTAGGTCCTTGGTTTCAAACTCTCTTGCAAGATTCATCTTTAGATCTCCTATCTCTTCTTCATTATTTCCAGTGATTATAATATCGTCTACATATACTATTAGCAATGTGATCTTACCATTTGGCCCAACTTTCTTGAATAGAGTGTGGTCTGCATGACTTTGTTTAAATCCACCTTGTATCATTGCTTTGGCAAATCTGTCAAACCATGCTCTCGGTGATTGCTTCAAGCCATAGAGTGATTTCTTGAGTTTGCAGACAGTGTTCTTAGTGAATCTCCCTTCCAGTCCTGGTGCAACCTCCATATATACATCTTCCTCAAGATCTCCATTTAAAAAGGCATTTTTAATGTCTAATTGATGCAATTTTCAGTCCATATTGACAGCAACAGATAGCAAAATTCTAGTTGTGTTTAACTTTGCAACAGGAGCAAATGTTTCTTGATAGTCTATCCCATAAGTTTGAGAAAATCCTTTTGCTACCAGCCTCGCCTTATACCTTTCTATACTTCCATCAGAATTGTATTTAATGGTGAATAACCATCTGCACCCAACAGCCCTTTTTTCAATTGGCAATTCTGTTAAGCTCCATATGTCGTTCTTTTGTAAGGCTTGTATCTCTTCTTCCACTGCCCTTCTCCACTCAGGAAATTGAAATGCTTCTGCTACACTTTTTGGTATCTTTTCTCCATTAATGCTGGCAGTAAAAGCTCTATACTCAGGTTGTAATTTTCCATATGCAACATACCTGTTTATTGGATGTGCAGTGCATTTTCTTACTCCTTTCCTAATGGCAATAGGAAAATCATCAAGTTCCATTATTTCATTTCTCTGAGTTTCTTTCTTATCTCCTGGTCCAACAGTATCACTTTCAGTTTCAATAACAGGAGTCAATTCTGGTATTTGGCCAATGCTAGGTTGATCTACAGTAGCTTTCTTTTTCCTTGAATAAACTTGAAGTTGAGGTGTTATGTTTTCAAGGTCATTGTCAGGTTGTTTTTCCAAATTGGAAGGACTAGGTTGTTGTGATAAAAGAGAAGATAACTCAATAGGATTATTAATTTCATGACTGGAATTTTGAGTTTCTGACTGAGGAAGAGTAAGAATAGGGATTGGTAGGGTAGGTGGTATTGGAAGAAAGGTTTGCTCAGGCTGAAATTCCTTAAAACTCTCCCCCTGAATTTCTGCCTTAGAGAAATAGGGTGTATCTTCAAAAAAAGGTGACATCAAAGGAAACATAAGTTTTCCTTGTGGATGGACAATAACACTTGTAGCCTTTTTGACTGGAAGAGTAACCTATAAAAACACATTTTATAGATTTGGGATCTAATTTAGTTTGATGGTGTTGATGAATGTGGACAAAAGCAGTACACCCAAACACTCTAGGAGGAAGTCTATTATCCAAAGGTTTAAAATGAGGGAAGTGATTGAGAAGAACTTCAGTGGGGATTTTGAATCCTAGAATTCTACTGGGCATCCTATTTATGAGATAGGTAGCAGTAAGAAGTGCTTCTCCCCAAAAATACTTAGGGGTAGAAGCAGAAAACATTAGAGATCTAGTGACTTTTAGGATGTGACGATTTTTCCTTTCTGCAACTCCATTTTGTTGGGGTGTATTGACACAGGAGGTAAGGTGGACAATTTTTTTTTCCTTAAAGAAAGAACTAAGAGAGGTACTAAAGTATTCACTCCCATTGTCACTTCTTAGGATTTTAATTTTCGTATCAAACTGGGTTGCAATTTTATGATAAAATTCTCTAAAGATAGTTGCAACCTCAGATTTTTCTTTTATAAGATATACCCAAGTTGTTCGAAAGTAATCATCAATAAATGAGATGAACCACCTATACCCAGAAATGGTTTTGATAGAAGAGGGAGAGACCCCAGATGTCACTGTGAATGATGGAGAAGGGTGATGTGGGCTCATATTTGACTGAGGTATAAGGTTTCTTAGTCTGTTTGGCAAACTGACAAAACTCACAAGAAAAAGAAGATGGATTTTTATTAACAAATAAATGTGGTAACATCTTAGATAAATAAAAGAAGCTAGGATAGCCTAATCTATAATGCCATAGTAAAATATCATATGTACTAAAGGTGGACAGAAAAGCATGTTTCCTAAGGTTGATGGGGAGGGGAACATGAGGAGAGACACATCCTTCAAGTATGTATAAGCCCTTGATTAACCTAGCATTGTCAATCACCTTCCTCGAGTCCTGTTCCTGAAAAAGACAACCACCAGAGCGAAATAGAACATCATAATTGGATTCTTGAATTAACTTGCAGACAGATAACATATTACATGCAAGCTTAGGAACATAAAGCACATTAGGAAGAACTAAATTGGTATTTAATTTGACTAAGCCACTCCCTTTAACATCAGTAAGGGTGCCATCTGCTATTCGAATAGATGCTGGAAGAGTGGTAGCACCATAATTTCCCAAGAGGGTCAAATTTCCTGTCATGTGGTATGATGCCCCTGAGTCTATTATCCAGTGAATAGATTTATGGGATACAAAAGTACCTGCAGTAGTAGCATGGGCAATGTTTGAAGATTTGGCTGTCAGATTACTGAATATTTGTTGTAGTTCAGCAATTTGTTCTTTACTAAAGCTACTGGATGAGTCTTCCTGGGTAGCTACATTAGCTTCTTTCTGGAATCTCGATCTACTAGGCTTCCAATCAGGAGGTTTCCCATGTAGTTTCCAGCATTGGTCTATCACATGACCAAGTTTTTTACAATGCTCACACCAAGGTCTGTTTCTCCTTTGGTAATTCTTAGGAGTGAAACTAGTGACAAGTGCTGAAGCATCTGGTAGAGTAGCTGCTGGAACCATTAATGTTCTTCTACTCTCCTCTCTCCTTATATCAAAGAACACCTTTTGGACCAAGGGAAGAGGCTTGGTTGCTAGAATTCTGCCTCTGGCTCCATCAAATTGGAGCCAAATTCGCTATTCAACCCAGATAAAAACTGAAATACTCTCCTCTGGTTTTTCTTTTGACCATAAAAGAGATTGTCTTCTTGGCACTTCCACTCATTCTTTTCATATAGATCAATTTGTTGCCAATATTTGTTTAGAAGGACATAGTATTGTATCACTGTAAGTTCTCCTTGTCGAAGATCCTTAATGAGATTCTCTACTCGAAAGAGCTCAGAGGTATTATCAGTACTGGAATAGGTATCTCTTGCTGCATTCCAAATCTCCGCTGCTGTTTGGTATAGCATGAAATCTTCTCCTATTTCAGGCAACATGGAGTTGATTAACCATGACATGATCATGGTATTTTCACTCATCCATGTGCTGTAATTAGGGTCTGTTGGTGCTGGGATCGGCATGGAGTCAGAGAGGTACTGGATCTTCCTTCTTCCAGTGATGTAGAGTCTGACTGATTGGGACCATGGCAAGTAGTTATTGCCATTTAGTTTGTAGGTGGTTATCGGAGTTGGGGATGAATCAGATAATGAAAAATCTGATTGAGGGGAATTGTTATTCTGAGAACTAATCTCAGAAGAAGATTGATCAGGATTAGTCATGATTATAAGACTATCCGAAAGAAATAAGGATGAAGGGATCTGATTTCGAAAAAGGGAAAATCAGGATCGCTCTAACCTGATACCATGTAGAAAACAGAGTAAGAATATTCTCTGTGACTTAATTTTATTACTGAGCCGAATGGCTTGTTTATGTAGACTCTTGTTGCAAGAGTTTTACAATAACTAAAAACTTAAACAAATAGAACTCTAATCTCCTAATAAGATAAGAGTTTCAACATACTAATAACTCCTAGAATATAGGAGTTAGTCCTAATCGACTTAATCCTATTTAATAGGATTTTATCCTAATAGTAATAATATTATTATATCTAACAATAATGATCCAATCTTTTTCATTTTTTACGGAGACCCAATTATAAGCATTTTACTCAGGCTCAAAAAACAGTCAAGTACGGTCACCACAGCATGAAGTTCAAAGTGTATATATATATATATAAAGTTACGTGACGGCAATCCATATGGATTGGTAAGGTAACCATAGTTACAATCACTTACATGCAGCACAACATCCACATATAGTTGTTGCAGAAAAAAAAAGTAGTGAATCTTAATCTATCATAAGACTATATTACTTACCTCCAGTCCATCAATAGTCTCCTTATATCCCTGCTGCACATTTTCTCTAGTGAGAGTCTCCTCGGGACAATTCTGGGTCTGAGGATGAAAATCAGGGGGGGCAAGTCTGAAACGGATAAAAAAACTAGTAGTACGCAAGATGTCCAATAACTTAAGCTGAAGTTTATCCCTATGTTTGAATTGCACTAAAACAAGGGAAAGGAAAGTAAGTAGCTTTCTATTGTTGAGATAAATTTTTTAAAGCAGGAGAATGTGAAGGGAGTTGAAATCCCTTACTTCCCCATGAAACCCTTCATTTTTATTTATCCCATTTAGGGAGGAAATATTTGGAAAGGAAAGTATTTTTTAAAGATATAATATACTTTTTCTATCCTTTTAATCTCCTACATGATTCATTTTATAAAAAAAGGATGTAATTGAAAAATAGCCATTATAATGAACAATTTTTTTCATTTCTGTAGTTTAACCAAAGGCTGTGAGAGTTCCTTTACTTTACTTTACTTTCCCTTATGAACTTTAACTATTCAAACAAAATACACAGGTACCATTTCCTTTCTTTCCCTAAATTTCATGTCTTTTCCATTATAATTATTTATCCAAGCATAGTGCAAGAATCGAACCAATCAGACAATCAACTTAGTCACTTTCCAACCCATAATATAAAGCAATAAAAAATAACATACAACCTAAAAAGATGAGTTCAAAGTCATTTTAGTAGGACCATCAACTCGGTCAGTTTTGCCATCCACTAGTTCAAAGCAACTATAAGCAACACATAACCTTATTCTGAGGAATTACTAAATCATTCTGCATAAATACTATTAACACAACTACTCAATTCAAATGCATAAATTACCTGGAATTTAGAGGTTCCTTGTCACACTTCAATTTGTAGGGAGCTAATTGAGAATGCCGCCTACAAAATTAAAAAAAATGAGATTGGGTAGGAAAAAAAGTGTACTTCTTGCAAGTACACAGCTTCACAATCTAGAAAATGTCAAGGATAAATATGCTTTGAGAGAGAGTCTCATCTCAGTATGGAAAATATATAGTCAGAAAACACAAATGATTTGTTAAAACAAGAAAGGTGTCAGACAATACGATGCATCATACACAATCACAGAGTCGGACAAAAGGGAACAAATATTCGGTACAAGACTTAGAAAAAACTAATTCCAAATAGGTGTTCTTGTAAGTATGAGCGCAAAATATTCTCAAAATGAGATCATTAATTGAAAATCCATACAAAGAAAAATATCCTTAAATATAATCAAACATGGATTTTAGAATCAATAAATGAAGTCAATTCAAGGAAACAAGTATATGTGAATAGAACATAAAACAACAAAGTATTTGTATACCTAGAATTCAATGCGAAGTTGGATGGTAGTGAAGATGAGTCAGCCCGGGAAGTATCCCTGGATGTGGCTCCTCCTATACTGTTATTAACTGCACTAGTGCAGCTGGAAGCATGATACCTTTGCATTTCTCCCAACTATCAGCGGCATACTTCTTCCAGCATCAAATCCTAAGAAGAAATGTCAATGCAATACTGCACATTGTTAAAAAAGGGTAATGGAAATCAGGATTCAGAACCACCATATAATGCATAAGTAAAGTGACATTGAAAATAAAATTGAGAAAGAATAGATTCGATGAGTGTGCCACCTCAAACATGAAATGTACAAATCAACATGACTCTAACCTGTCAAGAAATGGAAAGAAGACATCACATCCAAAGGGAAATTTCATTTGTGTTTTAGAGACAAAGAACAGCAAAGCAACAATCGATGAAAGAAAACACAATTTTGATAACTAATGCAATTATTTGAAATCAAGAATGAATATTTTTTAAAAAATCACACCCTTGGTCAAACATAAGTCAATACATGTGCTCAGTTGCAGTATCAGAAAATTATATAAATAAAAAACTCCAGAGCATTGACACTCAAAAAGGGGGAAAAGGGATGTACAATTCAAATTTCAGAGATTCTAGGAGATGGAGTTGTGAACCTTTCTTCATTTGAATGCTTAAGAAAACATGACCTAACAGCGTAACTCAGTGACCAATTAACAAGTAGTACACAAGTTACACCAGAGACCATGACAACTGAGAAAAGTCACTTCTAGTTTACTAGCCTGAACAACACAATTTAGCTGCAAAACTCTAAATATCATATAATTAAACTTGATAGCTTTGTTCTACTAAGAACAGATCCAATAAATTCACAAATCTATTTGACACCATTAGTTTAGACAAAACTTTTTATGTCGCACAAATCCATTCAAAACTTTAAAACTCTTAGCATGTTTCAATAATCATTTAAAATTTAAAGTTAAAATAAAATAAATTCACTCCCAGCAGTTCAAAATGCTGACGAGGAAGGCAAACTCAAAAGGCACACAACAAAACAACAGCATTAAACAACCAAATGGCTTCGAACTATTAAAATAAACCAAGAGAAACAACCAACACATAAAACTAAAAAATGCTTCCCTCCCCAGGTAACTCAACCCAATTTACCATCAAAGCACATAAGAAATAACCAAAAATTTACAGTTTTGATTCAGCAATGAACCAAATCCACGGAATCAAGCAGACCCCCAACATTGAACTAAACGCAAGCTACGCTCTTTACATACTAAAAAGCTAAAATTAGAAACCAAATCTTCAGCCTAAGACTATTGGAAAAACAAATTCAATGGCACGAAACAAAAACTAGGGTTTATGCGAGCTGAAAAATATTGACCCTATCTATCTTTCCTCAGATTGTTGAAGGTAGGGCTTTGATGGCAAATTCGTAAACTAATGCAAAAGGAAACAAAAGACTAAATAAGTAACAAGAAACATACGAGGAAGATTGAGATTGCAAGCGAAGAAATGAAGGCTACCTCTGATTTTGAAAAATAGGGATTTCGAAACAGAAAAGAGGGGCGAAATCTAGCTAGAGAAATTCGAAGGGTGTGGGTCTTTGACTAATTTTTTCTTTAGCTTTTGGCTGATCTATGAGATTAGGAATTTGTAATTGGCCTGCTGTTGTTCTTGCTTTCCTCCCAAACAATTAAAAATAGGGGAGAAATTGGGGGATGTGATCTACACAAATTGGGGGAAAATCTATTTTTTATTTCTTTTAGGGTTTGATTTCCCATTTTGTCCTCGAATCGTTTTGTTATCTTATCCCTCTTCGGAGGAGAGAAAAAGTGGGGGCTAAAATGGTAAATCAATTGTTATAAAGTGTTAATTAAGTAGATTGAATCCTAGTTGAGATCGTGGGAGTGGCATACTTTTCAAACTTTGGGTTTAAAAACATGAAACAGATATGTTTGGTTTATACGATATAAGATTATTTTTAAAATTAAAATTTTTAAAATATAATGGAGTAGTATTATTTAATATATTATTTAAGATATTATTTTATTTTATTTTATTTTATTGATAGGAATATAATATAATATAATATAATAATATTTGGTTGATGGAATATAAAATTATTTAAAAGTAAATTTTATTAAATTATCTCTATTTATATTTTATCTTTAATTGTTTAAACTTTTAATATTATATTAAAAATATTTATATTAAAAATCAAACAATTATTTTTATTACAACAACTAAAATTTACAAATATTTAACATATTCTAAATATAATTAATATCTTAAACAATTTTTGACAAACTATGACATAAATATATAGTATATTTATTTTTATCATAATATATAATAAGAAATTTGGTTGATTTTTTAATAACTAAAATAATTATGTAAATCATTAAAAAAGAATTTAGGTTAGAAACTTGCCCTAAGAATATATATTATTTTGTTAAACAAATGATTAAGTTTTCTAACAAATACTCATAACTATATTTTTAACCCATAAATAAATTAATTTTATAATTTTGTATTTTAACTCATTCGATGTCAAATCAAATTCAAGTAAACTTGAATTAATTATACTAGTTTCATTTTCATAAACTTAAAATTCTCGCATCAAAATATGAAGTTTAAACTTGAATTTTTTTTCATCAGTAAGAAGTGTCTTTATATAAAAAGCAACGTAACAATCTCAATCTAATGTCTTTATTTAAATATTTTATTGAATATTTTTACAGTTGTAATTTTTTCTTTTATTTAAATATTAAAATATTTTTTAAAATATGTATAAAACTATTTAAATATTAAATTAATATAAAATAAAATTATTTAATAAATTTATGTCATTTAAATATGCTAGAAAGGATCCAAATTAAAAAAACTCATTATTTTAAGGGTAAATTTATCTAATGTGGTGGAAATTGAAAAATAACTAAGGGAAGGGTAAGAATCACATTCTCATAATGTTGGCAAAAAAGTCTATTGTTGATAATAATCTTTTCCGAATCGATGAGAATAAGGACAAACCAAACATAAGAATAAGATTTCAAAAAAAAATTAAATATTTTTTTTAACTAAATGTCCCCTAAAAGTAGTAATTATAAAATAATATTGATTAATAAATATTTTTAATTTTTTATTATAAATATCTATTATATAAATAAAATAATTTAAATTTGTATTTTTTTAAGATAAACATTATTTATTTTTCATTAAAGTAATTAATAGGTTCAATATAACAATAAATTTGAATTAATTGGTATCGATATTGCAGTATAAAGAGAAGATATAATATTTTTTTGATGTAAAAGGGAATGCAACTATGAGCCTCGTTAAAAACCTCCCTAAACCTAATTGGAAGAAAAGAGTACTCGTAGCGGCATTATACAAATTTAAACAAAAACTTAAAACCCACAAAACATCAAGCCAAACCTATGGACTTGTCCCGATCAAGTAAAATCTGAATTGCATTAGGTGGTTTCAAGAACACCCGCACCAAATCCTCAGTATTTCGCATGATCTTAGCCAACAGGTCTGCTACACCATTAGCCTCTCTTCCCGCATGTACAATCCTAACGTCCCATGCATGTACAAGTAGATATATTTATTTATAAAGTATATGTTTATTATCAAAGAATTAAGAATATATTTTAATAGATATTACCTTGTAATATTCTTTAAATCATTTAAAAATAATAATATTAATAATAATAATAATAATAAATGTTAAAAGAAAACCTATGCTAATAATTAATAAATATTTGGTGCAATGACTTGACATATTATTCTTTTAAAGAGAATTTATATTCAAACCTTAAAAAAGATATTATTAAAAGATAGATTTACGAGTTACACACATGAAACATAAAACAAAAAAATGAACATATATTATCTCATAAAAATTTATGATAATAAATAAATAAATAATACTTGGGTAAATGTTTTATTGTTTTACTAGTAAATAATATTTTGAAACAAAATTAAAGATTTGAATTATTTTAGATGTTTAACTAGTTAAATTTATTCATTTATATGTTTAGTAAATAGATAATTTTATAGTGGATTAGAATAAAATTTTTCGATCTGACAAGAGGCTGCTTAAGAGCATTTTGAGTTAAAGGTTTGAGTAATTAATAAAGAGGCTGCTTAAATTGACATATTTTGATCACAACTGTTAAAATTTTAACGGATGGATGATACAAAGATGACATAGTAATTAATGAAAATTTATAAAATTATATATTTAATACCTATTATTTACCTATTAAATGAATTTAGTCTTAATTTTTATTAAATTAATCACTTAATTTATCTTATTTAATATTTAATATATTTATTTCACTCTAATCAGAAAGTGAGGTGATAACACGTGTCACAATCTAATAAAAGAAAAATTACGAAGGTTGATGCATTTGGGGAATTAAACTTGAGACCTAGTGGATGTAAAATTCACACGCTTACAACTACAACAACAAACTCTTAGAGATATAAAATGCACCATTTTATATACATATCTTATTAAACAGTAAATGTTAAGAAAAAAAGTAAAAATAATTAAAATATGAATCGGACCTAAACCACTTTGAAATATTAAATATTTGAATATTTTAATTAAAATATTTAATTTTTAAATTAAAATATTTGAATTAAAATATTCGAATATTAAATATTTGAATAAAAATATTGAAATATTAAATATTAAAATATCAAATATTTTAATAAAAATATTCAAATTTTAAAAATTTAAATATTTTAATTTTAATATTAAATATTTTAATTCAAATATTTTAATTAGAATATTAAATATTTGAATTTAAATATCTAATATTTTAAGTAATTTATGTTCGATTTGTCTTTCAATCAATTTTACTTTTTTTCTCTAACATTTACTGTTTTATATGATATATATATACAATGGTGCATATTATATCATTAAGAATGGGATGGTATAATGATAAATAGGGATGTAAAAAGTTGACCCAACCTGAAAACCTGACTGAAACCTGTTCGAGTTAGAACTTGTTCGACTCAGAACCTGTTTTGACCCAGGGATATAATGACCCGAACTCGATCTGTATCCTATTGTTTTTTACCCGAACCCGAGTTGGACCTATTACTGTAGTAACCGAACCCGAACTGTATATGACCGAGAATGACCTAATCCCGATTTTAACCTGTTACTGTGGACCTGAAACCTGACCTGCATCTGAATGAAACAAACTTGAACCCGAGTTTGATCTAGAAGATAATCGATATTACCCGACTGAATCGACCTGAGACCTGATTTTACCCAACTTGTTTTGAACCCGACATGATAAATGACCGACTTGTTTTGAACCCGACCTGTTATTGACCTGAACTAATATTAATAAAACTTAATATTTACGAGACATAATTAAGTATATCTATAATTTAATAAATTTAAAATATTGGTAAATATAATTAGTTTGAAAAAATTGAATTAGACATGAGAATTAATTTAGGGATTAATATTTAAATTTAGTATTACATATTTAATTAAATTAATTTATTTACTATTTTATTTAGTTTTAATGTATTTAATTTTAATTATAATTTTAAAATAATATTTTAATAAAAATTATAATTTTAAATTAATATTTAATTAAGTTAAATTAACTTATTGCACTTATGATTAATTAAGCTAAATTAAAATATAAAAACATAAATTACAAACGTAATTAAAAGAATTCTAAAATCAAATTTAGATTTTTATTAAATTAATCTAAATTATGACTTAATTAAATTAAAGTAAAATAATTGATAAATAAAGAAAAATACAATTGATAAAAAAAGAGTAAAAAGACCAAATTTTGTAGGGAAATAAGCCACTCATTTTTTAAGTTTTAGATTAATTTACTTTTAGTGTAAAAATTTTGCATGAATATAAGTTACCCAAAATTTTTTTGGGGAATTAGAAATAAATTTTGATTATTATATAAAAAAGAAAAAAAATAAAATTTTGGAGGGAATTAATATATATAGTAAATTTTGGAGGATTATTATTATTATTACAACATATAATCAAATAATAAAGTTTGATTAAATATTATCAATTAAAAATATAAAAAAGGGAGATTAGATTTAGATATTCATTTGACACTACTCTAGGTCGAATAAAAATTTTCACATATTTTTACATAGGTCGCACCTAAAAAATCAAAACTTGCTCGATAAGTCACCCGAAAATGTGATTCAACTTTCCAATCTCCTTCAAACTTGTTCCTCTAACACTTGACCTAATTCAAGCATCAAAACCAGAGGGTTTAGTGCATTATAACACAACCAAACATCCCTCAAGTCGGACCAATACATGGCAGCCCCTAAAATCACCATAAAACTTAACTGAAACTCACTAAAAACCTCTCCAAACACCACCTAAACCTTAGGTCCGGGATTAGATACTTAAAATCCATCTTAATTACATATAAACACTTAAAGATTCATGTATTTAGGAAACAAAAACATCCATATAAAACCCTTTATCGAAAATCAAGAAAACAATATAATTTTTATTAAGAAAACCGATTTTATTGATTCAAGACTTTAAAGATTGATGTAATCAGTCAAGAACTTATGAATTTTATTAAAGAACTTTAGGTTTTAGAGTTTTGAATGATTCTCACCTCCAAAATTGATCCAACCCCTTCCAAGGTTTAAAAACAAGTAAAACCGAAGAAAAACGAAGAGATTTTGAAGAAGAAAATATAAAGAATTAACCAAAAGAATTTTTATTGAAAAGATTGGTTTTTACCTTTGAAAAGATGATGGATTGATTGCCAAAAAGAGGAGAAGTCAAAATATAAAAAATATAGGTTTTTGTTTTGATGAAAAATAGGTTTTTAGGATTAATATTAAGTTATTTGGGCTATTAATTAAAATTATGGGTTATGGGTTATTAAAAAAGGCCCTTGGAAGGTTTAGATCAGCTAGTATAGAAGTAGACTCATCAGCACTAAGCAAGGTCCATGGCATGCCACTCCACATAATCCGCTAAGGAACCCATCAACACTAAGCAAGGTCCTAACGAGTCTTCTACATAATATAATATCGGTAACCCATAAGCACTAAGCAAGGTTACCGGCTTACTTTCTATATAATATTTACTTTAGTTACCCATCAACACTAAGCAAGGTTACTAGGTTATCATATCTCATAATAATAATAATATACTCTAGGCAACCTATCAGCACTAAGAAAGGTCTCTAGTAAGCCACATAACTCACGTGTATCAAACTGAACCCTTAATAGTTTCAAATATCGATTTATACCATTAAATTTTCAATTATTATCCGATTATCTCGTAAATGGGATTAGGAGCCTATTTCCGGTCTCAATATTCAGTTTATAGTTTAAACAACCCATAGGAACCCCTAGAATAAAATATGGACCCCTAAACTCGACCCTTAAAATATTGGGTAGATTGCTCAAGCATATCGAAATGCCTACAAAGGAGGTATCGAAACGCCTCCAGTATCAATATCTTCTCATGTGTATCGATACGCCTTGACGTTGACTTTAGACCAAGGAAACCATATATCGTTCCACTAAACACAGTATCAAAACGATTTGCCACTGGAAATTTAGGATTGAAACACAAGATAGGCCTTCCGAAACGCCTGCATTTCATGCCTTAAATTACTCTCTAGTGTCTCGATACGCCTATCAAGGCTATTGATACCCCTGCACGAAAATGAAGGTTTGAAGCTTCTAATTACTTAGAACTCTATTAAAAAACCATACATTCAATCCCAAATCGTTCCTACACTCTAAGAGGATATAAACATGTTTAAACTCTAAAAACGGAGGTTAATCAACAATTACTCAATCCACCATTAAAGGACATTTTAAGCTACCAAGTAATCAATCAATCAAAAACATGCAACAAATGATAAATCTATGAAATGCATGATGATTAAGAGGTTAATCAACAATTACTCAATCCACCATTAAAGGACATTTTAAGCTACCAAGTAATCAATCAATCAAAAACATGCAACAAATGATAAATCTATGAAATGCATGATGATTAAGAGTTTTAGGAGTACCAACCTTAAGTAAAAAACACAACAAACACGTCCTCTCTTATCTTCTTCAGGCTTTCTCATTGCCTAAGCTTTTGGAAGACTCTCCTACTTGCTTCTCTACAAGGGAAGATAAGCAGTGAATTAGAAACCACGGAGAGGATTCTTAGAGTCTAAAAACAATGAAAAATTAGGATTTAAACCCTCAAAAACCCATTCCCGAACTACACCATAAACCCCTTCTTAAACCTTCCTCTTCACCAAACCAACACATGTTTACCTTATTTTATAGATCACCTTGAGCGTAATAACCTTGCCTCTTATATCAAAACGAGATTTCCAAACAAACTCTCAAAGATTTCACCTTTAACTCTTTCTTTTCTTGCAACCAAGATAAGGAAGAAAGAATGGAAGGAAAAGAGAAATAAGGTCACTTTCTACAGAGAAATAACCCCTTTAACTCCTTATTTCACCCCATTTATGTATTTACAAAAATGCCTGTAATCACTAATTTTATCCGGGGTAAACCCGTTTTAATTTTTATCGAATAATGGGCTCAATAATTATTAAAACTCAAATTACTAGTTTACATTATATATCATATGATATTTAAATAGTACCATCCTTTTATAATTCAAAATCCAAAAAAATATTAATGCTACTATAACTTATAGTTTAATTCTTTTTTCTTTTCATATATGTTAATCTTCGGTTGCCAATATATAAGGATATATTAAGTTCTTACTTTATTATTTTCGGCTGCTTATTATTATTATTATTATTATTATTATTATAAATAAATATTAAATAAACAAACCCAATACAAATAAATAACAAACCCATTAAAAATATTAATAGTCCAATTACAATATAAAACCCAAAAATATATATAAGCCCACAATATTATAATAGCACAAGGCCCAGAATTAATTTAATTACATTCGGCCCAAACCTAAGCCCAACCGGTTTAATTAACAAAACCCTAATCTAATGCCCCTTTGTGGCCCTGCAGCCGCCTAATGAGGACCGTCAGATCGGCACTTCAATCCAACGGCTCAGATTGAGGCAGATGAAGAACCTTCTAGCTTCCCCACGCGCCCACGTGCTGCCGCTTGGAGTGCCCACGCGCGCGTGTAGCCCATGCGCAGGCTCTTCAAATGCCAGGAGCCTCTTCGGTTTTCTTTCCCGTCGCCGACAACGATCCACCGTCCGTTGGTTTCCCCTCGTAGAACAATTCCCATTTACGAACAAACAAGGCATCAGAAAGGATTCCAAGCATCAACAAATATGATAACCGAAAATGGTAAAATTTCAGATCGATGGGGACTTGCAGCAGACCAAGAAACATATTCAGAGAGGCACATGAATACAACCAAAAAATGCTCGGAACCAAAAAAAAATGTAATTTTTATTCTCATGTAATTAAGGGTATAAAGCAGAAACCCCTAACACTTTGTATATTCATTCGAAAAAAATATAGAACGGAACTTCAGAGAAAAAGGTATCCTTTTTTCAGTTTTCTTGACATGCATAAAGAAAAAAGGGTTTTCAAGGTTTTTTTCTTTACCTGTCGGAGTGTAGGCTGCCCTCTCGTCCTTCTCTGGTGATAATCCCACAGCCACCGTGCTGTTAAAGGGTGAACCGAGACGCGAAGGGTCTTCGCCCCTCCTTCCGTTCTTCGCTTTGAAAGGGAACTCATCGCTTATTTTAGTTTCTTTTCTAAAAAGGGGGAAGAACACTGTTTTTGATTCTCTTTTTGATTTCTCTTGCGACAGAGGGGTTGGCGTTTGTTTAGGTTACGCAAAGAGAAGGAAGACTCATTCTTCACTTCGTTGGCCGCCGCTAGCGGCGGCCGCTACGACCCTGGTCGGAGGTTTGAAGGTGGTTTTCTGGGTTCAGGTTTCTTGTTCTTCATCTTTCACCCCAGTTCTTCATTTTTCAGAAGAACTCCCATGAGTTCTTAATGTTTCTGAAGAAGAATGGGGAGAAAGGGAGGGTCTGAAAATGTTTCTCTTTTAAAAGTTATGTTTTATACCGAGCCCTTCTAGAAAATAGTTTAATTAGGGACATTAAATCCCTCTGTGTTCTCATCTTTGCACCTCAGACCCCCGAAATTTTAAATTTGTTTTCATTTTGGTCACATTTCGGGCCACAACTGTTTTTTTAATTTCGTTCAAATCCTTTAAAGGTCCTTCCGTGTCTCTGAGCTCTCTTTCAGGCCATTCCTCGTTCCTAAACAACGGGGTGAGGGTCTGGGATTTATGGAATCATTACGATTTAGCCCCGGCCTGGAATTAATTTTCGTTTATTCCCCGATTAGGTCCTCTGTTTTCCTGATATCCTTAAGTATGATACTAATTTTTCGAAAACCTCCATTTTGGTCCCTGATTTTAAGTCCCCGAATAATTTTCGTTTCTGTTTCGGACCCAAAATTTTGTTTTTACTTCAAATCGCCTCTTTTGCAGTCTTACTTAAGTCTTTATTTTACTTTAGCATGCATTTTATTTTATTTCATATTTAATTTATTTATGTGCCATAGCTTGTTTATTTATTCGTTCACATTTGTTTATTTATTTGTTCCCATGTTATGTTGTATTTACTTTTATGCATATTTTACGGATCGAAATAACAATCAACTAATTAATTAATGAGTTAATATTTACTTTACTCGATCGTAGCGAGCCCGACACCAACGAAGTGGTGGCGGTGTATATGTCTATCTTCGAGTAAAGAGGCGTTAAAATACACCCGAATTCTTAAATAAATAGTCGATTTAATACCACTTCAAATCGTAAATTCCCAAATTAATCGAGCGATAAATTTCATCAAAGGTACCAATTTTGGGCGTTTAAAATGTCATCCCTTTTAAACCGTAACCGACTCCCGAACCCTTGTTTTTTTAATCTCTGGTTTTACGGTGTCCGGTCTACCAAAGTGACCGGTGGCGACTCCTTTTGTTTTTGAATTTTTCAAACTATTTTCCAATATTTCTAATTTTTTTAACCATGTTAAATTTATTATTAAATCTTTTCAATTATTTTCATAAAATCCCTAATTTCAAAATTATTTTTTATCTCTAAAACCCTAATTTTAACCCAATTTTCAAATTTCCCCTTTCCAAATCACGATTTCCTTTTTCAATCAACATTTCAATTAAATCCCTAATTTTCTAATTTTAACCTAGTTTTTTCACTAGCGACCTTTACTTCCCAAACTCCGATTTTAAAAAGGGTCGTTACAATGCCTCCACTAAACGAGGCCCAACTCTCAACCCAACAAGCATAAGGACAAAAACCACTCAACCCGGTGCCCAAAACCGAAGCTCAACTCTTTGGGTTAACCCAAAACTCAGATCTGAATCCGGGTCATGACAACTTCTATATATATACCAAACGCAAAAATGCGTCGTTTTAATAGCTCTTGACCCACGTAGTGACCCGACCCAGAGAGAAGGATCCGCGCATTATGGTCAATGGGCTAATTACCTGACTCGTCCTTCAAAATCTGGGATGTTTGGTTTCCAGTTACGATATAATATCCATTTCAGTCCCCAGGCTTGTAGTGTCTCTTTGTCTAGAAGGGTTTAATCCCCTGTTCGGCCCTTCAGATTAATTCACCAGTCACATTTTCGTCCTTTCTTATTTGACTTATTTCTAATTTCATTCAATTTTATCCCTGAACTTTATTTTCCTTTCAATTTCGTTCATTTTAATTCTATTTAATTTCTATTTATTTAATTTTCGACCCTTAATTTTGAATTTATTTATTTTCATTCCCTAATTTACCTTCTAATGTATTATGTTTTACTTATTATTTCTTTTCATGCATGTATATTAGTATGGTTTTGCACATCACTTGTATATTTTCACTTTACGTAACATTTAACTTACATTTTTATTTATTGTATTTATATTTATTATTTATTTATAATGTCATATATGTATTTTATGTCTTACATAGTTGTCTTTTTTTCTCTATGGCATGTGTATTTTATTAAGTATATATACATTAATATAGTAACGTGCCTTGCTTGCATTTGAATATTGTTATAATTTATTTAGCTTGTTTTATTGTTATTATTTATGGCTTGTTTAGTGTAGGATTTACTTTATTGCATTTAATTTCTCTCATATAAATTATTGTAATTTAATTTTTCGTACTTTTATTTCTCTTGTATTTGTTCGTCTTTGTAAGTATTCGATTCATTTATTTGTTCATCACTTGTGACACATATAGCACCTAATCCAATCTAATCTAATAACAAATGCGTACCTCAAATATTCGGTCGTAAGCGAGGTCGGTATCAATCGTAGTGGTGACGGTTCGCACTTGTACCTTCGAATATTGAGGTCTTTAAAATCTATTTGCATTCTTAAACGGATAATAAATTAATAAAATGCGAACTTGCAATTTTACAATTCGACCAAATTATATTCGATTAGGTACCAATTTTTTTTAGGGGGTAGGGGGTATTGTCATATTGCATCCGCAACCGACTCCCGAACCAATTTTTTTAGAATCTCTGGTTTTTACGGTGTCTAGCATACCAAAGTGGCTGGTGGCGACTCCATGTTTTTCAAAATAAATTTAAATTTTAAATAATTCCAAATTTTTATTTCCAAACCCTAATTTTCAAATCAAGTTCCTATTTTTCTTCAAATTCCTTTTTTTTATTATTTTGAACCTTTTTTTAATTAAAACCTAATTTTTTAACAAATCTAAATTTCCCAATTTTTTCCAAAGCTCGTCAATTTTGCGCCCTAACTTTTAAACCTATCTCAAATTCCCAATTTTTTTAAATAATCCTCAATTCACCAATTTTGACCTAACTTCTCGATTTTTTAAATATTCCCTAACTTCAACAAATAAAATAATGTAGAACTAATGTTTTGATATAATAATTGAAAAAATAGTTTTGGACTAATTTGAAAATCTTCAAAAATGTTTCTTATGTCCAAACTACTTGAAAATATATTTAAGATGTTTTTGAGAGAGTTTAAATATGTTTTAAATGATTTAAAGAAACCAAAGAAGGGTTTTTAACCCAGGTGTTTCGATACACCCTCAAGGTGTTTCGATACACCCTCAAGGTGTTTCGATACCTGTTCTTCAATGACAGTTTTTCAAAGGCAAAAATACAGTGGTATCGATACTGGTATCGATACCTTTTCACCACTGTAATGTTTGGTTTTGAACCATGTTTCAATACACTCCCAACGGTCAAAACGATTTTGTGAAAACCCCCAACGGCTAGGAGCGGTATCGATACTGGTATCGATACCAGTTCTTAAATGAAGGTTCAACGGCTATTTCCCAAAGAAGGTATTTCGATACCAGTTTTAGGGGTATCGATACCGCCTGCACCAGAAGAAGAAATATGCCTTGAAATCAGCTCTAAACGGCTCCAAAACATCTCCAACGACTATAAACGGCTAGATCATGATTTGGGATGATAAAAGGAAGCCTCAATCATCAAGAGAAGGGTAATTCTTCATTTTAAACAACATTATGATTCAAGAATTGTCTTAGAGCTTAATTCTCACATTTTTGGGTAGACAACACTTGTGAGCTTAATGTTTATGTATGCTCAAGTGTCTTAGGATTGGGTGAGAGCTTAGTTGCAAACAATTAGCCTTGTTAGAAGGATTAAACAAGTTTGCTAAGTTTTCTTTGTTTGAGTGAATTCCCAAAGTTCGGGTTGTGAACTTTGGATGCTTGGTTCGGTTTTGAATCAAGGTTTGTAAGGTTATCCCTTTAGCCTCAAAAGGTTGAATTCTTAGTGAATTGTGGAAATCCTTAGTGGGAAGCTAAGGTAGTGGATGTAGGTGCTTGTTCGAAGGCCAAACCACTCTAAAATCCTTGTGTTCATTGTTTATCTTTTTGCTTCCACAACAATCAACCCAAATTGCCACTTCTCCACCACTTGACGTGTTTAATCGGTTATTCATCGAGCCACATCAAGCCCAACAATTGGTATCAGAGCGAGGCTCAATCGAGGAGGATTAACAACCTATTGAGAAGATCCGGTGAGCTTGACTAATTACCGATCAACCGACAACTCATGGCGCAATCCATTGACAAGCCACCTTTCTTTGACGGGTCCAACTACTCCCAATGGAAGATAAGGATGAAGTATTTCATCAACTCAAGAGACTACAAGCTATGGGATATAGTGGAAGACGGACCATTTGTGCCAAAGGGAACAAAGGCGGAATGGAGCGTGAAAGATCGCAAGAAGATGGTACTAAATCACAAGGCTTTGCACATTCTTGTTTGTGAATTCCATCCAAGCATCTATGAGAAGATTTCTTCTTGTGAAAGTGCCAAGGAAGTTTGGGACAAGCTCGAAGTTACATACGAGGGAACAAACGAAGTAAAGGAGACCAAGATTGGACTCCTCAACCAAGAGTATGAGAACTTCAAGATGAATCCGGAAGAGGACATATCAAAGATGTTCGATCGATTCTCCACCATCACCAATGGACTTAGAGGATATGGAGAGATCATTCCGGATGAAAAGCTTGTTCGTAAGCTCATCTATTCCCTTCCCGAGTCATGGGACTCGAAAAGGACCGCCATCATCGAAGCAAAGAATTTGAAGACTCTCAAACTTGATGAACTCATGGGGTCACTCCTCACACATAAAATAATGATGAAAGGAAGAGAAGAGGAGAAGAAGAAGGAAGAGATTAGATCAATAGGGAAGAAAAAGGTTCAAGAGCTTGGTGTAAATGTCAACACCGTTGCTCTCAAATCCTCCAAGTGCATCCACCTTGAAGATTAAAGCGAGGAGGATAATGAAGGAGATGAAGAGCTTGCCCAACTCTTCATGGGCTTCGATCGATTCGTGAGGAACAAAAGTAAGAAATCCTCAAAGAATGAATTAAAGAAGAAGATGAAGGATTCCCACAAGTCAACCATAAAGGGATCATCTTCAAAGAAGCAAGCATATGTGGCTACTTGGAGTGATGAGGACTCCACCGAAAATGAAGAAGCCAACCTATGCTTGATGGCCCTCAATGAGGGGGAGGTAGCTTCTAACTCTCAAACTTTAAATTCTTATTCATTTGATGAGTTATAAGAAGCTTATGATAAATTGGTTTTTGATTTCAAAATTACATTTTCAAAGAAAAAGAAATTGATTTCAAAGTTGAAAATTGAAAATAATTTACTTTTGAAAACCAATTTAGAGTTTGAAGCAAAAATGAAAGATTTGAACTTAAAATTTTTGATTTACAAAATTTGCTTCAAACAATGGAAAAAGATCATCAAATTGCTTTAGATGATCTTAAGAAAGAAAAAGATTTGATTTCCAAAGAACTTGAAAAGAAAAATGATTTGGGAAAATTAAATTTTTACATGAGACAATCTAGTGCCCCTAGATTTATTGGTGGAAAATGGTTTAGAAGTGTTTGGGTTCCAAAAGGACTAATCACTTCAACTAAAAAGGATGAAATTGAAAAATGGATTCCTAAGGGGACTAAAATTTGTGCTACTAACGTTAAAGGATCCAAAACAATTTGGATACTAAAAATTACTTGATTGTCTTATTGTAGGTGTGATGGAGATATGAGCATCAAGGTGCAAGTTTAAGGGGGAGCTCCATACACACAAAAAGGACACTTGAAGAAGGAAGGCTTCACATCCTCCCTTGAATTCAGGTGTGGTAAAATCTAGTTTTTAGCTTTAATTTTGTTTATCTTTTATTTAAATTAGATTATCATAATTGTTGAACTAACACTTAGTGATGCCTTGAGTAAGGGGGAGTCTTTTGTTTTCATAAACTAAGTTTTGATATTTGTTTTTAAAACAATTGACTTTTTAAAACTCTCTTATATTATGAGCTTTAAAGATTTTCAAACTTGGTTTGAACCATTTTTGATATAACAAAAAGGGGAGAATGTTGTGAAAAATTGATTTTTCAATTTGTTGAGTAAGGGGGAGCTTTTTAAGGCTTTTGAATCATTATTCTCTTATTCAAATGGTTTATTTCACAAAGGGGAGAAACTCAAAAATAATTTTTCAAGTTGGTTTTATTATATCAGAAAGGGGGAGATTGTAGAACTAATGTTTTGATATAATAATTGAAAAATAGTTTTGGACTAATTTGAAAATCTTCAAAAATGTTTATTATGTCCAAACTACTTGAAAATATATTTAAGATGTTTTTGAGAGAGTTTAAATATGTTTTAAATGATTTAAAGAAACTAAAGAAGGGTTTTTAACCCAGGTGTTTCGATATACCCTCAAGGTGTTTCGATACCTGTTCTTCAATGACAGTTTTTCAAAGGCAAAAATACAGTGGTATCGATACTGGTATCGATACCTTTTCACCACTATAATGTTTGGTTTCGAACCATGTTTCAATACACCCCCAACGGTCAAAACAATTTTGTGAAAACCCCTAACGGCTAGGAGCGATATCGATACTGGTATCGATACCAGTTCTTAAATGAAGGTTCAACGGCTATTTCCCAAAGAAGGTGTTTCGATACCAGTTTTAGGGGTATCGATACCGCCTGCACCAGAAGAAGAAATATGCCTTGAAATCAGCTCCAAACGGCTATAAACGGCTAGATCATGATTTGGGATGATAAAAGGAAGCCTCAATCATCAAGAGAAGGGTAATTCTTCATTGTAAACAATATTATGATTCAAGAATTGTCTTAGAGCTTAATTCTCACATTTTTGGGTAGACAACACTTGTGAGCTTAATGTTTATGTATGCTCAAGGTTCTTAGGATTGGGTGAGAGCTTAGTTGCAAACAATTAGCCTTGTTAGAAGGATTAAACAAGTTTGCTAAGTATTCTTTGTTTGAGTGAATTCCCAAAGTTCGGGTTGTGAACTTTGGATGCTTGGTTCGGTTTTGAATCAAGGTTTGTAAGGTTACCCCTTTAGCCTCAAAAGGTTGAATTCTTAGTGAATTGTGGAAATCCATAGTGGGAAGCTAAGGTAGTGGATGTAGGTGCTTGTTCGAAGGCCGAACCACTCTAAAATCCTTGTGTTCATTGTTTATCTTTTTGCTTCCACAACAAACCACCCAAATTGCCACTTCTCCACCACTTGGTGTGTTTAATCGGTTATTCATCGAACCACATCAAGCCCCAAAAATAAGTTTTTTTTAACAACCCGATTTTCTACCTTAAACTTCGACTTTTTAAATTTTCAAAGGATGGAGGGTCGTTACAAGTATAAATTTTATATTTCCATATATAGTATCATACCATATATAATATAAATTTCATATTTCCATTTTTGAAATGTAATAAACTATATTGTAGAAGTATAAATTATAATGTATTAAAGTACATTAAAATTAAATTTTCATTGAATTTAACTATTATAAATTTATAATTTTTACAATTTTTTCCTTATAACTTTTTTTTCTAATTTAGTTCAGTGCTTTTAATAAGATGATACTTTATTTTATTAATATTTATCCTTTTTAATTTAAAATTTTATTCTTTCTAGTCCAATGTTTATTCCTTATTAATATTTAATTTTGTAATTTAACCCAATTTTTGAGATATGAATCGTTTGATGATATTTTTTAGTCTAGTGCGTAATATTTATTTTTAATGGATTCATGCTAATTAAAGACGTTAGATATTAAATAATCAATTCTAAATGAATGATCAACCATTCAACCCAAAGTCTATCAATTATTTACTTAATTACTTATTTGTACAAAACTCAAACTTAATAATTTTAATTAATATGAATTTAAAACCCGAATTAATTCGACCTGAAATAAAACTTACTTGAAATGAACCCGACGTGAAATGAACCTGAACTGAAATGAACTTGTCAATTATCTGATTTGGACCCGAACCGTTTGAACCCGACATGAAATGGACTCGACCTAAAAAAGACCCACACCTGGCCCGAATCAAGTCAAAACATCAAATCAACTTGAAATGACTTGTATCCGATTTTACCCGACCTGACAGTACCCGACTTGAAATCCATCTAAATAATTGTTTTTACATCCCTAGTGATAAGGGTATGGTATGGGTTTTACACCCACTAGGTCTCAAGTTCAATTCTCCCAAATACATCTAACCTTCTTAATTTTATTTTCATTAGGTTATGACACGTGTCACCACTGATTGGAGAGAAATAAATATATTAAATATTAAATAAAATAAATTAAAAATTAAAATCAATCATCCAATCGAATGATTACATCTATAATAGGATTAAATGTGTAATTTTATAAATTTTCATTAACTGTCACGTCATCCCTCCGTTAAGATTTTAACAATAGTGACCAAAATAGGTCAATTTAATAAGTTTGGTAGTTTGATTGATGAGTTCGATAGTTTGGTGACCAAAATATGTATCCAAACTAATTAAGTGACCACTAGAATAGTTTATCCTTAAAAATTAAATAACATAAGTTTTAATAACTAATAAAATTAGAAATATAATTTCATAAATAAAAATATAATATATAAATTAACATAAACATCTAAATTTAATAATTAATAAAATTATATTAATAATATAATTTTAAAAATAGGGAAGTAATATATATATATATATTCGTTAATTAAAAAAATTATATTAAAAAGATAAATTTATAAATAAAAAATTAATATATGCGTCCTTCATATATGCTTAGTAATAATAAAAATACTTTTATAATTTAATTATTATTAATAAATATAAAATATTAGAAATTATTTAAACAAATATTGAACATAGTCGTGTGCTTATATGTCATTTTTCTTGTTTAAGTAATCAAATAGATATCAAATAATTTTACTAAAAACTTTTTGACAATCAACTAATACAATTCATCAGTCAAATCAACTAATAGAATCTGCTATCCGCTATCAGTTATTCGTTAATTACCAAACACAAACTATATGAATAAGCAATTAAGCATACCCTTCTTTAAAATATGTATATTTTGACATATGGATATATTAAAGTTTATATGATTGCTTTAATTTTAAAGTATAAGTCTCTATTTATGGAATATTATGACAGTTTTAGTTTTAGTACGTAATTCATGGTCTCAACCAATAAAAATTATCAATTTTATTATTTTTTCGCATATCATATTTTTATCAAGTGAATCTTAACTTTAAAAAATTTTAATTTAATTTAATATAAATATGAGTAAAGATTCTCTTAATAAAAAGTTAACATTGAAAAAATGATGAAATAGATCAATTTTATTGGTTGAGATCATAGATAACGTGGCGAGCTAGACCTATTATATATATTTTTTCTTATTTAGAGCTATAGTTTAGGAACTCATTTTTATGATGAAAATTTAGGTTTCATAATTATAATTCATAAGTTTTTAAAATAGATATGGTGTGTAAAATACGTTTTGCATCGCATGTGTATAGAAATAACTATTTTGTGTAACTGTAATCTATCACCACTATTTCATAACAAGTCTAATTAAATGGGGTTCTCTTATGTGATTGTGCCGACTAGAGGGATTAGATAAGGTGATTCTTTATCCTTTTTTGTACACATGGTTATATGCACAATTCCACCACCAAAATATTAGGGTAATATTTTAGGTATTCGTGCTAGTATGCATGGTCCACGTATTACACATTTTCTATACGCTGATAATAGATTGTTGTTTGTTAAAAACTCGATGGATGAGATAAGACGACTAAAGCACATCTTGGATCTATATTCCTCTTCTTCTGGACAAAAGATCAACTTTGATAAATCATTGATTTACTTTAGTCCTACGTCTCAAGAACGTCGAGGTCGTTTTCAGGAAGTCTTCCCAATTCAAAAAATGGAAGACCCGAGTTATCTTGATAAGAATAAATCAGTGAAGTTGGGATTTCTTCTTGATCGTATAACCAAAAGGGTGCGTGAAAAGATAAGAATGATGGTCGTGAAGTTTTTCTTAAAGTTATGGCTTAAGCTCAAGCCTTGCCAACTTACATCATGACTTATTATCTACTTTCGGAGTGTCTCATTTCTCATATTGTGAGTATTATACATAACTATTGGTGGTCTGAGCATATTTCGGGATAAGGATGGTCGATGGTTTTATGGTAGAAATTATGCTCATCTAAATATGCAGATGGTCTTGCTTTTCGACATCCACATTAGTTTAACTTTGTTTTATTGGTCAAATAGGTTTGGAGATTTATTATTGATCATCAAGTTTTGGTTTCTCGTTTTCTTTCTTATAAATATTTTGTAAGGAAGAGTGTGCTCGATGCGAGATTTGGTGACATACCTTCTTATGCTTGAATATCAATACATACGACATTGCAACACATCCCTGATGATTTCTTTTGGAAAGTTAGTATTAATAGTACCACTCCTATTTTTCAAACAACTTGGGATGACGCTCAAAGGGTTTAATTGACGGAGTCTTATGCTGATGGGCAACCAAATCCTCAAGTGTGTGATAACTTTATGATTCCTTCAAAACATGAATGGGATATTCACAAGGTTCGTCATGTTTTCACAACGAATGATGTTGAGGTTGTAGTTTAATGTACAAATGCAAATCATCGTTTAGACATTCTGATTTGGGACAATCATTTTAGTGGTACTTACTCAATGCGATCGAGATATACTTGGCTTATGAGGCAATTTCATGATCATGATCCACCTTTGAAGATTTGGTATATGTATTTAAGATCAAGGTTCTTTTCAAGATCCGGATTTTCATCTGACGACTTGCACATGAGGATTTATCAATAAATGCTAGGTTGGGTGCTATAAATTCTTCTGATGGCTTATGTCCAATGTGTGGATTAGAGTTATAAATGGTTGTTCATGCTCTTCGAGACTGTTTAGCCACTCATGAAATTAATCGTTTATTCAAGCTTTCGGGTCATTTTCTTTATAATCTATTAACATTGCGTATTTAATGGTTGGAATAATGTACAAGTATTCTTAATGCATGTTTGTTCGTTTCGTGATGCTTCTATGGAATGTATGAAACCGACGAAATATGTTAGTCCATGAGAAAACCTATCTTTTTTTTAATTTCTACTTCTCCACTTTTTGGGTAGATACTCCATAATCTTTTAAAAGGTAAACACCAATCTTTTCAAAAAAATTCGTTTGATTAATTGTTTATATTTTCTTCTTCAAAATCCCTTTGTTTTTCTTCGGTTTTACTTATTTTTAAACCTTGAAAGGAGGTTGGATCAATTTTGAAGGTGAGAATCATTCAAAAATCTAAAAACTAAAGTTCATTAATGAAATTACTAAGTTCTTGGTTGATTGCATCAATCTTTAAAGTCTTGAATCAATAAAATCGGTTTTCTTGAGAAAAATTCCATTATTTTCTTGATTTTCGCTCAAGGGTTTTACATGGCTGTTTTTGATGCCTAAATACATAAATCTTGAATTTTTTATATGTAATTAAGATGTATTTTAAGTATCTAATCCCGGACCTAAGGTTTAGGGGGTGTTTGAAGATGTTTTCAGTGAGTTTCGATTAAGTTTTATAGTGTTTTTAGGAGCTGCCATGTATTGGTCCGACTTGACAACTTAATATTATTCTTAAAAACCCATAAACCATAATTTTAATTAATAGCCAAAATAACTTAATATTATTCTTAAAAACTTATTTTTCATCAAAATATATACCTATTTTCTTAGAATTTCGACTTCTCCTCTTTTTGGGAGCCACTCCATCATCTTTTAAAATGTAAACACTAATATTTTCAATAAAAATTCGTTTGATTTTCTTTATATTTTTCTTCTTTAAAATCCCTTCATTTTTCTTCGGTTTTACTTGTTTTTAAACATTGGAAGGAGGTTGGATCAATTTTGGAGGTGAGAATCATTCAAACCTCTTAAACCTAAATTTATTTAATGAAATTCCTAAGTTCTTGGCTGATTGCAACAATCTTTAAAATCTTAAATCAGTAAAATCGGTTTTCTTGAGAAAAATTCCATTGTTTTCTTGATTTTCGTTCAACGATTTTACATGGCTATTTTTGATGCCTAAATACATGAATCTTTAAGTTTTTATATGTAATTTAGATGGATTTTAAGTATCTAATCTCGGATCCAAGGTTTAGGTGGTGTTTGGAGAAGTTTTCAGTGAGTTTCAGTTAAGTTTTATGGTGTTTTTAAGGTCTTCCATGTTTTGGTCCGACTTGGGGGATGTTTGAGTGTTTTATAATACACTAAAACCTATGTTTTTGATACTTGAATTAGTTAAAGAGGTAGAGGAACTATTTTGAGGGAGATCGAAAAGTCGAATCGCGTTTTTGGGTGACTTGTCGAGCAAGTTTCGGTAAATCGATGAGTGGATTATGAGGGCTGCCAATTTGGAATGGTTTTAAATGTGTTTTCAAAGGTTTGGGAGTATAAGGAAGGTGTGAAAAACCTTCCTATACTTGGAAGTAAGTTTAAAATATTGCTTTCTTAAAGGTTCCCATATTATGTCGTGTTTTACTATGTATTTTAGTCATGCTTATATTGTGTTGTGCATATGTGAATATGAATGTGTTTTAAATTCTCATGAGATTTATTTTACAAAGCTTTTTATATCCATATGATGCTCCCACAGTTTTGTTTTGAAAACATGAGAAAAATAGTTTTTACCGGTTTATGCATTTAAGGCATGTATTGGTGGGATGCATGAATTTATTTCACTGTTTTTAACTCGAAAATTGAGCATTGGTTTTGTTTTTAGTGTTGGTATTAAAGATGATCAAACGTGGATAAGTTGATCGATCAATAGGATGTGAGTGCACTATAATTATAAAATGCGTACGTGTAAAATTCCTTAGTGATGCATTAGAGGTGATGCCTAGTGTTGTATGGTATAAGAGCGATGATAAGTGCTTAATTCACTATCATTTTTTTCACCTTTCATGGACAATAATCACTTAATCTACACCTACTTGGACTAAAGCATGTACTTAATGTAAGATATTTAGATATTCTACTTTTGTGACTTATAAAGATGATATTTATAGAAAATGCAGGCTTTACGACACCTTTTATGCAATTGCAGAAATATCTACTGCCGCGGCAGTAACTGAGGCCGAGGCAGAACCTGAGGTAGCGGCAGCAGCTGAAGGACAAGTATCGATATTGTAGGCGATCTGAAGAGAAAAATGAGATGAACATTTCAAGACAAGCAACACAAGGATCGGAGCTGTGAAGCAAGCAGAAAGCCCAAGTCAAAGGCCACGTGGAAAAGAATCCTTGTGGGAATAAACTTAGAAATAAAACAAATATTTTATTTATGTACTTGACTTGTGTTTTACTCCAAGTTGTATTCCTACTTAGGAAAGGTTTGCCCTAGGCCAAGCCTATATAAACCATAGCCGTCCAAGGAGAACATACACAACATACAACGCACGAGAGAAATTAGATTTTTAGAGTTTTCTTTGTTTCAGTTATGTTCTAAACTTTCTTAGGGTTTAGGTGAAAGTTGTTAAGTATTTGTGAGAGAAGATTGAACTTTGTTTTCTTGTTTTATGCAATAAAATATTAAGGTTTGTTTATTCTTTGCTATTCATTGATCTTGCATTCAAGCTCGGGAGAGTTAGGCTCACGAAAGGGATAAGTACGGTATTATTCTAGCTAGAAAATACTAACTCGGTCTAGGGATAGGTTAGAGTTTCAGCGGCTAAAAGAAGTGTGAGATTGGTTGGTGGTTATCATTGATTCACGCTGGGAGGTATCATCAAGGATTAGTCATCAACAGTAATTTGACTTAGGGATAAGCGAAGTCACCCAAGGACACTTTGCCGAACCTTAAAGAAGTCCACCCAAGAGCAAGGGATTGCCGCAGCGGACACTGGTCTTCACTGTCGAGGCAGGAAATTGCAGTTCTGCCGAGGCAGTGTTGCATTATTGCACAGAACAAAAACAAGTCAATTGAACTCACAATACGATTCAACTGGATCCTGCCCATTCTCTAAATCTGATCTTATTTCCATTTGCCATTATCTTTTTATTATTCAGTTATTCTAGTTTTCGAAACAACCCAATTAATCTGTGTCTTTTATTTTTTTTTACAGAGCGAGAAGAGAAAAGAAAACATATTAAGTACACCAATCCCTTTGGAGACGATACTTGATACTTATCACTTTATTACTTGCGACGTGTACACCTGCACTACTTGCGCACTCTTTTTACATGCAACAAGTTTTTGGCGTCGTTGCCGAGGATTGGCAACTAAATTTTTGCTATATTTATTTTCTCGCATCTTAAATTTGTTTTATTTAACTTCGGTTTTAACTGGTGTATGACCAGAGCAAACCCAAGCAATCCATTATACGAGCTAGATCCAGAGATTGAACGTACGTGTCAAAGTTTGCGAAGACAAATCCGAGTAGTTATGGCAGATCATCCGGCAGAACAAAACCTACCCGCGGGTAATGGAAGGCTTCTGACGCCACCAGTGCCGCGGCAACTTACTGTTCGAGATTTTTTGGAAGAGGATTTGAATGGGTTAAATCTAGGAGCCGTTACACCAGAGATCGAAGCAACCCACTTTGAGCTAAAACTTGTCATGTTTAATATGCTCAATACTATTGGACAGTTTGGTGGGTCGATCACTGAAGATGCAAGGCAACACCTCAAATCGTTCATGGAGATATGCAATTCATTCAAAATCCAAGGAGTCCATGAAGATGTTTTGAGACTTAAATTGTTCCCCTATTCACTGAGGGATAGGACCAAAACCTAGTTAAATAGCATTCCAACAGGATCAATAGGATCTTGGAGTGAACTCTATCGTGATTTCATTACACGTTTTAATCCTACTAATTTATATGATCGTATACGTAATGAAATTACTGCTTTTCGGCAGGCAGATGATGAACCAATGTATGAGGCATGAGACCGCTATATGGAATTACTGCACAAGTGTCCTTTGCATGGATTTCCATTATGGACACAAGTGACCATGTTATACAATGCAACCAATGCCCCAACAAGAATGATGTTAGACGCCTCTGCCAATGGGACACTCCTTGACAAACCAACAGAGGAAGCTATAGAAATTTTAAACAAACTCGCAAAGAATGACTTTCAATTCCCGACATCTAGGCGAGGAGGGATGAGACGTCAGGCCACAGTATAGGAATTAGAAACATCCAATTCAGTGGCAGCACAATTGGCAACTCTCACTAAAATGGTCCAAAATATGCAAATGCAACATAATACCCATGAGGTTAAGTTAATAGATTCTTCATGTGATTTATGTGGAGGTAACCATAACTCTTCTGAGTGCATGCAGAATCAGGAATCTAGCCTTTATGTTAGAAACTACAATAGGAACAACATGATGTCCAACACATATAACCCATCATGGAAAAGGCATCCCAACTTCTCATGGAGTAATCCCAACAATGCTCTGAATCCAACTACTCAACCCCCAAGTTTCCAGCAACCAATGCAAATGCAACATCTGCCGCAGCAGCAGGTACAACAATCATTACCGCAGCAGCAAATGCATCAGCAGCAGCCCATAAGTTCATTGGAAAATTCTCTTAAGGCATTTATGATGAAAACTGAATCATATATGGCTGAGAATAGTAACTTTATTAAGAGAACTGATGCTTTCATGAACAGAACTGAGATAAGGCTACAAAACCAAGAGGCAACCATTAAGACATTGGAAACTCAAGTTGGGCAGTTCGCTCAAAATATGAATACTAGACCACAAGGAGGATTACCCAGCAATACTAAAGTTGCTAAGGGAATAGGTCATGAGCAATGTAAAGCAATTACTACTAGGAGTGGCCTACAACTTAAGGAGATGTTAGGAAACTTAGCAGACAAAGTCCCACTAGTGGAATAAGAAGAAACAAATAAAGAGGACTAGGATGCTGAACTAAGTGATCATGCCACAACAATCCCAGAAAAAAACACTGCCTCAGCAGAAAACTTGATAAATCCACGCCAAGCGGCCGAGGCAGCACCAACACCAGTGGTACCAGGTATTAAATTTCAGACCAATGAGACAATAGAGGAGATGCAACCACCACCACCTTTCCCACAAAGGTTGAAAAAGCATAAACAGGACTATCAATTTAAAAAATTCTTAGACATCTTGAAGCAAGTCCACATTAACTTGCCATTTGTTGAGGCAATAGAACAAATGCCGAATTATGCTAAATTCTTAAAAGACATTGTGTCTAAAAGAAAAAAGCTTGGTGAGTTTGAAACAGTGGCTGCAACTGAAGGATTCATGGAAATGCTTCATAATCGCATGCCTCCTAAATTGAAGGATCCTGGAAGCTTTACTATACCTTGTGCGATAGGAAACCACTATAAAGGAAAGACACTATGTGACCTTGGAGCAAGCATAAACTTGATGCCGAAATCTGTTTTCCAAAAACTTGGAATAGGAAGGGAAAAACCTACAACAATAATGCTCTAATTGGAGGACATATCGTATGTGCAACTTGAAGGAAAAATCGAGGATATATTGGTAAGGGTGGATAAATTTATTTTTCTAGCTGACTTCCTTGTTCTTGATTGTGAAGCAGATGACAATGCACCGATCATCTTGGGGAGACCTTTTTTAGCCACTGGACGCACTCTTATTGATGTGGAAAAAAGGAGAATTGACAATGAGGGTTAACGACCAGCAAGTCAAACTCAATGCTTTCCATAACTTGAAAAGACATGATGATCCAGAGGAGTGCAAGGTTATCCACACCACAGATTCAGGCAACAAAATATCCTGTCTCAACAACCACTGCCTCGGCAGTACGCTCGGCAATGCTGTTGATAATAGTTACAACAGAGTCCTGGATAGTGTTGAAACTTCAGAGGTGAAGAAAGCCAATTTGGACAGCACACTGTCTAGGCAAACTTAGATCCAAATGGTCAGAACCACATGGTGCAGTAAAAATCAAATCAAGAAGGGATGAGCATGAGTTCAAGGCGAATGACCAACAGTTGAAGCTTGATACTGGTCAACATGAGATGAGGACTGTAGAGACCATCACTCTAGGAGATGCACTTGCATGCACTCTTCATGTGACATAATCTCTTCATCGTCTCTTTATTTTATCTTTAGGATTAGTTTTAGTTTAGAGTTATATATATATATTTTTATTTTTTTATTTTTAATTTAATTTTTGTTTGGTGTTTAATAATATTTTTTTAGGGCAATAAGCAAGAATGAAGGTGAAGAAGTTCATAGCAGGAAATCTGCTGCTGTGGCAGTGCACAGTGTCAGTGCCGCAACAGTCCCAACGGGCAGAACAATAAAAAATTTCTAAATCTTTATGCTGATTTTATATCCTTGTTCTTTTTCATATTTTGTGTCCTACTGTGTGCCATGATCATAAGAATTGAGGAAAATGCTTGTTTCGAGTTTGGGGGTGTAGGTTCACTGCCGAGGCAATTCACTGCCGCGGCCTTGCCATGAAAGGAAGTATTTAAGTTGTTTTTAAATTTTTTATGTCTACCACCTTACTTGAAATATTGTTCATACTTTTGCACTGCTCTACATCAGTATTGCCTTAGACTATTCTTTTGAGGGTATAGAAATCTTTCTCCTTACCATGGTTAGGTCGTGTTTAGAAGGCTTAACTTTAGGATACTTAAGGAAGAAAACTTAGAAGCTTGCTATAAGGTTGATTTTAAAATCACTTTTGGGACTTGTGTGATTTTAAGAATTCTTTTAATGAACTTAGGTGATAAAGACTTGGATTTATGGAATGATAACTAGAGGTGCCCGAAATTGGCTCTAGTATATGATTAAAAAAAATCTTAGCTAGTAATAAAACACAACCCTTAAGGTGCTTGAAATTGGCTCAAGTGTTGATACTATAGGAAGAAATCATAAATTCCAAAGTCTATTTGTCTTGAACTTAGAGTTTGTCTAAGAAAGCCTTTAATCAAAATTGTCCACAAAAACGCACACACTCACAAAATCTTATAGCTTGATTCCGAGTAAGTCCTTAGGTAACCGAAAGGTTAAGGCTTAAGAATAGGCATAGTTATGGTGGGAAAATAGACGAAAAAGTAAGACCAAAAGAGAATAAGGTTTGGCAATTTGATGGTTTGCATTGCTTGAGGACAAGCAATAGTTCGAGTTTGGGGGTGTGATAAGTGCTTAATTCACTATCATTTTTTACACCTTTCATGGACAATAATCACTTAATCTACACCTACTTGGACTAAAGCATGTACTTAATGTGAGATATTTAGATACTCTACTTTTGTGACTTATAAAGATGATATTTATAGAAAACGCAGGCTTTACGACACCTTTTATGCAATTGCAGGAATATCTACTGCCGCGGCAGTAACTGAGGCTGAGGCAGAACCTGAGGTCGCGGCAGCAGCTGAAGGACAAGTACCGATATTGTAGGCGATCTGAGGAGAAAAATGAGATGAACGTTTCTGGACAAGCAGCACAAGGATCGAAGCTGGTAAGCGAGGACAAAGCCCAATTCAAAGGCCACGCGGAAAAGAATCCTTGTGGGAATAAACTTGGAAATAAAACAAATATTTTATTTATGTACTTGACTTGTGTTTTACTCCAAGTTGTATTCCTACTTAGGAAAAGTTTGCCCTAGGCTAAGCCTATATAAACCATAGACGTCCAAGGAGAACATACACAACATACAACGCACGAGAGAAATTAGATTTTTAGAGTTTCTTTGTTTCAATTATGTTCTAAACTTTCTTAGGGTTTAGGTGAAGGTTGTTAAGTATTTGTGAGAGAAGATTGAACTTTGTTTTCTTGTTTTATGCAATAAAATATTAAGGTTTGCTTATTCTTTGCTATTCATTGATCTTGCATTCAAGCTCGGGAGAGAAGTTTGTGAGAGATTTATTTATCTAATATCGGGAGAGTTAGGTTCACGAAAGGGATAAGTACGATATTTTTCTAGCTGGAAAATACTAACTCGGCCTAGGCATAGGTTAGAGTTTCAATGGCTAAAAGAAGTGTGAGATTGGTTGGTGGTTATCATTGATTCACGCCGGGAGGTATCACCAAGGATTAGTCATCAACAATACTTCGACTTAGGGATAAGCGAAGTCATCCAAGGACACTTTGCCGAACCTTAAAGAAGTCCACCCAAGAGCAAGGGATTGTCGCGGAGGACACTGGTCTTCACTGTCGAGGCAGGAAACTGCAGTTCTGCCGAGGCAGTGTTGCATTATTGCATAGAACAGAAACAAGTCAATTGAACTCACAATACGATTCAACTAGATCTTGCCCATTCTCTAAATCTGATCTTATTTCCATTTACCATTATCTTTTTATTATTCAGTTATTCTAGTTTTCGAAACAACCCAATTAATTTGTGTCTTTTATTTCTTTTACAGAGCGAGAAGAGAAAAGAAAGCATATTAAGTACACCAATCCCTGTGGAGACGATACTTGATACTTATCACTTTATTACTTGCGACGTGTACACTTGCACTACTTGCGCACTCTTTTTACACGCAACAAGCGACCTTATCACATTCGGGTATGGAGAACTATCCCGGACACTAAGGTGAGATTTCGTAATTATGTTAGTCAATCACGGGCATGCTTGCCGGTATAGGTCACATGCGAGTTTCCGTTTATCCTAATGTTTAGTGGTAATCTAAACGGTTCACTAATACCAATACAATGTTATAAGCAAGTGGACGATACCTTGCAACAAGTTTTGCAGGTTTATTTCATAATTGAAAAGTGTTTTAATGAAGCCTTTCTATAAGCATGTAATTCTTGTATTATGCTTGTAAAGCACGCATTTTCAAAAGTTAATTAAAAAGTTTTTGTGGCTCTTGAGCCATGATACACTTGCTGTTTTTTAAATAGTGGCATTGACGACCATGGACATTGTTTTTACTTAGAGCATGACTTGTTTTAAAATTGATTTTGGTATATTATGGTCTGCTTTTGCAAGGTGTTTTTAAATATGTTTTTATACGCTCACTAAGCTTATGTTTACCCTCTCATTTACCTTGCAATACAGAGTATCTAATGTAGAGGCAACAAAAAGTAAGCAAGAATCTAGGTAACCGCCAAGTGAAAGCTCAAGTATGTCTTTATAAAAATAGTAGTAGTGAGAGAGCAATGGGGATGAGATATCATATAGAGAATGATGTTTCTGCTAATTATTCTTTCAATAGTTGTAACACCCCTATCCCGGTTCAGAACTAAGAGTGTCACTCAGACATATGAAACGTAATCAAGATAATTCAAATCCTTATAGGACATTTCATTGCATTATTATTCAAGACATACTAAGATGGGCCAATTTAAAACTTTTCATATGTGTATCTTTCTTTTACCATTTTCAAATCATTTGACATTCAAGTTTTAGATAACAAATAAGTATCTTATTTATCATTTAAACATAGACACTAGTTACCTACATTATTCTAATCAATATATGCCAATAATATGCACTAATAGTTTCTTGCTAAGTCTATCTTTATCATATGGACATAAGCCAATTAATATAATCATGTAACCAATTCGATCATACATCTTTCGGAACTCTAAAGGTTTCCTATTAATTTCCTCCAATGTGTGATCATGCAAGTATACTTATTCTCTTGGTATTAAGTTACCCTTAAGGTATTACTTAAACCACAATATCATAACACAAATCATCCCATTCGAATTCTGGCTAAATAATGTAACCCCCTAAACTAGACCTAGAAGAAATAGGTCGAATCTAGCAAGTCACGTTTAAAAACTTTACCCTCAAGAAAAACCAATTTTAAAAATTATACTTTAATTTAAAATAAAACCATAATAATTTAATAAATATCTTATAATTAAAAAAACTTAAATATTATAATAAAAATTTCAAATATTTATATAAAATTCTCTAAAATAAAATCATATAAAAATGCTTAAATACCCGAAAGCATAAATATCCCAAATGCCTCAAAGTTTCCAAAATAATAAATAATAACTTGAATATCTAAAAATAGTTTCATTTTGATAATTAACTGAATAAAATCTGAGATCCTCCAAGTACCACATCGCCTAAAGTACAAAGATCTATAAAAGAAAAACTAAGAGGGGTAAGCTAAAGAGCTTAGTGTGTCTCTTAGGTGTAGATAAAAACAACAAAACACGGTTTATAAAATTATTTTTTTAAAGTAATATTTCAAAAAAAAATTACGGCTCATATAAATAATTTTGTCAAGAGTAAAGTTTTAGAAAAAAATGCAATTCATGATGTATGAATGATATCATACGCACAATACAAATCCCAACTACAACGTCACCAGTCCGAATGGAAGAGTTCCCAAAACCCTCACCTACATCGTCACCAAAATCCGAGAGTGGTCTTAGACTTTCGGAAAGATGCCACGACTTCCTCCTTACACAATCCCATCTCATGCACACAATATAATGTAACATGATTTGAAAATCCGAAAACAATCATAATTCAATCAGAAATCTCAATTTGTCTGAAAACACAAATTCACAGGATATAAAAATCATATTCACTCTCAAAGTGTGAAATCTCAAATCTGAAAATTTTTAATATTTCTCAAATCACAATGACATGTATGCATGATAACACAAGTGCACAATCAAAGTCACAATACAAAAATTAGACATGCTAGAAAAATACTTGACACAAAATATTAAACATGTCACACACAAAATATATTTTTCGGAAAAACAAATATAACACCATTAAGAGAACACACCTTAGTCAAAGCGACTCAAATTACTGAATAACATGTTCTTGAACTCGCACAAAAATAATGAATGAAAACAAAGGCTTTAGAGAATCTTGATGGAAGAAAATAATATAGGTTTTTCTCTTAAACCATAATATGTATTTATAGAGAAAAATTACTAATTCCCATTAGAATTGGAATTCTATTAGAACAAAATATAAATATAATAAATATTAATAAAAAAGGTAGTAGAATTTCAAAAGGATTTTCTTTCCTTATTTAAAAATCTTTATATAATATATATACTATTAAATAAAGAATTTTAATAAAACAATAATTAAAATAAAATAATATTTTTAATAAAAAATAACTAATTTTAGTAGAATTAAAATTTAATTTTAAAACAATCTGAATATTCAAGAGTTCTCAAACTTTAAAACATATATGATAATAATAAATTAATTTAAAACCCTAAAAAAATAGGATTTCAAAAATTAGGAATATGAAAACTAGGGTTTTAATTAGGGATTTCAAAATTACGATTTCAAAATTAGGAATAATTTTTGGGGGGTTACAAATAACATTCAATTTCAACCAATAATCTTTATTGATTATAACCTTAACATACCAATTAATAAACCATTTAGGTCATATTCTTATCTTATATTCATGTATCTTATTTAATATTAGCGTATCAAATCGAATTTACAAGCCAAATTCCATTTATTAGCTATTTGAAACATATATAAGAATACAAGACATATTTCTTAGTCCTATAATTCACTTTAGATTACATACATTTGGTACTTTCTTAGAATTCAAGCTAACAAATTGGTGTTTCTTAAACTTCATGTAAACCAAATGGTCAATCTTATGATTTAAGTAACATATCAAAACATGATTCCATTTCCTATACAAGTAATAATTATTCGAAACATGCTTTCTTGTACTTTATTGTACCATTCAAATTAAATTAACTAAATGCTTAACCAATTTCTAGGTTCCTTTCACCAATTTACATCAAACATATACACTAATTCATGACTATTTTGAATCAAACGAGTTCAATGTAAGTATTCATTTCAAGTTTCTAGCATGCTGCATATTGTCTCATAAACCAATCTAAATTAAGCCTATCATGCCATATTATCAAACATAGCATATCAAGCCATAAGTAGCAACTAATCAAAGCACATCCAAGCATTAACAATCAAGGAATAAAACCCTGCCCTTTCATGTTCTTTATACAAATCCAATTCTTAAAATAAAATGCATGATAGCTAGCTTATAATTATACAATTATGACATCAACTCTAAGAGTTACAAAAATTACACCTTACCATACTTGAATGCTTGCTTGTGCTTGCCTTGCTCAACTTGGAATAACTCTTAAGATTGGATACCTACATTTTAGGAAAAGAGGAAAAAAGAGTGGTAAGTACACAAGGTATTTAGTGAGGTAGCACCTATTACTAACCATTTAATTAAATTCTTTTCACTGATTAAACTATTTAACTACTTTTAGTAATCAAATTATATCTCAAATACCAAGTATTTCAATGATATATTATGATTTAAGTCTTTTAATAAAGTATACATGTTGTCCATGTCATTTATTTAAGCATATAAACTTTTTAGATCATGTTTCAAATCTCATAATCATGTTTACAAGTTGTCAAATTCATTTACTTAAGCAATTAAGCTTTCTAAATCATGTTATAAGTCATATAAGCAAAAATACATGTTGTCCATTCTAAATAATTAAGCCTATTAGCTTCTTATGTCATGTTACAAGTCATATAAACTAGTTTACATGTTGTCCATTACAAGTAATTAAGAATATAAACTTCCTATAACATATCTCAATTCATAAAATCATGTAAACATGTTGTCCAATGCATGTAATTAATCATATAAACTTCCTATGACATGTTATCAGTCAATTAATCATGTAAACATGTTGTCCAATGCATTTAATTAATCATATAAACTTTCTATATTGTTTTACATGTCATTTAATCAAGTATACAAGTCCATTATATGCTTTCATTGGCATTTCATGTAGATCATATTAATTAAACATTTCTAACATGCCTTCATTATCATTCTATGTGATCATATTAAGCTAAGCATTTATTTCATGCTTCCATTGTCCTTTCATATGATCGTATAAATCTAAGCATTTCTATCATACTTTCATGGTCATTTCAAGTGATTAAATCAAGTTTCAAGACTTATTATTTTAAATATTGCCTTGGTATTTAGTTAAGAAAAGGTAATCGAGTCACAAGATGGCACATAAAGCATCTATATGAAGATGACACACAAAATACCCGTATGAAGATGGAAACAAAGTAACCGTATGAAAATGATACACGAAGTATCCGAGAAGGTGCCCAAGACACCAAGAGTACATAAAATATTGTCATGTAATTGTGTTAAAATGTATTTTCACCCAAGGTGAAAGTTACACTGGACTGTAAAGTACACAAAGTACTAACCATGTTAAAGTGTATTTACATCACATAATGTCAATTACACCGAACTGTTACACTGAGCTCTAGACTCTAGACATGCCTTTCTACCTAAAACCAACTAGAAACCAAGGCTTAATTAGTTTCTTGTTAAGCATTCAAGCTTATAGAGACAATTTCTTAAGTTTCATATTAACACAATGCAATTCATGTCATTACATGCCTATAATTTAATTGCAAAACTAATTCATGTTCTTACTAGTATTTCATGTTATGGTAAACCAATTTCATGTCCATACAAGTCTATTTTATATCATCCTATCATGTAATTTCATGTAATATTCAAGCATATGATATTTCACTTACACGCATTTGATGCAAGTTTCACATACCTTGCTTTCAAGCTATTACCTTACCTTGGCATCTCCAAGCAATGCACATACACACATACATTTTATACATGGCACCATACAAGTTATCACCATACAAGTTATCACACAGTTAGCTACACTCACAATCTCCAAAGTCAAGCTCTAGGTAGTGTGGATGACATTTCCTCGATTCCTTTTCTTTGAGGCCTCCACCACTCTTTCTTCCACAAGATCTTTAATGGATTGGTCCTCTAGAAAATCAAATATGCATAACATTCATCAAAAATGCATTCAACCATTTAATTCAATCTATTATATGCACTAGTAATACAACAATTCAAATTTGTTCCTTATTGGACAAATTATCGATTTTTTACTAAAATTTTCATATCTTTTAATTCGTATATCGGATTTTCGCTTACTTTATACCGTTATAGAGATAACGAGATTATCTATTTGAAAATAAAAATCTTGTATTTTATTACTAAGTCATTTAATATATATATATATATATATTACATAAAGACAGCCCTACATGCATTTTCGGACAGCTTGGACCTCTTAACTTAATCCATTTCCAGATTTTCTTATATAACTCTAAATTAATTTTTTTCTCAAACCTTCTAGGAACAAGAAAGATTAATCCTAACGATTTTTAGCATAAAATACCAACTACACCGCTCTCGGTGGCCATTTAAAGTGGTTGTTCCAAAACAAAACGTTCTAGACAATATTTTTTAACTTTCTTAACTAGATTCCTTAGTGACCATTTCACTTATAATTGTACCTAAATTTCAAACCATTAATTTGATTAGTGTATTAAATTCTTATATGCTTAATTACACAAAAAAATTCTCTATTTTTCATAATCCAACAACCCATTTTTCATTAGCACACCAAAACAGTTTCCACTAAGCTTATTTATGCATTTTTATGTTCTTGTCCAATTTTCCAGCAACTATATCCATTTTTCTAGCAACCTAAACATATTTTTCAGAATATATTAACATACTAAATCATTCAAAAATTTAATATATGCGTGCAATCAAATTTTCCAGCAACTATCTATTAATTTCTAGTAGCCATCATCCATTAAGACTCATAATTCAACATCTTACTTGAAGTCCTTTTTCTCTCATTACAATCGATCAATTTCAATCGATAAGCATTTCAGTTTAAAACTTCATATGCAATTCAATTTCTCCTAATGGTTGATAAATCATCCACAAAGAAACTTATGAAACTAACAATTTTAATCAACTAAGGGTTTATCACTTTAGCTAATGACAAACCATTTAAAACTTAACTCCTTCAAGTTAATCTAATCACATACTCATATAGGATTAGGCTTACCTCTTGGTACATACTATTAGAATTTTGTGGCTAAAATTCACCAAAATCCTTTCCAATTGAATCCAAGCTTCCAAGCTCCATCCATGCTGATTTTCGGTGAAGAAATGGGTAAAGAAGAGAGAGTTACTTTATTTTCTCTTTCATTCTCAATGAATAGCTGACCAACCCTTCCTCTATCCTTATTTCTTTTTTTCATTTATTTTATTAGTTACATGGGATTATTAATCACTTAGAGTGATCATATTTGACCACATGGATTCCACCATCCTAGATAGGTTAATTACACATGCTAGAATGTTGTTTTGCTATTAATGCACTTTAGTCCTCTTAATATAGCTATTTACTTCTTTATTTCTAATTAAGTCCAGGTCTATTAATTAGCCTTAATAATTAACAATTGCTTATCAATTAGCTATTTCACTTCTTTTTATTTCAATTTAATCCTAGACTAAACTAGTCTAGGAAGATTAATTCCATATTGAATTAATTTAATACTCCAAGCTTCTAATTCGAATTCTTTTTAAGTTCACATCAAATTAGTTATTACTTCATGTTATTAATTCGAATTCTTTTTAATTTAATTGGAACATAACTCAAATAGTCAATGGCTCAATTGCAATATCCTCCTAAGCCCGGTTTAGGGTGTTACCGTTCTCCCCCTTAAAAGAAATTCGTCCTTGAATTTTCCTGAAGGATAAAAGGATCAACATTATTCTTTCATGAGCGTTTCAAGTTCTCACATGACTTTTCCCATCTTATAATTTCTTTACAATACTTTGACAAGAGGGGTCAGTTTAAGTTGAAGTCTGTTACATAGTTTCATAACATTTCTTCATGTACTAAAATGACTCTTTTAAGTTATCCATCTTATTGAGGATAAAAGACTATACTCAATCGTACTTTGGTTTCATGGGCTTTTTTTAAGGAATTCCAGATTCAAGAGGCGAATCTAAAATTTTTATTTGGAGGTTATGGATATTGGCACACCATATAATCCTATCATTTCACAGATATATAGCTTGATTAAGGTTTTTGAGTTCATATTCTTTTCGAATAGGATTGGCTTGAGTAGACTTCGTGTGTTTACTAATAATTATCCAGAAAATATCGTCAATTCTTGGAGTGGAAGACAGATTGATAAAGAGGTTCATTTTAATCTTATCCCATATTCACTAAAGGAATTTAATTGTTTGGAGCAATCCAACAAGGACTTGATTATTCAAATTTAACCTTTTAACATTTTAAGCACTTAGAAACAAGGTTTGGAATATCATTTTTCATGCATGACCACCATTATAGTGGATTTAGGTCCTTTTACCCTTAATTGATTCAGCGTGAATCGAGAAAAAATTTTAGTGAACTTCTTGCAACATTTCATGTTTCAGTTCTTCATTACTAGGAATACTTACTCTATCATGAAAATAGAGAAGTCCATTTAACTTGAGGAAGAAATCAGAATTTAGACTTTGTGTCAAGATTAAATATGTTCTTATAAAGATCTGAATCACTTTTTTAGAGTTTTTTTATCCTTGAGATCAACTTAATAGAATTGAAAATTCAAACAAGAATCCTTGTTTTTGATTTATTCTAAGACGAGCATTGATCATATTAGGAGTTACAAGGAAAGTTTCAAGTTATTAAAGCTTTTAAGTAGTTTACTTAGGGTCAGATTACGATCAAGAGCATCCCTAATCATACTGGCTTTACAGGGATAATAATCACTTACTAAATCATAATCTTTAAACAGTTTTATTTATTTTATTTATCCCATAAAATTTTACAATGGCTATGATGATTATCATTGTTGATGCTAGCTTGTGACTTTGAAATTGCCTAATAGTATTCCTTTAATTAAAATAAAAGTTATATTAAAGTTTGATTCTTGGTACCCCTATGTGTGAATTCGAGTGTTGTTGATAATGAAACATGGTTATTTATGAGTTGAATCTATGATGTGGTTATTTAGGTAGGAATGCATCTAGAAATCATGTTGAGTATATTGAGGTTGTTCTTCTAGGTGTTTATAAGATTGTTGATGTTGAACCATACTCTTAGGAGTTGAATACATTGTTGCTAACTAGATTGAATCGCATCTAGATAATATGTCATGATATGTGCTTAAAGTTTTCTTAGGTGAATTTTCATATAGATAATGTCTTGAAACCTTTGGAGGCTTGAAATATAGAAAATCTACTGTTATACTTTGAAACGTTACTTTTTAGTCCTTAAACATTAAGCATGCAATTAAATGACTTGTAGATTCTATTTTAAGCTGAAATTTGAGAATTAAGCATGTAATGGAATTAATTAAGGATTGATAACTTTAATTACACAATTAGTCCATAAATTTCTGGAAAATGATAATTAGGTCCCTAAATCTGATTCGGTTAAAATTTGGATTCGTTTCTCAATAGTTTTCGCTGCAATTGAACTTAGTCCTTGCATGAACATGTAGGATTTAATTAAAGCATCTAGATAAGATAAAAATAGTCGTTTATTCTAAGTTCGTTTATCGGGGTAAGTCTCCGAATTAGCCTCGGTATTCCTCGTGTAGCTCGTTCGAGTTGGGTTGCGTCTAGACCGGGTCAAGGGGGTTACATCAGCATTGGCACAAAACATGAAAGAGGATTAAGACCTTCTAAAACGGCATCATCTTATTGAGATTGCGTATGTTCATCGTTCAGCAAATAGGGTAACCCATGCTTTAGGTCATTGGGTGTTTAAAGATCAATTATGTACTTATTTTGATTTTGAATGACCTACTTATCGAATAAATTGTAATTAATAATGCTATTAATGAATAATTTTAGTGGGTACTCTTTTTCCCTTTAATTGTTGGCATTAGATCTTCTAATATTGACTATAGAAGATTTTTTTAACGACACTCATTTTCTTTAAAAAATAATCTATCATATTGAGAATAGGAATGAGTATGGCTCGGGAGTTTGGTCAACTCAAACTTGGTTCAAAATTGAAAAACTTCAATTATAAGTTGATATGGCCTGAACTTTGAGTAAAATATAAAAAATTATTGCAATTTCGGTTTTTATAACTTAGTCTTGATTAATTTGGATCGATTTGTATCATACACTTAATTTTGTTTGATGAATCTTATACATTTAGTTCGACACAAAAAATTATTTTTTATTTGATAAAATAGATATATAGTTGAAAAATAAATAAAGAAATAATATTAAAATTCTCCTTATGGTCCATATATGTAGAGAAATTACACGATTATCTCAAGTTAGAGATTTTCACCAGAAAAACAAAATTGATTTAATTTTATTCTAATTATCCGAACTTGAATTTCTAAAAAAAACTTAATCCTATAAAAGTTGTCAAATGGGAATTCTTCAAATTCCTGTAATTTAATCACACCCAAATTAAAAATCGAGGTCATAAATGAAGTAAAATCAATAAATTGAAAGAAACATCTTAAATAGAAGGAATCATTATTTTTAAAACGCTTCCACTTTTATTTTAATTACTCACTTAATATTAAAATAAAATATCACTTGAAAATTTACTTTCAATTAAATTACTAATTTTATTAGATAACCCCTTTTTCTTTAAAAATGACATTATCTATAATAAAAAAATAATTTCAATGATTGTTTTCTCTGTAGTGTAACAAATTATAGTGACATTTACGTTCGTTGAGTTAATTTAACTAGGATTAAATATTTGGTACTTGAATTGTGTATATTTTTTATATTAATATTTAAAGAATTTTTACTCTCAAGGTAATACCTGAACTAGATATTTTTCCTAAATTAATATTTGAAAAACCTTTGTTATCAATTTGATTTTAATTTAAAATAATTTAATAAATTTAACCTTTAATATTTTAAAATTATATTAATTTAGTAAAAATATAATATTGTCAAATCATATGAATATATAAAGAAACAATTGAACAACTATATTCTACGATAAAAAAACAAGTTATTGTTAAATTTTTATTACACCGAGAAAATAATGTAACATTCTTGAGAGAACAAACAATTTAAGAAAATAAAAAATACTTTTATAAATTTTTTAAATATAAAATATTAAATTTATTGATTTATTTCGAATTAGTGCTAAATTAATAAAGTGTATAAGTTTTGGTGCCAATTTAAGAGAATGTGTCTAGTTTAAATACAAATTTTAGAGTAAAAATTCTTTAACTACCGACTTGGAAGAATATGTCTAATTTAAGTACCAATTTGGGAGCAAAAGTTCTTTAAGTACCAATTTGGGAGCAAAAGTTCTTTAAGTACCAATTTAGATGAATGATTATAGTTAAGGTACCAAATGCATATTTTAGACAATTAATTAATATCATTATAAATATAATATATAAGATAATATGAAATTAACATATTTAATATTTATATATAATTAAATAATAAATAATTTAATCACAGTATAAAAGTTTTTAGGGTTAAATATTTCATTCATCACTCAATAATCTTTTCACTCTTTTTTTTTTCACTTAACTTTTCAATTTTTTATTTAATAACCGAATTTTTAGACATTTTTGTTCATTCATGAATATTTATTATTATTATTATTATTATTATTGATTTATTAATATTATTTTAAAATATTTATAATAATTACCGTCGCTTTTTATTACCGTCGGCCACAGTCGACCACTGTTGGATTTCAAAATCGATGGTCATTTGATGCCAAATTGTATTGGGTAACTCATTTTGACACGTTAAATCCGAATCCGATAGTTTTGTCGGAAAACATCCTAAAATTTGTGAATCACTGTTAAATATTTTAATTTTCTCACTTTTAATCTCTTTTTCTTAAATTTGGATTACTTTTTCCTAAAATAGAAGTCGAATTTAGATTCAATAAAGTGAGATGAAATGACTAATGAAATATAAAACCGAACAAACACTATTTATGATCGTCAATAGTAGCAGCAAATGGTGACCAACGGATGATTTATTTATTTTCTTTATTTTAAATTATTGTTATATTAAATAATAAAAATATCATATTATAATAAAATAATAATAAAATATTCATGAGTGACTAAAGACGTTTAATGTATAAAGTTCAGTTATTAAAAAAATTAAAATTGAATGACCAAAATAAAAATGAAAAGATCATTAAGAATGTTTGTCAATAAGGTTAAGAATGTGAAAAAAATTGGAGAAATTATATTATAATTCTTTTTAATATGTTATTTATAAGATTGATTAATAAAATATATTAATTTTATTAATTTTTTATTTTATTTTTTTATCAAATGAATCTTCATTTAATAAAAATTATTTTAAATTTAATTTTTAATAAACATGAATGAAGAATCTACGATATAATTCCTCAAAAAAGTTGGGTTGTTAGTTCCGTTTTAACGTGCGGTACAACCGCTAATCATAATTTGATTCATCCTTGCTAAATTGCTTTGTTCATGCTATTTAAATTTCGTATATAATTTGAAAATAATTTAAAAATTGTATGTGTACTTTTTATTAAAATTTTATTTTTTCTAATAAAATATTATAAATTTGTCTCCGATAATTTTATAAAAGAAAATTCTACAATGGGCGTCGAACACTACTGAACACCATTAATATTGAAAATTGTTGAACACCATTAAATTAATTAATAAAAAATTAAAATCTCAAAGACTTAATATGTAATTAATAAAAGAGTGATAAACTTAACATATAATGGTAAAATTTGGGAACTATGGAACCCTAATTAAAAAATTAGGGATATAAGGGAACTTGACCAAAAATTGGAAAACTACGGCAAAATGAACAGTGACATAAGGAGAACGCCAAAAGCACATGGTGTTCTCCATATTTTATTGTTATTATACAGCTCATGCAGCTTAGAAGCCACATCATGCAGCTCAGAAGCCATATTATTGGACGAGCCGGGTGGTAAGCATAACACCATGTCCTCTTGGTGTTTTACTCAAGGGTAACGCCAGGTATTCTTGGCGTTTTACTCAAGGGTAATGCAAGATTCTCTTGGCGTTGAGTTGGTATACGACACTCTGTCATACATGCAAAGATATTAGGAAAAAATATGGTACATTGCATGCAGGCAATGACAGGAAAATTAAAGACGTTTGTAGGGTGCATGCAACTAGAATCCAACTGAAAAGTTGGTGCAGAGATGTACTTCAAATGCCAAGAATTCTTTGCGTTATTTTTTTAATTTATATATTTCGGTTATAAAATGTAAGTTTGAGTGATAGAAGAATTTGTGAGTGAAGAAAGACATTATACGAGCAGTTTCAGAGATTTTAAGAGGTTGGTGTTTTTAGTTTGTAAAATTTGTGGAGTAGTGAGTTATTTTCGTACGAGATTTGAAGGAACAAATATTATTGAGTTATATTTGTTTTGTATCTTAAAAGTAAGTTGCTTTTTCAGTTTATAGAATTGAAGAAACAATATTTTCTTGATTTTGTATGTGTGATTGGAGTTATATTTAAATGATAATAATTATATCTCATTTTTTAATAAGTAGATAGAATGAGCTCCTCGCTATATTGCGACACTGAAGATCCAGTTGGTCGTTGGGGCGAATCGCTTGCCGATTTTAGTGACAATGAAGAAAATATTGTACCGATGACGAAAGATGATAACGTTCATTTACTCGATGCTGATGATGTTGACATTGTTATGACCGATGTGAATGAAGGTAATGGTATGCATTTAGAAGATAATGTATGGTCCACTGCGGTCGCTCGACTTGGAATGAAATACGAGATTCTGAAGATATAGCTTGCGTCTTCAATTCTACTTTATCATCTCAATATGGTGGATTAGAAATAAAAGCAAAATTTGAAACGAAGAAAGATGCTCAGATTGCAGTTAAGGAATATTACATTAAACTTCATATGGTATCATGTGTGGTTGAGTCTGATAGACAAACCTACTATGCTAGGTGTATTAATTGGAAGAGTAATTGTCCAAGGAAGATCAGAATTTCTTTTCGATAAAGAAGTCAAATGTGGAAGGTAACAAGGTTCAATGAGCAACACACATGTTCAAACATATCACTGTCATAGGATCACATAAATTTAGATTCTGATCTAATATGTACGTACACTCGACTATTGGTTGAGAAAGATCCTCAAATTGCGATTTCAGTATTAGTACCATCCATCCGAATTCATCTTGGATATATTCCATCTTATTACAAGGCTTGGGTGGCTAAAAAGAAGGAAATGACACAATTGTATTGTGATTTGGATAAATCGTATAATGAGCTATCAGCTCTTATACAAGCTATGAAAATATTTATCCCAGGAACCATTGTGGAGTATGAAACCATACCGACGTACAACTCAAGAGGTGAGCTAATTCATGGTAAAAAAATCTTCAGTAAGTTATTTTGGGATTTCAAGGCTTGTATTGAAGGTTTCTCATTTTGCAAGTGCACGATTCAAGTTGATGATACCTGGTTGCATGGGAAATACGATCATATATTACTTGTAGTTGTTGCACAAGATGGAGACAACAATATATTCCTTATTGTCTTTGCTATAATGGAAAAAGAAGACACCGCTGTATGGGAGTTCTTTTTGAATCATTTACGCAACCATGTCGTAAAAGAAGATGGAATTTGTATGATTTCTGATAGAGGAACTGTGCTTTTATCAGTAATTGAAAAAGCGGATAGTTTATGGATTCCTTCACATGCATATCCAACATACTGTGTACGACATATCGCATCCAACGCGAAAAATAGATTTAGTAACAATGAGATCCGAAGAGAGATCTTAGGCGCAGGTAAATTATCGTTCTTTTTTAAATTACGTTTTTTTATATATCTAACTAACTATTTTTTTAATAGGGTACGAACTAGTTCGACCAAAATTTGATGCGAGAATTAGAAGGCTGATACGTCATGGCCACCTTGTATTTAATTTTGCTAATAACATTCCTAGGGAAAGATGGTCTCAAGCATATGATGAAGGTCGACGATACGGTCATATGACTATTAAACTTGCTTAGGCTATAAATTCGGTTCTTAAAGGAACTCGTCATCTCCGTATTGTAAGTATTGTGTGGGAGACTTACTTTCGATTGGGTAAAGTTTGGTCTGACAAGGGACAAGAAGTTAATGCTCGACTAAACAATGGACAATTTTGGTCGCAAACTCTGCAAGACAGAATGAATGGTCTTCAATCAGATGCAAGCTCTATGAGAGTTAGAACATTCGACCCAAATGGAGCAGAATTTTGTAACACCCCTAAAACCGGGTCGGTATAATAATTCGAATAGTTTGGGAATTTAATTAAATTATAAATTAAATGAATCATGTGAATTTGGATTAAAAATAAGGGATCAAATTGAATTACATAGTAAAGAGGATGGTTGCATGGAAAATGTTAAAATTCCCTAAACCACCCCTAGTAATAAACTAAATCTAGTTATGGCATAAAGGGGCAAACCAGTCATCTCACCTCCAATTAATGAGAAACAAAACCAGCCCCAAATTGTTCTCATCTTCCTCATTCACGTGAAAAAGAAAGAAAAGGGGGAGTGAGAGACTTGAGAGAAAATTTATGAGAAACCATTGAAGGAAGGGTTAAAAGCTTTGCATGGTAGTGAAATTGATTTAGGAAATCAAACTTAAAGGCTTTGGTAAGTTCATCTCTCCATAATCAAATATTTTTAGGGTTTTGTAACTTTGGGGTTTTGATAATTTTAAGATGTTTATAAGTTAATTAGGTAGATAGGAACCTAGTTTAAAGATTATGATGCTTGGGTTTAGTTATTGAAGCATGAACATTGAATTAAGAAGCTTGAATTTGGGGGTTTGGTAAATATATTATGTGGGTTAATTAATTTGGTATTATGGTGAAATTGGGGATTACTTGAGGTTAATTTTATGTTTAGAGGTGCTGGAAATTGTAAGAATAAGATTGGACTTGGAATTTAAGCAATGAATTGAGAATTAGCCAAAAATACTTAGAAATTCTATTCCGAGTAGCCATCTTCGAAAAATTCCCTAGCCACGTTTGGAGGATATAGGAGCTGAAATTTTGCAGTATGATACTCTTGTATATCTAGTTTAAGGGAAAATTTACGGAACTTCAATCCGAGTTCGGTAGAAAAAGTTATAAGCTTCTCCGTAGGGCTGCTCGAGCAGTCCCGAAAGTTTCGGACAGGCCTGACTCGAATGAATTCTGGTACTGGTCGGGAAAGTATTAAAATATGAGGTTAATTTATCCTTATAGAGGATCCTCTTAGATTTCCAAAGAGGTATAATAAGCTTTAATCGGACATGGGATCTAGGAGATATGATCAAATTACGAAAGGGTAGCAAAACTGTCTTTAACGGATAAATGTACATGCTTATGTTAGTTAAAGCTTAAGATCACTTGAGTTAAGTGATTATGATGTGTTCTAATAAATGTATATTTGTATATGGATTACTAGATAATCAAAGAGAAGAAAATATCAAGGAGGAAGAAAGACTCGAGCAAACTCGAAAGAAGGGCAAGGGAGTCGCGATCTACAATCCTTGAGTTGCTTGGAGAAATAGTGAGTGTGGCAAACCTTGAGGTTAGGACCTAGGGTCCTAACCATCTTTGTATTATTCGATTAGTTTGTATTGTAACCGGACTAATGAAATATTTGGTAATACGGGAAGGAGGATTATATGTTAATAACTTGTTTGATGCCATGTTTTAGTGCTAGATGTTAGACTAGCTTAGAACATTTGCATAGCTCGGAAATGTTGAGGTAAGTAATGGCACGCGGCTACGGATGCCAGGTACGTGAGTCATGCATGAGATATGTTAGATTGGTTTGATTATTTGATCGGAACATGATATATATATATATATATGATATGGTATGATAGCATGACATGTGCTTTTGATTCGTTAGCATGATGTATGCTTTTGATATGTTCATATGATTTATACTTTGGATATACTAGCATGACGTATATGCTTTTAGAAGGGTAGCCTGAAGTAAATGTATTGAATATTAGCATGTTATTGACATCTTTTGTGATGAGAAACTTGTTTAATACAAATGGAACGATTAAATAAATTGGAAACTCTGATTGAGCCTTGGTCGATAGTTGATCATAGGTAGTACGGCATGCCTAGGGTCTGAGCTCATTTGTTAGTTTGCCCAGTACTTCGGTACTTCTGTTTAGTACTTCGGTACTTCTGTTGGTACTATGGGTACCTTTGTTTGGTGGTTAGTCACCATTTGTAGATACCGCGGGTATCTTTTGTTAGTGCCTTCGTGGCACTTCTGTCAGTACCTTTGTGGTACTTCTGATGACCCGCTTACCTAGTCAAACTATACCAAGGCATCATTTGTAACAGATTTGAAAGATTAAAATTGAAATGATATTGCTTTGAGCATTCGATAACATGTTGTCATTAGGCATTTGATTATATGTTGCCATTGAACATTTGATAATATGTTGCTATTGAGCATTTGACACGATATTGCCATTGAGCATTTGACATGAGGTTGCAAATGAGCATTTGATTAAATGTTGCCATTGTGCATTCGATTATCAGTTGTTATTGAGCATTCGAACAGGAAATTGTATTGAGCATCTAGTTTTGTGAATTTAGCTTGTATGCTATTGGCATGAAAAATATGAATTATGTTAAGCATGATACAAAATGTTCAAATTGATATATGAAATTGATCGGTTGCTTATTGTAGCGTGTTATATTGTTTTAATTAATGTCTAAATGGTTAGACTTAGGACTGCCTCACTAAGTACTTCGTAAGTACTTACCACCTTTGTTTCCTCCTTCCCAAATAACAGGTTATTGGACTAAGGGGTTAGATCGGCTTTGATCGCGAGCAAGGACACCAAGCAAGCCCAAGTATGGTATTTTGCACTTTTGTAACTCCTAGCTTATGGTGGCATAGAGAGCATGCTTAGATTTGTCCATGCATTTCGATATTTTGATCATGATTTATATATATAATCATTTGAATATTCGGTATGTAAGCCATAAGGTAAGGTAATTGTAATGGGTTAGTCTTATATATATTTTGGAGATCGATCTATGGTACGTTATATCGGCCTCGTATTGAGCATGCAATATGTAAGCAATGGAATTGGTATGTGAATTCTTAGAACCACACCATAGATATATGTTAGTCACATAGTGAAATGTAAGTCATAAAGGTAACTTATTGATAGGTGGCATATGGTGGTATGAATGGCCATTTGGTTAGAAAATTATAGCTTTGGTATATTGAGGGCTTATAAATGATAAAATTGATAGAGGTTTAGCCAAAAAGTTGGAATTGGTAAGTTGTTGATGCTACTTAAACCTGATGAATATTGTCCCAAATGGTATAGGAATGATTGAGACCATATAGGTGGTCTTTTGGTAGGGTCTAAGTGCTTTAAAAGTTAGAAATCTGGAAATTGGGACAGGGGTATCGATACCACTTACATGGGTATCGATACCACCCTTTCCAGAAACGAAATGGCATCGAAGCTTTGTTCGATGCCAAGCTTCATTATGATCTCCCTAGTTCGATGCCAGTATCGAGCCAGGCCCACTTTAGCCTTAAGCCATTGAGTCCATAGAGTAGACCAGCATCGATACCTGGTTCGATACTGGGACTTCCAGTAGCGAAATGGCATCGATGCCAGTATCGAACCAGGTCATTCAACCTTAGTCAACGAGTCAATGAGGAAGGCCAGTATCGATACATGGTTCGATACTGGGACTTCCAGTAACGAAATTGCATCGATACCTGTTTCGAACTAGGCTCCCTAGCCTTGGTCAACGGGTCAACACAGTTGACCTGTATCGAACTAGGGTTCGATACCCTTGTTCCGATACCCCTCTATAGGGAGTATCGATACCCCTAATTAATTTTTGGTTAAACTTGAAAATTTGAAATGGGCTCGATCAATAAGATATCATTAATGATGATTAAACAAATAAAATTTAGTTAGAGATTTAGATCAAGTTCAATCGTGATTGAAATTGTCAAATGAATGAAAATTGAGAATCGAAAGAGGTAATTGTGCAAGTTTGAAAAAGTTTTAATTTTGGCCCCAAAATTGATAGAACTACATAAAATTGTCTTGAATTAACATACGAAATAATCGAAATGATTTAGAATTAGATATAAGACTAGTTTTAAATTACAAATTGAATGTCCAGTCGACACTTCCGTCTCCTAACCCGGGGCGAGGGTGTCACAAATTTACTGTAGAAGGTAGAGTTCGAGGTGAACCAAAATTTTTTCAAGTCAACCTTAATCGACGGTGGTGTGATTGAGGAGCATTTCAAGCATTTCGATACCCCTGTTCTCATACGATTGCATCTTGTATGCATATTCGTATGGATCCTTACATATATGTAGATCCGTGTTATAACATGCAGACTATGGCGAATATATACCGATTTCAGTTTCAGATAATTCCAATCAAGATTATTGGCCAGTAGAACCAATATACGAACATTGGTTACCAAATCTAGAACTTCGTAGAAAATTGAAGGGAAGGCCGAAGTCTTCTCGTATTCACACGAATATGGATGATCCAGATGAAATAGAAGGGGGGTTTAGATTAGACATTGTACTCTTTGTAGGGCACTAGGGCACACTAGAAACAAGTGTCCAAATAGATCTATTAAGTCAATTATGGTGTAGGATCATCAACCTAATTTGATTATAAATAAAAGACATAACATTACCCATTAAAAATGGTCAATTGAAATACATTACATAACAAATTATAAATTACAAATTAAAAGACATGACTCTAATATTTATTTATTTCTTATCTTCGTCTTCGTCTTGGTAATGCCTTTCGATGAAAGGATGATGTTTGATCATACTTCCCAGGAGGCTAGACAACTCTTCGTGGTTGATCTGGGGACTCATCATCACCACCATCATGGTCATCATTGATATCACAATCAACCCCCATTTGCATCGAAGGTGGTGCAGCTAACATTTGTTCATGAAACGACCATGATGAACTGCTAATGGTAGTAGTCGACAACAAAGATGTCATAATACTAACCCTCAGACCATCTCCAAATACGGATGTAGGATCATACCCAAATTGTGGTATGTATCCTTCACCATCATTGTAATTGTACCCCGATTGAGTAAATGAATTATCACCTCATGTAAAATTCGTTGGTGGTTGATCTGGAACAGTACCATACTGAAATGAGCTCTCACCAACTATTGTTGGGGGCGGTTGCATAGATGGAGTCCATGATGGTGGTTTCCAACCTTGCGAATCGTCGAAGTTGGTTTCATCTGCAGTTGGTTCAGATCTGGGATCAACTCAATATGATAAATGGACATGTTTAGAGCAACGTGTCTCTTCAAACCATTGACTTGAAGTTTCGAACGACACTAATGATGTTTTTCCGTTCTGTGAATACCATGAATAGTACTCTGAATTCAAATCAAAATCACTTTCATCGACTTCATTCAATTCCTCTACCCACCGTGTATATCTTTGTTCCCACATCTGAATAAATCTGGCTTGTTTAATAACCCAGTTCTCATCAAATCTACCTTTTCCATATCTGATATGAATTTGCTCTGCACTAGAAGGAGATCTAGGAATAGGCTGATGGAAGTTGAATTGTCGCAACACTCTATCAGCACAATGAAATTCAATCATAGCAAAATGGATTAGAGGCACAACTGCACCCAAAATGATCTACAGTGTTACACAAATGGAGGTATACAAGCCTTTACGGATGGAATCTCGTACGGAAACCAAATAAACTGTACCAAATAAATTTGACTTCATTTATTAATAACAAAATACATTATATATTAATAAAAAAATCAAATTATTAAAATATAAAAACAAATACCTGAGTTTTTTAGAGGGTTTCAATCTTCAGTCTTATGTCTCGAACATTATTATGAACAAGCCCTGGATTCTTTAACTTATGTCTCCATCTGCAAAAAATTTTAACTCATTGTACATAAATAGTTATTACATATATATGGTAAATAGTAATTATTATAAATCTATTTTTACCTTCCAGCAAGCGGAAATTGAATGTCAATTGGTGTTTCTACAATGGGAGTTAGATAAGGCAATCTATACCAAGCCCAGGACTGTAATAAAATCATACATCCACCCATATCTGATATCTTTTTCTCACCAATAATAATTGACGCCTTATACATATCTGATATCTGATATTAAATAAAAATACTACTGTCACTAAATTATAGTTTTATAAAATATATAGAAAAATGAACATGTTTAAACAAATTAAATAAATATATATATAAATAAATAAAATTAAGATATAATGAATTTAATATAACAAGAAAAAGATATAACTAACGAATCTAAATTAAATTAAAATATAATCTAACAAAACTAAAAAAATTAGAAAGATACTTGATAACACTACAATTATCAACTTCTGTTGGTGTTTGGTCTTTTTTCTCAATTGGTTTTCATCAGATGGTTTTGTTTCACCAACAGCAACTAAATATAAATAGTGGGAAGGGTGTAGTGGCGTGAAAGTAAATTAAATTATTACACCACCTTTTCGGCGGGATTCCCGCTGCATCAACCCATGTCTTTACTCTCTATACCAGCTCAATCAATTAATTTCTACCATTTGATTTCAAAATTTAACTTCTATCAAAACTATTCGAACAATTCTCTGGGTACAATTATTTTGCATGCAGCATGCAGGCTTTAAACGTACATGCTTGTCCTTCTCCTCGCCAATTATGTTGCATGGATCAGCTTTAAATAGAGGAGGGTTTAACGCCATGTTCTCTTGGCGTTATACCCTTCAATTATTCTGCATCCATCAGCTTTAATCAGAGCAGCTTTAAACAAGGATTAACGCCATGTGATCTTGGCGCTATCCCTGTCACAACTAGGGGTGTTTATCGAGCGAGTCGATCGCGAGTAGGGCATTGCTCGACTCGTGCTCGTTAAAAATTTTTGTTGCTTAACTCGACTCGTTACTCGTTAAGCTCGTTAAAATTATGCTCGGACTCGTGCTCGTTATGCTCGACTTATTGCTCAACTCGACTCGTTGCTCGTTAAGCTCATTAAAACCTTAACTTATTTTTAATTAAAAGTAAAATTTAACAATACCATATGAGGCTTAATATTAACATAAATTAATAAATTTAACCAAAAATATTAATAGAGTGTATAAAACATTTTTAAAGTCTAAATTCAAAAGTAACAATTCATAAATACAACAAACTAACGTATTAAAATTAAAATAATAATTCATACATTAATAATTATTATTTAGATTTATTTTTTGAATGAAAATATTTTAAAATAATTACAAAAAATATTTTAAAAAGTTAACGAGCTGCTCACGAACTTATCGAGTCGAGTTAGACTTTACTCGATTCAACTTGTTAATATGTCGAGTTCGAGTTCGTGTTCGAGTCAAACTAATCCGAGTCGAGTATTTATCGAGTTTTGACCGAGTCGAGTTCGAGTTGCTCACGAGCTGCTCAACTCGTTAAGCACCCCTAGTCACAACGCCAGCTCCACATGGTGTTTTGCTCTAGCGCCTATTCCCCCTAATAGAACAACTTTTAAGCTGCATGAGCTGTATAATAACAATAAAATATGGAGAACGCCGTGTGCTCTTGGCGTTCTCCTTGTGTCACTGTTCATTTTGTCGTAGTTTCCCAATTTTTGGTCAAGTTCCCTTATATCCCTAATTTTTTAATTAAGGTTCCATAGTTCCCAAATTTTGCCAACATATAATTAATAATTATATGATTAGTCCTTTAAATTTTTATTTTTTATAAATTAATTTAATAATGTTCAGCGGTGTTCGACGCCCATTGTAGACTCATCCTTTTATAAATTCGTTCTTCCAAACATAAAACATGTATTGATCCGTACTTGAAGCCCTAATTCTCAGGCCTAAACATGGTCAAATCAATTCAAGTATTGGGACGTGGATGTGGATCCTTTACCAAAACCCATTTTGGTCCTTCGTCCTCACTTCAATTGTAAGGTTAATGTTGATATAACACCTAAATTTAACCTAATTCCTTATATTAAAATTTAGGGATCATGCTACGAAAACTTGTAACTCAAGTTAGGTTTTCAAATAATGAATTACTAAAATCTGATAAATTGGTTAAACCAAAAGTAATTGAAATACTGAACAATACATTAAGTATATTTTAAAGGTTCAAGCCAAATTCATAATGAACATTAAATCCTGGAAACCGAATAAACGTTCAAAATAAAAAGTCCAAGTTCATTACAAAAATTATTAACCAACAATTAAAATAAGTCTGAAACATTAAAAACATACGGATCAACAGAAAGTTCAGAATCAACAGTCCTCCAAATACCGAAGCCTAGGTCTGATTATCTGAAACAAAAACTGCAAGGATGTAAGCTATGGAGCTTAGTATGTCTCTACTATGCAGATAAAACATGAACACAGAATCTAGAATATCAAATACATATCATACGTCACAGAATTCAGAATATGCCAGAAATATATGATGCAATGTTTGTATATTATACACACAACACCTGTCACCATCAAAAGAGTAGGTTCCCCTGAACCGCTCTAACTCTATCACACCATCTGAAGTGGAAACTCGAACCGAAGATGGATCCACTAAACCGAAGTGGAAACTTGACCCGAAGGCGGAGCCACTAATCAGAAGTGATAATCACCAAAAGGTGTTATCACTGAATTTCCTCGAATAAAATATCCAACCCAATGCAATGTCATGATCCGTTATCTGAGTTTGAATGCATGTCTTAAAATTAATATAAGACATGCATAATAGTTTTCCGAAATAAAAGAATCTGAGTTTTTCATAAATTCTGAAACATATATGCATATAGATAAATCACAAAACATGGCATTAAACATTTAATTCAGAAAATCACAGAAGTAAGGTAGTCAATATAGATACACAAAACAACAGAATCTACACACATAAGTAAACGTAAAGTTTCGGGAGAGACACACCTTAAGTAGATAGCTTAACGTCGAGAATGACATCTACTGGACTCAGCCCTAGAACTAGTTCGAGCGGATGTAGAACCTACGAGTAACATATATGTAAGATTCGAATTCATACCTTACACACACAAAACCGAATTGAATCAAAGAACATTAGGATGTTTTCGAGAGAAAATAAATAAATAAATAAACCCAAAAGAACCGAAACATAAATTAAAGGGTGGTAACTAGTAGTAACTGATATCAAAATAAAAGGTAAAATTATCCTACAAAGGTTTGCACTTTTAAAACCATTCAACAGAACTTTTAAACTTTTTGAAATTTTAATTTAGTACAGAAATTCAATTTAGGTTTAACCAAAAATCCCCATATTCTAAGGTTTCGAATTAGGGATTTATTGAAATTAGGGTTTCAATTTAAAATTAGGGTATTACAACTCTCCCCTCCTAACAAGAAATTTCGTCCTCGAAATTTACCTAGATCAAAGAGATGTGGATACTAGGTTTTGATAATATATTTGGGCTCCCACATAGCCTCATCGTAACCTCGATTACGCCATAGAACCTTAAAGATTTTAATGGTTTTCCTCCAAAGGACTTTCTGGTCCTGAGCAATGATCTCAATTGGTTCCTACTCATAACATAAGTCTGGACGGATCTCAAAATCCTCAACTGACAAAACATGAGACGGATCATCCCGATAGCGTCTTAGTACAGAAACATGAAAAACATCATGAATACGCTTTGTAGCAACCCTCCCACTAAAATAAAAAATAAAAATAAATAATAAAATTGAAAATTGGTATGAAAAGGTTTTGGAAAAGTGTAAAATGGAATTAAAAGATTAAATAAAGATATTGTTGTTTTGAAAATTCGAAAGATAGATAATTAGGTTTTGAAAAAGTTAAAATTTGGGATTGAAAGTTTAAGTTTGGGAATTTGGGAATTAGGTTTAAAAATTGGAAATTAAAAAGGTAATTAGGGATTTGTAAAAAATTTAGGAAATTAGGAAAAAGAAAAGGAAATAAGGGTTTGAAAAATGATTTAAAAACAATTCGAAAATAATTGGAGTCGCCACCGTTCATTTTGGTAGACCGGACACCGTAAAACCAGAGATTCGAAATAAATTGGGTTCGAGAGTCGGTTACAACTAAAAATGGTATTAGCGTTTAAAATGACATTAAATTAAGATTTATTTAGAAATTCGAATATATTTTAAACATTTTTTATTCGAAGGTAAACACAAATTGTTCTGCTCTGTGTAGTGCTATAAATTATGCAAACATTTGTGCAAATATACACAGTCGTGCAAGTAATAAAGGGTGAGTGAGTATCGTTCCCACGAGGATCGCGGTAAAGTGTAAGTCAAATTTTTCAAGGCAAAAAGGTGTCACTAAACAAAAGGAAAATAAATAAGATGATATAAACAAATGGAAATGAGTATATACGGTGAAGGTGCAATGGTGAAATGATATAAAAATTTCAGAATGCAAGCAACCAAAATATATCAAGACAAAATGGAATGGATAGTGGTGTGTGAAGAGTATGGTAATGTGATTACAAATAAACAAGGAAAATAGAGGAACACTTTGTCAATGCCAAGGCAAAAGCAAGATAAGAGAACACAAGTGAGCAATATGTCGTAATGATCCTCAATTGATGAGCCTTACTGGTAATGATTGATAGGGGTTCTTATGGACTTCTTAACCTCACTCCTACGAACAACTAGCTACTATGTAGTCTATTCACTCGACAGATGTTTCTAAGGTGCTCCCGCTCTCTGGAGTCATAGGAACCTAACATCCTAAAATGCCACGGCATCTCCTCTCGGTCTCAGTAGCAACATCTAGCTTATCGACAAAGCACACTCCTTTTAGTCTTTGAAACCCTCACCTAAGTTTCTCTCGAGTACCTAAGGTCAGATTAGGCTCTGGTTACTATCCGAAGCCCATTGCTCACGGAGATCCTCCCTTAGCTCCTCTCGGATGATCTAAGGATCTATAGCTAGGTTTCTCTCGAACACCTAACATGCATCTAAACACGAGACACTCTCATGTCTCTTACAATGCTTAAATGATTAACAACAATGAGCAAAGCAAATAAAAAAACAAATAATAGGCTATAATATTCATAAAAAGATAAAGATAAACATCCACAAAAGCATCAACCAAATAAAGCTAACACATGGTGGGTGAAAGAATTTAAGAAAAAATATTAACCACTAATATCATCCTTAAATCATCCACATAAACCTCTCAAAGATATAAAATAAAGCAAAGGAAGAGGATAGAAGACACCCTCGATGCGCGCTACTGTCGGCTTCTTCGACCACTATGGGATGCCTTAGCGTGCTAGCCCCTCTCAGGTGCCTAGCACGTCACTCCTTTTGAGCTCTATCAATGGAGCGACCCTTCGGACGGTGGTTGAGGAAAAGAGGTAGAAGCTTTCCACCTTCGTTTTTGCTCTCCTTGTGGCTCCAAAACTGCTCCAAAGGTCCTCCTTTTCCAAGGAAAAAAGGTTGCTCTTTTATAAGGTCACCATGCCATATCAAATGGGGGTGAAAAAACCTAGGGTTTGTTAGAAATTCCATTTACACCCCTGTTCACGTGATGGCATTTCTGCCATGGTGACAGTGGTCCCTACTAAGGTGGTTGTGGTCCCCTACTGTGGTGGTTGTGGCCAGACTGTAATGGCACAAGCTTACACTCCTCTCAATATATCTCCTTGTCTTTTAGTGCAGCACAGAAGTTCTTCATATTTGCTATGGCATTTTTCCATCGCTATCCTTCTGCGAATGCCATGACAAATGTCCCTTGCTTCCCACTTTGCTTTACCTACACAATGTCAGCCAAAAGCACGACCTTCCCCGTAAAATAGCATCTATTTTCACACCATAAATGCCAAGACATAAATAACCACCAAATATAATATTATGATCCTAAAGGCATCTAAATGCTCCTATATGCACTTAAAGACACTCAATAACTTAAAAAGGCTCAAAATATAGCATTTTTGCAGAGTTATCACATACACCGCCACCATTACGCCTGGTGTCGGGCCCGTTACGATCGAATAAAGAGACATCGCATGTAAATAATTAATTAGGCTTGATGTAAACAAAATAAATCACATATGAACATATAAAATAAAGCATGTACATGAAATATAGAAAAGCAAAATATATATAAATTAAATCCTATTCTATGTGCATATTTACAATATGAATAAATAAAAACAACATGTATTATGTACATCAATGAAAAGGGAACATAAATTAATAATTAAAAATTAAACAAAATAAAATGCTACTGGAATGAGACCAAAATAAAATAAATCAAAAACTTCCAAACAAATTTAAGAGGTTAATTTCATAAATTAGTGACTTAAATAAAGGGAAGATGAAATATTAAGGTTAAATTAAAAGAAAAAGAATTTGATCTAAAGAAAAGTGACTAAAACATAAGACAAAATAAAATAATAATGGCTCAGAACATAATTCAAAAGGGAGGAATGACTTAAAATTAAACTCCAAAACACATAAGGGCCAGTAATTAAATAAACCATTTTGAAATAGAAGATAGTGACTGAATTGATGAAGAAATTGCAAAACGGTTCAAATTCACAAGGATTGAGGGAGAGGTTTAAACGACACGGAGGGATTTATGACGTAAATAAACCATTTTAAAAATGTTTTGAGTGTATATAACACAAACAGATGATTAATTCTGGCCCCTTTTCTTCATTTTAGAACGAACCCAAAATAAATACATCCATTTCTCTCAAGTGTTCTTCTGGAAATCCAAAAAAATTAAGAACACTAACGTGTTCTTCTGGATTTTCCAGAAAGCCACCTTTCTTGCCCAGAAAACCCAGAACTTTCTTTTTCTTTTTGAAACTAGAAGCAAATCAGAACCCTTTCTTGTTTCAAAACTCGATTTGTCTACCCTAAAATGAAACCTTTCTTTGGTTTTCGAAACAAAAACGAAGAAAAAATGATTCCTCCCTCTCTTCGGCTCACGAACAACGATCCGAGGACGTGATGATTCTTTCCGGCGAAAGAGGAGAATCCAAAGGTAAACTTGAATACCCTAAATTATTTTTATTCTTTTATTTGATGCATGCAAAACAAAGAGGTTTATACCTCTGGAATATATTGTTTTTGTATTGATTCAAAGGACAGGAAATCGAACCTTACATTGTTGTTGAAATTGGTTTTTATAACTGCTATTACACTGATTCAAAAAAGGGGCAAAAGAAACATAAATCCCTATTGGTTTGTTCTTTTTACTATGAAATTCGCTTCATATTTTTGTCCTCGTTGCTTTGCTGGAATTTGGATTTGCATGTGTATTGCTGGAAATTTTTTGTTTGTGTCTGAAATTCCCTAGTTTATTCTGAAAATTTCGGTACGAATCTAACATATTTTTATTTCTTTGCGCAAGTACGGCCGTCGAAGGGTCGCCGGATAATCATCGGAATTAGGATTAGCCGATGATCGGGAGACAAATGGACTGCTTGGTATTAGAACAGTCGGCGCGCGTGGGGAGGCGAACCGTCAGCATGTGGTAATGCGTGGGGAATCCAGAACCTTCCTTGATGTAATTGTGATCGTTGGATCAAATCTTGATCCAACGGTTGAGATGAGGTTGCACATGAAACAAAAGATAAGATTAGGGTTTTTGTAATTAATCCGGTTTGGGCTCAAGGGACATGGGCCGCTATAATTATTTCGTTCTGGGGTTTTATATTGGGCTTGTATTTAGATTGTAAATAAAAATTATTTGGATCCTTTATTATTTAAATTGCTTACAGATTGGGCTCATTTATTAAATTAATTAATAAGTTATTATTCATTATTTGTTTTATTTATTTATTTATTTAACTAATATTTTATAATAAATAAAAAATAAATAATAATAAAACCGAGAATAAAAATAAATAAATAAATAAATATTCTTAAAAAGGAAGCAAAATAAAATATAAACATTAGTAGCAAAAATGATATAAAAAGATTACCTAATAATTTTTTGAAAAATCTTTTTTTTTTTAAATTTAATAATGATAATAGTTACGCATAATATTTTTTTTGGAATTTTAAACCAGTGTTAAGCAAAATAAGAATTAAGTAGTAACTAGAGATTGAATTTAAAAGTAAGCCCAATTATTTTGAAAACATAGCAAAAATTAAGACCGAGTTTTACAAACCCAGATAAAATTAGTGATTACATGTTAAGCTTTGACAGTAACTCAAGCTGATAAGCTATTGGTCCGACTCGTCAAATAATTCGATAAGGTCCAATGTAACGAGCACTAAGCTTGCTCTTACGGCCAAAACGAAGAACCTTTCTCCACGGAAATTATTTTAAGAAGACCTCATCACCTACCTCAAACTCAAGATCCTTACGCCTCAAATCAGTGTATGATTTCTGTCTTTCAAAAGCGGCTTTGAGCCGATCCTAAATCAACCTAACAGTCTACTCAGCCTCATGCACAATATCTGGTCCCAATAACCTATGCTCGTTAAGCTAGGTCCATCCGATAGGGGTGCGACACTTACGCCCATAGAGAGCCTCCTAAGGTGCCATCTTAATACTGGCCTGATAACTATTATTGTATGCAAATTCTGCAAGCATTAGGAAATCCTCCCTACTACCTCTAAAATCCAGAATACATCATCTCAATATATCCTCTAAGATCTGAATCACTCGTTTAGACTGACCATCGGTTTGTGGATGATATGAAGTGTTAAAGTTTAACCGAGTACCTAGAGCAGAATGAAGAGATCCCCAGAACTATGACGTAAACCTCGGATCTCAATCAGAAATAATAGACAAACGTACCCCATATAACCGAAAAATCTTAGAGATGCACAACCGAGCTAACTTACTGAAGGGGTAAGTAGTTCGAAATGGAATGAAATACGCGGACTTAGTCAACCGATCAACAATAACCCAGATAAAATTTTTCTTTGTCAAAGTCAAAGGTAAACCACTGACAAAATCCATAGTCACACATTTCCACTTCCCCTGAGGAATCTCAATATGATGAAGAAGCCCAGACGGACGTTGATGCTCTGCTTTGACTTTCTGAAAAGTCAAACACTTAGACATGAAACTGATAACATCCCTCTTCAGACCTTTCCACCAATATTTCTCTTGGAGATTCTTATACATATTATCCCCACCAGAGTGCATAGAATATGGACTATCATGAGCTTCTTGAAGAATAACTTATTTCAAATCAGAGTTCCTTGGAGCATAGTACCGACCTCGGAAACATAAAACACCATCTTGATCAGTAGAAAAGTCCTGAGATACTCACTCATGAACCTCCTTAATACGATCGGCCAAAAAAGGATCATTGGGTTGCTCAGATCAAATTTCAGAAATCAGATTAGGAACAACTCGAAGCTTTGATAACAAGCTACCATCCTCAAACAAACTCATCCGAGCAAATAGAGCTCTCAGATCCAAAATAGCATTATGACTCAAAGCATCCGCAACCACATTAGCCTTACACGGATGATACTCAATCTCACAATCATAATCCTTGAGAATCTCTAGCCAACATCGTTGCCTCAGATTAAGCTCCTTCTGTGTGACAAGGTATTTCAAGCTTTTATGATTTGTGAAGATATAATACTTCTCACCATAGAGATAGTGTCTCCAGATTTTCAGAGCGAAGATCACCGCGACTAACTCAAGATCGTGGGTAGGATAGTTACACTCATGCAGTTTCAACTGTCGAGAAACATAAGCTACTACATTTCCTTCTTGTATCAAAACACAACCCAATCCGGTATACAAAGCATCACTAAATATCGTATATGGTTTTCTCGACTCTGGTTGTATTAGAACTTGTGCCTCTATTAGAACAGACTAAAGTTTCTCAAAACTAGCTTGTTGAGACTCAAACTAGATAAACGGACTATCCTTTCTCAGAAGTTTGGTCAACGATGCAGCGATAGAAGAAAAGCCCTCAATAAATCTCCGATAATAATCGGCCAAACCCTAAAAAACTATGAATCTCTTCAACTTTCTTAGGTTGTTTCCATTCCATAATAGTTTCAATTTTCTTCGGATCAACCTGAATACCCTTAGCTGAAACAACATGACCCAAGAACACAACCTCAGATAGCCAGAATTCACATTTACAGAATTTTGCATAGAGTTGTTTCTCTCTCAAAGTCTGTAACACAATAAGAAGATGTTGCTCACACTCAGCCTCAAATTTAGAATAGATCAGGATATCATTAATAAATACCACAACAAAGTGATCCAAATAAGGTCGAAACACCTTATTCATCATGTCCATGAAAGCTATAGGGGAATTAGTAAGACCAAATGGCATCACCAGAAACTCGTAATGACCATAGTGTTTCCGAAAAGTTATTTTAGGCACATCAAAATCCTTAACATTGAGTTAGTAATAACTATATCTCAGGTCTATCTTAGAAAACAAAGAAGCTCCTCGAAACTGATCAAAGAGGTCATCTATACGAGGGAGAGGTTATTTATTCTTTACCGTTAACTTATTGAACTTCCGATAGTCAATACACAGACGAAGCGACCCATCTTTATTTTTGACAAACAAAATAAGGTTTCACCATGCGGAAACACTAGGTCGAATGAAACATCTATCTAGAAGTTCTTGCAACTAAAATTTTAACTCCTTAAGTTGTTTCAGAGCCATCCGATAAGGTGCCATAGATACTAAAGCAGTCCCCGAATATAACTCAATACCAAACACCACCTCATCAAGCTTAGGTGGTACACCCGGTAACTCTTTCGGAAATACATCTGGGAGTTCTCTCACAACACATATTTTATAAATCCCTGAATCAGACTGTCTCGGGTCAAGAAATGTAAGCAAGATAGGCCACTAAACCTTTCCTGATCATCTTCTCGGTTTTTAGGGCCGAAAAAATATTATACGGAAAACCTCTACGCTTACCAATAAGGGTCACCATAAGATCATCAAGGGTCCTCAGAGTAGCCCTTTTAAGTTTAGAATCCAGATTAACTCGATGAGCTTACATCCAATCCATACCGAGTATGAGATCAAACTCTCCAAACGGTAAATATATCATATTAGCCGGAAAGATCTCCCTTTGAACCTCAAGAGGACAATCTTTATAAACTTTTGTAACCTCAACAGGATTACCTATATGACTATATACAGATACTGAACTATTAGTATCATCTACATGAATTTCCAGATAACTAAATACTGAGTTAGAAACATATGAGTGGGTAGAACCATTATCCAGAAGTGCGAAAAATGAAATAGCATAAATAGAAAAAGTACCAGCAATAACATCGGGCACATCCTGATCCTCATGCCTCCTGGTAGCTTAAACTAATCCTGGCTGAGATGTCCCTGATCTAGTTGATCCTCTGAACTAAATTGATCTACCTCTACCACTAACACTTGAAGTATAAGGTCTACCCTAACCTCTTCCCCCAGCAAGGGTCTGTACTGCAGCCTGAGATCGGCCCGAAGCAAAAGTTGATAGAGGTGAAAGTGAACAATCGCTAAGGTGATGCTCAAAAGATCCACAACAAAAACAAGCTCTACTCTTCCCTCTACACTCACATGTATGCCACTTCTTGCATAAAGAATATTGTGGCAAAGCACGGGTACTAGTGGAACCAGCTCCACTAACAGTCAGTACAATAGAAGTTGTTGGTCTAGCTCAGGAAGGACTTTGAAACTCAAATTCATCTTTACCCCTCTTCCTAGATTGATTTCCATGTCTATACTGAAATGATGCATTCGAATATCTTCGAACTCTGTTTATACCTTGAGATTCATGTTGAATCTTCAAATTCTCATTACACTCTGTTGTTCTAGTTCATTGTGTAATCATATTATATTTTGTGTCATGAAGCAAGGCTACCCCAATCTTGATTGGTACCCGAAGTCCTTTCAGAAAATGCTCACATTTCTGTTTCTCTATAGTAATTTGACCTAGAACATACTGAAGAAGTCACAAAGACTCAATCTCATAATCATTGACTGTTATATCATTCTATTGTAAATTCAAGAAGTCTTCTCGGCACTTAGCAAGTTACTTTGGTCCCACATAACGATCCTAAAAAGCTTGCCGGAAAAACTCCCAAGTGATCTGACCAATAGTAGTAACTTTCTCCTCGGCCTCCCACTAGTTTAAGGCTTCCCCCTGAATCAAAGACATTGCTTATCTCAATTATCTCAGTTTCTTATCTGTCGGATAATTCATCTCAACAAATAGCCTTTGAAGTTTCTTTAACCAATACTCTGCTTCTACTAGGTTTGTACCGGTCATACCATCAAACATCGTCATGCCGACAGCTAAAAACTCGATAGAATGGGTTTCCTAACACCTTCAGACTGAAGAAGATATCGGAGCAACTCTATCTAAACAATAACAAAATCTAGTCCCACTGACTCACTGTCCCACGAAACATGTGGTCCCTCACTCTGAGCTGGCTGATTAACTTTGGCTTGTTGAGCCTCAGTCTGAATTCCAGGTTGTTCCTCCCCTCCTATATCTTCTGCTAAACTCAGATCATGTATTAAATCCACAAGAGGCGGGACATCACTAGAAGATCCATAGGAGGCGAGATATCAAATACATATCATACGACACAGATTACAGAAGTTGGAATATGCAGAAATATATGATGTAATGTTTGTATACTATGCACCCAACACCTATCACCATCAAAAGAGTAGGTTCCCCTGAATGAATCTAACTCCATCACACCATCTAAAGTGAAAACTCGATCCAAAGGTGGAGCTACTAAAACGAAGTGGAAACTCAACCCGAAGGTGGAGACACTAATAAGAAGTGATAATCACCAAAACATGTTATCACTGAACTTCCCCGAAAAGAATTGCAATGTCATGATCCGTTATCTGAGTCTGAATGCATGTCTTAAAATTAACAAGAGACATGCATAATAGTTTTCCGAAATAACAGAAGCTGAGTTTTTCATAAATTTCGAAACAGATATGCATATAGATAAATTATAGAACATGGAATTAAACATTTAATTCAAAAAATCATAGAAGGTAGTAAACGTAAAGTTTCGGGAGAGACACACCTTAAGAAGATAGCTTAACGTCGAGAGAGACGTCTACTAGGTTCAGTCCTAGCATTAGGTCGAGCGGATGTAGAACCTATGAGTAACATATACGTAAGATACACTACTATGCCACTACAAAGAAATACACGAAACATAAGTAAACCAGATAACTCACGTCCGTGTCCCTAAGTCTGAGCAACAGGAGGTCTTCCAGGAGCAGGAGGAGGAAGATATTCGGTGTATGAATTTACGATACTTGAACCAAATGGTAAACCAATTTTAGATTCTGATAATGATAACTTCTGATTAAGTATTCGAACTAAAAGGCCTCAACGGTAGCACTTCGGGTTCGAATTTTGAAAAAGGATAGCGCCATCGAACTCAGGACGTCGAAAAACATAAAATGAGATCGATTCGGAAAAAGTCAACATTGACGTTAGCATTGGTCAACGTCGAACGCTGACGTCAACAGCTACGTCAACACAGGTCAACGTTGATGTCACCATATGACATCAATGAGTTAATCGGGTCGGATCGTAGGTCACGGGTCGGGTCTCCTGATTTCCCCAGAAAATTTGGATTTCCCATATTTTCTCGAGAAAATATGGATTTTCCAATTTTTCCAAGAAAATTTGGAAATTCTCAGATTTTTCGGAAAAATATAGAATTTCCAGAATTTTCCTAGATTTGGGTTTTCCAGAATTTTCGATATTTCCCCTTGTTGCAATTCAAAGTCGTTTTAAACACTACCAAACTCCCTAAACCTAAAACAAACCTAAAATCAAATCTTCATTCTTCCTATAACTCGTTCAAAAACAGAAATCGGTAATTCTCTTACCCAAAACAGAAATGAACGAAAGGAAAGAAAAGATTCAAATTCATACCTTACACACAAAAACCGAATTGAATCAAACAACCTTAGGATGTTGTCGAGAGAAAGAAAAATAAATAAACCCAAAAGAACCGAAACCTAAATTAAAAGGTGGTAACTGGTAGTAAATGATATCAAAATAAAAGGTAAAATTATCCTGCAAGGGTTTGCACTTTTAAAACCTTTCAACAGAAGCTTCAAACTTTTTGAAATTTTAATTTAGTCCAGAAATTCAATTTAATTTTAATCGAAAATCCCCAAATTTTAGGGTTTCGAATTAGGGATTTATTGAAATTTAGGTTTCAATTTAAATTTTAAAATTGGGGTGTTACAATTGATTTCATTTTCGGATATCGGATCCAATTTTTTTAGATATTCGGGGTTTTGGATCGATGATATAATGATCCGTATTCGATCCAGAAAAAGTGGATATCTGCATATTCGAATATCGGATATTCAAATCAGATATTCGCATATTCGGATATCGGATATTCAAATCAGATATTCGCATATTCGGATATCGGATATTCGGATCGGATATCCGATTATTCAAAAAATATAATTTGGTTATACTGATTTTTTGAATTTGAAGGTTGTATTTATAAAAATTTAGAATTTCGAATATAAAAAAAAACAAATTACTACACACAATAAGATTTACAGTTATAAAAGTTTTAATTTTTAAAAATTTTAAATATAACAAGCACTAAATTGTTAAATAGAATAAGATTAATATTATGAAAATTTGAATTTTTGGATTTTCTGATAATCTGAAACTTGAAATATTGTGATCCATATTCGATCCGTAAAACTTAAAATCGGATCGAATATCCGATTCAAAAATAAAATCCGCATCGAATATCTAAATTTTTAGATCGAATCAATGAATAATCGAATTAGATCAACCGGATCAAATATTTTTTAACACCCTAGATTTAACATCTATAAAAAGGAGGTAAAAATAACTTTTTCACTCCCCCGCATTTAAGGTTTCATAATTTTTTTCTTTCACAGAAAAAAAAAAGATTTCATCATTTTTACCCAAACAAATTGTAAACATAGATGTGTAGCGATTATTTTTTCGGTTATGAAAAATAATAAAATTTAAATATATGATTTTAAGAGTATATTGCCTTTTATTAGAAAAATTAATTAAAAAGAGAATTTTCTTTAAAAGCTCGTATTTTTGAAAATCTTGAGAGTCATCATGATGTAATTGGTCACTTTAGTAGATCGAACACCGTAAAATAAAACTAAAAAAAATTAGATTCTGGGGTTGATTAGGATGAAGAAGGATTAACACCTTACACCACTCAAAATTTGTACTTAATTAATTATCGCTTTATTAATATCAAATCTTTGAGTTAAAATGACAATTAAATTAAAATTACATATGAGTAAATTTTAAGGGCTTCAATACTCGAAGAGTAACCGAAAACTATCATCTACACCTCAAAAAAATAGCCAAGTTTATCATCGAAAAAGAAAGTACCCCATTAACAGTTATTACATTTGAATGAAACCTAATTAAAATATGGAATGTATATATAAAAAAGTAACATATAATATAGCCTATAATAAAATAACATGATATATAAATACTAACACATTAAATATACATATATTATATAATATAAAATTGCATAAAATAATATATAATTTACATATATTAGTATATTTTCATAAAATGCATTATATGATATTGACAACACAATACAAATAATATACATATATCACACATATATATTAAAGAAAACAAAATAATATATTATGACATAAAAATAAAAGACATAAAACTATAATATATATAATAATATAATACATGGAATAAAGAAACAATATTATACTGTATATATACATACGTATATTAAATATAATGTGATTTATATCAAATATCCAATATATATTAATACATATATAAAGATTAAATAAATAATCAATATACTAATAATATTTACACATGATACATAATACATAATAATAACACGACTAATTAAATATACACTAACGTATATATGTATAGATATATAACGTATAATAAAATAATATATAAAATACTACATACACTAAAAAAACTTCCAAGAATAAATTAGAGCTTCTATTTTGTAAACTCTTTTTTTGTTTATTATTATTATTATTATTATTATTTATGTTGATTTATTAAAATGATATGTTTGAGTAATGATAAACTCGTGTTTTTAAAAGAAATTTTAACCGATTATTATTATTATTATCATTATTATTATTATTATTATTATTATTATTTTGGATTTTGACGAATAAAGAAAATCCAAAATAAGTCACATACTCGGTTTATGGTAAGGTCCTAAGAATACAATAAGTCCAAACTAGAATATCAAGTATTATACTCTGAAATTGACTTAACTTTAGGAAGTCATCCATGATGTGCCCCTCCAAAGCAACTTGTTAACTTACGCACGAAAACACCACAATTCTGCATGTAGAGCTAACAAAGTTCAATGATATATTTCTAATATACTACAACTCATGAATATCATATATAAAATGAGCATATATGATAATATTTTAAGTGTTTAAAAATATTGTTTTATTACCCTTTTTACTCATATTATTGTTAGACTTAGGCACATTATTAGTTGCATTATTAATTATTTCATGCATTTTCACTTAATTTTTTGACTTGTTATATTTAATTCATGTTTTGTTTAATATTTGTGGAAAAAGATATTGCTTTGGTGTATTTCCTTATTTGCAGGAATTAATATCTTGGTGATAGGCTACCGATTTGGAAGGAATTTCAAGGAGATAAAATCAATTTCAAAAGCAAGGAAAGAATTCTAGAAGATTGAAGTAAAGATGGAAAAACTTAATAGGAAGAGAATTTTCTCTTATGATTATTTTTAATTCAAACTTTATTCTATCACTTAAGTTGAACAAGCCATGCCCTTTAAAATAGAGAGCATGCCATCCAACTAAAGAGGAGGCAAGATCAAAAGAGAGTGAAGCCAAGGGGTTGCCAAATTTCTTCTTGTTTTTTACTTATTTTAATCGAGTGATGGGAGGATTTACTTGGATATTTTGCCCAACCATGAACTAATCTAAATTGGCTTGGATTATTTTGTTTTATGGTTTGATTTCAGTTTGAATTCTAAGTATTTGTTGTGTTCTTAATTAAGGTTTTCTTATTCTTGGCATTAATTCGGTTTGTGAGAGAATTGAGAAAGGACCTCGATAAAATAAACATTTATCTAGATTTGGGAGAATTAGATTCACAAACGAATAAGCATAGTTCGATCCAAATGCATGAGAACTAACCCTGCTTGCACTTTCAACGGCTAACAGAAGCGTAAGATAGTTGTTATACACCTTTGATTAACGCAGGGATGTATCATCAATGAGTATATAATTAATAGTGTTTCACGTTAGAGATAAAGGAGACCATTGAAAAAAGCTTTGTCGAACATTGAGGATAGTTGCTTAAATTGCCTAAGAAATTCCCTTAGTTGTAATTGTTCAAACATTCGATGAACTGACTAGGCAATCTGATTAAGCTCAATTTTCGGAACAATTAAGTGGCGCGAACACTCACTTACAAGGAAGAATTCACTCGTCAATCATTCTATAATTCAGGATAATCCAACCTTATCTCTCTTATAGATTACTCCAATTTACTTTAATTGCTTGTTCTATTATTTTATTTTATTTAAAAATCAATTCTATAAACAATTTGTGTTTTATTTTCAGTGCAAGAGATTAGATTTCAGAAGGAGAAACAATCCCTGTGGAGACGATAACTATCTATACTATAACTTGAAATGTGTACATTTGCACCTATTGTGAAGCACTTTAAACACGCAACAAGTTTTTGGCGTCGTTGCCGAGGATTGATAATAGATACTTTGCTTTCAGTTTTTTTGCATTTTTTATTCCTTTTAAATTTAATTTTTCTCTGTTTCAAGGAGCTTACCAATTTTGATTTTGTTGTTGTGTATGACCAGGGCAAGACCAACATCACAAGACCTTTCATTTGCACCCGAGATAGAACAAGTATTTTGTCGAAGGAGACGTGAACAACGAGCAGCGATGACAAATCCTATTCCTCGTATCGGTAATAAAAATATCGTGACAATAAGAGAAGATATAATTGAAAAAAAAAATAGATCGTATTAGACACATGGCTATTCGAGATTACTTAAAAGAAGATCTCAATGGATTAAATCCAGGAGTTGTTGCACTAGAAATTGAAGCATCGCATTTTGAGTTAAAGCCAATGATGTTCAATATGATCAATACAATTGGTCAATTTGGCGGATCGACAACCGAATATGTTCGGTAACATCTCAAATCGTTCTTGGAGATTTGCAACTCTTTCAAGATTCAAGGAGTTCATGAGGATATCCTAAGGCTTAAATTGTTCCCTTATTCATTAAGAGATAGAGCTAAAACATGGTTAAATAGTATTCCATCTGGATCTATAGGATCTTGGATAGAATTATGTCGTGATTTTCTTACTCGATTTAGTTCTACAAATTTGATTGATAGATTACGTAATGAAATCATTTCTTTTCAGTAGGCATAATCAATGCATGAAGCTTGGGAGCGATATAGAGAACTTCTACATAAATGCCCCATGCATAGATTCCCACAAGTAACGATATTCTACAATGTCGTGAACACGCCAACAAGTATGATGTTAGATGCCTCGGTAAATGGCATACTCCTAAACAAGTCCGCAGAAGAAGCAATAGAGATTTTAAATCGCCTTGACAAGAATGATTATCAATTCCCAACCACTAGAAGAGGAGGAGTCAAACGTAACACCACTGAGTTTGATGCATCGAACTCAATTGCTACACAATTGGCTACCTTAATCAATTTGGTTAAGAATATACAACGTCCGAGTAACACACATGAAATCAAGGTATTAAATTCATTTTATGATTTATGTAATGGTGACCATGATTCTTCTGAGTGTATGTAGAATCTAGAGTCAAGTTTTTATGTGGAAAATTACAATAATTTGAACAATGCTCTCAATCAAGGCAGTTTAAACACACAAGTATCCCTTATTAAATGGGTAGTCACTGAAGTAATTTACCCTTTTTTAAACACACGTGTTTTATAAAAATTCGATTTTCTTCGCTTTACTCTATTTTTATTTTTTCTATTTTCTAAATAATATATAATACACATATAAATATAAACTTAAAATAAATAAATATAAACAAATTTATAAATATTTTTTTATATTAGAAAAGAACCTTTATTCCATAAATCTGTTACCTGAATAGGACTCAACCTTATACATTACAGACGAAACTGAATTATGGAATTCAAAGCTATACTTTTTATTCAGAGTCAAGTACTGTAACTATGTACGGATAATGCCTACAATCGAGAGGGGGAAAAACATAATTTAAAAGTCAATGCCGACATGTTACGGAAAGCAAAGTCAACCTCTTCTCTCAAATTTCTAAGTTCAACGACAACAAATTCAATATAAAATGGGTACCGATAAATTTAAACTTAAATTAATTTGATTCGATTCATTAAAATATTAAATTAAATATAAATTTAAGTCGAATTTTAATTAAACAATTTATTAGTCGATTGAACTCTATCACTATTGATAGCTAATAGAAAATTTTTGATCATCTTTATTTGATCTCTATAAAAATAATTCAAAAATCACAAAATAATAAAAAAAATAAAGAAAAGAAATATGTTACGAAACGCGTTATAACTAATTGCTATGTATTTACCACTGACGAAATACCACTTATTATAAAGAATAAAATAACTTTAAAAGTCATAATAACTAATTAAACGTAATTATCATGGGTTGACATGATTCCATTGCTTAATCAAATCCTGTGTTAGACTAAGACTACTAAAGAGACTCTTCTCCGTTGTTTCCATGCACTGCCCTATAACAATCTTACGAAAAGAAACAAGAGGTTTAGATTTATTTTTCAAAATGGTACCTAGAATTTTCCATACATTTCAATTTAGTACTTCAAGAATTTTCGATCATAAATACCGAAAGTTATCCATTTTTATTAGTTATGTGACTGAGATATAGTTTCCGTAATAAGTGTATCCTAGAATTTTAAAAAAATCATTTTAATTATTTATTTACAAATAATTACACATTAAAATCTAAATTTTTTTATGTTAATTATTAATTTTATTGGTTGTGTCCCTTAAATTTTTAGATTTATGTGTTCTCTCATTTAGGGGGTTGAAAATTACCCAATCCAACTATCCAAAACAAAAATAACGGGTAATTCCCGAAAAAAATTACCCAGTCGGATCGGATACCCAACCCGAGAATAATTAGACCGGACTTGAGTTGATTTTTTTCAATTACCGGGTACCCAACCTGACTAATTTTAAATTATATATTTTTATTGTAGGTTCCTTAATATTTGTACATAAAATTAAATTTAAATCTTTAAATTAATTTTATGTTTGTATTATATACTTTTAATTTTTAAATTTTTAAATATGTTTTATTAATTTGTTAATATCGAAAGAAAAAAAACTATATTAATATTTTTAATATCATTTTAATGATAAACTTTAATAAATATATGTGTATATATTTAAATATTTTAAAACTAACATTAAATCACTAATTTTTATGTTTAATATGTGTTTTTTTTTTTAATTTTAAAAGTTTTAACTATATGTACTTTTGAGTGATGAATATTTTTAGGTGCCTAAGTGATAAAAATGGAAAAACTTTGGTATCATTTGAATATTTGACCTTACATTTTAATTTAAAATTCCGATTAATCACAGCCCTCGGATCAACCTGAGTCAAAGATTTTCGTCGTCGTCGTCTTCTTCCAATATGGACATTCCTGCCGCTAAAATTGATTTTTTAGACGTTCCAATTTCCACGAAAAATACCTCTTCTCAACATCAAATATGCCTCTGCCTCTGATTTCCGCCCAACTTGAAAACAATTGATCAAGCAAATGAGCAGAGAGATCATCTGAATAAACCCAGTAATGGATCAAACGACCGACAGTGATGAAATTGAAGCCGTATACGTTGCAGTGGGAACGAGCGTTGAAGAAAGCAAGAGCACTTTGTTATGGGCATTGCAGAATCTTTCTCCGCCGAAAATCTGCGTTCTTCATGTTCATCAGCCTTCCAGTTTTAACAGGTTGAGTAAGTTCCAATTGAGTATCTGAATCAAGCCTTCGCTTCTTTGATTTTTAAAATTTTGTTTCCTTTTTTACTTCTAGGTCGTATGAATTTTATAACCAGCGAGCTTCAACGACAGGAATTTGAGAAGAAGATTTTGAATAGTATCATGGCTGATTACCTTCTTATATGTGATCTAAACGGGGTAAGTATTTTTAATCCTTTTCAGTTATCCAAAATTTTCTGAAATTCCTGCAGAAAACTATCATGTTGATTTAACTATGATGGAAACGACGATGAACTTTGAAATGAGTAATTAAATTAATGCTTAAATAATACTATATTTTATTTTAAATAGATATTTAAAGTAATTTTCAAATTAATTAGGTTTTTAATTTTGTTATCATTTTTATCTTCAGTGTTGAATGTTAACGGTGGCTTAAAAAACTTTGTTGGTCAATAAAAATACACGTGATTTTAGTTTTAGTTTCTATTTTTTAATTTAAATTTTATTTTTTTTAAATTTCTCAAAATTCATAAAATAAACTCAAAATCACTAGATACTAGAATCTTGTCAATGTCGTTATTGTTGTCATACTATCAACGACAGATTAAAATTTTTTGTTATTTTCGTAAAATTCGCACGTCGTTTATTTTAAAATTTTGGGGTCCGTGAAAAAAAGTGGTAGACATATTATTAACTATTAACGACGACAATAACGGTAATATAGATTTTGGGATTTCGAGGTTTGAAGATTATTTTAAAATTTTTGGAAATTTTATGATATTTATTTTTTTTTTATTTTTTAAATAAAATAAATTAAAATAAAACACGTCACATTTCATGTTTCGATTGGTTAACATAATTTTTTAAATGTCCGTCCAACACCTAAAATAATAATGATAAAAACATTAACACCTACTTAGCCCAAAAAATACTTTAAGCAGCTATATGTAACAAAAGGCATAGTTTAAACACTTATTTAACAATTAAAGCATAAAAATAATTAAACCATAAGATAGCTAAGGTTTGATTTTTAATAATTTTAAAATTATAAGGTCTTACAAAGTAATTAAAACTAAAAATAAGGGATCAAAGTTTAATTTTCAATAATTTTAACTTACATGTTCGAAAAAAAATAATAAACCAAAAAATTTCAAAAGGAATAAAGGTTTACTTTTAATGGTTTCAAAACTACTAAGTTATAAAATACCATTAACCCTTCAAATTTGAGACAATTGCCACTCCCATCTAACTGTGCCGCCATCCCTGGATGTAGGTAAAAACGAAGAAGTTAAATATTGAGATGAATGATGCTGCAGAAGGCATAGTTGAGCTAATCGGTGAACACAACATCAAGAAACTTGTCATGGGAGCTGCAGCTAACAAGCATTTTTCAAAGTAAAAAATAATCTTTTCAGCTATGATATATTGTTTCTGAAACTTGTTATTGCAGCTACGCTAATGCCAGAATTTTGTATTTACATTTTGCTGATCTTGATCACTTGCAGGGAAATGGCTAATCTCACATCTGTAAAAGCTCAAAATGTGGAGCTACTTGCGCCTCCTTCTTGCAAAATTTGGTTTATCTGCGCGGGGCAACTCGTTCGTATAAGGTGCACTGATTGATAGTAGTCTTTTTTTGTTATGTTCCGAATTTCTGAGTACTTATGATCACTTCCTGCAGGTCGCCTGTTGATCCGAGTTGCGCTTCTTCGAGTTCTAGTTATCAGACACGCACTAGCAGAATGGCTAGCAATTCGGATCTATCTGTGTCTGAGAGACCAGAGGAGAGTTCAGAGTACTGGCTTGAGTTTCATGTACTACTCTGGCAAAGTTATTGGTTATTTTAGAAGCTTATATCAATGGACCAAATATATATATATCATGCATGTGATCAAATTAAACCATTGGCTAATTGTTTTTAATGGTTTATGAAATTTCACAGGAAGGAAGTAGTGAAATTATACCATTTGACAAGTTGGACCGGCAAGTGAAATCTGGAAAGGATGCTCTCAACGCTGTAATACACCAAGTAATGCCACTTTTCTTACAGATTTGAAGTGTTTGTTTATTTTGTTCACTTTCTTTAGTCCCACAACTTTGTAATGACAACCATTGTTTACTTGTAGGTAAGTGAACTGAAAAGCTTATACAATGAAGAGTTGAAATGCCGGAAGGAAACCGAAGCAACAGTTCAAACACTGAGCAAGGAGCTTGAAGAGATCAAGCCACAGCTCAAAGCTGCCATAGATCAGAAGTTAGAATTGGATAATCATGTTAAAGTATTGGAAGCTGATCTATCATCGGTCACGGAGCAGTTAAAAATCTGCCAGAGAGAACGAAACGAGTTGCAGATAAAGTGTGCAAACACTGGCAAGCAACAGTTCTTGGAGTTCTCTGTCGTTGAAATTCATGATGCAACTAAGGACTTTCACCCTTCCTTTAAGATTGCTGAAGGAGCATATTGGAGCATTTATAGGTGTACCCTTCGTCACACCGAAGTAGCTATAAAAGTGCTCCATCAACATAGCTTACAAATGCCCTTGGAATTTCAGCATGAAGTAAGCTAAGTAATGTGGTTGTTTGGTGACCTTAATTTGAAAAATTTTAAGTTATTCAATATGTATATACTTATTCTTTCCAGGTTGATGTTTTGAGTAAGCTGAGGCATCCAAACCTGGTCACACTAATTGGAGTCTGCCCTGAAATTTGGGCTCTGATCTATGAATATCTTCCCAACGGATGCCTTGAAGATCGTCTGAACCGCAGAGATAATACTCCGGCATTGTCATGGAAAACTCGAATACATATTGCTACCGAGATATGTTCTGCTCTTATCTTCCTACATTCCGTTGAGCCTCAAAGGTTAGTTCATGGCAACTTGAAACCAGGGAATATACTCCTTGATACCAACTTTGGCTGCAAATTAAGCAAGTTCGGAGCCGGCCATGTGCTCGTTTCTCTCAAGAGTTTAAGCGACATAGATGAATATGATACAAGTCACATACTTCCTTACCTGGATCCTCAGTTTTTCTCCACAAGAATATTGACTACTAGTTCTGACATATACTCATTTGGCATTATATTACTACAGTTGATTACTGGGAAACCACCCTTGTTTTTAGCAGAGGAAGTGGAATATGCAGTAAATGGACAATATCTTAATGATATATTGGATCCTTCAGCTGGAGTCTGGACGTGTGAACAAGTTGAGCAGTTGACTCACTTGGCTTTGAGATGCTGTGATACTGACCGAACCCGTCGACCAGACCTTGCTTCAGAGGTTTACAAGGTGCTTGAACGGATAAGAAATTCTATGGGACCCTTAACAACATTCCATGCGTGGTCCGATCAACCTCCTCATTATTTCATTTGCCCTATTTCACAGGTTAGCTTCCATCATTGTTAATGCCATATTTATTACTTACCATGCCTAAAGTTTGATTTACTCTGACATGCAATCTAAAAAGATAACAACTTATACTAGAATGATCTTAGGAACCTGCACATATGATTTGGTTTGCTTATGTTCCCAGGAAGTCATGACAAACCCACATATGGCAGCCGACGGATACACATACGAATTAGAAGAGTTGCGGTTATGGCTGGACGGTGGTCACAATACCTCTCCTGTGATCGGAAATCAACTCGCTCATCGCAATCTCATCCCTAACCATGCGCTTCGTTCAGCAATCTTGGAGTGGCAACAGCAGCAGCAGCTCCATCCTTGTTCTGGGAATCCATTTGATTAGTTTCCTACTAATCTTAGTGGCCTATTCCCCTTGGTGTATATTTCATTCTTTTTAGTATCCTTATAAGTTGTAACTTTCATGTCATTGCTTGTTTAAATAGAATGAATGTTCATTTGTTTAGTTTTTTATACTCCTTGTTAAAATATGATATTCTCCTTCACAAGTTTAAATTGATCTGGGGCAAACCATCTCCCAAATATTATTATATGAATCCGACTTATCCCGTTATTTATATCCTCAATCATTAAAATTAATTAATTATTTTTTATTTATAATTAGTTTTTAAATAATCACTCACTACCTATTTATATAATAAAATAAAATAAAGATTTATTCTTAAAAATATATATCTAAATTGATAGACTATTTTCTAATAGATATAATCATACTTGATGAGTAAGACCATATAATAAAATTTTCACATTAATAATAATTTACATATAAGTTATCATATCAATATTGATAAAAATCATTTCAGTATAATAATAGTTAAAACGATTTTTGTTAGTTAAAAAGTTTAATTCATACAATTTAAATTTGATGATTTAATTGAATTTTTTTTGAAAAAATTTAAATTAGTTTCTTTCACGATATTAATGTTTAAATTTTTAATATTTAAATAATAAGAATTTTTTTAAGATTAATTAATCATTAATAATATATATAATTATATAATAATAACAATTTTATTTTTTAAAAATATACATATATAAATTATTATTTTTACTTAAAATCACTCTATTCGTCCCGAATGAATCCCATCGAAAGGCAGTGTATGAAATAATTATTGTACTGTCTGAATCCTGAAGTCTGCAGTCTGTCACGTCGAGCCAGGGGAATCTCCGATATAACTCTCACCACAAAACATTTTTTGTTGAAACAAACACGGTTCAAAAACATCAAATATTGCATATTAAAATAATTTCATCGTATATTATTTAGAAAATTAAACTTATTTTAGTCGTATAAAAGGAAAATGTGATAAAATATTATAATAATATTTTAATAAAATAATTAGAGATATAAGAGGAAGAAGATTTATTTTATAAAATAAGATATTTTTTTAATATTTGAGGAAAACATCACCTGTATATAACATTATCTCTTAAATTATTATTATTATTTCTCGTAAAAGTATTTTAATTTTATGAAAAATCATAAAAATAATATTCTCTATTTCTTATATAATGTCCTTTATTGATTATTTTGGGTCAAACTTTTTTAATTTTGATTCATGATTATTTAAAATTTATTATTAATAAAAGTATAAAAAAATGTATTTTAAAAACCTCTAATCGAGCGGATTTTAAATATATTTTATAAAATTTGATTATTTAAAATATTTAATATAATTATAGTTAAAATTTTAAAAAAATTAATTTCAAAAAGTCAATAACAAACATTATATATAAGACGGAGATAATAATATTTTAAAAAATAATATCATGTGCAGATAGTATTATCCCAAACAATATAAAAAGTACCATATTTTTTAAAATAAACTTTCATCTCTTTTATATCTCTATTTTTTTGTTATAATTCAATATTTCACTAAATTCCCGTATAAAAACAATTCACTTTTAAAATTTATGAAAAGAACTCGTTTTTTTTTTAAATAACGAGTTTTATTCTGACATTCATTCTTTTAAGAAATTCTAAGAAACTTGTTTTCTGAGATTGTTAGTGTTATTTTGACATGTAAAAATTAATTTAATATAATATTTTTTTAATGAAACTCATTTTCTATTTATATATATATTTAGTTAATTAGTTTTTAATTATTATTTATCTAATTATTTATTTTTAAATTTTAATTTTATGGGTACGAGTGTACACTTGTTATATCAATCGTATCTCAATACCAACTCATCTATATATCGTTCCTTTTTTATATCTAGCTAACTTGGTCACGTCAACCTTTCAAAAAAATAACTTGGTCACGTCAACAATATAATCGAAGGTGTCAAGTTGCATAATCCATTGATAAATGAGTTACATGTAATAATTCGAATTTTATGCTTTCCAAAATTAGATTTTAGATTCAATTATTTGAGCATGATATTTGAAAGTCCAATTAAGAATATTTGACTTTGGTGTAAAAAGGATAAAGGGTATATTGCACGAAATCTGTAGCCCAAGTGGTTAAAGGAACGGTTGATATTCCTAGAGGTTACGGGTTCGAGCACCAACGATGTCATCAGAGTGATTGAGCGATCAATGTCACATGGTGGAGATTATATTCTAGAACAGATACTACTTGTAATCACTATTAGCTTGTTAAAAAAAAAGGATAAAGGGTATATTATCATTAATGAGAAAAAAAATGAATAATTTTAAAAAAGGATCAATGTATACACTGCATCGCACTAGATCGACCCGCTTAACTAGGTCTTTAATATTTAATCGAAATTGTACCTTGTAAAACGACAAGTGGAAAGAAACAAAAGAGATATTAAAAATAACATAAAAAATAAAAATATCTACTTTATTCAAACTAAAAGTAAAATACTAAAGCAAATAAAAGACAGGGATAGAAATGCTTAGGTATTTTGCAGACTATGGTCTTCCTTGTCACGCACAATCGAAGCTCCATTATAAATCTTGAGTTGTAGAGTAACATTTGTTGGTCCTCTGAGAAATGTCGTGGCAAAAGATGTTTGTCGTGCCACCTCTTTGTTTTCTCCTTGTAAATTCGGGCATTCTCATTGGCATGGGATCGGAACTCATCAATCTCATTTAGCTTCAAAAGTCTTTTTTCTCCAGCCGACTTAAAATCCAGATTGAGCTTTTTAATAGCCCAATGAGCCTTGTGTTCGAGCTCTACGGGGAGATGACAGGCTTTCCTATAAACCAATTTGAATGGATACATCCCCAAAGGAGTCTTATAAGCTGTCCTATACGCCCATAAAGCTTCGTCTAGCTTTGGAGACCAGTCTTTTCTTTTTGTGTTGACTGTCTTTTCTAAAATTTGCTTAATTTCTCTACTGGAGATTTTAGCTTGGCTATTTGTCTGCGGGTGATATGCTGTAGCAATTTTGTGCCTAACTCCATAGCGTTGCAATGCCTTAACAATGAGCTTTTTGTTGAAGTGGGTTCCTTCATCACTGATTATGGCTCTTGGGACTACAAATGTGGTGAAAATATTCTTGTGCAGGAACTTGAAGACTATCTTCGAATCATTTTTGGGTGTTGCCACTGCTTCAACCCATTTGCTCACGTAGTCCACTGCTAATAAGATGTATAAGTCATCATAGGATGATGGAAAGGGTCTCATAAAATTGATTCCCCAAACATCGAAAAGCTCAATATCAAGAATGTTTTGTAATGTCATTTAATTCCTCCTCAAGATGTTACCGTTTCTTTTACATCTATCACATGCTTTGTAAAATGCTTGAGCATCCTTGAAGAGTGAGGGCCAATAGAATCTAGATTGAAGGACCTTTGCAGTAGTCCTTGATCCATCAAAATGCCCTCCACACGATGCTGCATGGAAATGGAATATAATATCTTTTTGTTCTTCTTTTGGAAAACATCGTCGAAGCAATTGGTAAGAACATTACTTGAATAGGTATGGCTCATAGCAATAGAAAAATTTGGCATCATGCTTGAATTTCTTTCGACCCTGGCTAGATAAATCAGGAGGCAAAATACCAATGACAAGAAAATTAACTATATTTGCATACCAATGTAATGTTGTAGCATATAAAATTTTCTCATCAGGGAAATTTTCTTCAATCTCAAAATCCTCTCCTAGTTTTTTTGGATTTTCTAGCCTAGATAAATGGTCTGCAACTTGATTTTCAGTTCATTTTTTATCCTTTATTTCAATATCAAATTCTTGTAGCAAAAGTATCCACCTAATAAGTCTAGGCTTAACATCTTTCTTAGTCACTAGGTACTTGATGGTAGAATGATCAGTGTACACTATCACCCTAGTTCCTATAAGTTATGCCCTAAACTTATCAAAGGCAAATACTACAACAAGTAACTCTTTCTCAGTCGTGGTGTAATTAATTTGAGCATCATTAAGAGTTCGAATTGCATAGTAAAAAACATAAAAAAGTTTACCTCTTCGTTGACCTAGTGTTGTGCCCACTGCGTAGTCACTTACGTCACATATCAACTTGAATAGTTCAGTCCAATTGGGTGGTATTACTATTGGAGTTGAGGTAAGTTTCTTCTTCAATTTAGTAAAAGTGTTGTAGCATTTATCATCTAAGAAAAAGGGTTGACTTTGCAGTAGCAAATTGCAGAGCAGCTTTGAAATTTTCGAGAAGTCTTTGATAAACCTCCTGTAGAAGCCAACATGTCCAAGAAAGCTTTTAATTCCTCTCACAATTGTTGGAGTTGGTAGCTTCTCTATCAACTCAACTTTTACCTTGTCAACTTAAATTCCTTTACTTGAAATTTTGTGCCCCAAAACTATACCTTCCGTAACCATGAAATTGCATTTTTCCCAATTAAGTGCAAGATCGGCTTCTTCACAACGTTTAAGTACTTTGGTCAGGTTGCCTAAGCATTTTTCAAATGTTTCTCCGGACATAGAAAAATCGTCCATAAATACCTCAAAAAAATTCTTCAACCGTGTCTAAAAAAATTGCCAACATGCAACATTGAAAAGTTGCTGGAGCATTACATAACGCAAATGACATTCTTCAAAAAGCATAAGTTCCATAAGGACAAGCAATAATAAACCTTTCCCGCTAATCGATCTAGCATTTGATCGATAAAAGGAAGGGAGAAATGATCCTTCTTTGTTGCTTTGTTCAGCTTCCTATAGTCCACGCAAATGCACCAGCCTATAACTGTCCTTTTCGGGAGAAATTCATTGTTCTCATTTGTGATTATTGTTGTGCCTCCCTTCTTAGGAACATAATGCACAGGGATAACCTATGAACTATCATAAATTGGGTATATGATTCCTGCATCAAACCACTTTATGATCTTTGTCATCACTACCTTCTTCATCGCTAGGTTCAGTCTTCTTTAGGGCTCAACAGAATTGTTGTGGCATTCTTCTAGTAGGATCTTGTGCATGCAGATTATTGGACTGATACCCTTGAAATCGGTCATAGTCCACCCTGGTCTTGGCTTGAAATAGCCAATTTGTTGTAGCTCCAGATGAGATTTTTCTTCTTGATCATGCTCCTCCAACAGTTTTACAAAGTCCTTCATTTGTGGAGAATTGTCACAGCAAAAGTCTGCATTCTCATCTATTGTTGTAGCATTTATCCCAGCTATACAGTGACATTCTTCATTATCATCCATGTACTTGAGAGTGTTGAAGACATTGATGGTCATGGACTAGTCTGCTACTCGCATGGTGAAGTCTCCCTTTTCACAATCGATGAGAATTCGACCGATAGTAAGGAATGGTCATCCCAAGATGATGGTTGCTTTGTAGTTCACTTCACAATCAAAAATCAAAAATTCTGGATCAATTACCTCGAAATCTTCCAATTGGTCTTGTCCGAACACCACGAGCAACAACACGAGTATACATAAGATCGGAGCGAGGTTTTGGATTCACAACTGTAAGTGGAGCAAAAATATTATTTACCCCGATAGAGAATCAAAAAGGATCTTCAAGCTTTGTTTATGTATTTACTAGCAATGATACAACACCATCGAAAGTACATGTCTCTTTGTTGGCTGATATCACAACCACAACTGATTCAAACTCAAGTGGAAGCCCGTTAAGAACAATAGCAACCTTTTCAATCTCAAAAATATGACTTCCACAAACAACAATGAGATCACAAACTTCATTAATCCGAGTAGCATATTCATGGATTAACATACTTTCTTTTTTTAGGGTTCTTAACTTGCAATGTAAATGCACTACACGAGTAGTAGAGAATTTCGAATAATGCAAAACAAGTGTGCTCCAAATAGAAGGAGATGAGTCACAGCAAACAAGATGAGGAAGAACAATCAAATCTACAGTGGAGAGTAACCAGGAAGCAAGGGAATTATCCTCCTTAACAAATTTCTGATACACAAGATTAGGCACCTTGGTTCCTCACTGTTGGTGGTAAACTTTACCGGCGGCGAGAACTCTCCATCAAGGTGGTGTTTCAACCCTTGACCCTGAACCATGAGTAGGACTTGTTGATGCCAGAGAAGAAAATTATGATCGTCAAGCTTCACACTGATCTGTTTATTGAAAAAAGCTTGACTGGAAGCATCATCGATGGAGGTTTCACGATTGGTTGCCATGGAAAGTGAAAAAAAAGAGAAACTGAGAAGCGGAAGCTCAACAAACTAAGAGAATAAAGTTCGGAAGATACCATGTTAAGCTAACAAGAAACTAACAAATTTTAATAAAGAGAATTTATTTTCATTCAATGTATTTTTTACAATGAGCATAAAGTGTTTATATAGGACAACAATGACCTTTAGATTCTGGCGCCAAAGCTAACAAACTTATTACGAGAAATTTGTTACAACAGACTTAGCACTCTAATATTGTGGTGTGGTTGCATCATCTACGGGATATTTTGGATTTCGATAAGTTGAATTGAGAATAATAGTATTGACATTCTTATCCACAGAGTTGTGTAAAAATATTATTCTCGACAAATACGTTATTAGTGGGTGCCTTTAATTGTTGTAGTCGTAAACTTAATTTCAAATGTAGTTTATACGCTCGTCTTTTAACCAACCACCCCATTTGTATTTTTAATATTTCAGAGGTAATAAAATAAAAAATTATATTATATGTTTTTTATAATCTTACAATAACTTTTTATTGTATAAATGATAGATAAAGCGGTACGTTCGCTCACATTGGATTATCAATAACTTAACTTCTGTATTTCACTAAAACTATTTTAAAGTTCACACTTTGGTTGTTAATTGTTCCACTGATACATTATTCTACATTCAAGTGTTATATTTCAAAATGCATGATACGACAAATTTTATAAGACCCTATAAATTTGGACAAATTACATCGCATGAAGTGAAAAGAGAAGACAACTGTTAATTGAGAAGATTATTAAGTTGTGTGGAAAATATAATGAGGGAAATATTGGGTAGATGAATAATTTGTGAACCTATCGTCGATCATAGTGTTATATATGATTACATGCAATGGGTTGAAAAAATATAAAGCTGTATATATTCACCACAACGGAGCAAGAATGAGAAATAGATGTGTATTCCTCAAATCACCCATTGATACGACATCTACCAGTGCAATCACTTGTATTCACCTACTCGGTACCATCAGATTTTTTTCTTCTACCAAATTGCATTAGTAGATATCGTATATGGATAGATATCGATAAATATCGATGTGCCCGTAGAGTTTTTTCATGGATGTGTTTTGTCCCTATATTGCGTATATAGGCACGTTGACTCTTCTTGTACCTATACTAGCATATTATCTTTCCTTACATTCTGTATTTGTTCCATCATTATATCAATATTTACTATTGATAACAGAGTTTAAATAAGATATTATTGAAAAAACACTATCGTAGAGCCTGTTTTACATCGATTCAGTGCCAATGATAATAATAAAGATGTAAATAATGATAAAAACAAAAAAAAAAAGTTGGACCGATTCGAAAAAATTCGTGTTGGATTCGTCGTCCACCATAATACGATATAGGTGGATATATGTATCATTAAGTGTTTTATGTATTAATTGTGACTAGGTAATCTTAAAAAATTAATAAATAAAAAATACGATATTGTTTGAAATTAATAAATAAAAATTAATCTTAAAAAATTAATAAATAAAAAATGCAAGAGGAGGTCGTGTTGGTTGGAACATGGTATGTTATCCGAAAAAAGAAGGTGGTCTAGGGATAAAAAACATTATTGTTTGGAATAGGACTTGCATGGTAAGGTGTCTTTGGAAACTTCTCATCCAAGTTGGGTCTCTGTGGGTTGCTTGGGTATCTGCATATCTATTAAAGGGTTCTTCGATTTAGGATGTTTCAGCAAAGATGCATCATAGTTGGGCATGGAAAAAAATGTTAGGGCTGAGGGATGATTTTGCTATGGTGGACAGAATTTGGGAGAATATAAAGCAAGGAAGGTTTGGGATGTTCTACGGCATAAGATGCCCAAGGTGACTTGGCACAAAGTTGTTTTGGGGCTCCATCTTTACCTCGCTGTTTTTTTATATCTTGGCTGGTAATTTTAGATAGGTTGCCAACAAGGTGTAGGATGATGAGATGGGGTATCATGGGGACCTCTGGTGTTTATTGTGTGGATTGGATAATGAGTCTCGAGATCATTTGTTTGGTGAGTGTGTTTTTTCAAGGAATTTGTGGATGATGATTATGCAAGCATGCAATGCCCACCTACATTATAGTTGTTGGAGAGATCTCTTTAATTGGATCCAAGAAAATGGCAAAGGTAAATCTATTAAAGTTGCTATTCTACGGATGGCTTGGAATAACTTTAACTATTTTTTATGGCAAGAGAGGAATAGAAGATTGCATGGGAAAGGTATTCGATTGGAGTCTGATATTTTTGCTATTATAAAGCTTAATGTGAAATGGATCGTTTTAGGGACTAATGGGATTGATCACCATGAAAATTGTATAGCAAATTCGTTAGAATAGCTACTGTTTTGTTGGGTTCTATTTCTTCTGTACAGGGTAATTGGACAGTGCTTCATTCTTTGTGTATGTGGAATTGCTTGGATAAATAAAATCTCATTTATCAAAAAAAAAAATATTGTTTGGAATTATAAATACTTTAACCCATCATATTTATGGATTTATTTATTTATTTAACAACCCATAAACATTATAGTTTGTTTTAATATTAATTTATAAATTTAATAAAAAAAATACACAATCCATGCTTAGTTAAAATGAATAGAATGAGTCTATTTCTGTATCATCGTAGTCTGTAGATATGTTGTAACACACCAAAAATTATTCTTAAATTTAAATCATTAATTTTTAAAATCCCTAATTGAAAACTGAGAAATTTTAATTAAAGCCCCATTGAGAATTAGGAATTTAATTGAATATTTATGACTTAATTGAATTATTTCGAGGAATGTGTGTTCAATTTGAAAATTGAGAATCGATAAAGATCTTTCCCTTTTGTTTTACCCTTTTGTTTTACCCTTTTGAAATGATTTATAACATTACATTTTAAACCTAAATAATGGGTTCAAGTCTCATTTTCTTTTTTACAGCTGTGATATCCCTTCCCTCTCGATAACACTATAATCTTTCCCTTTTTATTATTATTTTTTATTATTAGTTTTACCGTGTTTTTAAATTTTAACTATTATATATATATATAAGAGTAAATTTTATTTGATCTATAATGCTTTGATTTAAATCTCGATTAAACATGTTAACCCGATCGACTCATGCTCATAACCGACATGTATAACTAGTCTAACCTAAATTGAATAGACCCGTTTTCGTATGTCATAGTTTAGATGATTTGAATGACGTCGCCAAAGTAAATTATAGTAAAGAACTAGTGTCTCCTTGAAATCATACAGACAAACTTATTATTTCTCTGTTTTTATCTCGCTAATATTTTTTTTTTCTTTCCATTAATAGATTTGTAAATAAAATCTAATATATATATATATCTAAAGGTTTATTGTCACTCTATACACTATTATAGTATTATTATCTAATTTTATATATTAAGATAAACTTGTACGAATATATATTACTAATATTTTACTTTATTATGGTATACTTGCTATTTTTTTTCAAATTATATATTTATATATTATGGTTTCCAACATAGTTATTAATGTCATATCTATTTTAATAAGATAATTAGATGGTCACAATAGATCAGATTTATAGTTAGGTTAAACCAAGTTTCTTTGATCGAACTGATCCATCTTTTTTTTACACATGTTTTAATTATTGAATCACAATCATTTTTGAATCTTTCGATTTAAGTCATTTATTTTACTCTTCTGAACCAAATCAAATTGAGTATTAGTTATTCGGATTAGTGTTTCAGTCTGATGGCATAATGATAATGTTTAACATAGAATTTATTCTCGTAGGTTTTGATTCACTGGACTTAGTGTTAGACCTAAGCGGGAGACACACCCTTCTCAACATTAGAGCTTGTAACCCTAAAGATGTATTCTCTTACCGTTGTTATATATATATATATATATATATATATAATGTTTAGAAATGTGTTTTTCGTTGATATTCTATTCTTTTCTACTTTTGTGAAAACTATGTGGGATGATGATATGTCTGATTTCTGTTTTGTGTCTTTGATTGTGAATTTGTGTTACCATGCATACATGTCTTTATGTTTTGAGGAAATTATGAAAATTTTCGGAATTTGAGATCCCATACTTTTGTGAGTAGTTGTGATTTTTGTATCCTATGAATTTGAGATTTCAGTTAAATTGTGATTTTGGATAAATTGAGATTTCGGATTGTGTTGTGATTGTTTAGATTATCAAATCATGATGCATCATTGTGTGTTAGTAACCCCCTCGACCCGGTCTAGACGAGACCCGACTCGAACGAGCTACACGGGGAATATCGAGGCTAATCTAGAGACTCGCCCCGATAAACGACCCTATTTTTTTTTTATCTTATCTAAATGAATTAATTAGATCTTACATGTTCATGCAAGGAATGAGTTCATTTGCAACGAAAATTAATGAGAAACGAGTCCTAATTAAACCGAACAAGTTTTAGGGACCTAATTGTAACTTTTTTTTATAATTATGATCTAAATGTGAAATTAAGGTTATCAACCTTTAATTAAGTGTGTTTCATGCTTGCACGTAAATTTTCATGTTAAAATAACATCTACAAGTTATCTAATTGCTTTCTTAAAGTTTAGTGACTAAACTGTAAATTTTTCAAAGTTTAACATAGCTTATAACGACTTAAACTGTCAGAGGTATCCAAACATCTATACCTCGTATCGATACTGGAAAAATGAAAAAGGGTATCAGAACGAGAACTATAGAAAAATACGTTTTTAGCGGCGTTTTTTTGTTTTATAGTGGTATTTTTTAGCGCCATTAAAAACATTTCTGGCGTTTTTTTAAGTGCCACAAAAAACGCCGCTAAAACCAACGCCGCAATAGTTTGTGGTGTTTTTGGGCAAAAAAACCACAAAAGATCCAGATCTTTAGTGGCGTTTGTAAAGAACGATTTTTCTTGCGGCGTTTGTAAACAAATGCCACTAAAGAACGGTTTTCTTGCGAAGTTTGTAAAGACAAACGTTGCTAAAGAACGGTTTTTTGCGGCGTTTTTAAAAACAAACGCCGCTAAAGATCTGGATCTTTTGTGGCGTTTTTTGCCCAAAAACGTCGCAAACTATTGCGGCTCTGGTTTTAGTGACGCTAAAAAAATGCCACTATAAAACAAAAAAAAAACGCCACTAAAATGATACTATAAAAAAACACCGCTAAAGAACGGTTTTATGCCACTATAAAAGACAAACGCCGCTAATAACACCATATTTTAAAAAAATCAAAATCAAAATAATACTATATTATTTTAATAATCAAATAATGCATAAACAAAAAGTGCAACTTTATCTTCTATGATTAGAAAGAAAAGAAAGTATTAAAAGTTGAAACAAATTAGAACTATTAACTGTTAGTGAAAGATGAACATTCCAACTTATATAACATATCACAATAATAATCACAGAAAGAAACCTTTTTCTTCTTTACTTCTACATAAACCTAAACAAGGATAGCTACACAACATGATGAAACAAAGAAAGACAAAAACCAAGAACACAAAAAGTACAAGAAAAGAATCGTACATTCAATGATACTTTTATAATGTTAAGTTTTTCAACAAGACAATCCAGTGGATTGTGATCTTGAATTTTTGAAAAAAACACGCACTTCTTATCAATAAGGTGCCCTAACTTTGGAAAATAATAATATTTAATGTTAAAACAAAGCTGAAAAAAATAGAAATAAAACAGAAGAATAAGCTTACAGTGTCTCGAGCTCCATAAATCTTTGATGAAAACAAATACAAAACATAAAAGGTACACTCTAAGCTCAAGCAAAAAACAATCTTATTTCAGGACAACTTTAATATTCCACTTCTATGACTTATTATGATTGTTTGTTAAAAGTATATCTAAATAGATGCTAACCGTTGAAAAAGTTATAAACTTCTACCAACAAAGTACAACTTAGAAAGCATAGATCACACAGACAATGAACTGTGGAACAACTTATATCATTAACACATGTCTTGTTTATCCCAGAAAGATAAAAGTCCATTAATATTTAGACAATGTTTTTCAAAGAGAATCCCTGCTATAAATCTATAATACATGAAACAACCAGAATATTTCAAAAGAAATTTGTATCAGACTCATTTGTATCTCGATAAAGTACGAAAAATTATTGCATAAGCATGTTAAGCTATCATTGAGACATACACTATATACAACGGATAACTAAGAATCTTTATATAGCAAGGAAACATTTAACTGCAACTGCTCTCAAACATAAGAAGCCACCATGAATAGTCAAAGACTCCATTAAACACTAATATTTGGCTCTAGATTAGAACAATGCAAGTCTTCCCGTTGTATAATTTGATAATTCACATCCAACATAATCAAGACAAAAAACTTTTAAAGAGAAAAACAACAACCAATTGTGATTAACTCGCATATAATTTATAAAATTAAAAGAACAAACAAAATCCAAACCTAGAATATTGAAGAGACCAGTAAAAATATTGGTAAATCTTCTCAAGAATCACAACACTTATCTCCGAAAAAGTTACTTCCCCATGCTCAGCCTCCGCAAAACCACCTTCATCATCATCACCGAAAAAGGAAAAAGGTTAAAAATTAGAGCTTTCCAAGTAAGAACCCAGAAAATCCAATTTCCCAGAAATATTAAACAAGAAGAAATGAAAGCGAAAAATACAAATATACCTGGAGAAGTAAGCATGTTACGGATGGTTTGAGAAACCATGGCAGCTTCCTTGTCGATAATAAATTCCATCCCTTCAGCGCTGATAAGTTTCACTGTGTCCTCTTTCTTCAGCCCTGATACACAAAGGAGAATATTACTCAAAGAAGAAACTAATCCTATTACATTGTTTAAATCTCTTGCATATTACAACTCTTGCCAAATGCAAAGTGCATCTTCCCAATCGAGAAAAACTACCCCAAGTGTCATGCAAATTGCTGGAGCATATAAATGTAAATTCAAAAATACTCCATAAACCAATTTTATTCATGATTTTAATTCAACTCGAATAATAGTCGAATAATTTAATTCAACCCGATTAATAGCACATAAAGTACTCATGATAAAAAAAGATCGACGATTAGAAATTTTGCAATGTTGTGTACTAGCATGAAAGAGATTGACGATTAGAAACTTTGTAATGTTGTGTACTAGCATGATAAAAAAAGCTAAATTATAATACAAGAATTCACCTGCAATATTGTGTTCAACTCAAGATCATCATCCCAAATTTTTCCTCTATCTAACTTATTAAATAGCACTGTTAAAAAGTGTTGCAGCAAATCACTTATAGATACGAAGGTATGAAGGAAATATCAAAGAAATAGAATACAGTATGCAGCGGTAACGAGTACATGAAAAACGATATAAATTATAAATAAAAAACCATATAATACCTGAACCTAACAAGTATATGGCACACATCACTGCTTGCTTTAACAATCACTGGAATGTCATGTGAACATCCAATTTTATGGTTACAGTAAAAAAAAAACATATAATTTAAATGCAATAACTCATATGCCAAACTATGCAATTTTATTAATAAGAAAAATTATATAAACTTTGAACATTTTGAATGCAAAACGGAGGGATAATAAGTAGTTACAACGTTCATTATCAATAGGCCTGAGAACTTCTCCAATGATCTGCCCGATACTCTGAGGAGACTTCAAATCATATTCGGTTTTGTTAAACTCCTTCTTAGAGGCCCTCAGATTCTCCCTACCTAAGCATTCAAATAAGTCGAAAACCAATTTAAGCATCCTCTATATTAATAAGATATATACTTGATCTTCAAACAAATAATACACCTTTAAGTAACCAAAGGCTACAAGCATTCTTTTGTTTTTGTTTCTTCTTCCTCCTTTATTTTTACAGAAAAAGCCAAAATTCTAATTTCATTAACGACAAAAACAAAATCTAATCATCATCAACCAAAGTCAAAGACATTGGAGAACATAATTTCATTTTAAAACCAAATAATTAGCTATTGCAGCAACCAAAGCATGAAGTCTGTCGCCAAATATTTGTAAATAAGAAAAGGTGATTGTGACACCCTCGCTCCGGGTTAGGAGACGGAGGCTTCGACCGGACATTCAAACTTATAATTTAGACCAATCTTGTATCTAATTCTAGATCGTTTCGATTATTTGTGAGTTAATTCAATACAATTATGTATAATACTTATCAATTTTGAGGTCAATTTAAAACTTTTTCATACTTGTACAATTAACCATTTCGATTCTCAAATTCCATTCATTTATCAATTTTAATTTCAATTGAGATTGATCTAAACTTCTAACCAAATTTTATTCGTTTAATCATCATTAATTTTATCTTATTGATCAAGCAAAATTTTCATTTCTCAGGTTGAACCAAAATAGCTATGGGTATCGATACTCCTTATAGGGAGGTATCGGAACAGGGGTATCGAACCCCAATTCGATACAGGTCAACTATGTTGACTTGTTGAGCAAGGCTGGTAAGCCTAGTTCGATACAAGTATCGATGCAATTTCGTTACTGGAAGCCCCAATATCGAACCAGGTATCGATACTGGTCTACATCGTTAACTCGTTGAATAAAGTTGAGTAACCTGGTTCGATACTGGTATCGATGCAATTTCGTTACTGGAAGTTCCAGTATCGAACTAGGTATCGCTGCTGGTCTACTTTAAGGACTCACTGGCTTAAGGCTATAGTGGCCTAGCTCGATACTGGTATCGAACCAGGAAGCCCTTAATGAAGCTTGGCATCGAACCAAGCATCGATGCCATTTCGCTACTGCCAAGGGTGGTATCGATACCCCTGTAAGTGGTATCGATACCCCTGTCCAATTTGGCAAGTTTCAAGCTTTTTAAACACTTAGACAATTTCAAGGCTATCTAGGTTATCTTAAACCATCCCTAAACCATAAGGGACAGACTCAACATGTTTAGGCAACATGTATCAATTTACTAACCTATTCAACTTAACCAATTCATTAACCAAGCCATTAACCATACACATTGACATTCTCTATTTGGTTCTATGTTATACATGTCAAGATAGCTAACATACAATTTCCGAACCACATATAAAGGTCCAACATGCATTCTATGGAGCTAGTCCTCAAATACCAATGCTAGCATAAATATGATTTCCATAACAAGTAGCCTAAACCCCATTTGACCAAGAGACTTATAGGCTAAATGCACAAAACAAGGATCCATGCAATTTTAGACCATAACTCAATCTAGCATGTTCATCATGCCTTATGGTTTACAATCACAAAAGCTTAGTTAATAATTATTACAAGCCATGAATATATCAAACCTCAAAATGCATATGCTATTCTAGATGTGAATTCTATGCCACCATAAGCTAGGAGTTAACAAAATTACAATATACCATACTTTGGCTTGCTTGATGTCCTTGCTTGCAATCAATCTCGATTTAGCTCCTTGGCTCGAAAACCTGTTGTTTGGGAAGGAGGAAACAAACGAGTGGTAAGTACTTGCTAGGTACTTAGTGAGGCAGCCCTAGTCTAACCATATTAGACATGAATCATATAATAAATAGCATGCTTAAATCAAACATTATATCAAGTTCATGGCAACAAAGGTGGCATGCTTCAATTAAGCAAGTGAGTCAATTCATGGCATTAGCATCAATCAATATACAAGGCCATCAATCGTTAAGTATCATGCTTGTCACAATTCTAGCTTACAATTCAATTCATAATCTATATGCTCAAGCCTTAACTAGCATATATTTGATGCACGCTACTCATTAATCAATTTTCATTTCTCAAGCTTTCATTAAACAATTTATATCAAGGGTTACTTATAACCATACGTTCATTTCCAATGTCAATAGCCATATCACATTCAAGTGCTTCTCATAGCAACAATTACATTTCAATGCTCTTTAACGATACATGATCAAGTACCATTGCTACATAAGCCATTACATGTACATATAATTCACAAGTAATCTTTTAGTCTTTCAATTAAGTTTCGTGTGATGCCTTGGTATAGTTAGACAAGGTAAGCGAGTCAACAAGAGTGTCACGAAGACACTAACAAGAGTACCACAAAGGCACTAACAAGAGATACCCATGGTATCTAGCAATTGGTGACTAACCACCAAATCAAGGCACCCACAGTACCAAACATGAGTACCGAAGTACTAAACAAGAGTGTCGTAGCACTAAACAATGAGCTCAAGACCCTAGGCATGCCGTACTAACTATGACCAACTATCGACCAAGGCTCAATAATAGTTTCATTATCCATTTGATCATTCAACTCATATTTATCAAGTTCTTGTCATTAAGAGTAAGTATCCAAGACATGTTATCAAGCAATGCATTTATATCATATCACAAGTAATAGGCATATCAAATTATCAAACAATTGATCGTATCACCAATAACATGCTCCATGCATGATTCTCGTACCTGGTATCCTTAGCCGCGTGCCATACTTACCTCGGCATTTCCGAGCTATGCATATGTACTAGGCTAGTACTAACAATTTAACAAGCAATTCATATCAAACAAATCATTTAACATTAGCCTCCTTCCCTTTTTACCGAATATGGATTAGTCCATTTACATGATAAAATCGAATCAAATAAACAAATAGATGGTTAGGACCCTAGGTCCTAACCTTAAGGTTTGTCACACTCACTATTGGTTTCGAGCAATTTAGGGGTTATAGATCGTGATCCCTTTTCCCTTTTTCCTCGCTAGTTTGAGCCCTTCTTGCTCCTCGATATCCTCTTCCCTTGTATTCTCTAGTAATTCATACACATATAACATCCATTAGGATACATTAAATCATTTAATGCAAGTGGTCTTAGACTTAACAATTGTAAACAAGTGTATTTGTTCATTAGGGACAGTTTTGCTACCCTATAAAGAATCGATCATATCTCCTAGCTCCCTTAACCGAATTGAGCTTATTTTATATCATTAGAAAGATAGGAAGACCCTATAAAAGTAAAAATTAACCTCACATTTTAATTATCTTTTGATCAGCTCCAGATTTTATTCGAAATAGACTTATCCGGTTTTTAGGACTGCTCGAACAGCCCTTACGAAAATGCTTATATCTTTTTCTATCGAACTCCGATTGAGGTTATGTAAATTTTCCCTTAAACTAGGTATATGGGAGTATCCTAATGCAAAATTTCAGCTCCTAACTCCTTTATACGTGACCTAGGTAATTTTCTCAAAAGTGCTACCCAGAATAGCATTTCTAGGCATTTTCGACTAAGTTCCATTCTATATATTCAATTCCTAATCCCCAATCTATCTCCATGGATTTCCAGCACCTTCATCACCCAATTATCATCAAAAAATTTCCATTTTCATAAATTTATAAAATCAAATAACACTCATGAAATATTTACAAAATCCTAATTTCAATCTCCAACTCATTGTTCATGCTTCAAGAAAACCCATAACAAGATAAACATTATCTTTAAATTGAACCTTCTTACAACCTAACTAACTTGAAAACATCCTAGAATAATAAAAAACCCAAGAGCTCAAAACTTCAAAATACTTGGTTAATGAAAGAAACGCTTACTGAAACCCTTAGATTCAATCTTCTAGTGTAAATGTTCAACCATGCAAAGCTTTTAATTTCTCCATCAATGGTTTCACCCAAGTTTCTCTTAAGGACTCCCTCTCTTCTATTTTTCTTTTGTTGCTGTGAAAATGAGGGAGGAAGAAGAAATTTTTGGCCAATTTTGTTTGATTTTTAATTGGGTGTGAAATGTCCATTTTGCCCTTAATGAATTGTCTAGGCTTATTTTATCACTAGGGGTAGTTTATGGATTCCATGAATTTACCATGCAACTCTCATCTTCTTAATTTAATTCAATTAGGCCCCTTTTCTTTTTACCCAATTAATCATGTAATTCGATTTAATTTAGAGTTCATTCGAATCATTTACCAACCTGGTTTTTGGGGTGTTATAGTGATTATATAACCGAGAGAGGAAGCAAAACCCTAAATCGTAAATCGTAAATCATAAAGGGCAAACAAAAGATAATAAAAATTCAAACGCAAACAAAAGATAATACCTGCTCGAACCCTAGATTCATACTCTTTGTGTTGAAGGAGTTTCTTGCGGTACTCCGCAATAGCATTACAACGACGTACGACATCTTCTATGTCAGTCATTGCCTCGATCTCTGATGACAGTAACCCTTATTGGTGGTGGCGGTAACCCTAGATTCAAATAAAATGACATACTCTTTATGTTCAAACCCTAAGCCCTTACCGGTGGTGACGGTAACAACCACGCACCGACGATGAAGGAGATCGAAGCGGAAAGGGGGACACGAAGAACCTACAAGAGAGGAAGAGGAAAAATGGGGGAAAGATAATTAATTAGATCTGTAGTTGAAAGGTCAAATGATTTATTATTTTATAAAATAAAATATCCTCTTAGGTCCTATTTAAATTATTTTATTGTTAAATCATATCAAAAATAGATATTTAGTTCGGTTGGTAAAGTAATTAACTAATATAGCAATAGGTCTTGGGTTCAAAACCCTTTGGTTGCAACTTATTTTTTTAATCCACAGTTTTTGCGGCGTTTTATGGAAACGTCACTAAAAACATATTTATAGTGGCGTTTGGTTCCAAAAACGCCGCTAAAGACATGTTTTTTAGTGACGTTTTCTTCAAAATGCCGCAGAAATACTTATATATGGTGGCGTTTTTCATAAATGCCAATAAAGGTATAAATTTTGCGGTGTTTACTAAAAAAACGCCATTGAAGATATGTTTTTTAGTTGCGTTTTTCCAAAAAACGCCACAAAATCTTATATATAGTGACGTTTTTTTGAAAACGTCACTAAAGGTACAAATTTTGCGGCGTTTACTCAGAAAATGCCACTAAAAATGCCGCTAAAAACCAGTTTTGTTGTAGTGGGGTATTAAAGGTTTCGATACGCATTCGATAATTCAGATGATTACCTGCACGACAAGCTCGCGTTTTGATACAGCTATGACCCCGTATCGATACCATTTGAAACTGTAAAGACCGATATCGATACCAAGACCAAGCATATCGAAACATCTACTTGTGTTCTTCATAAAGTTTCGAAACTAGTTCATGTGGTTTCGATACCCAAGTTAATTTTTTCAGAAAATCATCATATTTTTGCCTAGGTATTGATACCCTATGAACATGTATCAGAACCTCTGCCCAGAAAATGCATATTACACATGTTTCATGTCTTAACCGAAAAACTAAGATTATCTAGATGCATATAAGACCCTATAGGCATAAACCTCACTTTAAATATTAACTCTAGATGCTTAGTTGCCTAATTTCATACACATAACATATAATTCACAAGCATGTTTAATCACTAAAGAACATAGCATAAAATACTCCAAATTTTCATATATTAAAGCTCAAAATATCTCATGCATATAAAAGTAACTCAAACCAATATGTCCAAAACAAAAACCCAAATTCATAAGTTCTCTATTTCATTGCTCTCTACTACCTAGGTTCATAATTTAGGGTAAAAAAATACTTGAGCTAAGGTAAATACTAAAATAGGCACGTACGACGCCTTTGCTTTCCGGTTGCTTCCAACGCTTACTTATCTGCATTGTAAGGAAAAGAGAGAGGTTAAGCTTGAAGCTTAGTGAGGGTAATAAAACATTTAAAAACATCACTTGCAATGCAACCATAAATACTCAATTTTATCAAAGTAAAACATGTCATGCTTCTTTAAAACAATGTAAACATGGCCATCAACACCAACAAGTGTTAACAAAAATCATGGCTCACATGCCAACATAAATTACCTGTAAATGACATTTAAAAGTTATCTCATGCTTTCTAGCAAAACAAGGCTAACATGCTACTCACTTAGCAAAGCCTAAAGTTCACATAACACTTGCAATTACATAATGAAAACATAAATTTATATTGGAGCTAGTGATCCGATTTGTACTACCCCACATCATTAGGAGAAACATGCAACCACATGTTAGTACTACTCCCAGAGCATGCGCATGTTGATACCACTCTCAACATGAATAATCTCACCTTGGTGCCCGGTGACAGTACTACTCCTATCAACTCGGATGTGACAGTACTACTCCTATCACACAGCATTAGACAAAAAGCCAAGATGCAACACACAAGGAATTTACACACGTATGAATTTTGAATATTTATAGTGCACTCTAGACCTTATTGATCGATCAACTTATCCCATAAGGTTCATTACTTAACTAGCCAATATATTATCAAAACAAATACTTAACTTAATTCAAAACAGAATTAAACACATACATCCCATTATTTCAAGTTTCTAAACATAAACCGATAAAATTATATTTATCTCATTTTAAAAATAAAACCATGGGAGCATAAATTATATATCAAAACTTCATAAAAACAGTAACGTGAGCATTAAATAACATGCATATACAAGTATGCAAAACAATTAACAAGTATGACAAAAATACATAGTAAATTCATAGAATAATATGAGAACCTTTGCGAAAACTTAAACTTTTACTTACTTCTTAGTATAGGGAGGTTTTCACACCTTCCCTACACTCACAAAACTCTGTAAAATTAAGTTTAAAACACTATCGAAGCAATCACTCTCATAAACCACTCACTGAAAACTGTTACTTGTTCGCTAAGCCACCGATATGAACTGAAACACTCTCAAACACGATCTTCTAAGTCTATTCCTATTTCAAGCATCAAAATCAAGGGATTTAATTCTCCTAAACACACAAAATAAACCTTCAAGTCGGATCCCTACACAGCAGCCCTTAAAACTTAACAAAACCTTAATCGAAAACTTCCTAAAACACATCAAACTTCACCTAAGCCTAAAGCAAGGAATTATATATAATGAAATCATGTTATAACCATTATAATACATTCAAAATCATGATTTTAGGATCTCAAAACAGTGGTTCAAAACCCTTGAACGAAAATTGATATTTTTGCCGAAAAACCGATTTTTTATGAAATTGAAGGATTAAAACAAATACTCCAAGCTAATAACTTGGGAATTTAAGTAAAGAACTTCAAATTTCTATAGGATTGACAGTCTCACATCCAAAACTGATCCAATCGCTTTTCAAATTTAAGAACGAGAAAACGATGAGAAAACTAAAATTTTAAAGAAGAAAAAGTTATTATAATTAATGAAAACAAAATTAAATGAAAAAGAAAAGATTTTTAACTTGAAAATTTTTTGAACGGCAACCTTGAATAAACACCACAAACTATTGCGGCGCTGGTTTTAGCGGCGTTTTTTGTGGCGCTTAAAAAAACGCCAGAAATGTTTTTAATGGCGCTAAAATTTTCAATGTAAAAATATAAAAACAAAAATATGTATTTTAAGTTTTGTTTTCAATGTAAAAGGGTTTTTGGTTTAAATTAAATTAGGTTTAATTAAACTATTTGAGTTAAAATAGATTTGGGGCTTAATTAAATAAAAATTTTGAAAACCTAGACCAATTAGGATTATAATTGAATCAAATCCCATTAAAGATTCAATTTTTTGGCTTGTTTTATAAAATTGTCCTCAAATTTTCAATTTTTACAAAATGGTCACTAATTTCAAAATCTTAGGGATTCAAGGGTAAATTTTCAAAATTTATTCGACCAAATTCAAATATATGTTAAACAAAAATTTTAGGATATTTTTACTCAATTTATTTCGATTTAAAAACTAATTTGTAGATATTTAATCTTGAACTAGGTTATACTAGCTAAACCGATTCACTAACTTCTACGACCATTTTTGGGGCGTTACAGTGTTCATGGGGTGAGATTGTGTACGGAGTAAGTCGTGGCAACCTTCTGATTTAGAAGCTCTAAGACCACTCTCGAATTTTGGTGAAGATGTAGGTGAGGATTCTGGGGAACTCTTCCATTCAGACTGGTGATGATGTAGTTGAGATTTGTGCATTGTGTATGACATCATTCATACATCATGTTTGTATTGATTTTCTGAAACTTTACTCTTAGGAAATTATTTATGTGACCTATATTTTATTCTGTTTAATTGCACCTTAGAGACACATTTAGTTTCATAACTCACTCCCCTATAGTTCTCCTTTCAAATACCCAGACTCTTTAGGCTACTTGGTACTTGGAGTATCTCTTATTTTATTCAGATAAATTATTATCAGTATGAACTTTACTTCTGGCTTCTAAATTATTTTTATTTTATATTTTGAAATATTTGTGTAATCGACTTTGAGACATTATATATATATATATATTGTTGAGTTTATCAATCAATGAATTTGGCTAAGAGGGGGGTGAATTGGCTATTAAAAATTTGGTAGAAGATTTTTAGTGAAAATGGAGAAAATTGAGGACACAAGATTTATAGTTGTTCAAGCTTTAAAACAAGCTTTACATCCACTACCTTAGCTCCCACTAAGGATTTTCAAACCAATTCACTAGAGAATTCAACCTTTTTCTAGGTTCAGGGGATAACCGTTACAATTAGAATCAATCTTTCTACCCAAAGATTGACTCAACCTCACAAGATTACAAATGAAAGAAAGGCAATTTTTTGTATCTCTCAAACAGATAAATATTGCCCAATTACAATAAACACACTCCCCAAACTCAAACAAAGAATTTCAATAAAGGTTACAAGAGTTGGGTCCAAGGATATACAATGAAGTGCTTTGGAGTTGGATTTGAATGCTTGGATGTTGCTTGAGATTCAATGATTGTTAATACTGCTTGAAATGCTTCATTTTATATCTTCTCATTGATTTCTAACCGTTGGGGTTGTTGAAAACATAAATTGAGACATTGGAGCTTCATCTTTCCATCATAAATGCACCTCTGCAACAAGTCGTTTCGAAACACGGGCTACCTATTTCGAAATAGTACACAAATAGAAAGAGACGTTGTGCATTTATTAAGGGGTGTATCGAAACGGGTTTCAATACCTGAAGTAAACTGTGAGCTTCGATATCGAAATAGGTATCAAAACTGACCAACTAACATTTAAAGCTCAACTGACACCAACGGTCAAAATATTTAAGACTTAAAAGAGCCGTTGGGAGTTTTGAGAGGTATCGAAACCGATATCGAAACGTCATGTCATTAAAAAAATTAAAGCCTGGTTTTGATACATGGTTCGAAACATTTGTTGGCAGCGTAGTTCCGGTATTGGAACGTGTTTCGATACTTGTTCTAAAACTCAAGAACTTTCTTTAAAAATAAAGGGTGATATCGATACCAATTAGATCAGTATCGAAACACTCATGCTGAAAACACTTAGAAAATATTTTAATGTTCTTGGTTTGACTTGAAATTTTGTTTTTGACTTAAGGACTTAAAAATTTATTTCAAAAAGATCCTTAAACATATTTGTTATATCAAAATCAATTTTATTTTTACATATATATATATATATGGATTATTTTTCACATTCATTTCAGATTTTAATTTAGAAGTTTTGTTAAATTAGCAAAATATATTTTAGCGGTTGAGTTCATGAGTAATTATGATATTTCACATGATATTATTTTATAATAACGGAAGTTTATCAATTTTTAAACCTAAAATCTTTTACTTAAGGGGAAAGATTTTAATATTTGTTTTCTAATTTGATATTTTCTCTAAGTCGGATTTAGGGGGTGACACATGTCTGATGTTAAATTTAATTCTTTAATTTTTTGTTCTTTTCCCGTTATTTATTTTAATTATGTAGCAAAATTATGTCTTCATCCGAGAATAATAGAGGTGCTTTTGTGATTCTTGATGAAATAGTCCATTCATAAAATTTTATAGTCAGCTCAATATTGTATCCGAGACAAGAGTGTATCTCTTAAACATCTTATGAATGTCGCTTGTATTTGATAAGGTCAACATGTAAGTATTTGAAGGTCTAGCTCATCAATGAAAATTTTCACTTGAAAAGATATAGATTTTATATGAAATCAAGATAAGTTCTAATATTACGCCTCAAAACTTAAAAAATACGTAAAAATTTTAATTAGTATCCCCCAAAATCCCTTTGAACATGCATATCACACCATTTTATGTTATTTTTTAAGCATAAAATCAAAGTTTGGACTCATTTTTAATGTGAATTTTATCCCATTTATAGTGTTTATTATGTGCTAATAACATCAACATTAATTGAAAGATAAATTCTAATATTATGTTTTGAAGCTTAAAAATATGCAAATTTCTTAATTAATATCCCTAAAAACCCCTTTGAACATGCCTATCACACTATTTTAGGTAATTTTCATGCATGAAACTAAAGTTTAAAACATTTTTAACGCCATTTTTAATCTGTTTATAATGCATGGTATGTGCTAACATACGACTCAACAGAAAGAAAAGTTCTAATTCTATGATTTGAAGCTTAAAAATTACATATTTTTTTATTAATATACCAAAAAATCTCACTGAACATGTTTATCAGCCTATGTAAAAGGGCTTGATATACATTGAAATCTGCCTATGCAAAAGGGCTTATTATCTGAAAAGTTCTTCCTTTCTATATAGAACTCACTTTCTGTAAAAAAACAAATTTTTCATGTTTTTTTATAAAATGTGAGTCGTTACTACGTAGACAAAACAAAATTATTTTTAAAATTATTTTAAAAATATATATTTTTAAATTATTGAAACCTACATTTATAAAGATGAGTTTTATAAAGATGCTGGAAAAGTTTTTGAAATTATTCTAAAGATGTAAGTTTTTTAATTATTAAAACCTACATTTCTAAAGATGTTGGAAAAGTTTTTGGTATACGTGCATTTTGATGTATATATATTAACAGGTAGAAATTCTTTAACTTTTTTTCATACTTTTTTTTAAAATTTTCTAAAAAATTGAATTTTAAACCCTAACCCTTATTTTTTATATCTTAAACCTTAAACCCTACATCTTAAAAATACACTATACCTCTAATTCTCTAAACCTTAACCAGCATAAATGGAGGCATAAGACAGAAGTAGACAATTTACACTCATAACATGTAATAATTTAGTTTTAGTTATAATTAGTGATATTATATTTTAATAATATCGTCTTTAAAATTTAAATTATTCTTTTAAAAATATAATATATATTATTATATCTGATACTTATTAATTTAAAGTAATTTTTGATATATTTTGTAAAATTTATATAAATCAACATTAATCATCCTATGCAAAACTCCCCTTTTCTCCGGAGATTTCCTTGTAAATGCTTCGTAAGTTCCTACGAATCTCGAAGAAGCTGCAAGTGAAAGACAAAATAAATGACGCATAAAGAAATAGGAGAACAGCGCGTGGGACCCAAGCAGGAACCATTGCAGATGAAACCCCACTCCTGTCCTAAACCAAAACCATGTAACCATTTCCTTCCATATGATGAATCACAGCCCTTGGATCAACACAACTTAAGTCCTAAGCCAAAGAATCTTGTTTTGTTTTTTCCAATATGAACAGTATCGTCTCATAATTATACATAGGATTGACTTTGTGAACTTCCAACCAAAGTTTCTTCCCAACAGCAAATACAAATTTGTCTTTGGGTTTGCATCACAACTAGAAAACAAAGTGATCAGCTTAGCACAAACCAGTCATGGATCAGACGGTTGATACTGCTGAAACCATATACGTTGCAGTAGGGAAAACAGTAGAGGAAAGCAAGCATACTCTGTCATGGGCATTGCATAATCTTTCCCCCACAAAGATTTGCATTCTCCATGTTCATCAGCCTGCCAGTTTTATCAACTTGAGTAAGCTCCAATTGGGTGTTCTTTAATTCTTTGAAATATGCTAAAAGTTTTGATTTTTTCTTGCTTCTGTTTCTGGTGTTTTAGGTCGAACGAGTTTTATGGCAAGCAGGCTTCAACCCCAGGATGGGAAGAAGATTTTAGATAGGATCATGGATGATTACCTTCTTATATGTGGTCAACAAAGTGTAAAGATTTCTCCTTTTTATCTGAAGATAATTGCAGAAAACTATTTTGCTGCTGATGTTTGGCATTTGTTGTGTGTTTCCATGAAGGTGCAAGCGACAAAGCTGAATATCGAGATGGAAGATGCTGCAAAGGGGATTGTTGAGTTGCTCCGTGATCACAACATCAAGAAACTTGTCATGGGAGCAGCAGCTAACCAGCATTTTTCAGAGTACAATTTGAAACCTCTTGTTTTACAATTATGCTAATCCCCAAATATGCCCTGAATCCATGGCTTAATTGATTAGCTAAACCGTCTAGGTTGCCGGCTAAATTGGCATTTTACCTTTTGCTAACCTTGCTTGCTTTGGCTGCCTTTACATTGCAGGGGAATGACTAATCTCAAGTCTAAGAAAGCTCAATATGTGGAGCTACATGCGCCACCTTCCTGCAAAATTTGGTTTATTTGCGCGGGGCAACTCATCCATACGAGGTTCGCAGATCGCTGATAGTCTTGTCCTTTTAATTCTGCTCCGAAGTTTCCAGAGTACTTATTTGACTGTTACTTGTAGGTCACTTCATCAGGCTGGAAAATCACACTTGAGTAACCCTTCTTCAAGTTCTAGTTATTCGACTACTTGCTCTAGCAAAGCAGCTAGCAATTCAGATCTATCCTTGTCTGAGACACCAGGGGATAGTCCGGACTGGCTTGATTTCCATGTAAGCTTACATCAATGTACCAAATATATACATTAAGCATATGGTCAATTAGAAGTTCAAGTTATCCATTTGTTGATATCTTTAAGCTTGTGATGAAATCAATGAAATCCAGTGTTTGCAAATTTAAACTGTTTGTCGATTGTCTGATGATTATGAGTTTGCACAGGAAGGAAGCAGTGATGAAAAGTTCTTTGATAAACTCGAACAAGCTCTATTGACTGCTGAGAAATCAAAACAAGAGGCGTTGGACGAGTTGGATAGGCGTATGAAAGCCGATAGGGATGCTCTGAATGCTGTAATACGCCAAGTAATACCCCTTTTCTTTATTTTTGCTGTTTTATCATCTCTTTTTGTGTGTAATTTGCCTTAAACTTGTATAATTATAGTTACATAATTGTTGTAAGGAAACATGTTTCTACTGCTTTTGAACAGGCTTTTGGGGGTTCAAGATTAAGAGTTCAACTTGCTTCCATCAACATTGTGCAAATTTTGTTGTCTTCATTAAAAAGAATCTAATGATTTCTCTACTTAGACTGAATTAATCTTTGTAGGGACAATGGATGACATTAAGTAAACATTTCATGTTACCTCTTGTTTCGTTTATTTTGATGGATATCTACTGTATCTAGTTTGGCTCGAAGCTCCAAATATCCGGTTTCCACCCAAGGATTTGGTGTTTTCATGGCATCTATAGCAAATCCAAATTGATAGGCTTTAAACCTGCTTTCTATTATCCCACAACTCTGATGATAGCCATTGTTAACTTGTAGGCAAGTGAAATGAAAAGATCATACATTGGAGAGCTAAGACGCTGCAAGGAAACCGAAGCAACAGTTCGAAAACAGAACGAGGAACTTGAACAGATCAAGCAGCAGAGAGATGAAGCACGAAAAATTGCCAGAACTCAAAAGTTGTTACTGGAAAATCAAGGTGCCAATTCCGATCATGTTAAAGTATTGGAAACTAAGGTATCATCAGCTGTGGAGCAGTTAAAGATATGCCAGAGAGAACGAGATGAGTTGCAGATAAAGCTTGAAAATGCTTGCAAGCTAATCGAAGATCATTGTACGAAACAGGAGGAAGAGACTTCAAATGCATATATGCAGCAATTCTTCTCGGAGTTCTCTGTTACCGAAATTCATCATGCAACAGAGGATTTTGACCGTTCCTTTAAGATTGCAGATGGAACGTATGGGAGCATTTATAAATGTACCCTTCGTCACACTGAAGTGGCTATAAAAGTGCTCCATCAAACTAGCTTACAAGGACCCTTGGAATTTCAGCGGGAGGTAATATACTATCATCTGAATTATTGCTTTTAGATTTCAAAATTTTGAAGGCAAACCTTTGAATCATAACAGAACTGAAATTTCTAAGTTATTATCTATGTATACACTTATTTTCAGGTTGATATTTTGAGTAAGCTTAGGCATCCAAACCTGGTCACACTAATTGGTGTCTGCCCAGAAATATGGGCTTTGATCTATGAATATCTTCCTAATGGAAGCCTCGAAGATCGTTTGAGCCGCAAGGATAATACTCCCCCTTTGTCATGGCAAACTCGGATACATATTGCAACTGAGATATGTTCTGCTCTTATATTCCTTCACTCCAGTAAGCCTCAAAGTCAAAGGTTAGTTCATGGCAACTTAAAACCAGGGAATATACTCCTCGATACCAACTTTGGCTGCAAACTTAGTGACTTCGGAGTTTGCCATGCACTCTCTTCTCTCGAGAATTCAAGTGATACGACTGATATAAACCGCAGATATCCATATCTGGATCCTCAGTTTCATAGCTCAAGAACATTGACTCCTAGCTCGGACATCTACTCATTTGGCATCATATTACTACAGTTGATTACTGGGAAACCACCCTTGCTTTTAGCAGAGAAAGTCCAATCTGCATTAAGTGAACAATATCTTAATGATCTATTGGATCCTTCAGCTGGAGGCTGGCCTTATGTGCAAGCTGAGCAGTTAACCCGCTGGGCTTTGAGATGCTGTGATCCTAACCGAAGCCGTCGACCAGACCTTGCTTCAGAGGTTTACAAGGAGGTTCTTGAACCAATAAGAAATTGTATTGGACCCTTAACCACATTCCATGCAGGGTCTGATGAGCTTCATCAGCCTCCTCATTATTTCATTTGCCCCATTTCACAGGTTAGCTTCCATAGTTACGAATTTCAAATTAATCCTGTCTAAATTTTCAGTTATCTTGCTGTTTCTATGATCACATGTTCGAAGTTAATACCAAACATCAGTCAACCTGATACATATTTCTGGGTTCTAAATTTTGTTGACAAACAATGAGATTTTCTTGGAAAAATTCTACAGTATTTATGTATAGTAGCAAATAGGTCTTAAGAGCCTTCATGTTTGATTGATTTGATTTTTGTCTGCAGGAAGTGATGACAAACCCTCATGTAGCAGCCGATGGATACACTTACGAATTAGGAGAGTTGCGGAGATGGTTGGATAGTGGTCACAATACCTCTCCGGTGATCGGCAATCAGCTCACTCATCGCACTCTCATTCCTAACCATGCACTCCGTTCGGCAATCTTGGAGTGGCGACATCAGCAGCAACACCATTAAAGTTGCATAGTTAGTACCTGTACCTCGGTAATTTGACGGGCAACCCCGAGACTTCGTAGTATTCCCTAAGGCCTATGTTGTATGTTTCTAATTTCTTTTTAGTACCCTTGTAAGTTGCTGAGAAAAAGGGGAAGAAAGTATCTTTGTAAGTTGGAACTTTTTTGTCGTTGGGAGTATATATATGCACTAATATATGACATGTATGGATGTGATATTTCCATGTGTATGTAAATTAAATAGCTTTATATCAAGTATATTTACTAGTTTTATACATGTTTAAATAGAGAAAACTGTAATATCCCAATTCCTAACCTAGTAACTAGGTGTGAAATCAATTTAATAAAAGTCTAAAGAAATCTAGAATTAGTGACTAAAATGAAAAAAATTAAAAATTTAGTGATCAAATTAAAAAAATAAAATATCACTTTTTGAAATATTAGAATTGTATTATAAATTTTAAATAGTGGACATTACCTTGTCCAAAGCCTAGGAGTGACCAGCCAAACAAGTGGCATTATAGTGGAATTTATTCTATTAAAATTAATGGGAAAAAATAGGAAATTAAACACGAGTGAAAAGAAAGAGAATATAGCCCCATCGATTTGGTCTAGACGCTATCCGACTCGAACGAGTTACACGGGGAATACTAAGGCTAATCCCGATAAACGATCCTAAATATTTTACTGTTATTTCTTTATCTTTTCTAAATGCTTTAATTAGATCTTAAGTATTCATGGAAGGACTGAGTTCAAATTACAGTGGAAACTAACGAGAAACGAGTCTTAATTTTAGTTGATCAAGTTTTAAGGACCTAATTGAAATTTTCCAAAATTTAAGGAATAATTATGAAATTAAAGTTATCAATTCTTAATTAAGTATATTTCATGCTTGCATGCAAATTTCCAGCTTAGATTAATATCTACAAGTTAACTAATTGCATTCCCTTAGTTTGGTGACTAAAACGTGAAGTTTCAAAGTTTATTTCAGTTCTTAACGATATTAATTGCCAAGGGTATCAAAACTCCTTGGAACTGTTTCGATTCCATTAAAAAATTAAAGCATGTATCGAAACGGTACTCAAGTGTTTTGATACTCCTTCGATTACTCAAACGATGACTCGCGAGACAAGCTCGCATTTCGATACAACTTACTCCTCGTTCTGATATGATTTGAATCTATAAACTTTGGTTTTGGAACTCGGAATGAGTGTATCAATACACCTGCTCAAAAACATACTATTGTTTCGAAACCAGTTCATGTGGTTTCGATAACCAGGCTAAATTTTTCATATATCCCTCGTGTTTTTGTCCGAGTATCGATACCCTATGAAGAGGTATCGAAACCCTCTGCCCAGAAAATACTAATTACTCAGGTTTCAAGCATAAAACGAACTCAGCAAGTCTAAATGTATAATTTTCACCTAAAAAAGCCATGAAAAACGTGCCTTAACAAGTTCTCTAGATGTATTTCATCCTAATTCATATAATAATCATCTAATGTGTGAGTACATCCAAAAATACCAAGTATCAACATAGATAAACATAGAAGCATGTGAAATTCATAAAAAGTACTCTATTAATTCATAAGAAGCATATATTCATGTTTATAAACTAAACTCAAATAGTCATGGATTCAATAGCATGTTCAAGATCTCAAAGTATCATTGTTCGACAACAAATCATAAATAGCATAAGGTCTCTAGCTCTATTGCTCTCTACTACCTAAGGTTCAATTGAAAATAACATACTTTAAGCTAAAATGTATCAAAGCGTATAAATATGGCACTCCTTGCTTCTTCGGACGAGAGTCTTACTTATTTCTCTGCATTGTCAATGAAAAGAGAATGGTTAAACAATTGCTTAGTGAGGGGTGTATAAAAATAGTTTCAACTACTTGCAATACAACCCATAACATACTAAAATCGTTTTAGAAGAAAATCAATCCATGCTCTTAAAAACAATCACATGTGGCTAACAATGCCACTAAAGGTAAAATTCAACAAGTGTTTTATCACGTGGAATAAATCCACAAAAATTCAAGACTTACATGCTTTATCTAGAAAATCTTATAAAACATTTAAAAGCAAAGTCAAACTCTTGCAAACTCTATTCACAATTAAAATCTGTATAAAAATATAACACTTGCGTTTTCACGTGTTCGTATTAGTGATCCTATTAGTCTACTTCTAATCTTTGGGATAAATCGATACTCGCATGAAGACGTAAACGTCGAATCATGCCATGTATGGGACTATACTGTTGTCACCATACCACGTATGAGGGCTCTATCACCTACTCATACCACACACAAGTCAAGCTCGTGCACACGAATGGATCAAATTCCAAACATGTTTTTTACCTTAGTTTCCAGGATAAGCTACACTTAAATGCAATACAACACATTTATCACAATTCAAGCAATAACTCTAATGCATTACTAAGGAATTTACCCACATATACAAATTTTATGAATAACAAGAGTGCACTAACATCCTATTGATCGATTGACTTATCTCTATAACATCATCTAAATAACCAACACAAAACAATATCAATGCTCAAATTTTCATATAAAAAACAGTAGATAAGACATTAGTATCCCACTTTCTCATGCTTAATCGCAAAACCGATAAAATCCCTTTTAGCATTTTCAAAAAAATATATAGGAGTATTTAAATTCAGCATAAAACAGTAATAAGAACATTCTAACACGTACATAATCACATATGTACTAATATAATACGATCATGTCAAAAGCATAGTAAAAACAAGCATATCATGGGAAATCGTTTTCGAGAGCCACTTAAAACTTACTTCGGAGTATAGGAAGGTTTCTCACACCTTCCCTACCCCAAACCTTTGAAAAATAAGGTAAAACACTACTATAGCAGACCACTCTCAAATCCACTCACCAATAACCGATTACTTGCGTAACAAGACACCGAACTGATCCGAGACTCTTTCAAACGTGATCAAAAACTTCTTGCCCTGTTTCAGTATCAAATACTAAGGATTTAGTTCTCCTAATCGCACACATAAAACCCCAAGTCGGATCCCTACTCAACAACCCTCAAAACCCATCAAAACCTTAACCAAAAACTTTCCAACACCAACCAAACTTCTCCTAAACCTTTAGTCTGGGATTAGAGATTTTAAAAAAACTTTATAAAAATCCTAACACATTAAAAATCATCCATTTAGGATCCAAAAAAAAGTAGGTAAAAATCCTTGAACAAAAAATATGATTTTTAACTGAAAACTTATTTTTCTTAAACCAAAAGATTAAAAACGTTTTTACCAAACTAATAACTTGGGAATTTCAATAAAGAACCTTTTAAAATCAGAGGATTGAATGATTCTTACCTCCAATTCTGACCCAACCGACTTCCATGATTCTTGAAGAAAAAAAAACAATTTAAAAACAATATTTTTGAAGAAGAAAAAATATATATTTATTAGAACGAATTTAATTGAAAAGAAATTTACCTTGAAAAGACGGATGTTCTCTACCTTTGGAAAAGGGAAAACAAAAATAATAAAATAAGGGTTTAGGTTTTTATATAAAGTAAGGTTTATGGGTTTTAATTAAAGTTATTAGGTTTTTGTGTTTTAAAACTTGGGTTAAGGGTTATTTAAATAATCCCATAGAAGGTTAGTTCAACTAAAATTACGATTGTATCAAATCCCCTTAAAGATTCAAAGTTTTGTCTTAGTTTATAAAATTGTCCTTAAGTTTTCAACTTTTACAAAATAGTCACTAATTTCAAAATGTTAGGGATTCAAGGGTAAATTTTCGAAATTGAGTCGAATAAAATCAAATATATATTAAATAAGAATTTTAGGATATTTTTCCATAATTTATTTTGATTAAAAATAAAATTTTAATTATTTATTCTTGAACTAGAGTTAACCGGCTAAACATTAGAGAAAGATTTGGGTGAGAGCTTGATCCATGCATGCTGAATAGGAGAAGAAATTAGAGAAATTTAAGCTAGCATACTTAGTTTAGGAAGCTTTGGAAGAAGGTGATGTGTTTTTCTCTTAAACTTAAGTTAGAATTTAAGATATTCATGTAGGAATCTTGTTTGTATGATTCAAAATAGAAGTGTTAAAAAAGTGAGAATGATGATAGGTTGATAAAATTAGAGATAAAAAACAAAGTTAGTGTAATATGTCTAGAACAACCATGTTCTGAACAACTTTGAAAATTCACTAAAAATTATGTATAAAAAATTTTAGTTTAAAATTTTGATAGATGAAATTTATATATGTCTATTTTCATTAAGAGAAAATAGAAGTGGATTTTGAATTTTGAGCTAAAAGTTGAAAATGAATAAAATTATATAATACAAAATGTCTGAAAACTATAAATGCCCTATAAAGAAATTGAAAACTGTAGTGATTGGCTAAGAACTAAAATGTAAGGCTTATATGAATTTAAATATGATTTTGTCTTTAAAAGGTATAAACCAATCAAAATTCTTATTTTTAGATCAAAAGATATGATTAATTTAGTGAACATTATATAAACTGTCTAGTTAGGACAATTTCATGGATTATGATTGTGCATATAAAAGTATGGTCTATTTTGGTCTAAATAAATTCTAATAATGATTATATGTTTGTGTGTCTATTGTTAGAGGATCCTAAGGACATTAATAGTGAAGAAGAGAGGAGACTTGAACTTGCAAAGAGGAGTAACAAGTGGATAACCATTCTTAATCCTTGATCATTTGGATTTGTTGTTAATGTAGTTTTTAATTAGTGTTGGGACTTAACTCCTATCCATACAACATATTTAATAATTTGTTTTGAACCTTATTAATATGTTCATATTAGTAGTTATTAGAAAATAGAAAAAAATTGTGTAACACTTAAATAATAATAATAATAATAATAATAATAATAAATGTGATTGTGAGGTTTTAAACCAACAACTTTCTTGTGCACATCTTGGTATTCAACCATTTGAGCTAGTAAGCTCTTAGTTTATTTAAATATATTTGAGAGTTGTACTCGAATAAAATATTAAACCCAATTAATAACCTACCATTCTAAAATGGGTTATGTTACCTCTTTTGGAAACCTAGTGTCTCAAATTTCAGGACCCCCCCACAACCGACCTTATCCTTCCCTTTTTTTCGGCCTTCACCAATCTTCTCCACGGCCATTCATGGCTTGCACCGCCATCAGCACCGTGCTCGCCGTCGTCTCCCGAACAAAAGCCCCCAAGTCACTCGCCCGACCACTGTTCCTATCATCGAGAATCGAAGCTGGAAGCTTCAAACTTTCTAGGGTTTAAAACCCATAGACCTCTTGATTCAGCCTTCGATCGACGTCGTTTAGGTGCGTCGTTGGTCTTGTCTTGCTCGTATGGATAGACGAACAGAACCCCTCTATCATCGCCTTCGTTCGCCGCCGGTAAGGCCTTCGTCGGAGTTCATGACCGTTTAGGGTAAGTAAGGTAAGTTTCTTGCCTTTCGAACCTGTTTCTGGGTTTAATTGTTTTAAATCTGATGTTTAATTGAATCTGGAAAAATTTCTGAGTCGAAGAGGTTGTTTCCGACCAATTTGGGTTGTGCTTGGCCTCCACGTGCCGCCCAGGGTGATTTACGGCAGCCCTAAACGGTGGCTTAGAGTCGGTCGGTCCAAATTGGTCCAAGTCGAGTCAAACCGAATCGGTCAAACCTAAGTCGAACCAAATCAGTCTAACCCGAGTCAACTAAACTGGTCAATCTTTGACCTGATCCAACCCGTTTACCTGACCCGTTAACCTATGATGTCAGCATGATGTTAGCTTTGATCGCTGACCTGGCTACTGATGTCAACATGATGTCAGCATTGACTTTGACCCTAAAAGTCAAAATTTTCAAAAACCCCTAGTTTATATTTTTTGATGTGTTGAGTCTATCTGTGAAGTCCTTTTCACAAAATTTGAAACCAAAATCCTCCAAATCAGACTTTAAAGTTTCGAGTGAAACTTTCTTCTAAGTTAAGTTAAGTCCAGTGTTTGAATTTAAGATCTAATATCGATATTTGATTAATTGTAGGATCTCATAATCCTTCCGATCGTGTACCGACACAACACAGCTCCTCCCGTTTTGACAAATCTCGGGATCCGATCGTGACTCAGTTTATTACTGTAGCAGAGCGTGGCTCGAACACCTAGTAGATCACCTCTCTGATTCTGCCCTTTTTGAGGTGTATTCCTTTTGTGCAATATTATTTTTTATGATTATTTTCCGATTTAAGTAAACCCATCATGTGCACATGATTGTTTTCTTGGAAATATAAATATTGTGTTTTGGATGTTAAGCATGATTGTACTATGTTTTGGATATATGTCTAATTTACCCTATATGATTTCCTGATTTGATATATATACATGATAGCTTGTCTTATTTCCTGTTGATTCTTGATATTATCCTTCATAATACTGCATAATTGTAACATCTGGATTTGGGATATATTGTTGAGTGTCTGAGGTTCAACCTTGATACAGTTGGTAATTCCGCCTATTTACGGTTTCTAACTTCAGTTAGAGTAATTTTGCCTGTTATCGGTTCCCGTGCTACAGTCGGGGTAATTTTACCTATTCCCTAAGGTAATCCCTTTGGTCGGTACCTTTGCCCTATCGGGATTAGGTTAATGAATGTATTAGATATTGTTCTGGGAACTATATTTAGGAGTTCGGTTGGAGGGTAGCATGTCATACATATAAATGATCTGTTTTCTGATATTCCTGTTTATATGAATATATCTGTGATTTTTCTACACTGTTGGAACATACTGGGCTTCATAGCTCATACCCGATTCTTTCTCTTTCAGATATCTGTAGATAGGCATCCCAGACTTGGCACTTGGAGGATCTACACATTTCCTGGTTATATTTTGATGTAATGTTTAAATCTTCCGATTTGCATTCAAGGTGACACGTGCCTATATTTTGTTATTGTTGTTTTAAGTATACGTTATTTTGGGATAATGGTTTTACGATATATTATTGTATTTTGATTTATTTGATATCCAAATTGAATTATTATCGTTACATGTTATTTTTGTAACCCCTTATTCTTTTCTTGAGGTATACGATATGTTAAAATTATAATTCTTAAAACTTAGAATTAAGTAAACGAAAAGGGTAATTTTAAATAAAACTTGTAACGCGAAAAGTAGATAAATAATACAAAATATAAATATATTATGATTTAGAAATAATATAAATTAACAAATGGTTCATGCATGAAATTAAAAGTATCTCGATCCCAAACTATTCCCAATATATCTAAAGTAAAAATTCTAACATCTAACATACTGAAAATAATAGGAAATTAATGTCTGATTGAGAGCTCTGAGTACCAAGTACCAACTCTTATGTCCGAGTATCTGAAAAGTTAAATTAAAAGGATGAGCTTTAAAATCTAGTGTGTCTCTAAAGTGCAGTATCAAATCACACTATTACTCAGTTCACAATCACAATAACGATGTATATATATATATATACTTTCTTAGTAAATAAACACAATAAGTGATGTATGCAATGCAATGTCACAGAGTATGCATTCCCATACTCTGGACGCCAAATATAGTGGTGGCTAAACCAACCAATCGCTATGGAGGTAGTTCTCTAGAACCCCTCACCCCTTATTTCTCCGAAACACTGTGTGGTAAAACCACCTTCCTCCGTACAAAACCACCCCATATACATACTATGTAATCAATGCCAATGATCTTATATGTCTCATCATAGATGTCCGTATAATATACGAATCACACAGTTCAATAATCTTATCATAATTTCACGATGTAACACGAGGTCCACGGTATTACATAGTAGGTCAATATATATGTATATCACAGTCTCAATAACCATATAAGCACAGAACACAAAAAAATTTAGCACAAGAAGAGAGCACACCTCTCGTAGTACTACTAATGTTGACACTAACGTTTCCAATGATCTGAGCTAGATCCTACTCTAGTTGAGTCAAAGCCTACAAATAAAGTTCTATTAAACAATCTTATTCTAAAATAATACTATGCCACCTAAACAACTAAGAAAACACATACGAGTACCTTGAGCAATGCTCGTAAGAGTTGATTGGATTCGAGGCGGAGGCAAGACGTCCTCTTCAAAGTCCACATCATCTGAAAAAGACCACAAAACCCCAATTAAACTCTTATTCAAGTCCACTTACCCAAGTTATAGCTTAAAAGGGTCAAAGTAGGGCTTGCGGGTTTGAATTTGGCTAAACAAACCACAAAAATGGACTCAGAACGTCAAAAAATATCAAAATAGGGTCTTTCGAAAAAAAGTCAACTCTAGTAAAAGAGTCAACAATCAAAGTCAACGGTCAACGATCAACGATCAAAGTCAACGGATGACATCATTATTGATGCCATCGATGACATCACAGATGATGTCATCGATGATGTCATAGATGACTTCATCACATGTTAAAATATTCAGGTCAAAGTTCGGGTCGGGTACGGGTTACACTATTAGGTTGGGTACGGTCCGGTTCACATATTGGTTTAGTTTCGGTTTGTTTTGCTCTAGATATGACCAATCTAGATGAACCCGGTCCGGTCTGATTTCCTTCTTCCCACAACCCAAATCGGTTCAATATTCCTCTTCTTCAAACAAAAACCCTAGCAGCTCACTACCCCCAATGACATTCACCCTCAACTACTATGTTCTGATCTCCACGACTGCCGACAACGACTGAGGATCCACTACCGGCGACGTGGATAACACCCCTTGTCACACAACCCATAACCCAAACAAACACCCAACTCCACTGATCAAACAACCTCCCCTAAACCCAACTCTCTCCCTTAATTGAAACCCCCTAACTTGAGAATCACCATCAAGACCTCCGAACACCTAACCGAAAGATCTGTTACCCAAAAACCTATCCAACTCCCGATTCAAACACCCAAAATAAGTGAAGATAACCCAAAAACCAAAATCAATCACCCTTCTTACCTTTTTGACAGCAAGGGAAGCACACACTGACGACTTCGACGAGAACAAGAATGACGAACAGAAACTCTTCGATGATCGTAAAAAGAAAACAAAAAGAAGGTGATTACAAGGGGAAGGATGATTATGCGGCTGTTGTTGCAGATAAAAGAAAAGAGGAGTTTTAATCCTACATCAATTAGGTTTAGGATAAAAAAGAATTAAAATTCCAAAAATACCCTTATTATAAAATCCTAATTTAATTCAAATTAGGGTTTTTTAGATTGGGAAAAAAGATGAAATTAGGCCCTAATCGAATTTTGGGAATGTTACAATTTTGTTTAATTTTGAACTTGAATTATATTTGAAAAAAATGTAACCACTTTAGATCGGGTTTTCCGCATAGGCCATTCTAAGGGGTTACAAATTGATTGTTATAACTTAAAGAGGTAATGTATGTTACATGACTTAGTATAAAACTGTTTTAGTAAAGTTGTTTGTATTGGCTGAAATTGATTTGCTTGCTTGATATGTGATAGGCTTAAGATTGACTTGATTACATATGTGGTTGAATTGAGGAATTGTTATATTGGTAGTCATGAAACTAATTTTTTTTATAAATATGTTTATAAAGACTTGATATGCAAATAAGAGTAATTAAAAGACTTTATAAGTCTTTGGTTGTTAGTTGGTCTTAGGTAGTAAGGCATACCTAGAGTCTAGAGTTCATATTTGATATAGTTACATGATTGGTACTTGTGTACCTTACAATGTGATGTAGCTGACACCTTAACATGATAAGTATTTTGTGTACTCTAACATGTGGTGTAAATGACACCTTAATATGATTCGATACTTGGTACCTTAACACGATTCGATACTTGGCACCTTAACAGATGACTCGTTTACCTAGTCCTACTACCAAGGCAAAATAAAGATTAAAATGATTCAAAAAAAATACTTGATATTTGAAATTTATATTTGTACATTGGATGATGCTATGAAGCTAGAAATGAAAGAAAATATATTTATTAGTGCTACATGTTATCCTATTTGTTCATGTGATTTGGATTGATAAACATGGAATTTATATGATGTTCTTCTAATGTGAATTAATGAATGTTTTGCTGAAAATTTATTGAAATTATTTAGAATACTTGAAATGAAAATACTCTTATTGAATTTATCCAATGAAATGGTTGCTAATGAACTAGTTAGGATAATTTGCTTAAAATGAATATGAAACCAAGTTAATAACCTAATTAGGAGTACTTGGCTAAGTACTGATTGTACTTACACTCTCTTTTCTTTTCTTCAATTATAAGTCCATTTTGATTGAAAGCTTATTTTGAGATAATCATGGATTGTATATCAAGTAAAATGTTTGATTGGTCGATTGTTTTTTTATTGGTCGTTAGGTGATTAGATTGCTAAATATTATAAGTGATAGATCAAAGTAAACTTGGTTTTATGCTTGTATGATGTTTAAATGGATTTTATAGTAAAGAATGTGATAATTAGACCACTAGATATCATAAGGCTAGTTAGGTGTTAAATAACATACAGGACATGCTATGGGTTGACATGAATAAAAATGGTTTCAGTTGGTAATTATGTGATAGGTTAATGTTTTTAAGTAATGAGTATGATTATATGATTATAGAATTGATATATAAATAATTAGATGGGTTTGATATAAAAAGTCACGGTATATGTGTTACTTAGTTTCTAAGAAAGACCGATTCGTTTACATGTAGCCTACCTTAATAGCAAATTATTATCACTCATAAATGTTCGGTTTCAAGATATCTTAATGAATGATATAGTGGTTTCTCCAATAAGGATGCATACAAATGGAATGTATGCTATATGATCTGATATGGATTGATTGATATTGTTGAATTGAATGATTTACATGTTTATATGATATAAACTTATTCAAATGGATCACTATTATATGATAAGGAATTTCGAATGACAAATTAGAACGTATGGTAGGACTTTCTTTGAAATAATTTACATGCTTAAATGATTTGAATTTACTTGATGACTAAGTAATAGATTTAAGTAAAAATAATAGATTATAAGATAAGAAGTTTTAATTGGCCCTAAAATCTGACATGATTTGAAATAGATGACTAGTTAAATAAAATAATACCCTGTTGAGTGGATCAATCAATGGAAAATGGCCAAAAAGGGGTGAATTGACAATTTAAAGTTTCATGGAATAATTGGAAAATAAAGAGCACACGATTTTTAGTGGTTAAAGCTTCGAAGAAGCTCTACATCAACTATCTTAGCTCCCACTAAGGATTTTCAACCCAATTTACTAAGAATTCGACCTTTTTCTCAGTTCAAGGGATAATCATGACAAACCGAATTAATCTTTCTACCCAAAGATTGATTCAACCTCACAAGGTTATAATAAAGAAGAATGAAAAAAATATTGTATAGATGATTTTGCCCAATATTACTCCCCAAATTCAAAAAATAAGATTATAATAAAACTCCTAAGAGTTGGGTGTACAAAGATATTTAATGAAGTGCAAAAAGTTGATTTGATGCTTGAATGTTTTCTTGAATATCAATAGTTGTTGGTGCTGCTTAAAGTGTTTCATTTTATACATTCTCATTGAATTCTAAGCGTTGAAGTTGTTCGAAACATAAATACGGACGTTAGACCTTCATCTTCCCACCATAAATGTACTTCTGCAACTACCCGTATCGAAACGCGGGGTACCTGTATCGAAATGGGACCAAAATAGAAAGAGTTATTGTGTGTATTAAATGAGGGTATCGAAACGCTATGTTAGTGGTGGTGCGTATGTGTGTGCTATAATTTACGCAAATATATGTGCAAGTATACACAATCATGCAAGTAATAAAGGGTGAGTGAGTATCGTTCCCACGAGGATCGAGGTAAAGTGTAAGTCAACTTTATCAAGGCAAAAATGTGTCACTAACTAAAAGGAAAATAAATAAGATGGTATATACAAATGAAAATGTGTATGTACGATAAAGGTGTAACAGTAAAATGCTATGACAATTTCAGAATGCAAGCAACTAAAATATGTCAAGCAAAATGGAATGAATGGTGATGGCACGATAAATATATGAATGTGGTGTGTGAAGAGTATGATAATGTGATTGTAAATAAACCGAGAAAATAGAGGAAAACAAGGAAACACTTTATAAATGCCAAGTCAAAAGCAAGATAAGAGAACACATGTAAGCAATATGATGTAATAATCCTCGATTGATGAGCCTTACTAAGAATGATTGATGGGGGGTTTCTTATGGACTTCTTAACCTCACTCCTAAAAACAACTAGCTACTATGTGGTCTATTTACTCGATAGAGGTTTCTTAGATGCTCCCGCTCTCTATAGCATCAGCTGACACTCCTTTGCAAAATATATTCTTGTCTTTTTATGCAGCATAGGAGGTCTCCATATTTGTCATGACATTTTTCCTTTGCTATCCTTCTGTAGATGTCATGAAAAATCTCCCTTGCTCCCTGCTTTGCTTTACCAGCACAACATTAGCCAAAAGCATAATCTTTCCCGTAAAATAGCAGCTTTTACCATACCATAAATGCCAAAGCATATCTATCTACTACATGCAATGTTATGATCTTAAATGCATCTAAATGCTCATGTATGCACTTAAAGACACTCAATAACTTAAAGACACACATGTATGCACTTGTCCTCAAGCAATGGATAACAGCTAGCAAAGAAAAATGTCATGTAAAATATTCGGGATCAACACAAGCAAATTGGTTATAGTTTCAACCCTCAGAAAAGTCATGACATAAACATATAAGACTTGTGGAAATTTCAAGAATGCTATTCTAGGACAAGATTAGACGCGAATGTGTGTGCGTGAATGTATTCAATCTATGCATAGTTAACCTAGAAAAATTCTAAAGAAGGTTCACTATCCTAAGAAAGCATATTTTCTCATTTAATCGCAACTTTAATACTCCCCTAATATAATATTTTTTATTTATTTTTTTAAAATACTGCTACGAGGGTAGCCAGCCTGTCACACTACCTTTTACTCAAGCCACAACTTCAATTTATCAAAACGCAGTATTCAGACAATGCCATGACAAGTTAAAAGTGTAACGTCACTCTGTGCCTCTTTCATTAACTCATATGCACATGGTTATGCCATGACATAGCGGAGTATCTTTTTACAGTTATTCACAACTTCCTAAACTAAACTAACAGAGCTTTCTATTAACATTTAAATTCATTAAAACATGCTGAGCTTTTCAAATTTTCATTCTATAAAAAATTTCTAACATTCCTAAGCATGAAGAACATACACTCGTGTAACGATAAAATAAACACAAGCAATCAAATCCTAAAACAGATTCTATCCAAATCCCAAGTCATGCATATTCAATTCAAACATTGGACATAAAAAAAATATCATATCGGGCATCATTAACTTTAATACAATAAACCATCTAGAAACCTACTAATTTGTCATGGCATTTGTCTACAGCTACAACTATCATGTAATATGAAAATAAAGTAGGGAATGATACCTCCCCCAAACTTGAGGTAGGCATTGTCCCCAATGCAACTAAGAAAAAAAATTAAACTATATGCTATGCGATAAAATGAAATGCAAAGTATCTTGGCTAGGCAGAAGGTGGTGCGGTGGCAGTAGTGCGACGGGTTACTCGTCGCTTCAATGGGGGCGGGCTCAGTTCATGATCAGAGTTATCATCTTTGCATGGTCGTGACTTTTCAGCAGCAGCTTTGGGTGGGCTTGCTTGTCGACCAGCCAACATTTTCAGACGATGTTTGGTCTTCTTTTTGGGCAAGGGCATCGGTGGTTGTTCTTGCTGAGCTGCTAGCTGTGCTTCTTCTGGTTAGGCAGATTGGTCGGGTTGTGCTAGTTCATCGGGCTGAGTAGACTGGTTAGACAAAGGGTCTTCGAAAAGAGAAGAAATAAAACTTGGATCTATTCTAGTTTAGCAGACTGGTCCTGTTGAGGCGGTGGTGACTGGGCTCGTCTCAGTAGTTTCTTTTAGGGACTGTGGTGTGAATAAAAAAAGATAAAGGTGATCATTTTTTGAATTATTAACAAAAAATATACTTTAATTTTCGCTATTAATTGAATTGGGACTGAAATCGACGACGACGAAGATGTCAACGATAATATAAAAGAAACGTGTTACGTTTAAAATCAAAGAAGATAAATTAAGAAATAAAAATGTGACTTTTTCCATGCCTGATTTTTTTTTTGTTTTGTTATTTTGTGTGTGTTTTTACATGAAAAAAGAGTAAAACTATTTTTAAACCCCTTGAATTAAGTAATATTTTTTGAGAGAAAAGTGTCACTTGACGACTTATAAAAGTGTCACGTGTCTATATTACATCATCATTTAATATCGTTTTAAAAGATAAAAGTAAAATGTAAAGGGTACATTAAATGTTTAGAAAATATAAACATCACATTGACAAAAAAAAATTAGAAAATATTTTAATTTGATATTTTTAATTTTTCGTGTTTTTCAAAATTAAAAATTTTGAGCTTACTAATAGTTAAATCTATTAATTTATGATATTAGTCCATAATTTTTATTCTCTAAATATTATAAGTCCTTGTAATCTAATCATATATTTCATATATTATTTAGGTTGAGTAAAATTTCACAAATAAATGTTAAATCTATTAATTTATGCTATTGATCCATATTATATGTAAATTATAAATTTAATTCTTGTAATTATTTTTGTAATGATCCGAATTTCGAAATTTGATTGTCGGGTCAACCCGGAACATTAGGCTTTGACGTTTGGGTCTCGTTGGGCCTAGGTTTGAGTGTTAGGCTGATAGTGGGCCTTGGTTTTGGGTTATCTTTGGCCTAAAGTGGTTCTTGAAAGGTTTTTTGGTCTTTTTCCTTGTTGAGGACAAAGAGGGGGTGAAGAGTTATGGTTTCTCTGCAAAAATCTAAATAGTGAAGTCACCATTGTTCTTCCTTTTCTCTTCATCCATTCTCTCATTCAATCTAGAAGCTAAAGGTGTTATCTTGTTGTTTTGGGCTGAGAATCTCGTTTGGAGTGTTGAGAGGAAGTTGTAGAGCATCAAGAGATCTATCTAATAAGATAAAAATGATGTGTTTTGGTGGAGGATGGTTTTGAAGAGCTTGAAGGAACAAGAATGGGAGAAGGGTGTTTTGAGGGTTTCTTATCTATTTTTTTAATGTTTTTAGGAGTTAAAAACATCCCTAGCAATGTTCAATTGTTGGTTTAATTTTTTTTCTTGTATAGAAAGAAATTGGGGAGCCTTCTAGGAAGCTTGGCAAGGAAAAAGCTTGAAGGAGTGGATTTGCAGCTAGTTAGTTCGAGGTTGGTACCCTCCAACTCCTCTTTGCATCATACATTTCATGAGTAGGTTGCATTTCATGTGTTATGTATGCATGTGGTTAGTTCTAGTTTCAAAATGTTTTGATACCCTATATAGGGTGTATCAAAACGGACAAGTTTCCTCTTGGTCTTTTTGGAAGGATAATCAAAGTTGGAAGCGTATTGATATAGGGGTGTTTCGATACCCTCTTTGAAGGTGTATCGATACAGGGTCATTTTGATACCTCATATAGGAGTATCAAAACCCCTTAGTAATTTTGCCTAAGTTTTTAGGGGATAAGTTTGGGGTTCGATAAATCATGATATAGGTTCCTATGAACTATTTAAGCCACAAAATGAATATTAAAACTGGTTTTGGTGTTAATGTATCTAATATGATGATAAATGCTCGAGTTTTGATCTTTGTCTTAGTCGTAGCATGTTTTGATGTAAAGATCCTAGGTGGATCATTTGTGTGGTTGAGTCTTTGTGTGATGAAAATTCAGATATCCAAAATAGTGTTGCAACACAAAAAAGTCATCCGATGTAACATTTCAGGTGATGTATTGAAGACTATTTTCGAATGGAGAATCCCGGTATTGTGTGAACGCGGACTTCATTCGAAGATACTCGATGTGAAGATCCCTGCTCGTAGTGTAGGATTCCGATGTTGTGTGGATGTGGGCCTCACTACGTTGTGTTTTGGTTTAATTGTCATGTATATGTTGTGTGCGATAGTATATATCCATTATGCCATGTGTCAAGTGAGTATGTTAGAGCCATTATATCATGCATGATATTACATGTGTCAAGCGAGTACGGTAGAGCCATTATATCATGCATGATGTTGGTCAAGTGATAATGTACCTACTGAGCTTTTATAGCTCAACGTTTCGAAATGTGTTTTCGTACATAGGTTAAGTGAGGTTGGAAGCGAAAGAGCACCATCAAGGTTGGAATTAACATCGACTTAGTGTCAAAGTACAAATATTTGATGTAATGGACTAGTACTTATTGAACCCTATGTATTTATAACTCTTATTTATTTTGAGTCAAATGCTTTTATAAAACGGTTTGTATTTATTGGAGCTCCTATTATTTTGGACTATTTAATTTATGTTACAACTTGAATTTGAATTTAATGGATTGTCATGGTTTTATTTAGGCTTGAAGTGATTATAAATGGGCTTCAAGCTAAAATTTTAAAATACGAGTTTTAAGCTAGAAGCCCAATATGATACCAGATCGAAGGTGTTACATTTAACCCCCCTCAAAAAAAATCACGACAGTAAAAAACTTTAATATATATATATATATATAAAACCCTAACCTTTTTATAGAATATCCGGTTATTCAACCCTAATAAGATATTCAACCTATTGATCGATCCATTATAGAAGCGGGTCAAGCAACCCTTCAGACTCAATGTATTCTATTCGCAATGAACTACTAGAACTTCTGACATAAAAATAATAAATAAAATTGTATATACATCATTTAATACACTCTTATTAGTATAAATATTAAATAATATATTTAATCTAAGTGAAAAAATAACATCTCGTCGCTTTAAATTATGTTGAGGAAAAAATTTAAAAGATTGCACTAAGACCCCAGAAATTCTAATCTGACTTCCAAATTGTTAAGTAGCATAAACTTCCAGATATCCCCATTAAAGTAAACTACTGGCCAACAACATTCGACCAAGATTCATAGCCTATAAGAAATTTCCCCAGTAAAAGTATTGGTGATTAGATAGATATGGCCTTCAGACAGACCAACTGAAAACATCATGAACGTGCATTGTAACTTATGGGTATAATGACCTAAAACATGGTTTTGGGCGAGGGAGATCGCAGTAGCGAAAGCTCGAATAATGAACACACACAAGACGAGATACTTTCTTCGGGTTTTTTGTTGCATGAGGAGGGTAATTTGATCTGACCAGAACTGGCTCAACAAAACACAGTTCCCTTATTATTTCTATCATGAAAATACAAAGAGGTTACCCTCACAATCAAAATTGCATACTGACTAAGCACAACAGAGAAACTAAATTTAAAAAGAAAGAAAGAAATTAAATATAAAAAAAAACTTACAAAAGATCCACAATGCCAAGGATCCCGGACCTTGTACGTGTCGTCTCTTATCCTCTAAAAAGCCTCTGTATCCAAATTCTCTTCATACTGTGAGCCGGTCGGACGAAATGCCCGTCATCTCTGCTCAGAATCTGGTATTAATACACAAATAGTTTACTTGTTTGATCAAACAGGAGTTTTGTTGGAAACAAAAGAAAACACAAAGTCCAGTTTTAACTTCCAAACCGACCATCAGAACTAAGAAAACGCATGTAGGCTTATTTTACATACAGGTTCAGAATTCAAATAGTTAATCTGACAAGAACTGAGGTGGTGTAAAAGCACATAAAACCACAGATACAAGTTCAGATCATTATATTCACAGGCAACACTAGACAAATGTAATAGAAAAAGGATAGCAACGTACTTGCATATCTCCTTAGTGAACCATTTCCGTTAAGAGAGAAATGCACTGGTTTCCTTTCATGACCGAAAGAGAGAATTTCTTGCATTCTTTCGGGCCAATCTGAATTCAATCTACGGGCAAAATCTTCCACCTCCCTATACAAAAGATTTAAGAAAAATCAATAGGGCCTTATATACAAATTTCCTCCAACATTGTGTAAAATAAGTATAGGATACTGACACTGTTACTTCATTCGCTACGGTCAGCATACTACTTTACATAAATTCATATGAACAATAACTAAATATGGGCAAGTACATAGATTTCAAATTGTGCAATGGTTTCAGATTATTTAAAATTTTCAAAACAGTCCCGACTACAGAATAAATACAGTATCAGACTGTTTCTATTACTATAGAGATGCATCAGTACTTCCCTCTAGATATATATAGTGACTTATATGTGAATCATTGAGAAACGTATAAGCTCATGTCATACTGTCTACAATGATTATTCGGCAGCTCATCCTGTGGGACCCTTGATTGTAATAGATCAATAGGAAATGGAGGAGAAAGGAAGAAAGAGAGACAGAGAAAGAAGAAATGACATCAACATATCCTTAACTCTTATTTTGCCTCCCAAGTATGCGAAATTAAAAAAAAAAAAAAAAACGTGACAATACATATAAAAAATATATATAAAAAGATCCCAGAAAACACAAAATCATGGATCATCTATGACTAACAAGGCAATTGAAAAAGATTAAAACACCAAGGTTAAAGCAAGAACTGCAGGTTTACATGACCAGATTTTCCTTCAATGCTCCACAGGAGTGGGGAGCAAGATTTACCAGGCAAAATCCACCTTTACCTGTCTATTTTTTCTTTCAGTGCTGGATCAATCTCATCATCAATATCACCATCATCAAGCTCATTCTTACTGGTAAAAATATCCTCGTCATCATGTAAGTTCGAGGTAGCACCAACACCGGTCCGACTTTTCTGACCAACTTCGGCACTACAGCACACTGAGTTAAGACCATTTAGTTCCTGGAACAGGAGAGGAACTTCCGTAACTTGTCAATATTCAAAGAAAGATGAAAGAAGGTATAATTGATGAGGTTCACACCTTATTATAGTTTTTAATGTCTTCATTGGCAGATGTGCTCTTCTGCTGATCTTTTCTTCTTCGGTTCTTCTTTTTACTCTTTGAAGTTTTAATCCCTTTAGAATCTGCAAAACAAAATTCCCTTACCTCCTATGAGGCCTTCAGCAAGAATTAGAAAAAGAAGAATATGAAGCAAAGTTTAAGTTTATGGTATCCATGAAGCAGAACAATTTTAAATGGTTATAATTCCAGTACATAAAACATAAGTGCCGGTACAGATGCCAAATATCAAACAAACAATTATAATTAGCACCCTAAACATTTTTCCATTTACTTGATATCCATAATGAAGTGTAAAATCTCAAATTTCCAGTTTTAGTTTGCTGGAAAATGATTCCTAAATAAAGATCCTCAACAATGAAGAGTGAAGGAAAAAAATAAGCACATTAATCATTTTATTATCCTGTTCACTAAAAAGTTATCCACAATCCTGTAAGACAGGTCATTCTGTAACATCTTCGAAGAAAGTTCATATTCTTTCCATGCCTTAATAATTTAAAGATCATCAAACTGGTTTCTGATAAAAGAAACACAGAAGCATTTGCTTTTTCTTGTCCAATTCAGGTTCTATCATTGAGGATGAGACTAGAGATTGACATATTAGATTCAACCAGAACAAAACTGAATTATACTATTCTTTCTAGGATAAAAGCTAAGGTTTCTAATCAGACTAAAACCACCTATCAAGACTATTCTACCAATATGAGAAATCAAACAAACCAAAATACTCATGAAACAGAAACGGTTTTACAGAACTATAACCTATCGGATAGAAAATTAATATATCCAAAAATATATATCAGAACATAATTTAAGCATACCTCCATTGTCTCCATTAATAAATGATAAGAGGTCATCAACTGAACGATCATCGACACGCTCTTCTTCAACTTCAACATTCTGAGACACAGAAGTCTTCACTTATTTACATGCATTTTAAGCAGGGAGTTGCATAGCAATGCCTTAAGAAGTTAATTAACAAAGCAAGTTCATCTCAACCAGAAATATGCTCTACTAAGGAGTAAAATTGAAGAGGGTACGGAATAATCAGAGAGAAAAGCCAAAAACAAGAACGAGACAGTCACCTTTAGTTTCTGCCTCTCTTTTAGTTCCTTCCTCTTTTTTGCGTACAATCTATTCAACAGTCGGATCCGCGGGTCATCAGTTGTATTTTTCAAAGGCTCCAACTTTTCTTCCTAAACCAAGTATTAAAAATACAAATAGGGACTAAAAGAAAGACATGATAAATAAATAAGTTTCAACTATTGATAAAAAAGAAGTTTTAACTAACACCAGACACACCTCTGTAAGATCATCCGGCAAATGGAAAATTTCACGTATCTCCTCAGGGCTTTTTCCCTCAATAATTCTTGCAAGAGCACGACTAGTAAGATCAACTAGAGGCTTTAACTGAAGGCTATCAGCAGCAGATGTCAACTCACAAAGTCTCTTCGTGTCCATTCGGATAAACTTTTCGTCAAAAGACTTGCGCTCCTTCAAATTGAAAAGGTAAACACACAAATGAAGAGGAGAAGAAGCTTGGTGTCAGTTTGCAAAATGAAATTGAGTAACCTAGAACGCATATACATTTTCTTTTCCCAAAACTCGAAGTGGAAAAAATGAAGTTAACAAAGAAAGCTGTCTATACCTAATGAAAGTTAAAAATTGGCTCCATTTATGCCACTCCAAAAATTTTAAAGTTATATTTTACGAAAGCAAGATGATAACACCAAAATATAAAAGGTAAATGCTAATTGAAAAACATTTTAACCTACCTTGTTAGAGCGACCAGGCACTTGATGAAACCGACAATAATCAAGAATTAGGCTTAACATGGCAGGGTTTACTCGCTGAGGAAGAGATATAGCATAATTCTTGGACGATCCCATGCCCTTTTGTATCACTTCATGACATATCATTGGACAAAACATCACAACCTCCTGTTCCACTTGCTGGATTGAGCCATCAACAGTTTGAAGCCAAATGTATGACTTCATCATCTGAGAAGAAATCCGACAATGCTTCAGAATGAAAACTTAAATATAAACTCGAGAACAAAACAAGTGCACTCAAACCATATAAAGCCTAATCACCAAATAGAAACATAGTTTTCATCCACATCCATCTCAGGACATTATTCCAATTGGATGCCCATCTACCCTAACTCACACCAAGCAAATAAAAAAAATCAAGGACGTTATGCACAATTGCACATCATTAATATTTACGTCAATATCAAACTAGAGCTCAATCTTTTTCCTAGTTAACTAATATAATTTGTTTCTATGGAAATAAATATAACCTTGAACAATATGCCTTTTATACCTACAACAGAATCCAAAAATTTTGGTAGAAATTAATCTTTTGAACTATATAATAAGGATTAACCTAAAATGTAAAAGAAGTGAAGAGGAAAAAAGACATACTTCACCAGGAGAATAGATGCATACGACTTAGGTGGACTAGATAAAAAACGTACCTCAGGTTTAGTGACTGCCATATCCACTTCTGACATTTCAAAGTAAATTTTGCACACCAAAATAGGTCTTTCTGTAAAGCTTGTTGTAGTAGAAGTTGTACACCCTGCTTCTCTGCTTCTCAAAGACTTGGATACAGTAGATCAAACAGCTTTGCACTTCTCAAGTGACAGAGGCTCTCAAACCTGTAACAAGTTTCCCAGCGTGCTATTATCAATGTAAATTTTCCCACTTGCACGGACATTGATTTTGGAAGTAGATCTCAAGTACTTAAATTTGGATCATGAAGCTGTTCAACCAAAAACAATACAAAATTATGCAGCAGAGTTACGAACAGATAATTCATCTAAGTAGAATAACTGCATAAATAAACAATTGTATCAAAATATAGACAAACTTATGCAGTAAAGTAGTTAATCACACAACATGTTGCAAGATATATATAATGCACGCCTAAGTTCCTGAATTAAATATTCAAAAGATGTCCCCAGAACCTAAATAAACCGACTGTCAATCATATTTTTATTTATGTCTGAGTTAGCGTTCACATACACTGTTAAAACAAATCAGACTGAATATTATATTGGATTGTCAGAACAGAAAAAAACAAGGATGAAGGATCTCAACCTTATCAAGATTCTTACCACAACAGACTCTAGCATCAGAGTCAAATCCAGCAGCAGAAGTAAAATATTTGACTTTGCAAGGGAAATAGCAAAGTAGTTGAAAATATTATACTATCATTTACTAGGATTATCTCAACCTTTCTCTTACCAGAAATAATACTTTCCTTATACTCAATTTGAGTTAAAGAACCAAACATTCAACTTTAAGCAAAACGATATTTTCAGTGTAGCAAGACAAGCAGGAGTCATGGAACAATGATTCCCTCATAGGAAATCAACATACAAATTTCTATTACAGACAAGCCTGACACCTATTGTTCAGCACTCCTCCAGTAAACTAGAATTATGAATTAAACATTCGAGGTGATGTGGCTATAACCCCACTGTTGGTGTGCTCATGATAAAAAAAAAAGAGATCAATGAAACCGAACCGTTATACCAAAGACACATGTATCCTCTCAGTACCTCACCACCGCATTCCACTTGTCTTTCTAGCAAACGAATAAAAAATCTTACACACGTGTTTGTGTTACATCCAATTTCTGCAACTGTATCCCTAGTCCCTACAAAACTACCTTTTCTGAATTGCCACCATTCCTGAATTAGTCCCTATTTGACCCTACCTACAAAGATTCTGAATTCGTTCACCTCGGAAATTATTTCTCACATTACAATCATACCACCTCTATTACCAATACCATTTTAGAAACATAAATTTCTTTTAATTGACTTTTAAAATGGGATATTCAACTTATGGTAACTTAAATTACCATGAGGAAAGAGTTAGGCTGCTCAACGGATATAAGAATACCGAAATACCGCATGGCAGGCAATCTAATGGAGGAGATAACAAGATAACATAGCCATCTTTCATCCGATCTAACGGTTATTTTACATAAAAACAACTTTAATTGCATGCGAACTAAGCACCAACCTAACTTATTGAGTCTATCAGTCACCGACAGTTCGACACAACCGGAAAACACCTTATAATTCAATACTAAATCCTGTTCATTTCCCTCTGCTTAATCTAGTCTTATTACCTCTATTCTTTTTCTCAGCAACCAAACACCTTCCAACTAATAAGAACACATGTAGCATCAAATAAACATAAATTTTGCAAAATCAATCAATAAACCTAAACATACCTAGCTCAGAAAGTCGAGCAGCTAAAAATCGAAAACTAATAAATTGAACAAAAAATCAATCAAAATAAGAAAACGAAACACATTTCCGTCGCCAATCGATCCTATTGATAAACAAAAGCAATGAAAGAACGATTCTCGAAAGTCAATCTTAACAGACAAGTACAAAATCGATTTCCTCTTCCCTTTTAATGTTAGATGTCTAGTATTTCAATTCGTACGAAAAACGGCGTTGTTTCGATTATACCTTTGTATATGGAAACGAAGGTTGCAGAACTCTCAAACTGCTCAGGTACGGCGGTTGTCGGCGAACTCCGAAATGGATAAATGAGAGATGGAGAACGGAAAAAAGGAAAGAAAAAGATATAGTGTTCCTTTTTCTTAGTGTAACGTATAATTTTTTTTAATTTTTATTTTCTGAATAGTTAAATTTTGGGAAAAAGATAAATATTGTGCCCAAGGTACGATCGGCGTCGCTGTCTTTGGATGAGCGAGGGTCCGATAAAACGTCGCCGTACAGTTCACACTCACACGTGAACCCTATTAGAGTTGGTTAGGGTTTGGTAGTCTTTCTTTCATTTTGTTTCTAATTTTCCCAATTTCCGCCCAGCTCCTCAGCCACCCTGAAAAAACAACACATTAAATAAAAGAAAAGGAAGACAACATGGATAGAGTTAGGATTTAATATTCGAATCGGTAAAAATTTATTAAATCTTAAAATTTAAAAATTATGAAGGGCAAAAAAATTTAATTAATATTTAAATTAAAAGGGACTAAAAATATAATTCTACCAAAAATTTTGTCCCTCCCATTCCTACAAAGCTCAATCCCGGAAGAGAAATTTAGCTTTCATAGAAGGGTATGTTCGATTTTTAACACACTCATTTTATAAAATAAAACTACTTTTAACTCATTTTTAAAAGAATATTATTCTTTTTTAACAGACTTTCTTGAATTTAAAAATATATGTTTTTTAAATATTATTTTCTTTTTTATTTGACTTTCAACCACTTCGGTCTATAAACATTGAATTCAATAGGTGAAATAATACTTCAATACAATATTGTGATGAGACAAAGGATTTGACAGGTTTTTACGTCCGAAATGTTTCGAAACAAACTCCAAGACAAAAATTCTCATAGAATAACTCAGTTTGGGATTTTTATAAAAAAAAAAAAAAAACAATTTAAAATAAATAAATAATGGTATAAAAATTATAAGAAATTTGATTTTAATTTTTTAATATATGTCACAAAAATTATATTATTTTTATAAAAAATTTAATATATATATATATATAATTACTTTTAAAAAATTTTGTTTGATTTGTATTCAGTAAAAAAATTATATTACTCAACACACATTATTATTCACTAAGCTCGTCAAAAATTTTATTTTATTTTTAAAATATTGGTAAAATCTAGTAATACCATTAGAGTTTAATATAAACATAAAAATTTAAGAAAAATAAATGTGAGGTCTAAAGAGATAAATAAACAAATTTATTATGATCGAATTAGAGATGTGATTGTTATTCGAGTGTAATATTTTTTTAATTTTTTAACAATATTCAATGAAAAAAAATATCTTTCAATTCACTAATTGATCTTTTATTTTTCTCATATATTTTATTACTAGTCGATAATTGATCTTTTATTTTTTTTTTCTTCAAGCATTTAACTAATTTATTTTGTTTTCTCATTTTTTAAAACCTTGTATAGTCGTGCGTATTATATATATGCAGAATCCTCCCTCAATTCACTTTTTCAAAAAGAACATTGAGAAAGCATTTATGAGCTTGAAATTATAACAACATATGTGTTGAATCCATTTAACGACAATGATTAGATTATCTGTAAAACTTCAAAGTGCAATCCCGGTCTGGTTAAATGGTTCATACCCCATCAACTGCTGCAGGGGTGATTCTAGCGTAAAAACATTAAATTAAGGTTAATTTGAAGCTGATATGTTCAATAGATAATTAATTTGTACTCAATTTCTTATGAGGTTTGTAAATAAATAATTATAATAAAAACATTATATATAAAATATTATTATATAAAGATTTATGTACATATATATTTTACTACAATAAACCTTATTTCTTATAAAAACGATAAAATTTTAGTAGATACATAAATTCTTATAAATTATACATAGTTTATTACACAAAAGTAATAAAAACGGTAGATATCATATTTCTTACAAGATCTCACTCAAACTCAAAATAACTCAACTTAAGTTAAGCATTTATGTACATACATTTTTTTCCTACAAGAAAACCTAATTTATTACAAGAACCGTAAGAATTTTAGTAGGTACATAAATTATTACAAATTGTACAGTTTATTACCCAAAACGTAATAAAAATGGTATGTACCATATTTCTTACACGAGATCATACAAACTCAAAAGAGCTCAACTTAGGGTAAGCATTTATGTACATACATATTTTCCTGTAAGAAAACCTAATTTATTACAAGAAGTGTGAGAATTTTAGTAGATATATAAATTATTACAAGTTGTACATAGTTTATTATCCAAAACGTAATAAAAACGGTAGGTACCGTATTTCTTTCACGATCTAACCAAAACTCAAAAGAGCTAAACTTAGGGTAAGCATTTATGTATATACATATTTTCTTACAAGAAAACTTAATTTATTAAAAGAAGTATGAGAATTTTAGTAGGTACATAAATTATTACAAGTAGTAAATTAGTACATAGTTTAATACCCAAAACGTAAAAAAAAGGTAGGTACCGTATATCTTACACGAACTAACCAAAACTCAAAAGAGCTAAACTTAGGGTAAATATTTATGTACATACATATTTTTCTAAAAAAAAACTTAATTTATTATAAGATGTAGATATATAAATTATTACAAACTATACATAGTTTATTACCCAAAACGTAATAAAAACGATAGGTACCAAATTTCTTACAAGAGATCACCCAAACTCAAAAGAGCTCAACTTAGGGTAAGCATTTTTGTACATATATATTATCCTACAAGAAAACCTAATTTATTACAAGAACGGTGAAAATTTTAGTACGTACATAAATTATTACCAATTATACATAATTTATTACCAAAAACATAAAAAAACAGTAGGTACCGTATTTCTTACAACAAATCACCCAAACTCAAAATAGCTCAACATAGGGTAAGCATTTTTGTACATATATATCTTTCCACATGAAAACCTAATTTATTATAAAAGGATAAAAATTTTAGTAGGTACACAAATTATTACAAAATGTACATAGTTTCTTATACAAAACGTAATAAAAATGGTAGGTACCGTATTTCTTACAACAGATCACCCAAACTCAAAAGAGCTCAACTTAGGGTAATCATTTATGTACATACATTTTTTTCCTACAAGAAAACCTAATTTATTACAAGAAAGATAAGAATTTTAGTAGGTACATAAATTATTACAAATTGTATATAGTTTATTACACAAAATGTAATAAAAAACAATAGGTACCTAATTTCTTACATAAGATCATCCAAACTCAAAAGATCTCAACTTAGGGTAGCATTTATGTACAAACATATTTTCCTACAAGAAAACATAATTTATTATAAGAACAGTGAAAATTTTAGTAGGTATATAAATTATTACAAATTTACATAGTTTCTTACCCAAAACATAATAAAAACAGTAGGTATCATATTTCTTACAAAAGATCACCCAAACTCAAAAGAGTAGAACTTATGGTAAGTATTTATGTATTTATATATTTTTCCACATGAAAACCTAATTTATTATAAAAATGATAAAAATTTTAGTAGATACATAAATTATTACAAAATATATATAGTTTCATATACAAAACGTAATAAAAACGATAGGTGCCGTATTTCTTACAATAGATCACCTAAACTCAAAAGAGCTCAACTTAGGGTAAGCATTTATGTACATACATATGTTCCTACATGAAAACCTAATTTATTACAAGAAAGATGAGAATTTTAGTAGGTACATAAATTATTACAAATTGTATATAGTTTATTACACAAAATATAATAAAAACGGTAGATAGCGTATTTCTTATACAAGATCACTGAAACTTTAAAGAGCTTAACTTAGGGTGAGCATTTATGTACATACATATTTTTCTATAAGAAAACATAATTTGTTACAAGAAGAGTGTGAATTTTAGTAGGAACATAAATTATTATAAATTATACATATTTTATTACCTAAAACATAATAAAAATGGTAGGTACCGTATTTCTTATAAAAAGATCACCCAAACTCAAAAGAGCTCAACTTAGGGTAAGCATTTATGTACATATATATCTTCCCACCTGAAAACTTAATTTATTATAAAAACTATAAAAATTTTAGTAGATACATAAATTATTACAAAATATACATAGTTTATTATGCAAAACGTAAGAATAAAGGTAGGCACCGTATTTCTCACAAGAGATCACCCAAACTCAAAAGAGTTCAACTTAAGGTAATCAATTATGTACATACATATTTTCTACAAGAAAATCTAATTTATTACAAAATAGTGAGAATTTTGGTAGGTACATAAATTATTACAAATTGTACATAGTTTATTACCAAAAATGTAATAAAAACGATAGATATAATATTTCTTACACAAGATCACCCAAACTCAAAATAGATCAACTTAGGTTAAGCATTTATGTACATACATATTTTCCTATATGAAAACGTAATTTATTATAAAAACGTTAAGAATTTTAGTAGGCACATAAATTATTACAAAATATACATAGTGTCTTATACGAAACGTAATAAAAATGGTAGGTACCATATTTCTTACAAAAGATCACCCAAAGTCAATAGAGCTCAACTTAGGGTAAGTATTTATGTTCATACATATTTTCCTTCAAAAAAACGTAATTTATTACAAGAATTGTAAGAATTTTAGTAGTTACATAAATTATTATAAATTATACATAATTTATTACACAAAACGTAATAAAAACGATAGATACCGAAATTATTAACCAATTTTACCTTTCTTTAAAATTAATCGGTTAACCTAGTGACATTCGAATGTTCTTGTTTTTTAATCAAAGTATTTATATTTATTTTAGGGAATCAAACTGTTATCAAACATTGCTATTATTTTAGCCGCACGATTAGCCGTTTTCTTTTAGAAATCGCGCTGCTGCAGTATTCCATAAGCAAGATCGAAGATACAAGCAAAAGTGGATCCCTGGTCCATCAACAAAGGGAGACTTATGGGGATTTTTTTAGTATTAAATATTATATAGAATTAATTATATGACACGTCTTTAAATCATAACTATTATTTTAAATTAATTTATAATTTTTTATAATTTTATTCTTAAACTATACTCTTTTAATGTATAGATTTAAATTTTTTTAATGTATTAATTTTATCCAAATAAAAATGTTGGTGTTGTGTTGCATTGCATTGCATCTAACTATTTATTTCGACGAGAAATTATTACATGATTCTTGTTTACCATGTCATTTATGGTCTATCCAATTAGATTTATTTATGTCAAAGTAACTTTTAAATAACTATTCACTCTTTAGTGACAAAAAGGATAAAAGAAATGAAATTATCTTAAATAAATAAATAAAAAAAATTATAATTGAATACGATTATTAATGATATAATAAACATGATTTATTTAATAATTTTTCCATTTTGACCATCATAACTCTACATCTGGTGTCTCATAAGTCATAATTTCTCCAAATAAATGTGTTCCAAATCAAGTCCAAAACCATTCGAACTTATTGAGTAGAAATATCATGCCTCTTAATTGTGTCTCCTTCCATACCTTTTACTAAAAACATTTAAAAATTTATAGTATAAACGCTAACTCTAATTTTCTATATCCTAAATTTTACACCATACACCCTAAAAAATACACCCTACCACCAATTCCCTAAACTTTAACCACAATCCATAATCATAAACCCTAAACCTTAAACCTTAAATTTTCTAATTTAAAGTGGAGAAACCGATGGAGACATGATAAAAAGGTAAACGATTTGCACTGACTCTATTGCCTTAATCTCCCTCAACCATTTTAAGGATAATTTAATCAGTCAAACTCCGATTTTCGGCTACATCCAAAATTTTAAAAGATAAAAAGTATATTATGATCACTAAATTATCTAAAAATATAAAATGATAATTAAACTTCTAGATCACAAAATTATTAGTTTGATTCAGTTTGACAACTAAATTTTTATGTATTTAATTGAACTACTAAACTATTAAAATAGTTTCAATGAAATTGTTGGTTGTTATTTTTATAAAATTATTGACGTAATAAGTAAGTAAATTTATATAATTAAATATTTGATTCTTATTACTTATATATTAATTTAATCCTAATTTGAATTAATTATAAATTGAATATTTAATCATATAATATCACTATTTAATTAAATATTTTTTATTAATATTTCTTCAACCAAATAGTATGTTATTATTACGACCTAGATTTGGATCTGAGTGTCGGGATAACCTGAAGTGTGGGGTTCCGATGTTTGGGTCTCGAGTTTGAGTTTTGAGCCGGTTTTAGGTAAATGCCTAAAGGGATGAGAAAAAAAGGTTTAGGGTTTTAATGACCTGCGAAGGGTGAAGTCATTCTTCTCCCTTTTCTTTCCTTCTTCCTCCCTCATTTTCAAAAAAAGGGAACTAGAAAAAGGTCTCATCTTTATTGTGTGGCTTGGAAATCTCATTTTGGAGCTGAAGAGGGAGTTATAGGGTTTCTTGTGATCTACCAAACAAGGTAAACATGTATGGGGTTGGGAGAAAATAGGTTTAAGGGTGGAGGATGAGTCTTGATCGGGAGTAGTGTGTTGGGAGATTAAATCTTAATTTTTTCTAGAGTTCTTAGACCTTGAGAATCATCCTCTTTGGTGTCTAATTCACTACTTTTCTTCCCTCTGTAGAAAAAAAGTTGGAGAGCCCTCTAAAAGCTTTGGGAAGGAGAAAGCTTAAAGGGAAGAAGGACTTGTTTGTTGTGTTTTTGCTTAAGGTTGATACTCTTCCAACTCCTTAGCATCATGCATTTTATAGAATTAGGCATTGTTGCATGAATGTTGAATTGCTTGAGTGCTTGATAGCTTAAAACCCTCATCTAAAGGTGAATTAGTGTATTATTGACGAACTGTTATAATTTGGATTTAATATTGCTTAGAATCATCCCCATAACGTGTAAGAATGAAGGGGAAATCAACCATGTAGGTTATGTTCGGGATTTTGGCAAATTATTACCTCGGACCTACATTTTTTAGTAAGGATAGCAATATGGGGTGATCCTGTATCGATACGCTAGAGTAGAGGAGATGGTGAAATATAAGGGGAGCATCCGTACGCAAGCCCATGTACCGATACACCCTATTTCATTCAAATTCCAAAAATGTTTTTGGGTATCGATATGCAAGGGAGTATTTATACCACTATTATATTCGTTTTAGCATAAAGGGGTGTATCGATACACCAAATAAGTGTATAGATACCAGTTCGGTTTAATATCGGTACGTGGTTAGACCGTATCGGTACGGGTAAGTTTGACCTTAGTCTACTCGAAATTGTTTATCTTGGAGTATCGATACGCAAAGGATGTGTATCAATACCAGGGAGTGTATTGATACCCCATATATGCATATCGGTACTCGTTGGACAATTTGTCTAAAAATTAACACTTTCGTTTGGGGGTTCTATAATTTAGGATAAAGGACCGCACTACTTATATATATATATATATATATACTATGAGATATTATGTGGACTTCTCTTGATATGCATATATTGTATGCCAAAAATATGCATGTATGATATTCTATGTTTAGGCGAATATGATAGCGCCATTGTACTCATGCTATGTTATCATCCATGTTACATATGCTTTATTTATGATATATGTGATGTGAGTCGGATGGTAGAGTACCCATTAAGCTTCTGTAGCTCATTGTTTTGAAATGTGTTTTCGTGCGTAGGTTAGGTGAAGCCTTGGATCGGAGGAGAACCATCGTGGTTGGTTTCAGTGTCGACTTGTTGTCAGATTACTTTCATTAGATGTAGTGGGTCATGTACTTGTAGGACCCTATATGTAATTGTAAATATTGTTTTAATTTGGTTTGATTCGAATGCTTTTAAATGTTGTAATATTTTGGAGCTTCTTACTTTTGGAATTATCGAATTTATTATGGTTTGAAATTTAATAGACCTATTATGGATTTGGATTTGAACTTGTTATTTAGGCCTTTGAAACGAAATTTTGAAATACGAGTTTTGGGTCGGAGGTCCTATTTAACCTTCGGGTCGAGTGTGTTATATTTAGTGGTATCAAAGCTTATGTTTTGACGGTTCTAGGAAGTCCTCGGGAGAATCTAGTATGATATAACAGTGTCAGATAGGTACATGCTTGTAATCACTAATTTTATCCGGGGTGAAAACCCGGGTTTTAATTTTTTTAGTACCAATTTTAAATAACGGGATTGTAATTATTAAACACAAAAAAATCATCTACTAATTATTACATTACTATTTTACCTATTATTACTATTATAAACACTATTACTTATTTAAATTAAAATCCAAAAAAACAATTTCATTTAGTATATGTTTTACCTTGTTTTGCATAGATAAAAATAAAAATAATATATATTATTATCATACTTCAAAAATCCAAAAAAATTATATTGGTATATATTCAATACATTTATTACGTTTCTTATTATATGTTATGTATTCCCCTTTTTCGTTATACACATATGTAATTTTTTTCATTTTATTTATATTATTATATTATTATCGTTTTTTTATTCTGTTTTAATTTATTATTATTATAATTATTATTATTTGTTTTATTATATATATATATATATGAAACAGATTAGTAATTAAATAAATGGCAACAAACAATTTTAAGTACAAACAATTTGATTGAGACTTGAGATGAACCTATAATGGGTGATGATCGATGACCATACTACCCTTAATAGGGAAAATTAAAGATATAATTTACGTACATTTCTAGTACCAAAAGTGCATATAGAGAATATAGAAAAAACATTCCATTAGAGTCATGTGGATACCCTAATTCTTAGATTTTAATAAAATTATTTTCTCTGATTTTTTTTTTCTTTTTCCTATCATGTCTTTTATTTATTATTCACTGTTCATTTTATTATTATTCAGGCACTAACCCGTTTTCTTGTTTTAATTTCTCTTTTGCATTTTCAAGATAATTATGGGTAATTGATTCGCGAGTGGTTGCCCAAATGTAGAAATCATTCATAATGGACAAAAGGTTTTTTGAGCAGATAAGAAATGATGCAGATTTATGGTTTGACCCTAAAGTTAGATCCGAGATAATGGAAGAGAGTTCATCTGAAGGATTCACGTCAGACATGGTAGGCAATACTCATAATGGTGTGGATCGAGATGAAATATAAGATCTAAGAAGATAAATGTTCGAGATGATGAATTTGATGACCGATATATCTAAAGGTAAGAGATCTGTTAAATAAAAAAAGAGTTTGTCAAGGACCATGTAAAGTTTAAGGGTCATCATTTAACCCATAAGTCAAACAACGCTTGTAAATATGGTAGGTCAAATCCTGTTCGTAATCTGTGTCAATAAGCCAACAAAAATAACCGAACCGAATTTCAAAAAAATCACATAGTCCAATCTATGCCAAGACGACCCCCATATTCGAAAGGTTACATCATTCATGCTAGATGCAACCATCAACTAGGAAGCTCGATCCACACTACAGAAAACTGTGAAGCATTGAAAATTCGAGTTAGAGACCTTTATTAATATGGGAGCATTGATTTTGAATACAAACGATCAAAGTTTTATGGTAAGTAAGCGATTATCCGTTGTACAAAGTTGGGAAAGAGAATATCCGGGGCAAGGGATGAACAACGCAAAAGTGAGCCATCCAGTGGAGTCAGAGAACAAAGATGGGGGCATCCCGAGAGTGGGGCATCCGTTTGAGTACAACCAGCTCAGGCAAGAAAGGGATAACTTGAATAAGAAATTTACGAGTTTACAAGCCGAACATTATAAGCTCTACTGCATGTTAGGAAATGCAGGCTTAAGCAACACATTAGAAGAGTGAAAAAACAACATAACCAAATGAAGAAAGACTTGGGGATGGAAAAGGATAAATAGGGTCTGTGAAAATAAAGTTCGACTGTTATCACAGAAATTGGAAGAAACTAAGAATCAATGCGATACTCTCTAAGGAGAACTAGAGAGCAGTTTAGCCATGAATGAGATTTTGAAGACAAGCCTACATCAAAACGAGGAAGAATCTAACATTGATCGAAAGGAGAATACAATACTTAAAAGACAAATAGAAGAGCTTAAGGATTCATTGTGTACGAGCAAGATTCGATTTGAAGCCTACAAATAATCTGGTTATGAAATTATTAAAGATGTTACACTCAAGTTGCAAAGGGATGAACGAGAAATACAAGAGGGGGACAAGGACATGAAGACTACTATAACACAAGCACGTGAAGTGGCCCAACAATTAGTAGATTTGGCCGATGAGATAGTGCAATTGAGTCAGAATATGGATCCAACATTAGACCGAGGAGGAAAGCTAACTCATTTGTTAGACGAAGTTAGAAAGATAGGGATTAGGGCTCATCGATATCTATAAATGTCTAATGTCTGATTAATAAAACCTTTTGATCTTAATGAAAGTTTTTCTATGTGGGTCATTTCTCGAATCAATAACTTATTGCATTCATATTTACATTTTAGCATCACACTGTATTCATTGCATTATTTACCATCATATCACTCACTACAGCAAAACTGATTTTTAGTGGTACTTCTAGCGGTTTTTTAATACAAATGCCGCAAACTTTTTATCATAAGTGGCGTTTTTCTTAAAAATGCCATGAAAAACATAGTTCTTTATTTAAAATGTGGTTGCAAAAACTCAAAACCACAACCTATGCTCTTTATTTCTCCTCCTTTATGTGTTAACTGTTGGGCTAAACACCCATTTCTATCTTGTTTTAACATATAGTTGATTTTGAATAATTGTTAGGTCTAATTTTAAATTGAATTAAATAAATCCTTTGAACTTTTTTCCAATTCATTTTCTCAGTCTTTTGAAACTTAAAAGAAAGGGGTTTCAGATCTTTCCCCAATACCTTTCGTCTTCCTTGATTTTATCCACCATAATCCCTATCATCTTCAGTCAAAGGCGTGCACCACTTATACCAAAAAAACCCGTCAAGCCATCCATAACTCCCCAACCCCACTCGCCGATTAACCACTCCATTGTCGACCAAAATTTAGTTATGTTTTCTTGAAACCCTTCCTAGAAACATTTTTGTTTTCCTCCAATCTCGGCTATCTCTACTGTCATTTGAACGATTCGATAGTCCGGGTGTATTCAGCGTGAGGAGATGAACAAAACCTTTCCTATCTAAAGTTGGAACTCTAGAATTTCTTAAGTTTAAGGTTCGGTTCTGATTTACTATATATATTTTTTAGTTATATATATGTATATATTTTAATTTCTCCAAAATGTTGATTTCTATTGCCATGTGAACTTTTGTTCTCCATTGATTTTAACGAGACTCTACAGAAGTTATTGCAACGTTTTCATTTGATTTTTTCCTGGCTATGTAATGGGTGATGAAAACAAGAATAAAGAGAAAGCCAGGTTGTGGAAAGATAATTCCACGATTCCACAAATTCAATTTGGTAGACATATGAATGTGTGTGGACTTCTAAATATCGACTAGTGATATCGATTTTTTATAATTGATTTTTTATTCCTGAATTGATCTCATTGGGTGAGAGTTAATTTTATCCACGTAAATTTTTCCCGTGGTTTGGTGCAAAGCAATCTACAGTTTGATTTTGTTATTGATTTTTTGTATCTTATCAACTTGATAAGTCATTTTCTTTAATTTTGCATTTTAAAGCTTGAATGATATAGTTAAGAGACTTGTAACAATAGTTTTTTCTTATTTTCTCTAAGCTCCTAATTTGCATGCTTCACATATTATGTTGTAACAATGTCTAGCAAGTATGCTTTATAACCTCAAATAATGAAGATATACCCTAAAGAGATTGTTGTAACTCTCTTTTACAACATGTTAATTTGTGTCCCTGTTAGTTGTACCAGTATGCTTTATAGCACAATCACAATTGAGTTCTTGGAGATTAACAAATACTACATCAGTTGTTGCAGTCCTATACACGATAATGCTTTAGTCATCAATAGTTATATAGATTAAATACATTATATTTATCATATTTAAAAAAAGAAAATATATAAAATTGAGTTGAATGAAATTGAATTCTTAAAATTTAACATGTTTTATTACTGAAAAGAGATTAAGATAACTCATTAGAGATGGTTTATCCTTACTGACAGTTTAAAAATGTCTATATATGTATATGTAAGTTCATGTTTCTGATTTCTCTGACTACCCAGGATACATCGTAATAAGGTCAATTTACATCTGTCAAATCTTTCAAGATGTCCAAGAGAGGTGATAGCTGGGGTTCTTCAGAGGATGATGATAACCCAACAGATGCTATGTGAGTTTTGCACCATTTTTCAGAGTATTATTTTTTGTCTTTTCTTTTTTTTAAGATTTGATAAATGTTTTTTTTTAAGTTTGTATGTATTACACTGAATTTTTTATATATTTTTTATTAGTTATTAGCATCATTTTTACATTTTCTGGTAAATCTCAATATATTGCCATTTTTACAATTGTCCAGATGTATACATTGTGGCATCAACTCAAAGTCCATCCCCTTCTACTCTAGATCTTGTCTCTGACTCTGTTTAGTATTCTTTAAAGTTTATGTTAAGATTTTTAATGTCTGTTTGATTTGTATTGTTCATTGATTTTTATTCAACAACAATCAAAGAATGGTTGCCACAATTGTTTCACTTCAATCCTGTATTGATAAAATAATTTTAAATCAACTTGAGCATATAGGTAACTTGTTTCTTGTTCAATCTCTACATCTGTTGTAATTGTGTGGCATTTTTTCAATGACAGATTGGGCCTTTTCCATCAGTAAGAAATGTACGACCAAAATTGAAGGTCAAAGTTCGTCTGAATTTGCATGGGATTGTGTTCCTGAAGTTAGCAATTGTACGTAGTTTTTTTTTTGAAATGAAGCAACTGTAAGTAATTGATTTAACTTTATTTATATCTGGAGTGTGTTCCTAGAGTTAGCAACTGTAAGTAGTTGAGTTAGTTACTGGAGTTAGCAACAGGATTTTATCCCACGAATTAATAGAGTTTGTCTCAACTTATATATGACACCTTCATAGTATTCTCGAATTAGAAGATAAAATCGGAAAAAAAATCAAAATTTTCAGATTCGTGCAGTATGATAGAACAAGTTGCTCGATGGTTCATCTAACCATGTTTTGTAGGAAGATAGAGGGTTACATCAAAAATTAAAAATTCTTGATTCACTATTTCCACGACAGTCTGATAGGACCTGCAGCAATATGGTATAACCGACTGAGCAGTAATCAGATTCGGTATTGGGGTGATATGGCCAATGCTTTCTTGAAATAATATAAGTATGCCTTAGATTTGACATCGAGCCGATGGTTTTTTAGGGCATAAACATGAGATCAAATGAGACCTTCAAGGAATATGCATTGAGATGGCGAAACTCTTCATCCCAAGTTCAACCTCCTATACCCAAGGAAGAAATGACTCTCTGGTTTGAATTAAACAAGTACCAATTTTGGACGGTGTCGGATGCTAATCATTCCCCATTCATAACTAACTTTCGAACCCTTGTTTTGAATCTCTTATTTTATTTTACGATGTCCGGTTTATCAAAATAATAGGTGACGACTCTCATATTTTCAAAAACACAAGTTTTTTTCATACAATTTTCATTTTATTAATTTTTCAAATAAAAATCGATACACATTTAAATATTTAAAATTATTTTTCATAACGGACAAAACAGTCGCTACACTTCCCACAACAAATCACCCAACAATCCACTTCTTCATCACTTGAAGGTCAATTCGATTGAAATATCACGCCTAATAATTACAATGTTCATGATGTACCTTCATTTATTTAAATAAAATCTAATTTATTAATTTTAGTTAAAAATAATAACTTTAATTAAATATATGATTAGAAATCTAATAATTCCAATTGAATTGGACTAATCTCTTTCTTAATATATATTAGAGAGGGAAAAGTAGGGATGGCAACGGGTTGAATCTGAACCGGATCTAGCTGGATTTAGATTTATTTTTATATTATAGATCCAAATCCGCCCCAGATCCATGGGTCTAGAAAATTGAGACCCAGATCTAAATCTAATGGATCTTACGTATTCGAGTCTAAAACGGATCTATTAAAAAATGACCATTCAACCTATTTTTTAACTCAATAAAATTATCATTAATTAATTTCACATCACAAATTTAATGGAAGAAAGTAATTTCAATTAACTAGTATCAAAAAAAAACCCCGATAAACTAAAATCTTAAAAAAATTCAACAATTACACAAATATCTTTTAAATAACACAAACATTAAGAAATATAGATCATGAAATATTTCATTGTCGCAAATTGAGTATTGTACTTCTACATCTTAGAGTGCTAGTCTTCATCACTACTTAAATTATAAACATCTAAAAAATAAACAATAAACAACCAACCATAGAGACAATTTTATTTTATAAAAATGATATTTATGAAATTTAAATATTAATATTAAGGTTATATAATATAATAACTTTCTTATAACATGTTAACGATGTTCAACATTTTCATATCATTATAAACTTCATTAATAATGGAGTAAGCATGTATTTTTTCAAAAAGTCTCTTTGTCATAAATAAAAAAATTACATTAAAGAATAATATACAATATAAAAATACTATTACATATTTATATATTTTAAAACTAAAGGTGGATTTTTTAATAAATAGGTAAACAAATCCGGGTTTAGATTCAGATCTTAGTGTCAGATCCAAATCCGTACTTTCAAAAGATCTAGATCCTACTCAAATCCGTCGGATCTAAAATTTTAAAATTCAAACCCTATAAAACAGATCTGGATCTACGGATTTGGATCGAGTCCAATATCCATTCCCATCCCTAGGGATGAGAGAGGGGTAATTATTTTGGGCCCTTTAGAGAATCCATATGGCCCATGAGAATATTTTCATTTTTTCTCGAGAAAAAGAAAGAAAAGTTGTTTAAATTCCTTTCTCGCCTTCGTTCTTTGCTAAACCCTAGCCCGGATAAGTCTCCAATGCCGATTCCTTTCATTCACGTTCCGACTCTTTAATGTTCATATCAATATTCCATCTTGCATTCCTCTCTGTTTTCGAAAATTTCTTATATTTTTGTTTCTTAGTTTCTTGTTGATTTTCTAGTTTCTGCGATCGACGAATTTAAACACTGAATCGGGAAATTGTGTTTAGAGAAATTCATCGCATTCAAATTTTCGTGTTTCAGTTCATTGTTGCCACCATTACCAAATCAAAATCCGGTGGTTCACTGGTTCCTAATTAGAAACGTACACGTGAGCTCTAGTAATTTCCCGCCTTTTACACTTTTATTTTTCAAATTCCATTCCGTTTTTTCACTGAGAAAATTACAAAAGGAGCGAGAAATTAGAATGAAAATTTAGGGAAAAAAATACGAGGGCTGCGAAAGTAGTCTGAGAGAGAAACCGGAGAAATGAGCGGCGACACCTCCTTTTCCAAAACCATATGCTCTATCTGCTACGAAGATCTTAAACCCATCGTTGAAGATCTCCAATCCATCTCCATTTGCGGCCATGTCTTCCACGAGCTATGGTTAGTATTTACACACGTTTCTTTGTTAATGTTCAAATAAATTTATATTAAAACTTCGTCCCCCCATTTGGAATCGAATAGTTTGCACCAGTGGTTTGAATACTGTTCGAGTTCTACGAAGAAATACAATTGTCCTGTGTGCAAGCAGACTTGTGTTGGGCACAATGCGACTCGTCTTTATTTCCAATCAGTTGGAGATCAATCCCAATCGGTACGTTCCCAAAAGCTGATCGATGGCGAGGAAGATGCGGAGTCATTACGCATTGAAGTGAAGAGGTTGCTGGTCAAAGTTTCGGGGCTCAGTTCGGCTTTAAAACGTCAAGAGAAGGAACATGATGAGATAAGAGAGGAGGTGCTTTTTGGTTCCTTTTCATTTTGAAGAAATTTTTGTATAAATTAAAATGGATTGAAAATTGAAAATTTCAATACTCTCAACTTCTCAAATAATGTGTCTTCGGTTGTTTTAGCTGTGTCTTTGCAAGGAACAGATGAAACGGGAAATGGCCTTGAAAAACGAGGCCTTAAGAGAAAAGGCATCCATTCAACAAAAGTTCAGTTCAAAATCAGAGGTGGCCATCATGTAAACCATTAGAAGAAAAAAGGTACTTTCTTTTACTGTTTCATTTGAGTGATTTTGAATAAGTTTTATTGGGTGATTGTAATCTAGGAGCTTTGTAAATCAAATTTGGAATGTTCAAGGCTGGAGCAAAGGAATTTGGCACTAGCCAAGGAACTTGCTGTACTGAAATTGTGAGTTCATTTATCGTTTTGCTACTTTTATGTCAAAATGCCTGTCAAACCGTTTATGAATAATGGGTTGTCTCCTTTGTCACCATGGAGTGCCTTCGCCATAATCTGAAACCTTCCTTGCATCTTTCTCTCGTGCTATGTAAATGTTTTAATTAATTATGTTTGCTTCTTACCGGTTTCTATGGTTTATGATAGAGTGACAGATTTGGACTTGGAGCAAGATGATATGTTAAAGCTTGCCTCACTAGGTAATGAAGGGAACAGCCAAGATGTAGTAGATAACCTGATTAGGTCATTGTCCTGTCATAAAAAGTACGTTGGTTACCTCCACTGAAATAGGTTATCTGCTTTTCTTTGTCAAGCTATATCATACAAATTTAGCTGAATTTTCTATATAACAAATTTTATATGTTCAGTTAATTTTTGCTTGGTTAAGTTTCTTACTAAGACTTATCAATACATTTTAGAAGTTTAGTAACGTTCATCATTGATGCTCAGTTGGCTATTGCCTATGAGCATGCATTCACTACGGAAATATGTATTAGATCATTGGACGGTAGTAGGCTAGTGGTTGGAACAAAAAGAAAATGGGGAATTAGGATAACATATCTACTCATCTTTCTTGTGATATCTAATTCCAAATTCACAGATTAGAATATAAGGAAAGAAAGGATTTGTTTGTCTCGATGTTCTGGATTTGTTGGGATATTGGACTTATTTATAACAAGCCAAATTGCTGTAATTATCTTTTCCATTTCATTTTTCGTCACCAATGGTTGCATCTGTCATATTTACTTGTGCACTTTGAGTTTTGACTATAGCTGAACTTCAACAGGAGTTATAAAGAATTGATGACCAAGTGCAATCTTCTTGGTAGAGGTGAAGCTCGTTTGCAGAAGAAACTTGATAAAGCGAAAGTGAAGATAGACAAACTGAAAGTGAGTCTGCTATGAAGCATTTTGAATGTCTTGTTCCATGAGTGTTGTCATATTACTGAAATGTTCTTCTGTTTTATGGTTTCATCAGAAAAGAGTCCAGGAACTGGATACACTGATTGAGGTTAAAGATAATGAAGTCTTGAGGGCTCTTAAAGCTTCTAAGAAGACTGCCGATGAAGGGGGTGTTTTGATTGTGAATGGCGATTCGTATTCTTCAAATGCCAAAAATTCTTCTAAAGAACAGCTGATGCAACAACCTGTTTTACCTTTAAATAACTTGGATGTGAGTGCGATATCATCCAAACATTTACCAAGTTCAACGAAGAAAAACTCCCCTCTTGATAGTCCTAAGGCTTCCAATTATGGTAGAGAAGGATGTTCAAGTACTGTGGTTCCTGATGAAGAGAAAAACATGGCTGAGGATGTATACAGATATTCAAGTCCTGATTTGAAATGTCAAAATCATGAGAATATTACTCATAGTTGCAGCACTCATGGTTCTGCAACTTCAATGCCAAAGGCAGTGTCCAATATTGATGTGGAATCTGTGACTGTGGTTGGGTTTTCAGGGTCAAGAACTTGTTCAAATATTGATGATAGTGCCATGGTTGCTTCTTCTATAAAGCCCATATTCAACATTAAAACTGCATGTCCTTCACCTTCACTTTCTGAACAAGGTATGTTATAATGACAATTTAAGTTTTGTAAGTAGGTTTCTAATGTGTTGATTAAGCCATACTACAATACGTGCATTGGTTGGCCTTCCTTCCGCATGGCCATATTCTTACAATTTTTTGGAACATATAAATGCCTCCAGGGAATATTTGTTTCTCTGGTGGGTTCCTAGGTCCTGATGGAACAAGAAGACATTTAGGAAAATGGTGCAAGCGAGGCAATACGCTTGGATCAATGAACACACAATGTGCAACTAAAAATGGTGATTTAATTACTGTTGGTGCTGATGGAAGAGGTGGTAGAATTAAAGTTATGCGATCGGTGAATCAATCTTCTCAGGTGGGTTCAAGTGGTTCTTTACCTATTACCCTACTGTGCTTAACTAGTGATTTTATCCATCAATGCAGGATGATACGGAGAATTCAGTTAGTGTAAAGAGATTCAAATTTGGAGGTAAACAAATTAGTTTGCAGTCTCAAGGATGTTTGCAAATCGAGCACTTTTTTGGGAAGGCCCGCTACTGATTGAAAGTTGAAGGCACATCCCATGACAGTTTGGTAAGTACTTAAAAACTCCTTATTCAATTTTTACCACAAACGAGAACAGCCGCTACATTTAAACTTTGTTAATTGACATTAACGTTGTGAAGTTTGCCGCCGAAACTTTTTAGTTTTAAGTGTTAACTTGCCATGTAACTTCGATCCCATCGGATCTGAGACTCTATTCAAGTTACCTCGAACTCAACTGGTAAAATTTTGTTTAATTTAAAATATCAAGTTTTAGCCATAAATGGTAAGTAAATAAAGCCATAAATTAGAATTTTATAAATTAATTAAAATCTAAAATAAATAGAGTTTTGTACAATTTAAAACATTGTATTTTCAAAATAAGATAAATTATAGTTACAAATCGGCTACCATAAGGTTCTATGGATATATAGTCTAGTCTAACTATTAAAATCTAGGTATTGTATTCAGGTTGAATTGCTGTTGGAAACCCTCGTTGATGTACTTCTCCATGTGAGTGACCTGTCAATCTACAACATGGAAATAACAAATTCAAGCTTATAAAGCTTAATGATATATATCTATTCTATTATAATTTATAATTTATGACATTCATAATGTCATAAAAGTAAGCATGCAATATAAACAAGTATATGACATGAATAATAGTTTAATTGACAAATATTATCGTAGTGATTGTTAAACTTGTTCGACGACAAGGTCATCAGTCTAGTTAAGTGTATACTTGGGAGCATAAAGGCATTGAGTACTTCACATGATATTTGATATCAATATACATTAAATATCATACCATGTTATCCATGAGGGATCATCAATGTAACTCCTTAGACCGGGTGTTACATTGGGCCTTTGGTTCAAAATCCATATTTTAAAAATTTGGTTTCAAGCCCATTAAAATCGATTCAAGTCCAATTAAAGTTGTACCAAATCCATTATATTCAAATCCAAAACGAAACATAAGTCGACGTGATTAAAATAGTTGGAGCTCCATTTAATACATACTATAAGAATATTCGACTCGATCAAGTTAAAATAAGAGTTACAAATTACAATATAAGGTTTGACAAGTATTAGCTCAATAGAACCATAAATTGTACGTTGACATCGAGTCGATGTTGAAATCCCAACCTTGATGATGCTCCTTCGGTTCCAACTTCTTTTAACCTACGCACGAAAACACATTTAGAAACGTTGAGCTATAGAAGCTCAGTGGGTACATCGACACTCGACCAATATCATGCATATCATGAATAAAGTAAAGCAATACATGTAATATCATGCATGATATGATGGTGTTACCATAATCGCCTAAACACATGGTATAAATGAATGTATATTATCACACATAACATATACATGTCAAATCAAAACCAAAACATAAGGCAGTGAGTCCCGCGTTCACACAACATGGGGATCCTACACTTAGGGATTGAGGCCTGTGTTCATACAGCATCGGGATCCTACACTTAGGGATTGAGGCTTACGTCCACACAGCATCGGGATCCTTCAAATCCCATGCTCAAAATGTTACATCAGACATCTTCGAATGAGGCCTACATCTATACAACATCGGGATCCTCCATTTGGAATATTCTTCAATACATCACTCGAAATATTACATCGGATGGCATTCTTTATGTTGCAACACTATCTGGTATTCAGATTCCCATCACACAAGGACTCAACCATAAGGTGATCCACCTAGGATCTTTACACCAAATTATACCATGATTAAACCAAAGACTAAGACTCAAGCATATATCATCATATCAAAGTTATTATCACCAAATCAAGTTTTAATATTCATGTTATAGTTTAATAAACCCATAGTATATTTTATGGAACACCCAAATTTAACTCTTAAAAACTTGGGTAAATTACCCATGGGTATCGAAACGCCTATCAGGGGTAACGAAACGCTCCTGTATCGATACACCTACAAAGGGGTATTGAAACGCTCCTATATCGACACGCGTATAAAGAAGGTATTGAAACATCTCGGTATCGAAACATCCCCTTGACGTATTGATACGCTAAGACTACCATTTCAAAAAGACCAAAAGGAAACCTATATGTTTCGATACGCCTATATGGGATATCGAAATGATTTGCTACTGGAGTTTTATGTATCAAAATAGGGACAGGGTGTACCGAAACTCCTACTAACTAAGCTCTTATTTTCTCTCTAGGGTATCGATACGCCTACCAAGGGTATCAAAACGCTTGTAGGAAAATACAGGTCTGGACCTGAAATTTGCTAGGGACATTATCCTAACTCAAATCATTCGATCCCAAATTTTTCCTACACATTATTGGAAGAGTTTAAAGTGTGTTGCTACCAATTTTAAGCTATCAAACATCTAATTACGAAATTCACCATTAAAGGTCTTTAAGTTACCAACCAACAAACATGCATACATATACTTAAATTAAACCAACCTCGAGTAAACAAGCTATAAAATCAAAAAATTACTCCTTCAAGCTTTCTCTTTGTCAAGCCTTCTTGAAAACTTCCTAACTTCTTTCTCTGTAAGAAGTTAAAATCAGCTATTAAACCAAGCTAGGTGAGATTCTATAAGCTGAAAACTTGATTAATAACTGAGAAAGATACTCCACAGCACTTATTCTCGGATTTTGGTCTTCAACCACACCAATAACCTTCCTCCACTTAAACCAACCACTTTTACTGTAACCCCTTAATTTTAACTTAAGGAGCATGATAGGTTAAAACTGTTACTTGTAAAACTTTCATGTCAAGTAATCGCAAAAAGTGATTTAAAAACCAAATTTGTAAACCAAAAGATAAAAATACTGTTAAAAAGTAAATATTTTTATTTAAAATTAACAAATTTGAATAACTGGTTTTATACATGAGGTTTAAATACATCTCGATCCCTAATAACTCCAAAATAAAAATATTTGTAAATAATCGTACTACTAATAATAATAAAGAATGAGCTATAAAGCTCAGCGTATCTCATACTCCGAACGCTAAATATAGTGATTGCTAAACCAACTGATTGTTGTGGAGGTAGTTTCCCAGAACCCCTCACCCCTTATTTCACCAAAACGCTGTGTGATAAAACCACCTTTCTCCGTACAATGCTACCCATTCACATGCTATGCAATCAATGTCACAGTTCTCAAAAGTCTCATAACAGATATTCGTATAGCATACGAAGCACACCGTTCAGATAATCTGATCACAGTCTCATAGGATAACTCAAGATCACAGTATCACAAGTATGTTTAATATCACAGTATCACAGTAAACAGATAATCACAGAACACAAAAAATATAGCACAAGTAAGAGAACACACCTTAGCCAAAACGACTCAAATTATCAAATAACATGATTTTGAACTTAAACAAAAATAAAGACTGAAAACATATACTTTAGAGAATCTTGACTAAAGAAAATAATGTAGGGTTTTCCCTTAGACCATAATATGTATTTATAGAGAAATAAATAATTAATTTTGATTAGAATTAAAATTCTATTAGATAAAAAAATAAGGTTATATAATTTCAATGAAATTTCTTTTCTTTATCTGAGACTTTATATAATATATATAATGTTAAATGAAGAGTTTTGATAGAATAATAATTAGAATAAAATAATATTTTTAATAAAAAGATTAATCATAGATAAATTATTAATAAAAAAAAATTAATCTCAGTAAAATAAAATTCAATTTAAAAGCAAATTAGTTATCCAAAAGTCATTAAATCACTTTAACTTTTAATCTTTAAATTCACATTTAAAATTTTTAAAACTTTATAATCTTATCTCAAAAATTTTTCTTTAAATTTAGAAAATCAATTAAAAAAAACTCAAATAAATTAGGGTTTCAGAAATTGAGAATATAAAAATTAGGGTTTTTAAGGGATTTCAAAATTAGAGTTTTAAAATTAGGAATAATTTTTGGAGTATTACATTTACCTTGACTTGTGGATCTCCTTAAGCCATACAACTTACCCTCAAGACTCTAAACGAGATTTCTCAACAAAATCAACAAAGGTTTCACCTTTAACCCTACTTGTTAGGAGAAGAAGATGAAGATGGAGAAGAGAGACAAGGATGACTTCATCCGAAATAACTTTATGCAGAAAACCTATTAAATCCCCAAACCTCTTTGTCCCAACTTGTACAATGACCATAAAACCCTTCACAAAACCCTCTTAAGCCTAACAACACTTAAGCCCAACCCAATTAACAATCCTGCACTCAAGCCCAAGGTCCAAACGTCGGAGCCCAATGTTCTAAGTTAAGCTGACACTCAAAGCCGAAATTTTGGTCGTTACAATCAAGATATCGAACGATGTGTACATATACCTGGGATCACAAAGACATTTGGTATACCATATCATCTCGCTCTTGAGATCACAAAGACATCGGGTAGTGCATGTCACATATTTGACATCACAAAGTCATGGGTAGGAAATGTAACTCGGGACCACCTAGACATCAAGTGTATTCTGAATATGTGTAATTGTCACGAATCACAAATTTGGGTCTATGGTTGATGAGTGCATAAAAATCCTATTTTTCATATCATTTTCTCACTCGATTACTGCTAATAAAGGACATGTTTAAGGGCAATATTGGATAATTCTGCTTATTTTCCATATTTCAGTATCCAATTACATAATTCATGAATTCACTTAATATTTGGTATAAAATAGATGCATTTGATAATTTTCTTTCTTAGACAGGAAATTATATTACAGAGATGACCAGTGAGAAGATAGATGCTGGAATGCAGATGAAGCACCCGCCACGACAGCACTTTGGAGGCCGCGACAGTAGAGTAAAGATGACAACTAGTGCTTGATAGAAAGAGAAAAAGATGATCTTAACGGACAAAGAGTGAGAGAAAGACGAAGTTAATTTCAGCAACCAAGTCTTGGTCAAAGTCAATTGCGGGAAAGAAGAGATATTTTAGGAAATAAGAATTAAGTACTATAGTTTAATTATGAATTATATTTTTCCCCCCTTTAGAACTCTTTCCTTGCATGGAAAGCTTTAACCTAGGGCTTGGCCTATATAAGACACATATTAGGATTAATTTAGAGAGTCGGATTTTACCTACACAAATACTCTTAGCCGTCGACTACACCATGTTCTAAACTTCTTCGGAGGTTTAGGTTGTTTGTGGAGTAGTTGGAGAAGATGGTTGTGTTATGTTTGATATTTATTAATGTAAATATTATTTCATAGTTTATTCTCTCTGAGTAATAACTCTTCTCGCATATGAGCTCGAAAGATAGTATGTGAAGAAAAATCTATTTGCCTAGCATCGAGAGATATAGGTTAACGAAACGAGAAAATACGGTTTTTGCTAATGGACATTGACTAATACGGTTGAGAGATTAACCGCCCAAGATTTCAACGACTAACAAGACGCATGTGTTTGGTTGTTGTCCGCTCTTGATTCACGTCGAGAGGTATCGTCAAGACATGGGTTGCAACAGTTCTCTTTGCTTAGGGATAAGAAAGAAGACATACAAGAATGCTCTATCGAATTATGGAATGTTGAATTATCGATAAGACATAACCCCGCCTAGGCAGTTGCGATGACCCTATGTGCAACCTACCGAGGCGGTAATTCAACCCATTGCATTAATAAGTGAATACCTAATACAACTGGATTCTCCTCTACAAAGAATTCAACTTAGCCTCTCTTTTATCATCTTTAGTTCTCCTTTATTTAGTTTAGTTTTAGTAGTTAATTTAGTAATCTCAACTGAACAACTATTTGTGTTTTTACTTTCTTTTATAGTGCAGCCATAAGAAGTAGTGACGTCGACACAGTCCTTGTGGGTTCGATAACCTTAAATATTACAATCTGACAAAGGTGGAAAACTAAAGGACTTCCGAGCTCCCATTAGATTTGGCGCCATTGTTGGGGACTGACGCTCAATTTTACTACCAATTATTTCTGTACCTTTTTCTTTTTCTTTTTTTTTTAATTTTACTTTTATTTTTATTTTTCCTAATTAACTAGGATTGTTTTGTGTATGACCAGATCTAATCCATCTATAGAACAATATCCGTACGATCCTGAAATCGAAAGAATCGTAAGGCGTTTACGACAAGGGATACGCGAAAGGATGAACATAGCACCTGGCCAACAGAACAACGCTGACATGAATGCTGCCGCAACAGACAACCAAGGCGCATTAGCAGTTGTTGATCCTGCCAATCCACCTCAACAAGAGCGTGTACGAACATTTCGTGATTATTTATAGGAATATTTGGATGGATTAACTCCTGTCGTTGTGATGCCTAATATAAAGGTAGAACATTTTGAATTAAAGTCGGTAATGTTCAACATGATCAACACTCTAGGTCAATTTGGAGGATCGACCAACAAAGACGCTCGGTAGCATCTTAAGTCATTTTTGGAAATCTGCTATTCGTTTAAGCTACCGGGAGTTTCTGCCGACATACTGAAGTTGAAATTGTTCCCTTATTCACTGAGGGATAGAACAAAGTCTTGGTTAAACAATCTCCAACTTGGATCGTTGAACTCATGGACTGAACTTTGCCGAAGCTTCCTTGCCCGATTCAGTTATACCAATATGAATGATAAGCTGAGAAACGATATCACATCATTCAGGCAAGATGAAGATGAATCAATGTATGAGGCTTGAGAAATATATAGAGAATTATACAGAAAATGCCCCATACATGGTTTGCTCGAGTGGACTCAAGTATCTTACAACGCAGTAAACATCCCTACGAGGATGATGCTTGATGACTCCGCAAACGGTATCCTCTTAGACCGTCCACCCCATGAGAGCTTAAAAATTCTGGATAGGCTAGGAAAGAATAATAATTATCAACACCCGACCACCAAAAAAGGAATAACTAGGCGAGGTATGACAAGCTCTGACTCTTCATATTCTATCCTAGCTCAACTGTCAGCTTTTAAAAATATGGTTAAGGATCTATAAAAGCCGAGTCACGTTCGAGAAGTTAAGGCAGTCACTATTTTCAATAAAACATGTGGTGACAATCATGACACAAACACATGCCCGCAAGATCCATAATCTTCCTTTTATCTTGGAAATTTCAATAGAAACAATATGTTCAATAATTATAACCTATCATGGAGGAAACATCCAAACTTCTAATGGAGTAATCCTAATAGTGCACTTAACCCGCAACATCAATTAGTACAATCTACTGGATTCCAAAAAAACAACAAATTTGCTCAGCAGCAGATGCCGCAGTAGGCATTACCGCCGCCGCAACAAACAATAGATGTCCAGACCCTAGAGAACACACTGCAAACATTCATGGCTCAGACTGATGCTTATATTGCAAACACCAATAAGTTCATCCATAGAGCTGATGCTTTCATAGATAGAACAGAGATGAGAATGTAGAATAATGATGCTACTCTCAAGACGCTGGAAACTGCAGTAGGATAGATGACACTATAGATGAAAAGTTGACTCATAGGAGGTCTCCCTAGCGATACTGAAGTCGCTAGAACTGGTTCGCATGAACAATGCATAGCAATATCCACCAGGAGTGGATTATAACTAAAGGATCCTAAAATACTTGCTCAGACAGTAGGTAAGCATACTGAGACAATAGCACCTCAAGAAGCTATTGAAGAAAAACCTAAGGCAAAGCAACTAGTAGACACTACTGACGATGCTGCCACAGCAAAAGATGCCACAACTGCACCACAGATAAGATTCTAGTGCAATGAAAAGATTGAGGATTTGCATCTACCACCACCTTTCCCACAAAGGTTGAAACAGCAAAAGTAAGAATATCAGTTTAAGAAATTTCTAGGCATTCTTAAAAAGGTACACATAAATATACCTTTGGTGGAGGCAATTAAACAAATGTCCAAATATGTCAAATTCCTTAAAGATATTATATCAAAAAGGACAAAAATTGGGGAATTTAAAACGGTTGCTGCTACAAAAGGGTGTATGGCAATGCTACACAATAAGGCCACGAAAAAGAGAAAAGATCCTGGTAGCTTCATCATACCATGTTCTATCGGTGATCAATATGTGGGCAAGACACTATGTGACTTAGGCTCTAGCATAAATATCATGCCTAAGTCAGTATTTCAGAAGCTAAGCATTGAGCAGGCAAAACCAACAACAGTGATGCTGCAATTGGCAAACCGCTCTTATGTGTAACCCAAAGGAAAATTGAAGATATCCTAGTAAGAGTGGATAAATTTATATTTCCTGCTGACTTCTTAATTTTTGATTGTGAAGCAGATGAACATGCTTTGATCATATTGGGAAGGCCATTTCTAACCACGGGAAGAACACTGATCGATTGTGAGAAAGGCGAATTGGTCATAAGGGTCAATGACCAACAAGTGAAGATCAATGTGTTTAAAACTCTATGGCATCCAAATGAACTAGATGAATGTCAAAGAATCGAGGTTAAAACTGAATTTAATTTCGATGTAGAAACGGACTGTCTGAACAAGACCTGCCAAGGCAACTTATATCGTGGTAGTACATCTTTTGAACAGAAATACATTAGAAAGAAACCACCTGACGAGGAGACAGCGGCAGGGACATCAGCTCATCCTCCATTAAAAAAAGGGAAGATGATTGTTGTTGGAGATGCTTTCCATTGCACTTCACCAGTAACCTAATTTTATGTTACTATTTTTAATTTACTTTTATGTTTTAGGAATTAGATTTTAATTTTTCGTAATTTAGTTTCCAGAATTTTATATTTTTCACAACATCTATTAATTTGATTTTCTGCTATTTAGGATTAATAAGGAAGAATTAGAGAGGATAATCAGTCCGACAAATTCGTGGCCCAATCCAAACAGCTAAAAATTATGGATGGGAATTATGTCGCCGATTCAAAAATTATGTCATTTCCGATGCCAATGGTTTCCAGCTGAGGTTGCGTTTCTTGCACGTCAAGGGCAATAATCACGCCCCCCACTCCCTCAAACACCGCACCGTTTCAAGCCTTTAAATACACGGGTAAAGGTCACCATTTCTTACTCTTCTCTTTTGATAAATCTCACAACTTTCTTTCATCTTTTTTCATAAACAACCCTTCCAATGGCCAACCAACAACAAAACCTTGCCGGGGCGGCTACATTCAAAAGATTCTCTACAAAGGTAGTCAAGCATGAATAGTATCGTGTTTTTCAGAATAAACAGATCTGTGAAGAACAAGGTTTTCATTACACCAACGATGAGGATCTTGGACTAGACAATTTCATCTTTTCCAAGATCACCTTTCAGAGGTGGTAAATGTTTGCCAAGCAACCGCCAACAACAAACATTGAATGGGTACGGGAATTCTACGCACACAGACTAGTGGCGAACAATCCCTATACTTATCTTCGAGGAAGGGCAATACCCATTGCTGACGTCATCATCAACGCCCATTTTGGCCTTGGCATCGAAACTGACAAACACGCTGCATTATTTTATGTTTGTTGAATTTTATTGAAACTGCCTAGGCAGTAATATATTCTCCAATCGTCGTCGCAGTCTGCACCATTCACCAGACTTGAATTCAGAAAGGTTTGCTAGGAGTAGTACTTAGGATTAGACTATGAGCTTGAAAATAATTAAACACAGATAATCTTAGTTGATTTTATAAGTTCTTTTCTTTGAAAAGCAATAAGGACTTAGGCTTAGATTTTAACTAGAGGTGCCTATCACCGGCTCTAGTTTAGTCCATAGAGGTGCCCATCATTGGCTCTAGTGAGAAATAACTAAACACTTAAGGTGCCCGAAACCAACTCAAGCAGTATAAGTATATAGCAATATATATATTTATATACCAAATCAGGGAGAAAGAAAGAAAAAGAATTAAAGAAAAATTTTAGTCGGAAGTATTGAGCTAGAAAAATGATTAGAACTTAGAAAATCAGCTTCGACATAGCTACACACACACTAAGACTTATAGTCCAGTTCCGAGGAACACCTATAACCTAGAAGAGGCCGAGTCAAGAAAGGATTTCTGCCGCGGCAGGCAATACAGTATATTCCTTTAAAATTACTTAAAATCATCTTTTGCATTGCTTGATGACAAGCAATAGTTCGAGTTTGGGGGTGTGATGAGTGCATAAAAGTCTTATTTTTCATATCATTTTCCCACTCGGTTACTGTTAATAAAGGACAGATTTAAGGGCAATATTGGATAATTTTGTTTATTTTCCATATTTCAGCATCCAATTACATAATTCATGAATTCACCTAATATTTGGTATAAAATAGATGCATTTGATAATTTTCTTTCTTAGACAGGAAATTATATTACAGAGATGACCAATGAGAAGATAGATGCTAGAATGCAGATGAAGCACCTGCCACGACAGCACTTTGGATGTCGCGGCAGCAGAGTAAAGATAACAACTGGTGCTCGACAAAAAGAGAAAAAGATGTTGATCTTAAAAGACAAAGAGTGAGAGAAAGACGGAGCCAATTTCAGCAGCCAAGTCCTTGTCAAAGTAAATTGCGGGAAAGAAGAGATATTTTAAGAAATAAGAATTAAGTACTATAGTTTAATTAGGAATTATATTTCACCCTCCTTTATAACTCTTTCCTTGCATGGAAAGCTTTAAGTTAGGGCTTGGCTTATATAAGGCAAATATTAGAATTAGTTTAGAGAGTCGGGTTTTATCTAAACTTCTTCGGAGGTTTAGGTTGTTTGTGGAGTAGTTGGAGAAGATGGCTGTGTTATGTTTGATATTTATTAATGCAAATATTATTTCATAGTTTATTCTCTCTGAGTAATTACTCTTCTCGCATATGAGCTCGAAAGATACTATGTGAAGAAAAATCTATTTGCCTAGCATCGAGAGATGTAGGTTAACGAAATTAGAGAATACGGTCTTTGCTTATGGGCATTGACTAATCCGGTTGAGAGATTAACCGCCTAGGATTTCAGCGAATAACAAGACGCATGTGTTTGGTTGTTGTCCGCCCTTGATTCATGCCGGGAGGTATTATCAAGACGTGGGTTGCAACAGTTCTCTTCGCTTAGGGATAAGGAAGAAGACATCCAAGGATGCTCTGTCGAATTATGGAATGTTGAATTGTCGACAAGGCATAACCCTGCCTAGGCAACTGCGACGACCCTTTGTGCGACCCGTCGAGGCGACAGTTCAACTCATTGCATTAATAAGTGGATACCTAATACAACTGGATTCTCCTCTACAAAGCATTAAACTTAGCCTCGCTTTTATCATATTTAGTTCTTTATTTAGTTTAGTTTTAGTAGTTAATTTAGTAATCGCAACTCAATAACTATTTGTGTTTTTTACTTTCTATAGTGCAGCCATAATAAGTAGTGAAGTCGAAACAGTCCCTGTGGGTTCGACAACCTCAAATATTATAATTTGACAAAGGTGGAAAACTAAAGGACTTTCGAGCCCCCATCAATGGCATTAACACAAAAATCAGCCAAAGAGGTTTGGAGTGATGTATCGGACTTGCCAAGACCATCAAATTTGGTCCAACAATTGGAGAATGCTAGAATGTCCACAAGTCCCCCAAACTTAGTCCATTCCATAGAAGATTCTAAAGGTTGATTCGGTTAAAGCATTATCCATTTGAATTTATTTAATATAAATTACTTAGATAATGTTTGAGATAATTAGAGATTTAAAAAAAGATAGAATTAATCTTGAACGTCGATGTACTTTAAATTGGACAGTTGGAGGTAGGGGACTTTAACTATAATAGAGGCTTACCCCTACCTCATTTGATCATCTCGAGTTTGTAAACATATTTGTATCTCATTCTTACAGCATTTTGAGTAATTCAAGAAGCATTTACTCTAAACTCTTTGAGTGTTTTTCATGATCTTGCGTTTGTGGGTTTTGGGAGAATTTGATCTTCTAAAGCGAGAATCTTGGTTGACTTAGGCGTTTTTCATGAGGACTTTGCCCAAGGTCGTACATTTCAACTAGAGGGAATCTAGCCCCGTGACGAGGGATTTTGGATGACTTAATTGAGTTTCGACTGTAAAAGCGATTAAGGTCGTACGAACTGTCTAGTAGCAGTTTAGCCCCGTGACACGAAGCAATACTAAACTTGGATATCTTAATCTCATACCAATCAATCATAAATCGATTTGAGTTTCACAAGGACCATATTCAATAGAAGGCAAGAACTTTTTATTCATTAGCATCTAAAGCCGTATTTCAATAAAAATTTTGTCATTTAAATTTACCATATTCGATTATATTTCAATATATCACCTTTTCAAAATCTTATTATTAAAAATCCTCAATATCTATCACTGATTTTTGTTAGTACCATTGTGCTTGGTGCTAGTCCCATTTACTTGCGAGTAAAAGGGTATCACGTTAACAAGTAATATATCGATTATATAAACTTAATAAAATAATATGATAAAATAACACACATAAACAAATACTTGAATATTACTAAAAATAAATAACATGATGTCAAACAAGAAAAAATATGTTATATAAAAACATGTTACATACAAAATGGTTGTTAAAATAATATAACATAAAAAAATTCATATCGGACACATTATGCATACATTTTACTCTGCATATTATAAAACAAGGTTTGAATAAAACATATTTAGGATGTAAAAATAGTTAATTGGATGAGTTTTAAGTCGGGTAAAATCGGATACAAGTCATTTCAAGTTGATTTAATATTTTGACTCGATTTGGATCGAGTACGAGTCAGTTTCAGGTCGGGTTCATTTTAGGTCAGGTTCATTTCAAGTCTAGTTCAAACGATTTGGGTCAAAATTAGATAATTGATAGATTTATTTCAAGTTGGGTAGATTTCAGGTTAGGTTCATTTCAATTCGGTTGCATTTCAGGTCGGGTTTATTTCAAGTCGGTTATATTTTAGGTCGAGTTAATTCGAGTTTTGAATTCATATTAAGTTTGAGTTTGGTACAAATAGTCAATAGACTTTGGGTTGATCATTCATTTTCGGTTAATTATTTAACATCTAACGTCTTTCACTAGCATGAATCACGTTAAAAATAAATATTATGCATTATATTAAACAAAAATATCATCAAATGGTTCATATCTTAAAAATTGGACTATATTACAAAAATAAAAAATTAATTAATTAAATTTTCAAAGAAAACTAAAAATATCATGACATTAAAAACACTAGACTAAATTACAAGAAAAGAATAAGAGTTAATTTGGAATAAAAATAGAGTTTTAGGGATTATGATTAACAAAATATAAAATTAAACTAATAAATATTGTACTAAATTACCCAAAAATAGAATAAGTTCAATTTCAATTAAAAATAAAGTTTTAGGGGCTAAAAAGAATAAACATTGTATTAAATTATAAAAAATAAAAATTAATAAGGAATAAATTTAAGTTTAAAATTAAAAAATATGAATAAAATAAAATAAAATATCATCTTATAAAAAACACTGGACTAAATTACGAAAATAAATAATAGTCAATTTAAAATTAAAATAAAGTTGTAAGGACTAGAATGAACAAAAAGAGCATCCAATGGGCCATATCTAAAATACTGAACTAAATTATAAAAATTATAAATGAATAATAATAAAATTCGATGAAAATCTAAACTTTTAGGAACTAATATGAATCAAAGTATAGTTAAGTTTTAGTATGTATGTATAATATATTTTAATACATTATACATATACAATATATATGTATTATATATATATTAGAATATATATGTATATACTATATATATAAATGTATACTTTAATATGTGAACTTATATGTATAATATATTAATATATTTATTAATGTATTATACTTATATGTATATAAATTATATAATATATTTTAATATATTATACATGTATGTATATGTATATATTTTAATATATGTATTAATATATATATTTCAATATATATGTATATACTTAAATATAATATATATAATGTATATATATATGCATACTTTAATTTATATGTATGTATATTTTAATGTATTCGTATGAACATATACATTAGTTGTAACACCCCAAAAATGAGCCTAGAATATATTTTAATACATTATGCATACATTTTATGAGTCTAATTTTAAAATTTATTTTTCGATATTTATTATAAGAGACTTAGTTTTTTAATATATTTGTTATTAGGGTCTAATTTTTCTTAATTCTTATATAAGAGGTCTATTTTTCAATAATTATTATTAGGATCATAATTTTTCAATAATTTTAGAAAATTAAAAGTCTATTTAAAGGGTATTTTACCTTCATTTTAATATTTTTAATTTTCAACCATGTCTTCTTTATTTTTCTTTTAACTCCAAACCAAAACCTTTTTAATTTTCAGAAAACGATTGCAATAAAACCCAGACTCTGACACTGGTTGGCTAGTTCGGCCACCGTCCCTTGCTCACAACTCTCTTTGGTCGGTTCTTGAAAACGACAACTAAAGCAATTTTCCGGTTATGAAAATCAAAATCTCACCTTGTGTTATGAAAATCAAAATACTAACTCAATTTTTGTCAAAGCAAAATCCCTTTAACCAAGCCTTCTTTCTTAAAGTCCAACCGTTTAATTCACCGTGTAAGGCTCGGTCGAAGATCATGAGGCTATCACTAGTTGATGGCCGCACGATGAAGGTAAACTTTGAATCATTTATCCCTTTATTTTTATGATTGTTATTCATATTTTATTTTTGGATATGAAATTAAGAAGAAAAAAAGAATATTCTATTGATTTTTTTCTTTTATATTCATGATAATAACTAAATGTTGGCTAAGGACCCACATATCTAAAAAAAAGGAGCATTCTTGTTGCTCTTTGAAGGATAAGCACAAGAAAGATGTTACAGAGAAATATGCTACTGCGGTATTTTATTCACAAAAAATAAAGAGATATAAATAGCCTAATGAAACCCTAAAATTAGTAACCGAAATTCTAAAAATATTCAAATAGTAAACAACTTGAACTGAAACTCTAAAAATAAACTTGAACTAAAACTCTAAAAATAGTGTGAATCAGTAAAGATTATTTGCTTACATTACTCCCCCTAATCTTGGCTTGATTCTAAATTACTAACACCAAGTTGATGACGCATAGCGGTTAATTTCACTCTCGTCAATGCTTTGGTCAGTGCCTAGGCTCGTTGCTCTCTGGTGTAAACAAATTCCCCCACAATTTGTCCCCTTCTCAACACATTCTCTGATAAAGTAAAACCTTGTATCTATGTGCTTGCTGCGACTATGAAACACGGGATTCTTCATGAAAGCTATGGAAGATTTGTTGTCCATAAAAAATGTTACCGGCTTTGGCTCCTTTTTGGTTAATTCACTAACAAGGCTTCTTAACCATAAAGCTTGACAAGCCGCGACAATAGTTGTCATAAACTCGGATTCGCAAGATAATAGTGCCACCGTCTTCTGTTTCTATGAATTCTAGGAGACCAAACTTTCATTGAGGTAGAATGTCATTCCGCTTGTACTTTTTCTCCCGTCGAGATCACCAACTAAATCACTGTCAGAGTAACCAAATACATCAACTTCTTAGGAACTCTTCACATAAGTAAGAACGTAATGAATCGTTCCTCTCAAATACCTAAGTATTTGCTTGATCACCTTGTGATGCATGATCATAGGCCTTTCCATATACCTTTTCGCCATTGCAAAAGCATATGAGAGATTTGGCCTTGTGTTTAGTATGTATCTGAGACAGCCAATGGTGCGTCTATACTCCGTGGCATCAATTGGAGTTCCTTCCAAGTCTTTATGTAGCTGTAACTTAGGCTCTATGGGGTACTTTGTGGCATTACAGTCTGTCATGCCAAACTGAGATAAAATTCTTTTGGCATAAGTTGATTGTTTAAGTAAGATTCGACTCTTCTATTGTTCTACTTCAATCTCTAAGTAGTAAGAGAGTAGACCCAAATCACTCATTTCAAATTTTGTCATCATTTATTGCTTGAACTTATTGATTGTTATGGTGCTACTTCCTGTTACAATGAGGTCGTCAACATATACTCCAACAAGCACTCTTATTTTTCCTTCATTTATTATGTATACTGCATGTTCTTGAGTATATTTTCTGAAGATAATCTCTTTAAAACTCCTATCAAGTCGAATGTTCCAAGCTCGTGGAGCTTTTCGTAACCCATAGAGGGCCTTTGACAACCTATACACCTTATACTTTTGATTTTGAACCTCAAATCCCTCTGGTTGGGTAACATACACTTCTTGTTCCAAATCCCTGTTGAGGAATGCAGACTTCACATCTAAATGATGTACCCCCCAACTTTGATTTGCAACGAGTGCAAGAATGACTCGAACGCTGTCAAGTCTTGGAATAGGCACAAACACCTCTTCAAAGTCGACGCCTTGACTTTGTACATAACCTTTAGCGATCAAACTCGCTTTGTGCTTGACAACTTTTCCATCTGAGTCTTTTTTAAGTTTGAATACCCATTTTAGGCCAATGGGTTTATGCCCCGATGGAAGCTCAGTTAAACTCCATGTGTTGTTCTTCTTAATGGATTTTAACTCCTTCTCTATTGCTTTAAACCAGTGGGCCTTGGTCGCAGACACCATCATCATCACCTCATTCTCTTCTTCAGTGCTTATCATTTCTTCAGTGTTAGCGTAGATGTCAGCGATAGACCTGAGATGGACCGCTGTGTGTGTTACTTGAGGTTAGGTAGCTTCAAGAATATTTGATGAATCCGTGTATGGACTCGCTTCTCTTCTTGTGGGTATCTTGGCTGTTGCAGGTGGTGTAATATCTTTGACCATTGGTTCTGCATTTTCCAAAACATTAGCCATGTTGGAGTAAAATGCATCCACTATCGTAAAATTCGCAATCTCCTTGCCATCACTACCACATTATTTTCAAGACCATTCAAGATTTTCTTGAAACATGACATCTCTGCTAATTTATAGCTTTTCATGGTTTTGGTCATATAGATGAGGAGCTTTGCATCCTTTTTCTATACCCAAATATACCATCGGTGAGCTTTTGTCATCTAGTTTCTTGAGGTAAGGGTTGTGTTTTTTACATACGACACACAACCAAACACTTCCAAGTGTGCGAGATGTGGCTTTCTCCTAATCCATGCTTCAAATGGTGTGCGTTCTCCGAGTACCTTGGTTGGAAGACGGTTTAGTAAATAGACCACGTGCCTAACCGCCTCTCCATAAAACTTTATAGGCATATACATGCTTTTGAGAAGTGATCTTGTTATCGCCATTACGATGCGATTACGACGCTCTACAACTCCATTCTGTTACGGTGAATATGAGGTCGAGAAGTGTTGCTCGATTCTTTCTTTTTCATAAAATTGAGTTAAATCTGCAAATAAAAACTCACCACCTTGATCCGTCCGGAGCGTTCCTTCTTTTTGTTCTCCATCAAGGATTTGAACTTCTTGAATGCTTTGGAATACATCACACTTTGCTGCCAACACATATACCCACATCCATCTAGTAAAATCGTCAACGATCAGCAGAAAATACTTGTTGTCAGCGAGTGTACTTGGTGAAATTGGCCCACAAATATCAGAATGAAGGAGTTTTAGCTTTTTTTCCTTTCTAAAGTTTGATTTTTGCGTGAAAGACAACCTTACTTGTTTGGCAATAACGCATGCCTTCCAAAACTTGTTCGGTTGGGATATTAGTGGTACACCAACTGCCAATTTTTTCTCCTCCATAAGCTTCAAGTCATGAAAATTAACATGGTCGAGTCTTGCATGCCATAACCATGTCGGGTCTTCTAGTTTTGTTAGAAGATAGACTTGTTTGGACGTCTTCAAGGTTATCTTATACAAGCGATTTTATGTTCGCTTTACCGACATCAAAAGCTTCCCACTCTTGTCAGACACTTTCATGGTATCTCCCGCTATTTGCACCTTGTTTCCGTCTTCCGTTATTTGTCCAAGGCTTATGATGTTACTACAAAGTTTTGGAACGTAGTACACCTTTTGAAGAGCTTTCTGATCACCGTTTTTGCACTCGAACACAATTGTTCCTTTTCCCATTATCTGAATAGTTGATCCATCGTCGAATTTCACCTTCTCGATGACACCTTCATCCAGCTCTTGGAACTTCTCGCGATGGCCGATCATGTGGTTGTTGGCACCATTGTTAAGGTACCAAACATCTTTACTTTCTCTATTCTTTTCATTGCGTTATATCTTCGATAACAATCGCTCTTCGCTTAGTAGTATGACATCCTCCCTATCACGTCTAGTGCATGTCCCCTCTTGGGATACGATCATCATCAATGAGGGCTCTTCATCGGAGGCATAAGTGAGATGAGCCTCATCGTCACGATCCTTGCTACGGTACTCCGACGCGTAATGACCCATTTATCATAATTGAAGCACTTTATGTGACTTTTGTCATGAGTGCCACTGTCGGTGTTGCTTGTGCCTCTTGCACTGTTGTAGCGCGTTGTACCTTGACCTCGACTGCGTCCTCTTCCACGCTATTTTCCATGACCATTGTTGTTGGATCCACGCCCCTTGCTTCCCGAGTAGTTGTATCCATTATTTCTCTTTTGTCGTGCCTTCCACTCGGCATGAGTAAGTAGAAGTTTTCCTTCAGTTCTACTGGTGTTTCCGCTAAGTTGCACTGTTCGTTTTTCATACGCCTTCATTCGTCCTATGGCCTCTTCAAACAGCATGGTTTCGAGATCGTAGAATTGCTATATCCCAACGACGACGGGGAAATATTTGTTGGGGACGGAGTCGAGGAGCTTATTGACCAAAAATGAATCTTCAAGTGCAACGTCGAGGGTGGAGAACTTACTTGTCATTGCGTTGAGTTTGCCGGCGAACTCGTCGATCATCTCGGTCTCCTATATTCAGAGTGCATCAAACTCGCTCTTCAATGTTTGTACTCGTGCCCTTTTCACTCGATCGCTGTCCAAGTACCTCATCTTGAGACTATCCCATAATTCCTTCGCAATCTTCTTCTTTGCGATCTGTATAACGACGTATTCAGGAATACACTGCAGAATATATGTACACGTTTTCTTATCTTTCTTTATGTCCACCTGAGTTTGTTCTGATCGCTCCACCGCCTCTCATACACATTGGGCATCGAGGATTGCTTGTGTCTTTATCGCCCTCACCGTATAATTGTGAGGGGTCAGCATCGGATAGAGAATCGACACTCCGTTGTTCTCCTTCGCAACTTGTTGTTGGATCGATATTTTTGCGAAGTTAGACGTTACGATGTTAATTGGAGCTCTTGATACCAATTGTTGGCTAAGGATCCATGGATCTACAAAGAAAGGGGCACTCTTGTTGTTCTTTAAAGGATAAGCAAAAGAAAGATGTTGCAAAGAAATATGCTATTACGGTGTTTATTCACAAAAAACAAAGAGATATAAATAGCCTAATGAGACCCTAAAATTAGTAATCGAAATTCTAAAAATAGTCAAGTAGTAAACAATTTGAACTGAAACTCTAAAAGCAAACTTGTACTAAAACTCTAAAAATAAACTTGAATTGAAACTCTAAAAATAGTGTGAATCAACAAAAACAAAAGTTATTTGCTCAAACTAAATACATTATATTCCGATTATTATATATATGATCTCCAATTTTTTTATGCATAAGTAACACTAATTGTTTGAAATAAATTTTGATATTTTCTTTTTTTAGTTTTTTCGTTCGATGGTCGGGAGCACGATGGTCGGGAGCACGATATAATTATGATAATAGAGGGAAAAACGGATGACCATCATTAAAATGATTTTTTTATCAGATTGATTTTTAGTCATTAGATTAGATATGATTCAACGATTAAAAGAGTTAGAAGATCAAATGATCAAGATGCAATTTTAGGAATGATGCGATGGCTCAAAATAAAGACACATAACACCCAAAAGACGAATGATCTTGCACATGGGTGGCACACACGCATGAGAGACAAACGATCTATGTGTATGCTTTATATGACATTTAAACGATTCTTGTGCTTTAATCATGATTGTTGGATCTTGATTTGATCCAACCACTCTCTCTTGACTGCATAAGAAAAAGAAGAAAATATTATGGTTTTGATATTATTAGATTAGATTTTTAGGCTATTGGGTTTTGAATAAATGAGCCTAGTGACATTTGAGATTTGAGTTTGTAAATTTGGATTTTGGATTTTAATAAAATTTATGGGTATATTAGTTTTTATAATATGATATTTTACCTTAGTGTATTATTATTATTATTATTATTATTATTATTATTATTATTATTATTATTATTATCAATTAATACATACATACACACATAATAATAACACATATACGATATACATAGATATACGTACATGCAATATGTATACTTACATATTATACACGTGCATGTATTATACATATACTAAATACACTAATATTCCCACTAATATATATACATGTAAACATTGAACATATTAAAATATATTAAAACAATAATAATAGTGTAATGACATAACTATAATATCACATATATATATATTTAATAATATTAAACATTTATATTTATAGTTAAAAAAATGAGTAATTATAGGTACAAATATGCCTTTATTGTATCGATATCAAAATTGATCATCAGAAAAATTTTAAACACCACGAACACCGTTACAGATTGACTTATATCAGTACTATCTTGAGTAACGTACCAATATAGATTAAGTATTATATCGGTTCTCTACTCAAAGTCCTAGTTTTAAAAGGCACTAGGCGCTCTAAAATACTAAAGGTCTCTAAAGCTGAGGCGTGAGGTGCTAGGCGAAGCCGCTTGCCGTAGGTGAGGCGTCTTTTTATTTTTAAGATTTATAAATCAATCTTAAAATATATTTTAGACTTAAAAGTATAATAATTATATCATAGACATTAAAAAATTAATTTTTTTAATTATATTTAAATTTAAAAATTATTAAAAATAAATATATTAAAATATTAATAAATTATATTATTTTAATATATTTATTTAATATTTTATTTAAATAAATAAATATTTTAAAAAATGTATTTTTATTATATTAATTAATATTAATATTAATTTGATATACAATAAAAATTTTGATAATAATAATAATAATAATAATAATAATAATAATAATAAAATTTAAAGTAATAAAAGTTAAAATAAAAATTAATCTATATTATTTTAAACAAAATTACTATTTTGTCCATTAATAAATTTAAGAGACAGTTCCTCCAGAATCCATTGATGAAGAAAAACGTTTGTGTCCATTAATTTATGATGAGTTCAACTTCTAAAGTCTACCACTAGGAGATTAAAATAAGTCTTAAAAAACTATTATTTTTCTAACACGTCTCTTTATTTACTGTTCATCTTTTTCTCTAGTTTTTCTGTTACTACTTCTTTCTTGTTTTTTCTGCTGCTTCTTTTATTCTTCTTTTTTTCTTAAAGTTTTTTAACACACTTCAGTGATAAGAAGCGTCGCTTGACAAGCCTCACACCTCTGGCAAAAGCGTTCAAAAGCGCACGCCCCCTATGTATCGTTTCGCCTCAATTTTTGAATGCATTGTTCTCGATGTCTCGTGGCGCTTCTCACCTCATAGCGTCTCAAGCGCGCTTTTTAATACTAAGCTCATAGTTCATTGTTTTCTTTACGTTTAACAAAAGTACTGATATTGCTTCTTGTATACCAGTACCAAAGCTTAGAAATAATTTTTTAACTTATAAGATTTAACTTAAAAAACCTAAATTTGACTCATATATGTAATTTGATACTTCTTAAAGTTTATTAAAATTTTTATATTCATATAATGATGATTTAACACTAGTTTTAACAAGACAAACATAAAGATTATCTAATGGCCATCAGGCTCAAACACCCAAAACACACCATGCTTAAAACAAAACAATTATTATTATTATTATTATTATAAAAAATAAGATAGACTACGAAGTTGAAGATGTACTAACTTGAGATAAAATCTCAAGATATTATTTTAAATAAATCTTCTTTAATGTTTTATTTCTCGAGATTAAAAAGTAATTTTTTTTTTATAATTTTTTACACAAATCAACCAAAAGAGTAAAAAATAACTAAATGAATTTAATTAACTACACTAATCTTGTATCCACCTTAAAATCAAAATCCTCTTAAAACCCTAAAATAAGCTCTCTTTCAAGAATCTCCATGAATTATTTTAGCCTCTTTCTTATTAATATAAAATCTCCTCCTAAAAATTAAATATAAAATTAATTATTTTCAATGCCCAAAATAAAGACGTTAATCTCATCCTCATCAAATGGTCCAAAACAATGTTTGTAAAATCTTCTAAAGTTACTTTGGGTAAAATATTCATTAAAGAGTCCAACTCTTCCCTTATTTCTACATTAGAATTATGAACCTCATTTCTTTCAATTTTAGTCATTAGTTTCCTCAAAATTGATATTTTAAATTCCTATTCTTTCAATTTACATCCTTAACATCAAAATACACGTACCCGAATCTAATATTCGAATTATTAATCCAAAATTCAGGTTGTGTCATCTAGAATCTAATGAAACCACAGATTGATTATAGTTGATACCAAACTTCAATATAAAGAAAGGTGTCAAGTGCCACAACCCAATGGAGCAAATGGTTGACACTTCATTGGCCAGAGTTCAAGCGCGGGGTATAACTATTAGGAGTTAGTGTTCGATCGATTCGAGTCAAAAAGTTTCGAGTTATTCTAGTTGATGAGTGTAATTTTATCATTTAAATTTTTTTCGAGTCGAATCGAGTTGAAGAAATTCGAGTCTAATTTTTGAATTCTTATAAAAAAATTAATTGTAATTATCTATTATGTTAGAGTACGATTTGATTTAATTTAAACGATTTTCACTAATCATATAAAATATGTATATATATATTCATATTTTTTTTCATATGTGACAATATTTTTTCATATTTTTATATATCAGTATATATATTATATAAAAATTTGAGGGACTTGTCTCGAAATTAAAAATAAATTCTCTAATTACTAAAAACTTCGAGTTATTTGAGTTATTCGAATTTTCATTTATAACTCAAATTTTTTTGAGTCATATCGAACCGAGACGAGTCGAGTATTTTTTTCTTCGAATTTAGTTATTCGTTTCTTTCGAGTTGATTCAAATTTTGTTTGCCCCTAATAAATATTAGTGGGGTCACATCTCCAAAAATATTTTAAAAATTGGAAAATTTTATGGTAAAATTATTTTTTTTACCCTCCAAAAAATATAATCCAGTGCTGCCCCACTTGGGTTTATTTTTAAATGTCTTTCCCCACAAATAATGTTGGTTCCGTCATTGGTTTAAAGTTTTTTAATATTGGTTTTTTAAATTACCCTTTGTTTTTTTAAACTCATAATTCCGATAGCAAGATAAGAGAAATTATATCATGGGTAAGTTTTACCATATTATTTATGGGATCAACCATTAAAAACCATCCACATCATATTTTTTTCATGTCATATATTTTTTCAAGTGAATATTCACTTGAAAAAACTATTTATAAAATGAATTAACAGTAAATATGAATAAAGATTCACTTAGGAAAATATGACATGAAAAAAATAATGAGATAGATGATTTTTAGTGGTTGGTCTCATGGATGATATGATGGAACTTACCTTGATATAATTTCTCGCATGATAAAAAAAACAATCAATGAGATTAAAGTATCTCCTAGGTCTTATGGAGCATGAAATAGGTGTAGAAGACTTAAAAACCTTGTATTCCTATGTTTTAATGTAGCCAACTTGAATTACTTGTGAATACTACAAGAAACTAGGAAAAATAATGTCCTTAATCATATTTCTTATGTCATACACTAGCATGAATCATCTAGTCTCATCGGTTAAAAAAACGGTTGTTGTTCTTGGAGGTCACGGGTTCGAGCACCAGTAATGCTAGCACAATGATTGAGCGATCAATGTATAAAGGTTGAGAGTATATTCTGGAACAGATAGTACTGTAACACTGTAACTGAATCAAAAAAAATGTCATACAGTAAAAATTATTAAAAATTTGGATTCTAAATTCTAACTCTGATTTTCATATTCTAAACCCTAAAAAATATTATACCTTAATTCCCTAAATTCTAACCAGAGCCTCTAACTTTGAATCTTAAACCCTAAACTCACTATTTTAAAGTAAAATCATTAATAAAAACATACTAAAAAGATAAACGATTGGCATCCGTAACAAAACCAATTGAAATTTGTTTTTCATGTTGGCCTACACAAAACATGTGAACTCGTTGGCTAGTATCATTAAGAAAGATAACAAAAAGACCTTGTTATGATGTCCTTTTCTCTAGGGATGTAAAAAACTAACCTCACCAGAAAACCCGACTAAAACCTATTCGAGTTAAAATTTGGTTTGATCCGTAGATGTAATGATCCAAACCTGATCTGTATCCGACTGTTGTTGACCTGAACCCGAGTTGGACCTGTTACTATAGAACCGAAATCGAATTGTATTTGACTGAGAATGACCCGAACCTGATTTCAACCTGTTACTATGGACCCGAAACTCAACCTGCATCCGACTGAAACAAACTCGAACCCGTGTTTGACCTAACAGATAACCGATATTACCCGACTGAATCGACCCGAGACCTAATTTTACCCGACCTGTTTTAAACCCAACATGATAAATGACCCAACTTGTAACCCCTTAAACCCGACCTAAAATAAATAGGTCGAATCTAAAAAGTTACATTTGAAAACTTTACCATCAAGAAACCAATTAAAAAAACTATACTTTAATTTAAAATAAAACCATATTGATAACATAAATATCTCAAATATCTCAATGTTTACAAAATAATAAATAATAACCTGAATAACTAAAAATAGTTTCGTTTTGATAATGAAAAACTAAATAAAATTTGAGATCCTCCAAGTACCGCATCGCCTAAAGTTCAAAGATCTGTAAGAGAAAAGCTAAGAGGGGGTAAGCTAAAAAGCTTAATGTGTCTCTAAGGTGCAAAAAAACAAAACAAAACACGGTTTATAAAATTATTTTTCAAGAGTAATATTTCAAAAAATAAAATGAAATACGGTTCACATAAATAATTTTGTCAAGAATATAGTTTTGAAAAAATGCAAATTATGATGTATGAATGATATCATACGCACAACACAAATCCCAAATACAACGTCACCAATCTGAGTGGAGGAGTTCCCCAGAACCCTCACCTACAACGTCACCAAAATCTCAGGGTGGTCTTAGGCTTCCGGAAAGCTGCCACGACTTCCTCCATACACAATCCCATCCCATGCACACAATATGATGTAACATGATTTGAAAATCCGAAAACAATCACAATTCAATCCGAAATCACAATTTGTCTGAAATCTCAATTTATCCGAAAACACAATTCACAAGATATAAAAATCATATTTACTCTTAAAATGTGAAATCTCAAATCTGAAAACTTTAATATTTCTCAAATCATAATGACATGTATGCATGATAACACAAGTGCACAATCAAAGTCACAGTACAAAAATTAGACATGCTAGCAAAATACAATTATTTTTCAAAACATAAAATATTAAGCATGTCACACAAAAACTATATTTTTCTGAAAAACATATATAGCACAAGTAAGACAACACACCTTAACCAAAGCGACTCAAATTACTGAATAACATGGTCTTGAACTCGAACAGAAATAAACAAGGAAAATATAGTTTCAATTAGAATTAAAATTCTATTAGATCACATTAACAATATAATAAATATAAGGTTGTATAGTTTCAAATGAATTTCTTTTCTTTATCTGAAACTTTAAATAATATATATAATATTAAATAAAGAGTTTTGATAAAACAATAACTAGAATAAAATAATACTTTTAATAAAAAGATTAATTATAGAAAAACTTTTAATAAAAAAAAATAATTAATCTCAGTAAAAATAAAATTCAATTTAAAAACAAATTGTTTATCAAAAAGTCATCAAATCACTTTTCACTTTTAATCTTCAAATTCAAATTTAAAACTTTATAATCTTATCTCAAAAATTTTCCCTCAAATTTAGAAAATCAATTTAAGAACCTCAAGAAAAATTAGGGTTTCAAAAATTGGGAATCTTAAAACTAGGGTTTAAAATTAGGAAATTTTTTTGGGTGTTACACAACTTGTTTTGAACCCATCCTATTATTGACCTGAACTAATATTAACAAGACTTAAAATTTACATGACATATAATTAAGTATATCTATAATTTGATAAATTTAAAATATTGATAAATATAATTAATCTTAAAAAATAGAATTAAACATGATGATTAATTTAGGGATTAATATTTAAATTTAGTATTACATATTTAATTAAATTAATTTATTTACTATTTTATTTAGTTTTAATGTATTTAATTTTAATTATAATTTTAAATTAATATTTAATTTAATTTAATTATTGAATTTAGAATTAATTAAGTTAAATTAAAATATAAAAACATAAATTATAAACATAATTAAAAGAATTCTAAAATCAAATATAGTTTTTTATTAAATTAATCTAAACTATGAATAAATTAAATTAAACCAAAACAATTAATAAAAAAAAAAAAAAAGACAATTGATAAAAAAGAGTGAAAAGACCAAATTTTGGAGAGAAATAAGTTACTCATTTTTTAAGTTTGAGATAATCTAAAAAATTTAGAGGATATAAGTTACTCAAAATTTTTGAGGGAATTAGAAATAAATTTTAATTATTATATAAAAAGAGAGGGAAAAACAAAATTTTGAAGTGAATTAATATATATACTAAATTTTGGAATGAATTAATATATATAATGAATTTTAGAGGATTATTATTATTATAACATATAATCAAATAATAAACTTTGATTAAATATAATCAATTAAAAATATAAAAAGGAAGATTAGATTTAGATATTTATTTGACACTATTCTAGGTCGGGTAAAAAATTACACATTTTACATAGGTCGCACCTAAAAATTGAATCTCGCACCACTCTACACCTTATTTTACAATTATTTCAATTTGGTTATGATCACTCGAAAATTAAATTTTAAATTTTATTTTTTATTCGATATGATCGTCATTTAATTAAAATCAGGATATATATTTTAAAATTGTTTTAATTTAATCATAGTGAATTAGTTTAGTGATCGAATAATAGGTCTTAAAGAACTAGTTTAATGATTTGGGTTTAGGGGATTAGTATTAGGCTTAAAGAATTAATAATATACATATATTAATTCGTAAACAAATTAAATACATATATTAATATATTAATACATATATTAATATATATAATATATATTAAAGTATATTATATATTACATATAATATATTAATACATAAAATATAATATATAAGTATATATTATATATATATAATTAAACTATATTATATACATAGTATATATTAATATATACATCTAGTATATATATATATATATAAATAATAAGTATACATATATTAATGTATACATCTAATATATATATATATATATATATATATATATAGGAATATAATTATACATATATTAATGTATAATATATAGTATGTAAGTATATATATATATATATTTACATACATATTTATATTATATATATATATTATATTATTATATATATAGTATTATACATTCCATATTTTCATATATAGATATATAGTATATATTTTATATTTTCATATATAGTATCATACCATATATAGTATAAATTCTATAGAATATATTTCATATAATATAAATTATATATATAATGCATTCTATATTTAGTATAAATTCCATATATAGAATATATTGCATATATAGTATAAATTTTATATTTCCTTTTTAAAATGTATTAAACTATATTGTATAGGTATAAATTATAATGTATTAAAGTATTAAAATTAAATTTTCACCGAATTTAACTATTGTTAATTTATAATTTTTGCAATTTAGTCCTTATAACTTTATTTTTATTTTAAATTAACTACTATTTATTTTTCTAATTTAGTTTAGCGTTTTTAATAAAATGATATTTTATTTTATTAATGTTTATCCTTTTTAATTTAAAACTTTATTCTTTCTAGTCCAATGTTTATTCTTTATTAATTTTTAATTTTTATAATTTAGCCCAATTTTTAAGATATGAATCATTTGATGATATTTTTGCTTAGTCTAGTGCGTAATATTTATTATTAATGGGATTCATGTTAGTTAAAGACGTTAGATATTAAATAATTAATTCAAAATGAATGATCAACAATTCAACCCAAAATCTATCGATTATTTACTTAATTACTTATTTGTACCAAACTCAAACTTAATAATTTTAATTAATAGGAATTTAAAACCCAAATTAATTCAACCTGAGATAAAATCGATTTGAAATGAACCCGACCTGAAATGCAACCGACCTGAAATGAATCCGACTTGAAATCTACCCGACCTGAAATGAACCTATCAATTATCTGATTTGGACCCGAACCGTTTGAACCCCACCTGAAAAAGATCCGACCTGAAATAGACCCACACCGATCCGAATCAAGTCAAATCATCAAATCAACTTGAAATGACCTGTATCTAATTTTACCCGATCTGACAATATCCAACCTAAAATCCATTCAAGTAATTGTTTTTACCTCCCTACTTTTCTCTCAGCACACCCCGGCTGTAATTAATTGCCTTACTGGTCCGATATGAGTCACACCAGGATTCGTTTGACAAATTAGATTGAAACATGAATTACGCAGTCTGCGTGGGGATTCCTTATGAACAATATTGTGTTTTTCTTTGTTTGTGCAAGAATTTCGATGGTTTTTACAGGACATGTGTTCTAACCAAACTCATGGTCATGGGTTGAAACATGTCAGTTTTGCTGTGCCTGAAAATGGAATTCATGGTGCCGGGATTTTGAAATTTTCATTAATTCTTCTTTAGATTCAACCATGGGAGTTGGTTGTATTGATAAGTCTATGTGATGATCATCGAGGTTAGTTATAGACCACGTAGTTGCTATAAGACAGTTGAAACATGTCAATTTTATAGTTATCATCGATCACTTTAATAGATTGAATATCATAAAAAATATAAGATTTTTTTAAATTAAAATTCAAAAATTGATTATGTGTGAGAAAAGATTAACACCCTTATAAACGTTCGATATCGGTATCTTTAATTTTATGTGACATATTGATATTTTCTTGGATAATATTCCCTATTTTTTAATTACTTTAGTTATTAAAGTTTTACTCCTAATTGAAACTCTATTTATCGATCTAAGCTATTTATAAATTTTTAACGTTTTAATTAACATTGAGTATTCTGTATTCTATTTAAAAGTTTATGTTGAACAACATTCCATTACTTTATGACACCATTTAAATTGGAACTCTAAATTTTTTACTAAATACTCATTAATTTTTTACATTATCTATTATATTCTAATTAAACTAAGTATTTTAATTATCTAATAATTATACTATATGAATTAATTAATCAAATAATTAAAGCAATTAATTAAATAATAAAGGAACATGACCAAAATGGTCCTTCTTCGGATGAAAACCACTAGTCAAGATAAATGATTTGAAATAATGTAATAAACTCATATAACAGTACAAGTTACGATAGCAGTGTCATATATACAAATATGTTGACTTTAAAAAATGACACATTAATTAAAAATGATTTTAAAAAATTGTATAAAATATAATTTTTTTTCTTTTAATATGTTATTTTACCAAGTCATTTCAAGTATTTTATAGCAGTTGATTAATAGTTTTTATTCAAGGAAAGAGTATTTTGGTGTAAAATAAGATATTGAGATTAAATTATTTTACAAAAGCATAAGAACCATAGTGATAATTTATTCAATCGTTAAAGATATTTTTTTTTGTATTATGCATGTTTAAAAACTCTTTCTCTTTTTTCTTTGCCCACTAACACATTTTTTCCTTTAGAAAAATTCACTATTCTCAAACAAAATTATCAAAAACAGCTTAGTGTTCATCATGAACATGATGAACACCACGAACGCCGATATCACTCTATCACAGTGGTGGATCTACGTGTGAAGGAAGATGGGTCCGTGTTCACCCTCAACTTTTTAAGGTTCACATATTTGGTTTTGAATTTTTAATTTTTTATAAATTAGTCCTTAAATTTTTATTTTTTTATGTTTTGTGCCCACCCTAAAATTTTAAGATTTATGTCTACTTTAAAAATATTTTGATTTATGTCCACCCTCATAAATATTTCTGAATCCGCCACTGCTCTATCGTATGCTCTTTCGTGTTGATCTATTCTAACCAACTTTCAGCTAATCTTAACTGTTCGTCAGCCACCAAAAATTAACTCTCAACCGTCGCATACGATATTGATCACCGTTGGGCAATTTTTGACCGTCGATCTCTACCATGCTAAACCCTTAAAAATTCCACAAATTTTAAATTTTTTTATCTAAGCCCTGAAATTGATCGTTCCGATAAGATCTTTCACTTCATCACGTTAAAATCTACCATCTTGACCTATTTTTAACTCCACCAGAACCTAAAATACTCTAGCTATGAAGATGAGTCTTCTTTTTTTAGGTGAGTTTTATCGTCTGGTTGTACCTTTTGAGGTAAGTTTCTCTCTCATCTTTAATATTTTTAATTTTGATCGTACCTAAAATACACTAATTCTTTTTCTTCTTTGTCTATAGGGTCAACACTTTTGATGTCATTGTTGACTTTATATGGGTGACATCAGTGTTCAGTTGATTCCAAAAATACAATCCACGTAAATATGATTCAGATAAGCTTAAAGTGTGGCTATTTTTGGTTAGAAAAAAGTTATCATATTCAATCTATTTTTATTGATTGTATTTGAACTGAAAACGATTGTTAATGAGCTATATAAAGGATTTTGGTCTTTGAGATTTTTATCATATAAATAAATTTCTGAATTTTATGTATATAATAAACATTTGAACTCTATTTTTATTTTAATCTTTATTTATTCATTTATTTTTAAAAGAATATATTATTTATATATAGTATATACCTAAACAGAATTTAGGTATTACAATTTCTTCTCTTTGTTCATTTTTTGATATAATATTGATTTAAGGATTTAAGGATTCACGTTAAAACAAAATAGAATGTTTTGCTGAAAATTAACATGAACCTAGTTTATAAATATCTATTCATGATACATAAACCATAATACACTTGGACCAATTAAACAACTCTCACTGTTAGGATAAGTAATTTATCATTTCTATACGATAACCATCACTGGTTTTCAATTTGTATGGTACTCCATCTTATGTTTGGGATCAACCTTCAAAACTCATTTAGTGTGTTTTTAAATTTTGCTACAAAACATATTTTTAGGTTTTTACTTTCTATTGCTTTTTCTTAAAGCACCCTTTCAAGTTTTTATTTAATTTTTTTTCTCAAGGTTTCCTTTTGAATTTTTATTTTTATTTCCTTTTTTCTTTCAAGGTACTCTTTTAGATTTTTATCTCGATTTTTTTCTTTGTTTTTATTTTTTCTTCTCTTTTTTAACACAATTCAGGTTTTTACTTTTCTTTTAAGTTACTCTTTTTTTCCTCTCTTGTTTTCTCCTATTTTCGTTTTAACTTGTTTGGGCACTACTTGACTGATGCGACTCATTGTTGTTTTATTTTTATGTTTCTACTAGCCCAATATAAGACTTCATCTTCTCTTTATACACTTTCCATCAATTATTACGAGTGTTAAAGATCATGTACATTTTTTTTAAAACATAATAATACCAATAATCCTCTATTTTGAATGAATTTATGCTAATCTACTTGTATGATACCTGGAAACAAAATAAGGCTCAGAAAAGAATTCTAGAATCTTATTAAGACTTAAAAAAATAAAATAGAATTTAAAAAGTCATAGAAAAACTAAAATAACAAAGTCAAGAAACAATGTCAAATGCCTCAGACATCCATAGCGAGAATGATTTAGTAAATCGTTCTACAAAAAAAAAGTTTTGAGCTTGAGCCTTTGTCCAATGAAATTCGAATATTGTCAAGATTTTTGCATATGTGAAATCCCTCCCAAAATATCAAGCGTTTGAGAGTTTCAATTGTCGGATGTCTATTGATAACTTATCTGAGCCATCCTTTATATATTTTCAACCTAGATCATCCTTTGGTTTTAAGATGCTCTTTACGAGTTTTGATCTTAGACCACCCATTTTTTTTAATTTTATTCTTCTTTTATGTGTGTCCGCCTTTTGGGTTTTTACCATTTTTTTTTCGATACACCCTTTTAAGGATTGCACTTCATTTTTACAATATTTTTTTTATTCTTCAAACATAATATCTTTTAACTAAGTTAAAGTTTACTAACTTATGTAACTCGTCACCATCTATTTTAGTTAAAATCAACGTTGTAATAATTACCAAAAAATAAACATTAAACAAAATCAACCTAATAATAAAGAAAAAATAATAAAAATAAAAAATAAAACATAATTAAAAAATAAAAGTACATAAAAATAAAAAATACAAAAAGTAAAGGGATTAAATTGGATGCCTAGACATTTAATAATGTGACTGAAGATTTGTCACATTAAATAGATGCTCCTTGATAGACCTTCAAAAGTTGTTCATTGACTTTAAATATTGGTCTATCTTTAAAATGCTTGGTGTCTACATTACCATATGGATATTATTTGGACTCTCAGTGGAGATGTATTTGATGCTGGCAAAAGGTTTAAAATAATGAGTAAATGGGCAATTAGATATAAAAAGAGTCTCTTTTGCGTACAAGTATACACAGTCCACAAGTAATACAACTTTGGTAAGTTGAGTTATCGATCCCATAGAGATTGCTCTTGGGAATTTAATTGCTTGGACTTTTACTTGTTTTGCAAGAAAATAAAGTTGTTGAAAATGTTCAGTTTTGAAAACTAACTGGTGTCTGACTATGTAGTGCTATAAATTATGCGAACACGTATGTGTAAGTATACACAGTCGTACAAGTAATAAAAGGGTGAGTGAGTGTCGTTCCCACGAGGATCGAGGTAACCAGTAAGTCAATATTGTCAAGGAAAAAAGGTGTCACTAATTAAAAAAAAAGATAAAGACAGGTGAAAATAGATATGTATAGTGCAGGAGTAATGGTGAAATGCTATGGCAATTTCAGAATGCAAGCAACTAAAATATGCCAAGGCAAAATGAAATGGATGGTGATGGCAGGGTAGATGTATGAAAATGGTGTGTGGAAAATATAGTAGTGTGATTGCAGGAGAAGAGAACAAGTAAACAAAGAAAGTAGTTTGTAAATGCGTAGACAAATGCAAGATACAAGAACACGTTTAACAATATGTTGTACTAACCCTCTATTGACGAACTCTCTCGGGAATGATTGGTGGAAGATCCTCGTACTTCTTACCCTACACTCCTACCTAACATATAGCTTCTACGGTGTATATCTACTCGATAGAGGTTTCTAAAGTGTTCCTCCTCTTTCGAGACATAGGAACCTGACAAAATAAAATGTCACGGCATCCGCCTGTCACGCGGGTAGCACTAGCCTATCGATAAAGCACACTCCTTTTAGTCGTTGAAGCCTTCACCTACGCCTCTTTCTAGTGCTCTAGGATCCAACTAGGCTCTATTTGCAGTCTAGAACCCATTGCTCATGTAGATCCTCCCTTAGCTCTTTTCGGATGATCTAAGGATCTATAGTTAAGCCTCTTTCGAGTGCTCTAGCATGCACCTAAACACGGGACACTTTCGTGCTTCTTACAATGCCTAAATGATTATCAACAATGAGCAAAGCAAATATACAAACACTTAAAAGATAATATATTAAATAAAAGCAAAAGATAATCATCCATAAGTTTAACCACCTAAACAAAGCTCACATGATGGTGCGAAATGTTAAAGAAATATCATCCACATAAATCTTAAACATTCAACAATCATCCTCATGAAAATATGGAAAATAAAGCAAAAGGAGGGCTAGAAGACACCCTCGGTGTGTACAGGCCGCCGACTCTTCAACCACCATGAGACGCCTTGGTGTGCTAGCCCCTCTTGGGTGCTTAGCACACCATTCCCTTCGAGCTCCATCAACGGAGGTCCCTTCGGTTAGAGTTTGGAGGAGAAAGGTGGAAGCTTTCCACTGCCACAAACCACTCCAAAGGTGCCTCTTTTTTTGTGTGTGTTTTTGTTCCTAAAAAGGCATCTCTTTTTCTTGTAGGTCACCATACCTTTAAAAGGGGTGAAAAACCCTAAAAGATATGAAAATTCCATTCCTGCCCCCTTTCATGTTATTGCATTTCTGCAGAGCTGGCAGTGGTGACAGTGATCCCCTACTAAGGTGGCTCGTGGTCCCCTACTGAGGTGGCTGTGGCCAGGCTGTAATGGTCCCGGCAGGCTATAATGGCACCAGCTGGCATTCTTATCAAAATATCTTCTTGTCGTCTAGCTCAGCACAGGAGTCCTCTAGCTTTGCCATGAAATTTTCCCATCGATTTCCTTCTTCGAATGCCATGACAAATTGCCTCAACTTCTATTTTTGCTTTACCTGCACAACACAACTGAAAAGAACTACTTTTCTCATGAAATAGCACCTATTGCCACATAAAAATGCCAAGGCATAACTACAAAACTACATGCAATGATATGAGCCTAAATGCAACTAAATGAACCTATATGAGCCTAAGAACAATAAATAACTTAAGTAAAAAGACCTAAAATATAGCCTTTTTGCGGAGTTATCACACCTCTAAACTTAATCTATTGTTTGTCCTCAAGCAATGGATAGCAGGTAGCAGAGAATAAATGTCATGACAATGTTCAAGAACTAGGCAAGCAGATTGTCATAGTTTCAGCCCTCAGAAAATGTTATGGCATAAACATATAAGACTCGAGGAATTTTCAAGAACGCTACCCTAGGACAAGGTTGAATGCGAGTGTATGTGTGAATGAGTGTATCTAATCTATGCTTAGTTAAGTTAGAAAAATTCTAAGTAATGTTGACTATCCTAGCAAGCATGTTCTTTCATTAAAGCACAATTTACTACTCCCCATACATAATTTTTTTTATATACAAATGCTCGACATACTACTACGAGAGGAACCAACCTGTCACACTACCTTCTACTCATGCCATAGCTGCCATTTATTTAAATGCAGTATCCAAGCAATACCGTGGCAAGTTAAAAGTTTAGCGTCACCCTGTGCCTCTTTCAGTAACTCATATACACATGGATATGCCATGGCATAGCGGAATATCCCTCTATAGAAATACCCAGGCATTTATTCAAAACTTTTAATACTAACTAATGTGGGTTCTCTATTAACAAGTGAATTCATTAAAACATGCAGGCTATTTAAGTTTTCATTCTATAAAAATTTCCTAACTTCCCTAAGCATGAAAGACATACACTCGTGTAATAGAAAAAATAAACACAAATCACCAAGTCCTAAAGCAGGCTCTATCAAAATCTCTAAGTCATGCGTATTCAATTCAAGCATTGGCCACATAAGGAATATCATCATCGTGCATCACTAACTATAATCCTAAAAAAACTTATCCTAAAACTTGCACAATTGTCATGGCATAATTCTACAACTACTGCTATCATGTAAATGAAAATGGAGTAGAGAACGACACCTCCCCCAAACTTGAGTTAGGCATTGTCCTCAATGCAACTAAAAAAACTAAATTAAATGAAATGCAATGTACGTACCTTGGCTATACTGGTGGTGTTGCGATGGCAATTCGGCGCGAAGCTCTTCTCTTCGACGGGGGTGGAATGACTTCAGGATCAGACTCATCATCTGCTCCCCGTGATCTTGATTTTTCAACAGCTGGTGGTGGGGTTAATTGTCTCCCGGCCAACATCTTAAGACGACGTTTGGATTTCTTCCTCTTGGGAGAGGGCAAAGGTGATTCCTCGGCGTGGCTGCTGGTTGTGGTTCTTCAGGTTGTGTTGGCTGGGCAGGCGAATCTTCAAACAGTGAATAGATAAAATTGGTTTCATGTTCCTTTGCAGCAGAAAGGTCTGGTTGATCTTGTGACTGGGCTTGCTCCTCTGAAAATGCTGCGACATTTTCAGGAGTTTGTTCTCGTGCAGGTGACTGGGCTTCTTGAGCTTGCTCCTCGGTGTCCGGCTTCATAGGCCTAACTTCTTCGAACGGATAAGCTGGGGATGGTACCTGATTTAGATCAAGTGCAGCTGGTCTAGTCGGAGTTGAGGTAGTTGTAAATGACGAGGCATTTCCGGATGTAGTGTGTAGGATAGACTCCGGGAACGTAGGGAATTCCTGATCCAGTGGAGGAAGTAGCTCTGCCAAATAGGCTTGGATGACCTCGTCTCTTTGCTTTGTGTACTTGAAAAATTCCTTTAGATCTCTTGACAAGTCATCAAATTTTTCCATGGCATTTCTAGAAAACTCCAACACATTATTTGTTTGGAATGGGCCTCTTCCTCTAGTAGTAGCAGTATGAGAAGCTTCTGGTTGCTCTTCTATGTTTCCCATTAACGCAGTCACCTTTTTAGAAGATAAACCTTTCATTACTTCCAAAATTTCATCAAAATCATCTTCCGGAACAACCTTCTTCCGACACAGTGCGGTGATTAAGTTTGGAAATATGAGGGGGCTCTTGGTTCGTTTCCAACAAGCATGCGTCTCAAGCACAATTATCCTTCCTATGTCCATTGGGCAGTCAAAGAGAATAGAATGTAACAGCATAAGTCTAGGTAAACTCACGGTAGTGTGATGCGAAGTGGGCATTAGCTTATATCTCATAAAGTAGTTCCACAACTGGGCGTTGGGAAGCAAACACTCGCGGTTCACCGTTCGTCTCGATGCTTGTTGACCGTTCCACTCGGTCTCTAGCAAATAAAGATCCTCCTTCACGCCTTGATATGTTTCATAATCATCCTCTTCTTCTTTCTTAGCGTGTCTGTCCACTCCTTAAGGTATTTTGAAGAAGCGGTTGATAGCCGTGTTTGTGAAGTGGATGTTTTTACCCCGAACATATACAGATTTTTGGTCAGGGCTGTGAATATTAGCATAAAACTCATGCACCAGTGTGGCATTGACGGAGCCTGGATGGGCAACAAACTGCTCCTAATGGTGGCGTGCCACCACATCCTTCACCTCGGGTCCAAACTCGTCGGTGAGGTTGAAGCCAAGTTCAAAGAAAAGTTTTCTGTTTTTTAGAGTTTTAAACCTCTCTTCCGCCGCATCGTCCACAAAAAGGGCAGGAGGTGGTGGTGCTGATCCTGGGGATCTGGTTCGTACCATCTTTAGGTTGAAAGAGAGGAGAAAAAGTATGAAATCTTAAAGCTTTTCTCTAATGGAGGGGGTATTTCGGCTATGGAGGTGGGGAAAAATGAAGAAGAAGATGGAGAGTAAAGATGAAAGAAAAAAAAAAGAAATAAATAAAGGTGAGACCTTTATTTTTTTAATGGAGGTGTGGGAATAAAATGTGTGGAGCGGGTTGATTGGGTGGTGGTGTCAGATTTCTAATAGGAGAGAGAGGATTGGTTTTTGAAATTCAAAATAAAATAATAAAAGGAATAAAAACTCCCCTTTTTTGTCTTCTTGCCCCCAAAACTTTCAAGGTAAGGTTTCAAACTTTTTTCCTTCTTTTCCCTTCAGCCGCCAGCCTCCAAGGGTGTATATTTCCTAAAAACAATAAAAATCACACTTAAATTAATTAAGAAAACGACATAGCATAAAAAATAAACTTACGACAATTTATTTATGAACAAGAGTAAACTGAAAATGCCATGACATTTCAGCATGTCAGACATCTCTAAGATGTGTGGTAGGTTTATCTCGCATCACATGGGCTCCAGTGTAGATCTTCACGCGTTGGCCATTGACTTTGAAAATTGTCCCGTTGTCTAAGTTCTTGATATCTACAGCTCCATGGGGATACACTTGAAGTATTTTGAATGGTCCAGACTACCTTGATTTAAGCTTACCAGGGAAGAGCTTCAGCCTTGAGTTGAATAGGAACACTTGTTGTCCCACTTGAAAATGCCTTGGCAAAATCGCTTGATCGTGTCATCGTTTGGTTCGCTCCTTGTAGAGTTTAGCATTCTCGTAGGCTTGGGTCCTGAATTCCTCCATCTCATTCAACTCTAGAAGACTTCTTTCACCAGCTAACTCGACATCAAAGTTGAGCTTCTTGATTGCCCAATATGCCTTATGCTCTACCTCGACCGGGAGGTGACATGCTTTGCCATAGACTAACTTAAATGGAGACATTCTTAGGGGGTCTTGAATGATGTTCGGTATGCCCACAACGCTTCATCAAGCTTTGGTGATCCATCCTTCTCGGATTCACCACTTTTTCCAAAATTTGCTTGATTTCATGATTGAAAACCTCGGCTTTCCCATTAGTCTAGGGATGATATGCTGTGACAATTTTGTGTCTTACCCAATATCTTTGTAATGCCTTCGCAATTAACTTGTTATTAAAGTGAGTGCCTTCATCACTGATGATAGCCCTTGGTGTGCCAAACCTTGTAAAAATGTGCTTGTGAAGGAACTTAAGCACGGTCTTTGAATCATTCCTTGGCATCGCAATGGCTTCTACCCACTTGGACACATAGTCCACTGCCAATAGGATATACAAATATCTATATGAAGATGGGAATGGTCCCATAAAGTCTATACCCCACACGTTAAACAACTCTATCTCCAAAATATTTTTTCGTGGCATTTCATGACGTCTGGAGATATTCCCAGTTCTTTGACATCGATCACAGGCTTGGTAAAATGCCTGGGCATCTTTGAATAAGGTAGGCCAGTAAAAACCTGATTGAAGGACCTTTGCAGCAGTCCTCATACCTCCGAAGTGACCTCCACACGGGCCTGTGTGACAGTGATACATATATCTCTTTGTTCCTCTTCGGGAACACATCTTCGGATAATTTGATCGGCACAACGCTTGAACATATACGTTTCATCCCAAAAATAGAATCGCGCGTCATGCCTGAATTTTTTCCTTCCCTAGCTAGTCATGTCAAAAGGCAAAATACCACCAACAAGAAAATTAACAAGGTCAACGTACCACGAGATTTCCGTGGCATAAAGAATTTTCTCATCAGAAAATTCATCATCAATTTCAATTTTGTCATGACATTCCAAGTTTACTTCTAGCCTAGATAAATGATCAGCAACTTGATTTTTTGTTCCTTTCCTGTCTACCACTTCTTAATCAAATTCTTGCAACTGTAGTATCCATCTAATAAGCCTAGGTTTGGCATCCTTTGTAGTCACTAAGTACTTAATAGCTGAGTGATCGGTGTGAACAATGACCTTAGTGCCTATCAAGTATGGCCTAAACTTGTCAAATGCAAATACCACGACAAGTAGCTCTTTCTCCGTGGTAGTGTAGTTAAGTTGTGCTTCATTTAAAGTACGGCTAGCATAATATATAACATGAAAAATTTTACCTCGACGTTGTCCCAAAACTGCTCCCACGGCATAATCGCTTGCATCGCACATCATCTATAACGGTAAGGTCGAATCCGGGGGAACAACAACGGGTGCAGAGATAAGGCTTTACTTCAGCTCTGTGAAAGCGCCATGACATTTTTTATCGAACATAAAAGGCTGGTTTTGTTGCAACAACATGCACAAGGGCTTGGAGATCTTGGAGAAATCCTTGATGAATCTCCTATAGAATCCCGCGTGTCCAAGAAAACTTCTTATGCCCTTGACATTTGCAGGTGGTGGTAACTTCTCAATCACCTCGATCTTAGCTTTGTCCACCTCGATGCCTTTGTGTGAAATCTTATGGCCTAACACAATACCTTCTGTCACCATAAAGTGACATTTCTCCCAATTCAGCACAAGGTCAGCTTCTTCACATCGCTTCTTGACCTTTGCTAAATTGCCAAGACAATTCTGGAAATTGTCTCCAGAAACAGAGAAGTCATCCATGAAGATCTCTAGATAATCCTCAACCATATCAAAAAATATAGCTTGCATACAACGTTGAAAAGTTGTCGAGGCATTACACAATCCAAAGGGCATCCTTCGGAAAGCATAAGTGCCATAAGGACAAGTGAAAGTGGTATTCTCTTGGTCCTCCGGTGCTATAACTATTTGGTTATACCTCGAATATCCGTCCAAGAAACAATAGAAAGCTTTGCCCGCCAAGCGATCCAACATTTGGTCGATGAAGGGTAGAGGAAAGTGGTCCTTCTTCGTAGCCTTGTTGAGCTTGCGATAGTCCATACAAATCCTGCATCCGGTCACTACTCGCGTCGGCAATAGCTCATTATCTTTATTGCTCACCACGGTTGTGCCTCCTTTCTTGGGTACACATTGAACCGGGCACACCTATGAACTGTCCGATATTGAGTAAATAACTCCAACATCAAGCCATTTGATAACTTCGTTCATAACAACTTGCTTCATAATAGGGTTGAGTCTTCGCTGTGGCTCTATGGATTTGCCATGGCATTCTTCCAGAAGTGTCTTATGCATACAGATAGTGGGACTGATCCCCTTTAAATCTGCCATGGTCCATCCTATCGCCTATTTATGCTATGACAAAACAACAACTTCTTTCTTGATCAGCATTAAGATTTGCAGAAATAATAACAGGCAGGGTCTCGTCTTCACCAAGATAAGCATATTTCAAATGTTGTGGCTAAATCTTCAGCTCCAACTTGGGCGCATTGAGTAATGAAGGCTTGGGAGGAACGAATTCCTCGAAGTCAAGAGGTTCGAAGACCGAATGATTTCTAGCTATCAAAAACACTATTGGTTTTCTTCTAATGAAGATTCACTAGCTTCTTCCTCTTCTATGAGCTCTTCATACTCATCCAGTTGTAAAAAATTATTGTGGCAAAAATGATCAGCTTCCGTTGATTACCCATAATCTGCTTAAAAAATGCTTCGAAATTCCTCAGAATCATCCATGTACTTGAGAGAGTTATTGATGTTCACGGTCAATCTTTGATTTGCTATACGCATTGTAGCTCACCATTCTCACAATCAATGAGAATGCGACCGGTTGCTACGAAAGGTCTTCCTAAGATAATGGGTGTATTTGCATCAGCCTCACAATCAAGTATAAGGAAGTCGACTTGAAACACGAAGTTTTCCACCCTCACTATGACATCTTCGATCTTCCCCTCGGGTCTCACATGAGAACAATCGGCTAGCTGTAATATGACGGATGTGGGTCTCGCATCTCCCATGCCAAGCTTCACAAAAATTGACTTGGGCATCAAATTTATACTCGATCCAAGGTCACAGAGTGCCTTCCCAATGAACTTATCTCCAATAGCACACGGGATAATGAAGCTGCCTGGATCCTTCTTCTTCATTTGTAGGTTACTTAAAGTAGAGCAATACTCTTTTTCCATGACAATTGTCTCGAACTTCTCCACTTTACGCTTCTTCGTGACTATCTCCTTAAGAAATTTAGCGTAGGTGGGCATCTGGTCAATTGCCTCCAAGAGTTGGACATTTATGTACAACTGGTCCAATTTATCAACAAACTTTTTAAACTGTATTTCATCGTTTTGCTTCTTCAGCCTCTGGGGGAAAGGGTGGTGGGGGTCTAACTTCTTCCACTACTGGGGTCAGAATTGTTTTTGCCGTGGCATTTATGCTCGCTCCATCAGAAGGTTCCTTTGTCAAACCTTCCTCCTCCTTTTTCTCGAGAATTTTTTCAAGCATCTCTTCTTACACAAGGTTGGCTAGGGATTCATCAGACTTCTTCCCCCCAAACTTATCTTCTTGATTAATCTACTTGCCACTCCTTAGTGTGATCGCGCTATAATGCTCTTTACCATGTGGCTTAGTGACTTCAGTATCACTGGGCAGTCGTCCTAGCTGACGCTCCTGTAATGCCGTGGCAATTTGGCCAACCTAACTCTCCAGATTTCGCAATGAAGCATTGTGACTCTGTAGTAGGGTTCCTTGGTTCTTGATAGCTGTAGTATGCTCTTGAAGCATAGTCTTGGTACTTATAATGAATTCTTGCATAGTTGCCTCCAAAGAACTGGTATTAGATGATGATGCAACCCCTTGTTCTGATTATGCCAGGGCATATTTGCTTGAAACTGTTGGGGCTCATTAGCATTCTGGTTCCGCGCTATGGGATTAGTATTACTGGGTCCTTGGTTTCCCCACAAAAAATTTGGATGTTGTCGTCATCCTGGATTATAGGTGTTAGAGTAAGGATTGTTTCTCCCTCTACTGAAGTTGCTCACTTAATTGGATGACTCATGGTTTCCTGGGCACTCGCTCTCGTGATGATTGCCATGGCATAATAGACATGCTGAACTGGCCATCTTTACTTCCTTCACCTTATTGGAACGTTGAATGCTCTTCAACATGTTGGTGATAGCTGAGAGTTGGGCGGATAGTGAATCTTTAGCATCAAGCTTGAATGTCCCTTGTACCTTCCTCCCGGTTCCAAGTCTTGTAGAAGGAAATTGATAGTCATTGTTGACAATTCTATCAGGAATGTCAAATGCCTCATCAGGTGATTTGTCTAGCAAAGTTCCATTTGTCGAGGCATCTAGCATCATCCTCTTCGGTGCATTGACTCCGTTGTAGAACATCACAACTTGAGTCCAATCTTGAAATCCATGATTAGTACACTTGCGAAGCAATCCCTTGTATCGATCCCAACATTCACACATTGATTCGTCATCACCTTTTCCAAAAGAAGCTATGTCATTTCTAAGCTGAGTATTGAGATTCAGAGGATTATAACGTAGCAAAAAGCTCTTGCACAGATCAGCCCATGACTCCATCGATCCAGATGGTACTCCACTCAACTACGCCCTTGCTCGGCCACATAGGGAATAAGGGAATAACTTGAGCTTCAACACGTCCTCATGAACTCCTTGTTGACGAAAAGAATCACAAACTTCTAAGAAAGCTCTAATATGTTGCCTTGCATCTTCGTGCGCCATCCCTCCAAATTGCCCAATAGAATTTAGCATATTGAACAGGACAGGCTTAAGATCGAAATATGTACCTGTAATTTCTGGTGCCACGATGCCAGGATTAAGATCATCCAAGATAGGATTTAAATGGTCCCTAATAGCCCTTGGTCGTGGTGCAACAACATTTAGATTTGCCCCAACATTTTGAACTACTGGATCTTGCATTGCCGGTGGGTCCGTAGCTCTACGCTGATTACGCCTTCTTTGACGAAACAAACACTCAATTTCAAGCACTATAGGATAGAGAGGTCGTCAGTAGTCCTTCTGGACATGCACTGTGTGATACCCGAATTTTATCCGAGTTTCGTCCTAAATAAGGTAATTACGTAAATATTAAACAATAAATAAATAATGTTATATAAATTATAAATAAGAAAAATTCAAAAAAAATATAAATATAAAATAATATAATAATAAAGGGGGTTTTCAGTTACCAAAGGATAAAGGTTAATGTCAGTTGGGAGGTTACTTTGCTATTTGTTTGCAATGGTTCATTTGTGGATAGGGGAAATCGGTTATCGGGAGGATTCCAGGGAATATGGCAGCAAGAAAAAGGAGAGAAAATTCTCACCAATTTTTGGAGAAATTGAAGGACGTCAAAAAAGGTTGCTGGAGAATGCCGAATTGTTTGGAAAGGTATATAATGTAACTCAATTCTTGGAGAGATGGAGTCTTGCTTGTTGCTAGTGGCAAAGATGCTACCGATGATTTCGAAGAAATAGATTATAGTGATGATGCAAGAAAGTTGATGAAAAAGTATTGCATCGGTGAGGTTGATAGCACGATCGTTCCCTCACGTAAAACGGTCAAACCATAGACGTAAGTCACCAGCACAACAACGACCCTGGCTTTCTATCTAAGATACTGCAATTCCTGGTACCCCTCTTGATCTTAGGCTTTGCATTCAGTTTACAATTCTTTGGGAAGTAGGATATAATTGAGACTTAGATGGCTTTCCAGTGAAGGGATTTGTTTATTCATATGTGCTCATGAAAGTTATTGTTTTTATACTACATGTCTTAGCATCGTCATTTTCAATTTGTTTCTATTGTTTGATACTTAATTTCTCTTATAAGTTTTAGTCTTCTTGCATAACATAGGTGGTAGATGTTCAAGCTATAAACCCCTTCTTGCATCATATATCCTTAGACTTGGCTAATACTTGTATTCGCAACATGTTCGTGACCCTTTTATTTTTTATTAAATGTTTTATTTATTTGTATGTTTACATGATTTTTAAAATCATATAACATAATTTGTTTAGGAAATCACATAATTTACACATAGTTAATTAAATTAGAGCCTTTTTAGGGTAGTCACTTTAATAAAATAATTAATTTAAATAGGGAGATAATTGTAGTAACGATGACATTTTAATCATATACCTCGGAAACACTAAGCGGTCAGTATTTTGACGTAACATGACGTTGACCAAAAGAGTGTACTTTGGTATCGCATTTGATGTGTCATCGAAACCTAGAAATTGATAAATAATTTAAGGTGAGAATTAATTAAAATTAAGTAAGTAAATATTTAGAAACACCAATAGTATTATTAATTTATTTGGTGTCAAGATGTTAGTGTTCGATCGTTCGTATGTTATCATAATACACTTGGTAAAATTAATAATTAAATAGGATTTTAAATATTTAATGAATGGAGCCTTATAGGTTTGAACTTAAAATGAACAAGATAATAATCGGTTATGCATTTAAAATATTATGGGGCTGAATTTATATTTCTTTAAATACGAGTTAAGGTTTCCTATCTAGAGGACGTCTTATTCAAGCTCGTATTTAAAAGAAATATATTTTCTTATACAAAAGGATATTCTTATTCGAACGATATTCACTTGACAATGACAAATTAAACTAATATTATTATTCAAAATGCCAAAATGCCATGTGTAATTAATAAGGTACCGATCTCGGGCGCTCGTAAGGGTCGTCCTTATGTGTAACCGACTCCCGAACCCAAAATGTTTTAAAAAAGATTCTCTGGTTTATTTTATGGTGTCTAGCCTACCTAAGTGGCCGGTGGCGACTCCAAGTCATTTTAAAATTAAATAAATTTATGTTTTTAACAGGACCTCGATTTTTAATATTTAATAATTAAAAGCAATAAAACTTGATTTTCCAAAATTCAATCGCCAAACTATTTTACACATTCGGTTTTAAAATGGTCGCGACAACTTGGCGACTCTGCTGGGGACATATTTTTGTGAGTCAGGCCTAATAATTAATTACACGTGGCATTTAGCATTTCGAATAATAATATTAATTTTCTTCAATAGGTTGTCGAATGAATTTTCCGACGAATGAGGGTAGTTTTTTTACTTTTGTGTGATATATTTGTCATTCATGGATAAGCTCTCGACCCGAGCTTTTACCTTTGAGTGGGAGTTAGATATAATCCGACGTGATGCTCTCCAGCTCCGAGTTTCGGATTTATGTCTATTTTCTGTATACTAACCTTACGCGTTGTGAGGTCTTCACCTCCATTGTAAGGTACCTATACTACCGAATCGATGTCTTATCGTCACAGTAGACGGTAACGACAGTTCGGGAACCCAAAGTCTAGATCTCAACCCGCATGTGTAGAGTAGAAACCTACCCCTAATAGAGCCAGACAGGGACCGTAAGATAAAGCGGTATGCTGCCAAAATGCCCCCAAATTAGGGTTTCTTTGTTTAACTACTCTCTGTTTTTTTTTATGCAACATAAATTGTTCTCTGGTTATTTTTCGCAATTTAAAGTGTCTCATATCATTTATTTTTGCTCAGATTATTAATTCACGATACTAACATTTTTTTGTGGTGTGTGTGTGTGTGAGTTTTGCATAACATATCATGCATTAGAGGTATCGATTCGAGAGCTAGTTGAATAGATAGTGGTCATAAGCTAAAGGATTTGATAGACAAGTGGAAGACAATATGTCGAGGTGGACCATATTCGAGAAGACTCAGTGCGAGATCAGAGTTAATTTTCAGGGAGACCGAATACCAATAATACAAGGATGTTTTAGAAGACTTCAAGCATGGTGCATGTCTGCCATAAGCAAAGATAATTTAGGAATTCTTGGATAATAACACGAAGAGTCATTTTCGATAATGCTTCTTAGTTGCTATCAAGAGGATGGTTACCATACCAACAATAGGAAAATACGAAGTTTTGCTACACCGTTACAGTAGGTGAAAAGAATTAGACTTATATTGAGTTCAATAATTGTTCAAGTTTCAAGTCGGGTCTGGGGGCAAGTGTAGATATAAATGCGACACGATAATTAGAAGGCAAAAATAGTCTGAAAGTGGATATTTGGCGGGTAAATTAGGGACATCCCAAGGTTAGTGTTGATGAATGAAGACTCAGAGAAGAAAAGGGAATTGTGAGCCTAGGATCGATGTTCAACTTCCACGAATGACGGGAGTTACTAATAGAAGAGAACATCAGGAAGTAAGACACAAAATGCAGAAAATCAGTTTGCAAGTTTTGAACCAACGTTTCAAGTAACAAACAATTTGTTGAAAGCCAGATAGAGTTAGTTACCAAGGTTATGCCAAATGGAGTTGGTGATCAATTTCAGAACCGAATACAGGAAGTGTCAAATAGGTGTAGATTTTGCTCAATAAAGTTGTAGATTCATCAACAGTTTTTCATCGACATACTAGAACAATTGTCGAACTAGACTAAACAAGGTGATCAATCAAGAAGCTCAAGCTAGCTGTCTCCTATCAACAAATTGGCTTCTCCTTATATTCGATCTTTTAGCTAGATGAGTGTTGTTGATAAGTGCTCAACTTACTATCACTTTTTTACACCTTTCATGGGGAATAATCACTAAATCCACACCCACTTGGACCAATGCATGTGCTTAATGTGAGATAATTAGATATTCTACTTTTGGAAGCGTATAAAGATGATATTCATAGAAAAGGCGAGTTTTACTATACTTTTGTGTCCGTGCAGGAAAAACTAATTGCCGCGACAACGATTGAGACCGAGGCAGCGAATGAGGCCGAGGCAGGACCTGATGCCGAGGCATCAAGGACAAGTAACAATATTGTATACGACTTGAAGAGAAAAATGAGCTGGATGTTTCTAGACAAGCAGCGCATGAATCGGAGCTGGGTAGCACATGGAAACCCCAAGTCAAAGGCCACGCGGAAAAGAATCCTAGTTGGAGTAAACTTGGGCATATTTTATTTATGGACTTGACTTGTGCCCTACTCCAAGTTATACTCCTACTTAGGAAAGGTTTTCCTTAGACCAAGCCTATATAATCCCTAGCTGTCTAAGAGGAGAAGGAGAGGAGAGTTTTCGGCACAAAGCTTAGCATCACAGAGAGAGCCGACTCCAACTTACATATTAGATTTCTCTTTTACTTTTTATTATGTTCTAAGTTTCTTTAGGCTTAGGTAAAGGTTGTAGAGTATTAGTGAGAAGAGATTGACTTTTGTTTCTTGTTTTAATGCAATAAAATATCAAGGTTTGCTTATTCTTTGCCATTCTTTATGCTTGCATCCAAGCTCGAGAGACAAGTTTGCAAGTAATCCATTTATCTAATATCGAGAGAGTTAGATTCACGAAAGAAATAAGTACGGTGTTTCAATCGGGAAACACTAACTCGGCCTAGAGATAGGTTAAGAGTTTCAGCGGCTAAGAGAAGTGTGTGATTGGTTGGTGATTACAATTGATTCACGCCGAGAGGTATCATCAAGGACTGGTCATCAACAGTACTTCGACTTAGAGATAAGTGGAGTCATTAAAGGACACTTTACCGAGCTTTGATAAAGTCTATCCAAGAGCAAGAGATTGCCGCGGCGGACAAGCATCATCATTATCGAGGCAGTAATCTGCAGTACTGCCGAGGCAGTGGTGTGCGATTGCATTGGACAGAAACAAGTCAATTGAATCCACTATACGATACAACTGGATCCTAGCCACTTATTTAATCTGTTTATCTTTTCTTTATTTAGTTTTCTTTATTTAGTATTCATCAACTTCAATCTTACTTGTGTTTTTATCTTATTCCTTTTCAGATCAAGAAGACAAAAGAAGACATATTAAGTAGACCAATCCCTGTGGAGATGATATCTGAGATACTTATCACTTTATTACTTGCGACGTGTTCACTTGCACTATTTGCGCACTTTTGACACGCAAAATTTGTCTAATGACTAGCTTTTGAAATCGATATCTCTTGTATTCATGCATTATGGAGTAGATTTGTATATAAGTTGTCTTACACAATTTTGTTAATAACTTTTTGTTCATAATATTATTTCATCATTTTTACATGCTAATATTTTTGGCATTACATCACACAAAGGTATTGATTCAAAAGTTATTATCAAGCTAGAAGGCAATCATAACAGTTAAAAGGTTTCATAGGTCGAAGACGAGATTGTAATTACGAGTCATATCTCGGGAAGGATGGATAGTCTACCTAGTGGTTACTCGTTAGACTCTAAAGATGCTGAAATGCAAGAGCTGAAAAGACAGATGGGTGAGTTGAAGACCATGATGATGGACATGACTAAAGAAAAGGGGCATATGAAAAAGAAAGAAGAGCCAAAAGAGAATCAGTACACTACAAACCACCACTTATAATTCGTGTAAACAAGACTGCCGAAGATGTACCATACCCAAAACCTGAGAAAGTCACAACGGTAATGGAAAATCAAAAATCAAAAGAGTGTTCAGCCCAATAAAGTTAGTCGATCATCCAGAGCAGAGTTCAGGTTCCAAGATCCCTTTTTCTAGTTCCCAGAAGACGGAAAGTTGCAAGAATCGGTTTGACCCAATTCCCATTTCATACAAAGAATTATATCCTCAATTGCTAGAAGCTCGGCTAATAACTCCATATTTTATCTCACCATTACAACCTCCGTACCTGAAATGGTATGATGCCAACGCTCATTGTGAATTTCACGATGTGATACGGGGACATTCGATTGAAAATTGCATGGCTTTGGAACGTAAAGTTCAGGTTCTGTTGTAATGCGAGAAATGGAAATTTGAAGAAAAGAATCAGCCTAGTTCAGGGGGCAGACATGAAGTCCAAGATGAAAGTATTACAAAGAAGCAATATCAATCTGAGTACGAGGTTCAAGTAATTAGGTTGATGCAACAGAGAGATAACTTGGAATTAGAGTTACAAACCTTACGATCAAACTACCAAGATCTCGCTAAGGATGTTAAGAAGGAATGCTCAGAAAATGAACAAAAACAACGTGTCCAACTACTGGGTTTAAGGGTAAAGTTACAAGAAAAAGATGATGACATAAAGACTATTTTTATTCAAGCACGAGAAATGGCTCAAGAAATAGCAAGTTTAGCGAATGTTGAGGCAGAATTGAGTCAGAACATCAATCCGGCAATAGATCATAATGAGAAGCTAACAGGGTTTTAGACGAAGTTAAGAAATTTGGGGTTAGGACTCACAAATATCTGTAGTGTTTGATATTAGATACAGTAAATCTTTTTACCTGAAATAAAAGTTGTTCTATGATAATCACTTTTGAGATCAATACTTTATTGCATTCATGCATATGCTTATTTCATATTTTATATCATGACATTATTATTTATCAATGTTGCATTATCATACATGAATCTAAGGTGGTTAAGGTTTCTAATGACAGTAACTCGGCATTAATACAAGTTCGAGAATCAGATATCATGGATGAGAATATGGGAGAAGTTGCAAGCATTCAAGAAAGATCACAAAAACAAATAACAAAGTCTCAACCAAAGGCAGATGATCAAATCTCGAAGCCATGTTTGACTATCTACCTTCGAGTACCAAGTTCGAGCATGAGTACGTTTTCCCTAAAACGTGTTGATCAATTGACAAATATGTGTACAGAGTTCAAGAAGAAAATTGAGGAAAGTAAAAAAGGCGTGAACTCCGAGTTTAGTGCATGAGAGTTTCGTCCTGTCCCTGATTTGGTTATTCCACCGAGATTCAAGGTCCCCGTTTTTGAGAAATATGACGGGTCTAGTTGTCTTAAAATTCACTTGGCGATGTTTTGTCGGAAAATGAAAGGATATCTAGATAATGATCAAATAATGATTCAATATTTTCATGATAGCTTGACTGGACCTGTTGTAACATGGTACAACAGATTGAGTCGAGAGCGGATTCGAACATGGGTTGATTTGGTGAAAGAATTCTTGGGGCAATACAAGTATGTCATAGAATTGGCTCTAGACCGCCAGGCTTTACAGAATATGAGAATGGAAGATAATGAAAGCTTTAAGGATGGAGGATGCTAGCATCTCAGGTACAACCACTCATGATAGAAGAGAAAATATCCAAAATGTTTCATCAAACCTTACTGTCTCCTTTCTTCGAGAAAATGCTTGTAAACTCAAGGGACAATTTTAATGATTTTATGGCCCTTGGTGGAGTAATAGAAGTTGGAATCCAAAAAGGGAAAATCGGACCCAGGCCCAAAAGTTCTACAGAAGACAAGAAGCAGAAAGAGGTGAATGAGTGTAATGTTTGAGGTTCTAGAGACCATAAAAGAAAAAGATCATTCAGTTCTTCAGGACAACAAAAAAAGATTCCCCAAGAAAAGCGCAGATCGAAAGATATTCGGAATGCCTATTTCCGATTTATTTCCTTATCTTGTTGAATCTCAATATATTACTCCTAGGCCAATGAAGAAAACGCCAAGCCCTTTCGCTCATAGCTATGATCCCAACAACGTTTGTGAGTTTCATATGGGATTACCAGGTCATGCAACAATGGAAGACTAAAGGAAATGATCAAGATGATATGCCCGTTGAAGAATCAGAGTGTCAGGATGAGCACTTTCAAGATTGTTTAGAGCTATGAAGAGTTTCTCTTGTGCATGTCAATACATCAAGGAAGTACAATTTGCAAAAAAAATAAAAATATAAAAAATCATTAATTGAAATTGAGCTTTGTTACTCAATAAATAATGTGATTTTCTGAAAACATGTCGTGTTTGAAGTCTTTTATCTTAATGAAAAGATGTTTTCTTTAAAATTCAAAAAGTATATATATATCTCTTAATCCTTGTAGGTTTTTGGATACCAATTACAAGATGTGGTATCTATTCAAGAATGATGAAAAAGTGAATGTTGCGAAAACAAGGATGTGAAGCTATTTCGCAGATTGCTTTGGTCAGCAAAGCAAGAAAAGGAAAGTCTCAATTCTTTTGATGATGTCCGATGATAAATCCTTGAAATGCATAGAGTTGCTTGAAAATGGAGTTCTAGGTGTAGCTTTCTATAAAAAAAGAAAAGAAAAAAATGAAAATGAAATAAAAAGAATGAAAAATACAGAAAAAGCATGAATAAGTCTCAGATCGTCCTGATGGAGCCGTAGAGTATGTCGAAAAATCTAATAAGGAGCTACGTTACTCCTGTCTAAAACTATGGCGTCAGAGATGTATCTTTAAAGACATGTAATGATAATAATGTAAAGGAGAGAAACACGCACATAGAACTCTATTCTTAGAATCATACTTTTACACTCTATTGCTTAAACAAGGACGAATAGAAAACAAAAAGGGTTGTTTCCGAATGGATCAAGTAATGCGGTAATCACAAGGGAGTGAACCGGGTGTTCTAAAAGATATTGTAAAACTTCACATCTTGTCGCAACAATCAGGGGCAAAGACAAATACACGAAGGTTAAATTTGAAAAGCTATTGTAATTGGTATCCAAGGTATCCTATTCTGTTTTTTTTCTTTTCTTTTAAATAAACCTTCAGGGTTTTAAAGAAACACCTTTTTTTTAAAATGATAGTCAACAGATTTACATTTCTTTAGGAAAAATCAAAAGAAAATGAAAATTGTTGCAAATGTACAATCGAACATGTAGAGATATGGTCAGACATGAGGGCAATAATATATAGACTATAATCCTTGTCAAGGATAATGGTGAATATTAATCCAGTTTGATGAGAGTTCGAGGAGTAGAAGAAGTTTAGAGATCGCGAGAAAGTTTAGGGACTTATGACGTTTTGCTCGCCCTAAATGATGAAAGTGGGGCAAATTCAGCATGATAAAAGATTAACAAAGTATTATTGCACGTGAGATTTCAAATCAGGATGAACAAAGGAGGTGTAGAGTTCAGAAAAATTAGTGACTGAAGGATTGAGGATATGTTTCAAGAAATGATAGCCAATGAAATGTGGGCAGAATCCTAACTGGCTGAGAAAAAACAGTGATGTTAATGTCAATCTGAAAAATGAAGCTTGAGAAGTCAGACAAGTTTATTGAGATGATATGCTGCCATAGCAGAAACAGGCTCAATGAAGAGAATGAAGAAGACCGGAGCACATACAAGTGTCCTTCAATGACCACGGTTCATGCATCATGTAGTTAGGCATTCATAGGGTAAAACATGTTAACTCGTGCATTCAAAACATTTTTGGTTAATTCTATCAATCGAGATCAGGACAAGTAAAGATCTCAGAGAAAGAAAATTTGAAAACAAATATTTTAGAAGGTCGCCAGAGACCTTTGTTCACCAGATGTTCGAGGAAATTTAAATGAGAAGAACGACCTTGGATTCTATGATTTGTTTGAAGGAATTCAAATGAGAAGAACAACTTCAAACTTTGGAGAAGTTCAGATGAGTAGAACAAATCCAGATTCAATATGAAGAAAAAATATTATATTTCATGACTTGTTACCAGTCTGAAGAATTTCGTAATAAGAAGAAAAGCTTCAGACTCTTCAGTGGAGGTGGAGAATTTCGTAATAAGAACAATCAAGAATTCCATTGTCAAATCCTTCAGGTCATCAGTAAGTCCTTCGGGCATGATGTTAAATCCTTCGGGTCATCAGTAAATCCCTCGGGCATGATGTTAAGTCCTTCGGGCCGTCACCTTCGGGAGTGATGATATCGTTTGTACAATCAAGGAGGCAATTCGATCCTAAATCCTTCGAGTCATCAATAAGTCATTCGAGCATAATGTTAAGTCCTTCGGGCCGTCACCTTCGGGAGTGATGATATCGTTTGCACAATCAAGGAGGCAATTTGATCCTAAATCCTTCGAGTCATCAATAAGTCCTTCGAGCATGATGTTAAGTCCTTCGGGCCGTCACCTTCAGGAGTGATGATATCGTTTGCACAATCAAGGAGGCAATTCGATCCTAAATCCTTTGGGTCATCAATAAGTCCTTCGAGCATGATGTTAAGTCCTTCGGACCGTCACCTTTGGGAGTGATGATATTGTTTGCATAATCAACGAGGCAATTCGATCTTAAATCTTTCAGTTCATCAGTAAGTCCCTCGGGCATGATGTTAAGTCTTTCGGGCCGTTACCTTCGGGAGTGATGATATCATTTGCACAATCAAGGAGGCAATTCAATCTTAAATCCTTCGGGTCATCAGTAAGTCCCTCGGGCACGATGTTAAGTCCTTCAGGCCGCCACCTTCGGGAGTGATGATATCGTTTGCACAATCAAGGAGGCAATTCAATCTTAAATCCTTCGGGTCATCAATAAGTCCTTCGGGCATGATGTTAAGTCCTTGGGGCATATATCTTCGAAATGATGAGAACTTTTCAAGGATTATCAAAATAAAATGATGATGTGTTGAAAATAAAAAGAAAAAGAAGAAAAATGAAAAAAAAGAAATAAAAAGTGATGAAAAAAGAGAAACAAAAAGTAACGAGAAATTAAAGATTTGTGATGCAGGGAAACCAACCTTTAGCCGGATCAATCAAGTTAAACCAACAATGGGTTCAGAAGAGAAAATGTTCAAGCTTGAACGGAGAAGCGATGATGATGACAAATGAAAAGATAAAGTTTCTCAACTTAATCCATGTTGAATTTGTATTAATTGATGGTTTCTCTTTTTGCAGAGAAAGAATTCAAGAGTCAATGAAAAAACAACCAAATCAACAACAACATCAACAATTCAATCTTTCATGAAAGATGAGGAATTTCGTAATAAGAAGAACAACTTCAGACCCCGGAGAATTTCGTAATAAGAAGAACAACTCCAGTTTTCAACGGAAGATGAAGAGTTTCTAATGAGAAGAACAACTTCAGATTTTGCAGTTCAGTATAAGTTTGAAGAATTTCTAATGAGAAGAACAACTTCAAGCTTTGGTAGCGTAGAAAGGTGACCAAGAAGTTCAGACAAAATTTGTGTCTTTTTAGTCTTTGCTCGTCTCCTGTTCCAAAGGATTGAGCAAAGAGAGGCAGCTGTAATACCCGAATTTTGTCCGAGTTTCATCGTAAATAATAAATAATAAATAAATAAATAGATAATGTTATATAAATTATAAATAAGAAAAATTCAGAAAACAGATATATAAAATAATATAATAATAAAGGGGTTTTTCGGTTACCAAGGGATAAAGGTTAAAGGAAATTGGGAGGTTACTTTGCTATTTGTTTGCAATGGTTCATTTGTTGATAGGGGGAATCGGTTATCGAGAGGATTCCAGGGAATTTGGCAGCAAGAAAAAGGAGAGAAAATTCTCACCAATTTTGGGGGAAATTGAAGGACATCAAAAAAGGTTGCCGGAGAATGTCGAATTGTTTGGAAAGATATATAATGTAACTCAATTCTTGGAGAGATGGAGTCTTGCTTGTTGCTAGTGGCAAAGATGCTACCGATGATTTTGAATAAGTAGATTATAGTGATGATGCAAGAAAGTTGATGAAAAAGTATTGCATCGGTGAGGTTGATAGAACGATCGTTCCCTCACGTAAAACGATCAAACCATAGACGTAAGTCACAAGCACAACGACGACCCTGGCTTTCTATCCAAGATACTGCAATTCCTGGTACCCCTCTTGATCTTAGGCTTTGCATTCGGTTTACATTTCTTTGGGAAGTAGGATATAATTGAGACTTAGATGGCTTTCCAGTGAAGGGATTTGTTTATTCATATGTGCTCATGAAAGTTATTGTTTTTATACAACATGTCTTAGCATCGTCATTTTCAATTTGTTTCTATTGTTTGATACTTAATTTCTCTTATAAGTTTTAGTCTTCTTGCATAACATAGGTGGTAGATGTTCAAGCTATAAACCCCTTCTTGCATCATATATCCTTAGACTTGGCTAATACTTGTATTCGCAACATGTTTGTGACCCTTTTATTTTTTATTTAATGTTTTATTTAATTGTTTTATTTATTTGTATGTTTACATGATTTTTAAAATCATATAGCATAATTTGTTTAGGAAATCACATAATTTACACATAGTTAATTAAATTAGAGCATTTTTAGGGTAGCCACTTTAATAAAATAATTAACATAAATAAGGAGATAATTGTAGTAACGATGGCATTTTAATCATATACCTCGGATACACTAAGCGGTCAGTGTTTTGACGTAACATGACGTTGACCAAAAGAGTGTACTTTGGTATCGCATTTGACGTGTCATCGGAACCTAGAAATTGATAAATAATTTAAGGTGAGAATTAATTAAGTAAATAATTAGAAACACCAATAGTATTATTAATTTTATTCGGTGTCAAGATGGTAGTGTCCGATCGTTCGGATTTTATCATAATACACTTGGTAAAATTAATAATTAAATAGGATTTTAAATATTTAATGAATGGAGCCTTATAGGTTTGAACTTAAAATGAACAAGATAATAATCGGTCATTCATTTAAAATATTATGGGGCTGAATTTATATTTCTTTAAATACGAGTTAAGGTTTCCTATCTAGAGGACGTCTTATTCAAGCTCGTATTTAAAAGAAATATATTTTCTTATACAAAAGGATATTCTAATTCAAACGATATTCACTTGACAATGACGAATTAAACTAATATTATTATTCGAAATGCCAAAATGACATGTGTAATTAATAAGGTACCGATCTCGGGAGCTCGTAAGGGTCGTCCTTACGTGTAACCGACTCCCGAACCCAAAATGTTTTAAAAAAGAATCTCTGGTTTATTTTATGGTGTCTAGCCTACCTAAGTGGCCGGTGGCGACTCCAAGTCATTTTAAAATTAAATAAATTTATGTTTTTAACAAGACATCGATTTTCAATATTTAATAATTAAAAGCAATAAAACTTGATTTTCGAGAATTCAATCGCTAGACTATTTTACACATTCGGTTTTAAAATGGTCGCACACACTGAAAATAACCATGAAAAGAAAAACAAGTAAAACGAACTAGGAAAATAAATTAAGTAAAACAAAAATTCCAAGATAAAAATAACAAACTGTTCTCTTGCTGATCCCCGACAACGACGCCAAAAAATTGGTGTCCTGCTGTGTAGTGCTATAAATTATGCGAACACGTATGTACAAGTATACACAGTCGTACAAGTAATAAAAGGGTGAGTGAGTATCGTTCCCACGAGGATCGAGGTAACCAGTAAGCCAATATTGTCAAGGCAAAAAGGTGTCACTAACTAAAAAGAAAAATAAAGATAAAGACAGGTGAAAATGGATATGTATAGTGCAGGAGTAATGGTGAAATGCTATGGCAATTTCAGAATTCAAGCAACTAAAATATGCCAAGGCAAAATGAAATGGATGGTGTTGGCAGGGTAGATGTATGGAAATTGTGTGATTGCAAGAGAAGATAACAAGTAAACAACGAAAGCAGTTTGTAAATGCGGAGACAAATGCAGGATACAAGAACACGTTTAACAATATGTTGTACTAACCCTTTATTGACGAACACTCACGGGAATGATTGGTGGAAGATCCTAGGACTTCTTACCCTTCACTCTTACCTAACATATAGCTTCTACGGTGTATATCTACTCGACAGAGGTTTCTAAAGTGTTCCCTCTCTTTCGAGACATAGGAACCTGACAAACTAAAATATCATGGCATCCGCCTGTCACGCGAGTAGCACTAGCCTATCGACAAAGCACACTCATTTTAGTCATTGAAGCCTTCACCTACACCTCTTTCGAGTGCTCTAGGATCCAACTAGGCTTTATTTGCAGTCTAGAACCCATTGCTCACGTAGATCCTCCCTTAGCTCCTTTCGGATGATCTAAGGATCTATAGCTAGGCCTTTTTCGAGTGCTCTAGCATGCATCTAAACACGGGACACTTTCGTGCCTCTTACAATGCCTAAATGATTATCAACAATGAGCAAAGCAAATATACAAACACTTAGAAGATAATATATTAAATAAAAGCAAAAGATAATCATCCATAAGTTTAACCACCTAAACATTCAACAACCATCCACATGAAAATATGGAAAATAAAGCAAAAGAAGGAGGATTAGAAGACACCCTCGGTGTGAACAGGCCGCCAGCTCTTCAACCACCATGAGACGCCTTGGTGTACTAGCCCCTCTCGGGTGCTTAGCACATCATTCCCTTCGAGCTCTATCAACGGAGGTCCCTTCGGCCGGTGTTTGGAGGTGAAAGGTTGGAGCTTTCCACCGCTGCAAACCACTCCAAAGGTGCCTCTTTTTTTGTGTTTTTGTTCCTCAAAAGGCCTCTCTTTTTCTTGTAGGTCACCGTGCCTTTAAAAGGGGTGAAAAACCCTAAAAGATATGAAAATTCCATTCCTGCCCCCTTTCACGTGATGGCATTTCTGCAGAGCTGACAGTGGTGACAATGGTCCCATATAGAGGTGGCTCATGGTCCCGTACTGAGGTGGCTGTGGCCAGGCTGTAATGGTCCCGACCGGCTGTAATGGCACCAGCTGGCACTCTTATCAAAATATCTTCTTGTCGTCTAGCTCAGCACAGGAGTCCTCCAACTTTGCCATGACATTTTTCCATCGATGTCCTTCTTCCAATGCCATGAAAAAATTGCCTCAACTTCCATTTTGCTTTACCTACACAACACAACTGAAAAGAACTACCTTTCTCATGAAATAACACCCATTGCCACATAAAAATGCCAAGGCATAACTACAAAACTACATACAATGATATGAGCCTAAATGCAACTAAATGAACCTATATGAGCCAAAGAAAAATAAATAACTTAAGTAAAAAGGCCTGAAATATACCATTTTTGCGGTGTTATCACTAACGAGAAAGGATAAAATAAACTAAAGTAAAAAAAAGAAGTGAATCGAATAGGTGTTGGCAAGGAACATGTTTCAAAATGAGAGATGATTGTTGGTAGGAATGCTTGATTTCTACGTGGTTTATGTCAACCTTTAATGGCAAATCTATCTTGTAATTGTTTGCCAAGCAGATTCAATCTTAGCAAAGCCTCTCTCCATGGTCAATGCACTAAATTGGATAAACAAAAACCCCTATATCTCTATAGTGTGTGTTTTCTTAAAACCAATTTGATTAAGTACCAATCTATACTCCATGAGGATAGATTTCACTTCCGAAGTAAGGTCATCTACTTGAACATCTTCTCTCGAAGCTTCTCTCCCAAGTATCAAGCAACTTATTCGTAATATCTCAAGTTTGTTCAGATATTGGAAAATAATGACCGTTATCTCATGCTTGGCAAAGTATTCAGAAAAATAGTAACGCCCATTCTCGCGTTGTCTCATGTATTTTAAAACTTAAAAGCTTGCAAGATAGGTAAACTATGCCAACGGTAAACATATGATAAAAGGACTAAGGCATAAAGCCAATTTTTACAACTAAAACATCCTCTGACCAATTATTAAATCAGTTCATGGTATGAAAATTAACCAACAAACAATAAAAAGTTTTGAACATCTTCCTCCAAAGAAAAAACTAAATTGAACAACTTGTTCCAAGGGGATTTGACAGAGAGGTCTCTCGATACAACTCTCCATGCCAGGCTCTCGGCAACGAAGGCGAACCCTCCTTCATCAATCACACCGTATGTCATTCGCTGCTCCGACACCTCATTCGAGCATCTCTTTTTTGATTTCTCTTTGTGTCGCTGTTTTTCCCCCTTTTTTCAAGGCTTTATTGATGGGTCCTTTATATAGATACATGCGGGAGAGGATTGAGATTAGCTAAACCCAATTTAAAATTTAAATTCAAGGATAAGAGATACGACCTTTATCCGATCTGATCTCCCTAATAGCTTATCATGGTGGCACAATAGCTTATCAGGCTAAGGTAGACGTCTTCATGACAATGCTTCATCGGTAGATGTCTTCGCATAAATCTTGGCATGAAATTTTCTCTTATTTTTTTCATGAGGTTTTCCAAATATTATGCCTGATACTCTTGAACATTTTTGGAGCTATTATTTTTTTGGGTTCATTTTCTGTCGGCATGGATGTTGGCACACTTTTGCCAACAGATGCTTGACACAATTCTGGTCTTTTAGCACCAACGACATCTTGCATCATCTTTGACATCAAATTAGCATGAAAATTAGTATTTTTGAGGATGTAATACCCTCAAACCCAAGTCATTGCTTGTTCTCAACTGCTGGCAAGCAAAGTTTAATTCTAGTACTACCTTTAGAAACTTCAGTAAATAAACCAAGCAGATAAAAATTCAATTGCAACAATATAAACCCAGTCTATGTATATGTATTCGTAAATTGTGGGTAATATGTATCTAGTATACTTTCACTTCCTTAGCCAAATTTTCTACCTAACACAGATTTGATTTTATCATTTTTTTTCTTGTCAAGAGTTTAGTTGACTTAAATTAAGTTTTGTTATGACACTATTTAGCGTGAGTGGTAAAATGGAGTATATCAAGAATCCTCACCTTAATACAGACATCAGTAGGCTTTCTCTTCAAGTCATTCACTAAGTTTTTGGACTTAAGAACTAATAGGGAAAAAAATCACGAAGCCCTAAGTGCTTATTATCCCTAGGTAGAGGAGAGTTCATTACTTTCTTTACCATTAATAGAACTTTGCTACCTTACTTAACTTGACTTTTTATTAAAAAAAATTCTTTTTATTTTTTTCCAAACTGAGTATGGCTTTAAATTACCTAAGTTTGTTAGGGAAATAAATACTTATCACGTGTCTAGTGTAAAATCAATTTCCTACACTAGAGAGCAATTATCATTGCAACTTGGTATATTACTCTACTGACATGGCAAACTAAGAATTAAACAATTATCATTGGGCAAATAAGTAGAGAAAATAAGCTTCCTAAGCATATATCAATATCTATCAAACTTATGTTGAGACAAAATTTTCAACGAAAAAATTAAAAAAAAAATACATGGAATTACATGAAATTACAAAAATTTGAACGTACAATGTAACCCCCTCGACCCGGTCTAGATAAAATCCAACTCGAACGAGCTACATGGGGAATATCGAAGCTAATCCGAAGACTCTCCCTAATAAACGACCCTAAAAATTTAAACGACTATCTATATCTTATCTAGATGCTTTATTTGATCCTACATGTCAATGCATAAAGTATATTCAATTGCAGCGAAAATAAATAAGGAACGAATCCTAAAACATACAAACATGATTTAGGGACTAAAAATATAATTTCCCAAGATATTCAAGGACTAATTATGAAATTAGTGTTACTAATCTTTAATTAGATTCATTACATGCTTGCATCTCAAATTTTAGTCCTAAATAAGTATTTATAACTCATTTAATTTCATGCACAAGTTTCAAAATCTCAAGGATTCAAGGGTTAATTTTTAAAATTGTTTTGACCTAAGTCAAATATATGTCAAATAAGAATTTTAGAATATTTTTTCATATTTTAATTTATCAAAAGCTAATTTTTAAGAATTTAATCTAGATCTAGGCTTAATCGACTAAATTGGTCCACTAGACCTCTAAACCGACCACTAAACTTCTAGGCTCAATTTTGTGGTGTTACATACAATGACATGGTATATGTTAACGCTCTAAAAATCGTATATTGCTTGAGAAGGGTATTTTCCTAGTGATGTGTTGTAGTACATTTGTATGACATTTAGTTGCATTTCATTTACTTTTGTATTAGATTAGGGTTTTATGTTTTTATTTTTATTTTTAAAAGATATTGCTTGAGAAGGGTATTTTCCTAGTGATGTGTTGAAGGTTTGTTGGGGTAAAGCTGAAGAAAGAAAGAGATGTTATAGCATATTCAGTGCTGGATCAGACTTAATAGATACTATAGCATTTTGAGAGCACCAAACAAATTTGCAGAAATGACAAATGTGTAGCCACCAACCCCTTCATGTGAATGTTAGGCCAGCTACAATTCTCTACAAAATTCAGAGAATATTCCCTTGCATCTATAGGAAACAAAACCCTAGAAGCCTCCTATAAATACCAGGCATCATCTTCATCAAAGGCAGATCAGGGAGATCCAAAGAAAAGGAGAAAAAATGAGGATAGAAAGAAGGATAAAGGAGGCCACTTTCATCATCTTCTACCTCTAGCCGAGCCACCATTATTGGGAGCTTCAAGCAAGGGATATTTGCGCGAATTTGGGAGAAGCAACAAGATAGAGGACATCAAGGCATAGTCATTTGGGATTTCCTTCATCTTCGATTTGTTTTATCTCTTTTCATTTAAATGAATATGTATTTCAAAGACAAAAGTATGAATAATCTTTTAAACCTAACCATGAACTGATTTTAGTATGACTTAGGATTTGTTATGGATGCTTTATTGTTTTAAATGAAAGATCTTTATTGTTTTATGGTTTTGTATATATTTTGTTCATGAAAGCTTGCATCTTTATCTTGAACCTTAGTTTGTAAGAGCTCTCGGGAGATTGTCATAATTAAGGGGTTTAGGTAGCTTAGACCTAGGGATAGGCAAAGCTTAGATCACCATGAACAATGAGGTTACTATTGGGAAACAGAATCCTAAATCACCTTAGGGAGAAGGTAGGGTTTCAACGACTATAAATGGTAGAATTTTATCAACAATAGAGTTGTTAGGGTTGAGATCGAGAGGTAATGTCTTAGCATTTCCGAGTGTTAGGTCTTTGACTAGGGATAGTGGAGGCATTTTTAGCAAACTCTGTCGAACATGTATTTTATCCTGGAAAACAATGAGCATTCAAGATAAAAGTAAAGATATTTCCATAATAAGCCTAGTTAGTCTTTACCTTGAATATTCCTTAACGTGTGTGCTTGTGCAACTTTATAGTATTACTCTTTTCTCAACTTATTTTGCTACAACATTTTAGTGACAGTTATAGATTTGCTTAGAATATGTATATACAAAAGATTTTATTATCTTTTATTTATGTTAACTACTTTTGAACTTTCATACCCAATCCTCGTAGGAACGATCTCACTTACTCACTCACTTTATTACTTGTTAGATGTGTATACTTGCATGAGAAACATTCCTTTTATAAGCACATCACAACACTCGACAACATACTATGTGTGAGAAAATGCACACCCCAAAATCCAAGATGTGCATTGTTTTCAATGCATGAAGACAATCAAAAATAAAAAAAATAAAATTAAAAATGCATGAAATGATATACAATAGAAATAAAAAAACATAAGGAGTTAAATGGAACATGACTCCTCTTCTGTGGAGTCTTCCTTCTTCTTGTTACGTTCTTCTTTATCTTTCTTGACCCTCGTCCCTCTCATGGCATAGCTTCCTTTCTATAAGGCCATCACCTTCTTTCTCATCTAGCCCTACTTCACAAAAGAGGTGGAACCTCCAAGGTCCTTCTCCTTCTTGGTTGTCTCAATTGGCGGAGTTACTGGTGGTACTTTGGCTTTCTTCTCGGTAGGCATTGTAATACCCCCCAAAAAAATGACTTAGAAGTCTGAAAGCACTTGAAGGCATTCCAATTCGAATTAAAATCCTTGAAACTAACAATTAAGAACTCTTGGGACCAAATTACAATCATGAATGGATGGATTAAATGACATTAGGATCAAATATATATAAATCTGTCGAAATAGTTATCTAGCAATGTTATGATATTTTTGAGAACACATCAAGAGTGAAAAAAATTCAGCTAGCCAACATGTCATTCCGTCAAAATTTTGTCATGGTAAACTTGTAGTTCTTTAATTTCCTTACTTTAATTTCTTTTCTTTGTTTGTATTACTCGAGGGAAAAAATAACTAGGTTTGGGGTGTAAATTTCTAGAAAGTAACATCTTTTAACTATAATTGACCATGCTTATTATTTGAAATCAAGTGCATATAGGTTGCATTTAGCTTGCATTCATCACATTTCATGCATTGACATATATTTACTTAGTTTAAGGGAATTAAAGGGATTTTATTGTCAGGTTTGCTTGACCAAATTTGATTATTTTCTCTGTTGATGCGTAGATGTTGTGGCAAGCACGAAAGCATATCATATACTAATAATGTCGAACTAGATAAAGATTTAAATCTACATTGCCCAAGCTTCAAATGTCGAACATCAAATCATTGCTAGACGTAAATCGCCTTAACCCAAAATTATAGATGAAGCCGAACTTGAAGAATTATAAAGGTTCAATTACATGAGCTATGGAAATTAATTATGTAGCCTGTAAGTTAACCCTAACACGGCTTACCAAAGCCTATATAATGGGAATCTTACCTGTGATTTAGGGCAGACTTGGAGCACTAAGGATCGATGGTTTTGCGGAGTTCACTCTTAGGGAAATAGTCGAAGGAAGAAGTTGTTGCAGAGTGCAACACGTCTGACAAATAACTGAAGGACGAGGACAGAAGCTTGCAATACGAGACACAATGGAGTGTTTGAGGGGATGATTTAGCAAAACCCCCTAGTTATCTTTTTTTTTTTTTTTGCTTCTTTATTTTTTTGTTTGTGATGTTAAAGATGATGAACTTTTTTTTTACATTTTAATCAAGCCATGAACTAATCTTTATTTGGATAGGGATATTTGTATGATACTCTTTTAATTGTCACTAAAAATTTAAGTATTACTGGAATTTATTGTCTATTTGTTATGTTTTTATTGCTATATACCTTTTATTATGAGACAACTGATCTAAGGTGTATATTGTTATATGATATCATAGCTGACTTAGATAATAAAGAATTCATACTTTCACCTAGGAGAGACGTTTTGGCAGAAGAAAATCAAGTACATTATACTTACCTTTGAAGTTAGTTTACCTCTTTGACATATAGGTTGAATGGTCATGCAAGTTAGATATTCTAAACTCCATATAAACGTATAAATATTTAAGGTGGATAGATTAGGGCATTATACTCGGCGGATGTAATTCTATTACAGAACTTGTCCGGCGGATATGAGTGGATTCAATATATATTCTTTGTCATTCTCATTATCATTCTTAAGTCTATGTTTTGCCAACTGTATTTTTTCTAAGTTTTATTTTCCTTTCCTTTTTAGTTTTTAGTTTCTTTTGTAACATTCGTACCTTAGTTTTTCTTAGTTTAAAACATACAATAATTACAACTATCAAAAGTATTAATTTTGCAATTAGTTCTTGGGTACGGAGACGATATTCAATTGATTACTTTATTATTTGTTGATAGTGTATACTTTCACGTAAAGATTTTATCTTGATATTATTCTTTCAAATAATTAGTTAAATATTCAATCAATTACAAAGAATAAACTAACCATCATTGTACTGTGTAGAGCAATTCATCTTCTTGAGGTTTCTTCTTAGAGTTAACATAAATTGATAAAAAAATATCATTAATATATGATTTATTGATCTATTAATTCTATTTTTAAAATTTATTGAGAAATTAATTTTTTATACAATTTATTTTATTTACAAATTTTTTAATAAATCAATTTATAGGTACTATATAGATAATTTTATACTCTTAAAAATTTAAACAACAAAATTTTAAAACATTCATTAGAGTCACCCAATTTTTAATTAACTACGTGAGATTATAATGTTATTTAACTACATGGACTATGATTAATTTTACGTTTTTAAATTTTGACTAAATCTACAATTTTAAAAAATGAAAATTTGTAAATAAATTAATTTTATTAATGAATTTGAAATAAAATAAATTGCATCAAATTTTTACTTTCTCAAAAATTTTGTATTCTCATGTAGTTAAATAATAGTATCATCTCATGTATTTAAATAAAAATTGGGAAACTCCAATAAAAATTTTAAAATTTAGGTGACAAAAATAAAAATATTTTAAATTTTCTGTGACCATTTACATATTGTAAAACCCTTTCTCGGCCTGGTAGGGAACCAAGTTGGAAAGTGTTACCGATAGATTTTTCGGTTATTCGATACAATGGTTCTATGTTTTAGTGAGGAATTCCTTATTATTATTATCACAATAGGTTTAGGGATTGTCCATACTAAAGGCAATTACTAAAATTAAGGTAAATTTTAAACTTTTTAAACTTTTAGGTACTAAATTGCAATTTCTATAAATTTTGGGTCTTTATTCAAATTTTTCTTTACTAATTTTAATGACTAGAATGTGAAACTCTTAAAATTTATTTTCTTTAAGATTTTAATAGAATTAACTCACCCTGTATCGATACAACCTGATATATGACATATAGAACATTCATACATCAAAAACCATATAAGTGACTTAGTACAACTTTTTTTCATCATCCAAAGAGTGTATAAGATATTCTTACATTATCAAACAGTTGTTGCAAGTTGCCAAAAACCTTCCAACTGATCCAAATCTCCAACTTTAGGGATTTAAAAATGCATAAAAATAAATTTGTTAGATAGACATACTTTGCCTAATGAGATAGTCTCGAAACATAACAAGAATGATATGAATTCAAATGCATTCTTAGGCTTCAATATTATGTCATATATCATTATTCAATATTTATGCAACAATATAAATAAATCAATACTCAATGTTCATTACCAATGATCAATATGCAATATCAATAATCCCTTTAAATCAACATTAACCCTTGGATCGATCAATATAATGGGTACATAAATTTTTACACGTCGACAAGTCAATGAATGATTTATTTCCTCCGTCTCGACAAATGAACAATACAAATATACCTCCGTCTCGTCAAATAAAGTCCGTAACCCAATGATCGTAGTCCGCCCATATCAATAAGCTCATAAATCCTTTATCTAGTTTTCACTTGAATCCAAAGTCTACTAATTTTAGGCCAATATGTGTTTCAATAATAATATCAAAAGTTTCAATGATTAAATGACACTAAAATGACCCTTAGGTCCATGTCAATAATTTTAATATTTCATACAAAGATTCGGTCTATAATAATATATTCAATGCTTTAATATTCATACTAATTGTTCGATAATCTATGATATAATACTATGGTTCAATATCTTATGTCAATAGGCAATACTAAATGTTTCAATGTTCCAATATGTCCATGATGTCAAAACTGATTCTAATTATTCAAAATGTCATAATACAATAAAAGCTCAACGTATCAATGTACCAAAACACCCTACATGGGTTCAATGTAATACTTTGAGGCTCAATATCACTGATAACAATACCGATATAAATGAAATGGGAAAAAGCTTCGAGCTTAATCCCAAGAATCCAAATACACATTTTGTTGATAGAATTTTTCAAGATTCTTTGATAATAATTTATTTGCTTTTAGTGTAACACCCTCGACCCGGTGTCATGTTGGGTCTTCGACCCAAAAACCATATTTCAAAATTCTGGCTTCAAGCCCATTTAAAATCGATTAAAGTCCAAATAAAAACCATAACAATCCATTGATTTCAAGCTCAAATTGTAACATGACTAAATAATTCAAAATAGTTTGAGCTCCATTTAATACAAACCATTTAAAAATATTCGACCAAAATTAAATAAGAGTTACAAATACATAGGGTTCAACAAGTATTAGGCCACTACATCAAATATTTGTACTCTGAAACTAATTCGATGCTGAAATTCCAACCTTGATGATTCTCCTCTGCTTCCGACCTCACCTAACGTACGCACAAAAAACACATTTCGAAACGCTAAGATAAAAAAGTTTAATGAGTACACCGCCACTCAGCCAATATCATGCATATCATAAATAAAGTAAGGCAAGGCATGTAATATGGCTCTACCATACTCCCCTAACACATGGCATAATGAGATTTATACTAACACACACAACATATATATATCACACCAAAATCAAACACAAGGTAGTGAGGCCCGCATCCACACAACATTGGGATCATACACTATGATCAAAGCCCGCATCCACATAGCATCGGGATCTCATACTCAAGGATGAGGTATGTGTCTACACAACATCGAGATCCTCCATTCAGAATAGTTTTCAATACATCATCTGGAATGTTACATTAGATGGCCTTCTTTGTGTTGTAAAATTATTTTTGAATATCCGGATTTCCATCACACAAGACTTAACCACAAAAATATGAACCACCTAGGATCTTCCTATCAAAACATGCTATGACTAAACCAAAGACCAATACTCGACATGCATCATCATAAAAGAGTCATTATCACCAAAACCAAGTTTTAATATTCATTTTATAGCTTAGTTAACCCATAGTAACCCCAAGCAATATTTATAGAATTTCCAAGCTCATCCCTTAAAACTTGGGCAAAACGCCCAAGTTTTAACACTGGAAATTTTGGTATCGAAACATTTTGACATTGAAAATTTTGGTATCAAAATGCCCACCTAGGGGTATCAAAACAATTTGCTACTGGAAAATTTGGTATCGAAACATGAGCATGGCGTTTCGAAACGCCTGTCTTCTAAGCCTTTGTTTTCTCTCTACGGTATCGATACACCTTTAAAGGGTATCAATACTCCTGCACGAAAATGCAAAACTGAACCTAAAAAATTATTAAGAACACTCTCCAAAACTCAATCATTTAATCCCAACACAATCCTACTCATTATTGAAGTTATTTAGGTGAGTTTCTAATCAATTTTAAGCCATTAAACATCATGCTTCAAAAGTCACCATTAAAGAGTCTCTAAGCTCTAGCACCCAACCACATGCATACATATCACATGAAATATATAACTCAAAGAGGAGTTGGACGGTACTAACCTCGAGCAAACAACAGCAAAAACCCAGAGAAACCCTCCCCTTCAAGCTTTTTTCTTGCCAAGCTTTCTTGAAGGATCACCCACTTCTTTCTCTACAAGAATAAAATTAAACCAACAATTAGACATTTCTATGTATGTTTTTAGAAGTTAAAAAATCAAAGAAATGATGAAAGAACCCCTTAAAATCCCTTCATCTCGTTCTTGCTTCTTCAAGCTCTTCAAAACCAACCCTCACCAAAACACATCATTTTTACCTCGTTATGTAGATCCCTTAATGCTCTACCACTTACCCTCAAGACTTAAAAAGAGATTCTCATCTAAAAACAACAAGGTAACCCCTTTAACCCAGCTAGCATAAGAGAAAAAAATGAAGATGAGAAAGGGAAACAATAAATGACTTCATCACTCTAATTTCTGTGCAAACTCAAAACCTCCCTCCATCTCTTTGTCCCAACTTGTGAAATGACCCTACAAACCCAAAACTCAAGTCCAAAAAACCATTTATAACTCCACTAAAGCCCCCAAAGGCTCAAACTTTTGGCTTAAAATTCATAGTCCATGGTTTGAGTTTTAATGGAATCACAAATTTTAAAATTCGGATCATTAATACTTTTCTCTACTTAAAATATTTATCCTTGAAGCTTACCTAATGGAAACAATGTGAATAATATAATCTCATATCCTCCTCTCTCTTTTACGTAGCATCTTCGACTCTGTGGTTTCTTTATAACATCTTTACTAAGCATTTCTAGATATGAGATATCATTACTCGACAGTTAGGTGTTTCTGAGTATACGATGACCCTTAATTGATGGTTACATGTTTTTGAGTAGATAAACCATGCATCTACCCGATGGCTAGGTGCTTATGGGTATGTAGTCAATGAAAAGACTCGATGTCGAGGTGGTCCCAGGTTTAACTATCATTGCAATGGTACTTGTTAACTTCTTTGCTTTCTATGCCATAATTTTTTTGCTTATATTGCATGCTTACTTTTATGAATGTCATGAAGTATAGTATAGTAGATATGTTCCACTAAACTTTTAAGCTCAACGTGCAGATTTGTTATTTTCATGTATAGGTTGTCAGGTTACCGATCGGACGAGCACATCTATAAGAATCTCTCAAAATCGATTCAAACCAAGTACAATACTTTGATTTTAGTAGTTGGACTATGTATCCATAGAACCTTATTGTAGTTGCTCTATAACTAGGGATGTAAAAACAGTTAATTTGATGTGTTTTAGGTCGGGTACTGTCAGGTCGGGTAAAATCGGATACAGGTCATTTTAGGTTGATTTGATGTTTTGACTCGATTCAGGTCGGGTGCGGTTCAGTTTCAGGTCGGGTCCATTTCAATTCGGGTCTATTTCAGGTCAGGTTCGTTTCAGGTCGAGTTCATTTTAGGTCGGGTTCAAACGGCTTGGGTCAAAATTAGATAATTGGCAGATTCATTTCAGGTCAGTTAGATTTCAGTTCGGGTTCATTTCAGTTCGGTTGCATTTCAGGTCAGGTTCACTTCAAGTCGGGTTTATTTCAGGTCGGGTTAGTTTGGGTTTTGAATTCATATTAAGTTTGAGTTTGGTAGTTGGTAAAAACAAATAGTCGATAGACTTTGGGTTGATCATTCATTTGAATTAATTATTTAATATGTAACGTCTTTCACTAACATGAATCACATTAAAAATAAAAATTACGCTCTAGAGTAAAAAAAATATCATCAAAAGATTCATATATTAAAAATTGGACTAAATTAAAAAAATATAAATTATTAAATAAAAAATTTGAAGATAAATAAAAATATCATGATATTAAAAACACTAGAATAAATTACAAAAAATAAATAGGGTCAATTTGGAATAAGAATAGAGTTTTAAGGACTATAATTAATCAAATATTATTTTAGAATTATAATTAAAATTAAATACATTAAAACTAAATAAAATAGTAAATAAATTAATTTTATTAAATATATAATACTAAATTTAAATATTAATCCCTAAATTAATTCTCATGTATAATTCTATTTTTTTTAAGATTAATTACATTTACCAATATTTTAAATTCATTAAATTATAGATATACCTAATTATATGTCATGTAAATTTTAAGTCTTGTTAATATTAGTTCAGGTCAATAACAGGTCGGGTTCAAAACAAGTCTGGTCATTTATCAGGTCGGGTTCAAAACAGGTCAGGTAAAATCAAGTCTCGGATCAATTCAATCGGGTAATATCGGTTATCTACCAGGTCAGACTCGGGTTCTGGTTTGTTTCAGTCGGATGTAGATCGGGTTTTTGGTCCATAGTAACAGGTTGAAATCGGGTTCGGGTCATTCTCGGTCGGATACAGTTTGGTTCAATTACTACAGTAACAAGTCCAACTCGGGTTTGGGTCAACAACAATCAAATACAGATCGGGTTCGGGTCATTACATTCCGGGTCAAACTAGGTTCTGACTCGAACAAGGTTTTCAAATCGGACTAGCTTTTTACATCCCTATCTGTAATTCTAACTTACTTTATTTTGAAATACAATGTTTTAACTCGTACGAAGCTCCATTTGTTTTGAATTTAAATTTATCAAAGAAAACTTTAATTTATTATTTATTTTAATCGTGATTTAGGGGTAAGTTTGAAATTTTAAATTGAATGGAATTTTATGGGTTGGGCTAGAGGTAACTCCTTTTTTTTTGAAAGGTAGATTTTATTACTTAACCATAAATGGCATCATCGATTACAACTTCACAAATACAATCTGGAACATCACAAGAAAAAACATAAGGTTCATTACAAGTTAAGCCCCACTTAGCAAGTAAGTGTGTTGCTTTTGTTTGCTTCTCGGTCGACATGGACAACTTTAAAATCCCATTGATCGTGCAAGACAAAGAAGGCCTCACTAAGGTGCGCTGCTGCAATAGATCTGTCCAACACGTCTGCGTTAAGTTTCGCCACAATGGCAATGGAATCACCCTCAATAATAACTTTGTCACATCCATTCCGCGCAGCCATTTGGATCCCCTCAGAGAAAGCACAAGCCTCGGCGGTCTCGGCATTGTGGACTCCATGAAGTCGATGGGCTTAGGCATCCACAACTAAGCCATGATCATTGCGAGCTACAACGCCCACCGAAGCATCCCCCGTGATCGGCAAGAAAGCAGCATCCACGTTAACTTTGATCACATTATCCGGGGGACATTTCTATCTTACATCTCGGTTACACGTGATCAAGTTACCCGTATGATCTTGTGTCACCGAGTATTCATAGGAAACAAGCTTCGCATAATCAACGACCGCACGGATCGGAAGAAGCTTATTTTCATGGATCTATTTGTTCCTCCGATTCCATAGATTCCAAAGTAGGACAATCAAAAAAGTGAACTGCTCTTTGTCAATTTTCTTTAGCGAGTCCTCCAACCACATTTTGCAACATGCGAATGATTCCATTGGGAGGAAAGAAGTGAGAGCAACCAAGTCAAGAGCCTCTTTGGTGGCTGGATAGTCCCGAAAAGCAGGCAGGTTTCGGTCTCCTGATTACATTGTTTACAAATCCCATCATTTAATCCTGCGGAAGCAAGTTTGTATTCCGAGGGAAAGGCCTCTTGGCAAAGACGCCAACCAAAAATTCGGATCTTTGGCAAGGTTGGAATTTTTGCCATAGCCTTCCAGATAACCGAAGAATCTCTAGTCTCATTGTCTCGATTAAGCAGCCAAAAGTAACTTATTTTGGTGGTATAGTTCCCTGATGAGTGGTGCCCCCAAACAAGCACATCTTCAAAAACAAGAGCAATCAGACAATGGATAATGTCATTCGCATCTACTTCATCAAAGACCTGGCCAACTTTTACAACATTCCAAGCAGCAACATCTGGAATCATAAATTCACCACAAGTAAGAGGGCAAAGTTCATTGTCAAGGTGGTTACCTCTAATCTGGATTGGCTTTGAGGCACCCCATTTATCTCTAAATATTTTGGCCTTGCAATTGATCATAATCCGCCAATGAAAACCATCTTCTATCGCCTCCTTTGCTTTAAAGATACCACCCTAAATAAAAGAACATTTGTCACCATGCTTTGCTTCAAACACATTTCCATTTGGAAAGTACTTTGCCGAGAGTACTTTGTAGTAAAGTGATTCTTTGTTGCTAGCAAGCCGCCACACTTGTTTAGCTAATAACGCCATATTGAACGTTTTTAGATCTCTGAAGCCAAGGCCTCCTGCATTCTTCGATTGACACATTTTGGTCTAAGCAACATCTGGCCACCCTTTTTCTTTGTGATTACCCGACCACCAAAACTTTCTAGTAATTGATACCAATAGGATCAATAATACAATCTGGAAGCAGAAAGCAAGACATAGCATACGCTGGGATAGCTTGGGCCACAGATTTATGAGGACCTCCCTACCTCCATGTGGCAGCAAGCTCTTTGTCCAACTCGAAACTGTTTTCTCAACATTATTCCTCAAATAACCGAGAGGTTTAGTTTTGTTCTTTCCCACGATCAAAGGAAGCCCAAGGTAATGCCCAAGTTCCTCTTCTTCCCTCATATCGAGTGCGTCCTTAATGGTGGATTTGCTTTGCTCCGTTATTCCATTGCTAAATTATATGGACGATTTGTCCATATTAACTATCTAGCCGGAGGAACTTTCATAAGTCGATAGCACCAACTTCAAATGGAGATCTACCTCCTTTGAGTTTTTAATGAAAAAGAGGCAATCATCCACACAGAGAAGATGATTCACCCTTGGCCCTTGTAAGCTTGCCCGAATGCCCTTGATTCACCCCCGAGCTTGCTCTTTCAATAATAAAGCCGAGAGCCCCTGTGTGCAAAAAAGAAAAAAATAGGGTGATAGAGGATCGCCTTGTCGCAACCCTCTTAAGTGTCTGAAAGTGTCAGAAATCACACCATTAAGCTTAATGCAAAAAGAGACAGAAGTAACACAGGCCATCACTCTATCAATCCACGTAGAGGCAAAGCCCATTCTGGACATAACATCTACAAGAAAGTGCCACTCTACCCTGTCATAAGCCTTATCCATATCCAATTTAATGGCAGCTCCCTTGTTAGGGCCGTTTTTTGAGCCCTTGAGATAGTGAAGCAGCTCATGCGCCACCATAACATTATCCGAAATCAATCTTCCCGGCACAAATACACTCTGGTTTTCATCAATGCAACACAACATGATTGGCTTCAACCGATTAACCAGCACTTTAGAGCAAGTGTTATACACCACATTACATAAACTTATGAGCCGAAAGTGTTTCATAAGTGATGGTTCGACAATTTTTGGAATGAGGACAATCACGGTTCTGTTAACTTCACTCATACAAATTTTTCCATTCAACAAATAAAGGTAAGGTTGAGTGAAATCATGATTGAGAACATTCCAAAATTTTCTAAAAAAGGAGGTAGAGAGACCATCAATACCTGGGGCTTTGTTCGGGTGAATTTGGAAGAAAGCTTTATGAACTTCAGCCACTGTAAATTCCGCACAGAGTTTGTTGTTCATTTCCGGAGTGACACAACTCTCGAATGCTTGAAGGATCAACTGAGATGATGAACCATTATTCGACTGGAAGAGATTGGAAAAGAACTTCTTTTCCACCCCAAACACATTCTCCTCTCTTTCAACCCAGTTTCCCCTATCGTCAAGAATGCCTTTGATTGCATTTTTTCCTTCTATTGTTTGCTCTAGCATGAAAGTAACTAGTATTGCGGTCTATTTCTTTAAGCCATCTAATGCGGGAACTTTGCCTCCAATACATTTGTTCCTTGTCCAGCACTTCTCTTAGGTCTCTTTTCGCCTTTTTTAAAGCTTCCAGATTTGCCTCAGTAATATCATCATCAAGTAAACTCTCAACTTAGAGCTTTAATTGTTTCTTGTCTTTTGAATTTTCCTTTCTTCTTTTGTTTTGCCAAGCATTGAGATTGACTCCGACTCTTTTGAATTTTTCCAGCACTGTCCCAGCCGGGTCCAGCCAAGTATCATTCACAATGTTTGAACAATCAGGTTCATTTGCTAGCACATATCAAATCGAAAGTAGTCCACAAGACCACTCACCCTTGCTTGTTTTATGTCCGTGTTAAGAAGAAGGAAGCAATGATCTGAGTTATTTGAATAATTAGTGATCACCTCGCATTGCCCAAAAGAGTGCAACCAAGAAATGTTTGCCACATAACGATCAAGTCTTTGCTTAATGTGATTTTCAGTGGTGTCCCTAAAGTGCCATGTAAACCAGCCCCTACTTGGCTTAATATCCCACAAACCATTCCTTTCGAGAGCATCTCTGAAGTTTTCCATTTCAACCCATGGTTTTCTCCTACCATCAACTTTCTCATTTACACACAAAATATCATTAAGATCACCCCCAATGGACAAGGTAATTGAGATTCAGCTTTAAGCCTATCAAGTAATTCCCAATCAACATGCTTCATGGGTCGATAAGTTGTTCCATACATGCTAGTAAATCGAAATCTTATGGTCTCATAAGAAACATCAACATCAATGTGCGAGGTTGAGAATGACAATAGATCCACCATTACACCATCTTTCCATAATAACAACAAGCCAACACAACTATCCGAACGAGCAACATCAATAGCCCCATACATATTCAGTCTTCTACGAACAAAATCTATTTTATTTCTCAACAGTCTAGTTTCTCTAATAAATACAAGGTCGAGATCATTCAAGGAAAAGTACCTTGACAAGGCTTGAACTGTCGCAAGGTTTCCCAGGCCTCAACAGTTCCAACACAATGTTTTCATGGCTCCCGGAGGGGCTGGGACTTAGCCTCCATCGATATAGGTGCCTTACGAGGGGACACCACCTCTTGTCCGATTTCACCATCATTTGAGGGGGGCAAGGCATCGGCTTAGCCTTTTTTTGAATTCTTCGAGGAATACCCCTCCAATTTGTTCTTCAACGATCGTTTAGCACCATTTGCTTTTGCTGGTAATGAGGATTGGGCAATTGATCGGGACGGGTCCAACATCAGTCCGGGTGCATTAGGCTTGATTACCTCATCCAATTTCTCAAAGTCAGCCTTCTCACTCGATTTTGATCCTTGATTCTTTTCCACAAACACAATTCCAGGCTTCTGTTTCTTGCGAGAGTTTCCAGCACAACTTGAATTTTCCACTTTTAACCACTTACCAAATTGAAATTTTGGGGTGTTGCCTTCGGGTAAGTCCGGACATAAAGGGTGTTCATAGCCAATGATGCCACAACAGAAGCAAAATTTAGGTAATCTCTCATATTTGGCCAGGCAAATTCGTGGTTGGCCAGTCTTGATGTTCCTTCCCAAGGCAATACACCTCTTTAGGGGCTTGCTACTATCAAGCTCAAATAGAATTCTAAGGAACTCCCCGGTACATCCATCTTCATCTCGCAAGTCTGTTGCTATGCTCTTCCAAAAAAAATTTCCAACCGCTTCTCCCACTCGACTTGTCATAAATCCCAACGGGACATCATATATCGGATCCAAATAGGGAGGGGTAAAAATCATAATCCTTTGGACTGAGCAGACGATTGAAAGATTTAATCGCAAAGAGTTCACCATCAAAAGTTCAAGTCCATCTCCCCAACAAAAACTCTTTATAGTCCTCCCTCTTGAATTTAAACAAGAACATATTCGGGCCAAAAGAATTCGCTTCTTCTAAAGGGTGTTCCTTCCAGACCGAGAAGAACACTCTAATAAGCTTAAGGCCATCGACAATGCTTGGGGACACTAGTTTCCCAACTATCCATTTTTCCTCCCCTTCAACCGGCTCATTGCCCAATTCTTCAATTTCATCTGTGACTAGCAACTCCTCTTCTGTGAATTATAGCCCTTGCATTTGTTTAATAAACTCAATCTAAGATTCCTCCATCCTTCCCTCACTCGAAGCCATTGAAACCAACAACCAAAGAAAATTCAAAGAGGAAAAAGCAAGAGAATCTGCCACACTTTAGGAAAATTGAAGGATGAAGGAGAAATATGTTTTCTTTATCCCATTGTCCGGTCCCCAATCCACAAGGGACAAAAGAAATATTTCAATTAAGAGCAGAAGCTTTTCCTTCTTTTTCGAGCAGCGTGCATTTCCCAGAATAGCAAAACTGGAACCTACCAGCAGCGAAGACCAGACCCGCAGGTACTGTTCTGGGCAAAAAGTATTTTGTACCTCTGTTTCTGCCTGAGGCATTTAGCCGAATATTTTTTATAGAGGGACAAGCTAAGATTAGTTCCTTGGGCTCGGGAAGGTTGTTATACTTTTCAGCCGATAATCATGTTGACTTTCCGAAAATATACCAACAATCAGAACCTGCAACAAGCCTTGGGCATAGGAGAACCACCCGATGGGGAAATAATCTGAAATTCAATCGCCTCATATCTTTGTAAAGGCTGCTAATCATGATTATTGAGGCTGAGAACAGTAACAAAGGGCGAGAAAAATTAAGTCTTGGTTCTCCAACGCGCCACAAGATCGTCTTCTTCCTTTGGACACCGGGACAATTATTCCGATCATCGGAAAAAACTAAGCCATCCAATAACACAATAACCAATCGATATTTTGGCCGAAGGCCCACCTATGAGTCCTCAAACTTCGATCGAATCCCTCCAAGGTGCGGGAAAATCCAACAAAAGCATCGATAATCCATCATGTAAATTATTCAGGCCACTGCCACCGCACCGTCAGTCGTGCCAAACACCGTGCTCGGGACAAGGGACCACACCGTTGGAACTCGCTGGCCTCCCCCAGGCCTCATGGGCGCTGAGGAGCGAGCCCCCCCGTCGGGCGTCGGATGGGGTCGCGGATCACTACCCCCTAAAGAGCTAAAAAAACTTTGTTGATATGCCCCCAGTAGACATTGTTTTTTGAAAGAAATTGGGACACTTTTTTTTCTGCGCCACCATGGTGCTCGAGCGATGGCTTGAACAGCGCCCCATGTGTGCGATACAAGTCGGCCACTCTTCGGGAAGGAAAAGCAGCGATACTGCACTTCCGAGGACCCTTCTCCCTTTCGAATAAACACCGCATCGGACTCTCTAGCCCCATAATCGGACCCTTATCCATAAACTCTGCCCCAATGGGCACCCAACCAGAAAGAATGAAACCACCATGGGCTCTCCTTCCGATCTCTTCTCTACCAGCCAAGGCCCTCCCATGAGCTTGATACATCGAAGATGGTGGGAAAAGAGAAAAAACCTTACATCGAAGATAACCTCCATGACCATGAACCACGACCAAAGCTCGTCAATAGAGGTGACCAAGAAGGCACCGGCCACCACAAGGTGGCCACTGTTTCGGACCCCCTAAAGAACTAACAAAACACCCTGGAAATGCTACCAGTAAACATTGCCGTGCTTGAAATGTGGACATTTTTTTCTAGAGAGAAGTCAAAGAATATTCTCTCCCCGACTAGAGGTAACTCCAATCCAATAAGATCGGGATGTTACAGGCGGAACTTGACACTTCATTTTTGTAGGCCAACTAAAAATATTATTTAGATGATTTTTAATATATATTGTATAACACAAAATTTCAACAGAAAGTCTTATTATTTTGTTTCTTCAATGTGATTTTTATAAATAAAAAAAAACTAATTGAAAATTTTGAAATATTTAAAAGGATTTAATAGAAAATTTAAGAACTTCAAAACATCAAATAATAAAATTTTAAAATTTGAGATATCTCACACCGATCTCACCAGGTTTCCAACATTTGGACAAGAGGTGAACCCCTCCAAGAGCCGTGGGGCCTTGGCTCTCCCAAAATTAGGAAATTTATTTTTAGTATATATATATATTTTTTTAATTTTATCTCTTCAAAAATTAAAAAAAATATATATTATTATATTTAAATAATAAATATTTTTATTAAAATTCTTATTTCTTTTTTTTTTTAAATATGATCAGAATGATAGACATGGAAATTAAAATTTTAGGATGCGGATAAGATATGACTATACACAAATTTTTATTATTTTGATAAGAATTTATATAAGATAGGATAATAGTTTTTGTAGAACTAAAATTTTTATTATCTGAATAAGAATTTGTGTAATTAGTATAAATATTAATCAACTGGTAAAAATTTGTATAAATTTTATAATAGATAAAAAAATTTACAACTAACATATTTTTATATAATAACATAATTTTTTACAAAATGAATCAATATCTATATAAAATCATCTTATTTTAACCTCACTGTAAAATATCTCACCCTAAAATTACTCATATAAACATCAATCTCTTGCAAAAAAAAATACTATAAAAACACGTATAAAATTATAATATATATTATCAAAATATTATTATTATTGTTAAAATAGATACTACTACAACTGTTATAGATGATTCAAATATGTATATATAAATTGTGGAATGTTATGTGTTGAAATTTTTTTTAATGAAATGAATGCACTTGATTGATTGATTTTATGGATGACTACTTGTGATATAAATTCTTATTTTCGTTAGACTTTATTGAGTAAAACTCCTTTTACATGTTAATTTTATTTTTATTATTTATTTCTTTATCACTTCAAATTATAGTAATTTTAAATTTTAAAAATTATAACCAAATTAAATTACAAAAAAAATTGAGTAATTAGACCGTTTATGATATCATATCTAAGACGCAAGCTATAGCGAAGAAGTTGGACCCAGAACCAACTCCTCGCGTGCTCATTTTCTTGTGTCCAAATCAAACCCTTGAATGACTTTTCGATTCTTTGTTCATTCTTTCGTCTGCTTCAGTCCAATTCCTTGTCCTATAAATACCATAATTCTATCCATGTTTGCTCCCACAAACATACAATTATATTCCTTTTCATCCACTATTTTCTTGTCCCCACACCTAGTTTTCCTTTCAACTGCAGAAAACAATCAATGGAGTTTACGAGAAACAATCGACAACTCCTGTCCAAGATAGCCACCAACGACCGGCACGGAGAGAATTCGCCCTATTTTGATGGATGGAAAGCATACATTAGCAACCCTTATAACCCAACTCATAATCCTTATGGGGTTATTCAAATGGGACTTGCAGAGAATCAGGTTGCTGTTAGCCTGTTATAAACATCAACTTCTCTTTATTTTGGGTGCCAAACCCAGATTTTTTTCCCAACAATTATCTTACAGTTCCTTTTTTTCTTCTTTTTTCCTTTCAGCTTTGCTTCGATTTGATCGGAAAGTGGATCCTGGAAAACCCAGACGCTTCCATCTGCACCGCTGAAGGCGTCGATAAGTTCAAGGATATCGCCATCTTTCAGGATTATCACGGCCTCAAGGAATTTAGAGAGGTATGAACAAAATATTCTCAACATTTTCTAACGTAGTGAAGAATTGATTATTAATAGCGGCATCTTCTTCATGGTGTAGCCAAGTTTATGGGAAGAGTAGGCGGAAACCGGGTCGTATTTGACCCGAACCGTATTGTCACAAGCGGTGGAGCCACCGGTGCTAACGAGACCGTCATGTTTTACTTGGCCGACCCTGGCGACGCTTTTCTCGTGCCTTCACCTTATTATGCGGGGTACGTAGTTTGTTCTTCCTCTTTTATTATAAAAATAGTAGTAGTATTGGGGACAAATCGTCTACTTCTTCTCATGCTTGCCTCCGCTTTAAATTAGTATAGGGTTTAGGTTTTAAGTTAGGGATTGTAGTTAAAGTTTAAGTAATTAGGGTAAGGTCTATTTTTAGGGTGTAGGATTTATGATATAAAAAATAAGTGTTAAGGTTTAAAATTTAATTTTTTAAAAAATTTTAACAAAAACCATGGATGAAGGCATGATAAAGAGGTAAATGATTTCTACTCGTATTATTGGGTGCAAATCGTCTATCTATTCTCTCTGTCTTTATTTGTGCCTCCATTTCAAATTAGAGACTTTAGGGTTTAAAGTTTATAGTTTTAGGTTAGGAGTTTTGGTTAGGGTTCAAGGAATTAGGAGTATGGTGTATTTTTTAGAGTGTAGGGTTTAGGATTTAAGATATAAAATATAAAGGTTAGGGTTTAAAATTCAAATTTTTAAAATTTTTCAAAAGAGACAAGGAAAAGAGGTGAAAGATTTTTACTTAGTATTATTTTTGTTTTAATTAATTAAAACTAAACTATGCAGATTTGCACGTGATCTGAGATGGCGGACCGGCCTGGACATAGTTCCGGTTGACTGCAATAGCTCCGACAATTTCCTTATAACAAGAGCTGCCTTGGAAAAAGCTTATGAAAAAGCTCAGAGATCAAACATTAATGTCAAAGGCGTCATCGTAGCGAACCCTTCGAACCCTTTAGGAACGGTCCTCGACAAAGAGACAATGAGAAGCTTGGTCGGTTTCATTAACGACAAGAACATCCACCTCGTCTGCGACGAGATCTACGCCGCCACCACGTTCAGCTCTCCTTGGTTCATCAGCATCGCCGAGATCATACAGGACATGGATTGCAACCGTGATTTGATTCACATCGTTTACAGCTTATCCAAGGACATGGGGTTCCCCAGCTTTCGTGTCGGCATCATTTACTCTTTCAACGATGATGTTATGAATTGTGCCCGAAAGATGTCGAGTTTCGGACTGGTTTCGTCTCAGACACAGTTCCTGCTGGCGGCGATGCTTAATGACAAGGAGTTTGTCAGGAATTTCTTTACGGAGATTTCGAAGAGGTTGGCTAAAAGACACCGTTTGTTCACTACAGGACTCGAATGAGTCGGGATTTCAAGCTTAAAAAGCAATGCCGGTTTGTTCTTCTGGATGGACATGCGACAACTCCTTAAAGAACAAACTGTGGAAGCCGAGTTAGATCTCTAGCGCGTGATTATTAACAAAGTGAAACTCAACGTCTCTCCGGGCTCTTCTTTCCAATGCTCTGAGCCTGGTTTGTTCCAAGTCTGCTTCGCAAACATGGACGACGAGAAGGTCCATGTAGCACTCGAGAGAATCCGAGAATTTGTGCTTCAAGGAAAGGAAGAAGATGTATCATTATCAGAGATGTCTAAGCATCATCGAAAGCAAAACCTTCACCTCAGCTTCTCTTCATCTAAGTTATACGACGAAAGTCTCGTATCTCCGGCGCACATGATTTCACCTCATTCCCCTATTCCTCGCTCGCCTCTCGTTCGAGCGAGGACTTGAATCAAACCCCAACAATCATAACATACATAGCATTGCAGGCATGCCTAATAACGTTTAGCTAGTGATTATAATTCGTTTTTAGAAGATTAGTATGGTTCAGATTGATTTAGTTCATTACTAGTATCTTTTAGTCTGAGGCCAATCTTTTTCTTTTACTCTTTCATTTTCTTCCCACATTAAGGCCTATGCTGCTAAGCACTGTTTTGTGGGAGATCAGTGTGTGTTTGCGGAAAAATTATTATATGAAACCGTTCCACCATCTAGGATATGGTCCCAATTGATTAAATTAAGACATGTCATATATTTTTTTTCATATTATATTTACACATAAACATTATTCAAATCATCCAATTTAATGTTTTTATTTAAAAAAGGAAAAAAATATTACCAAAGATTTTTTGTGTCATCTTTCTCTTTGTTTTTTAATTTTTTTTCAATTATTTTTTTATAGATTTAGGGTTTAGTGTTTGGAGTTTAGGGGTTATGTTTAGGGGTTAGGGGTTAGAGTTTAGGGTTATAGGTTAGGGTTTATGTTTAGGGTTTAGGATTTATATTTAAAGTTAGGGTTTAGGGTTAGGTTTTATGGTGGGTTTAGGTTTAGGGTTAAAGTTAAGATTTAGGGTTAGGGGGTCATGGTTTAGGTTTTAGGGTTAAGGTTATGGGTTATGGGTTATGAGTTATGGGTCATGGTTTAAGGTTTAGGGTTTAAGGTTTAGAGTTTAGGGTTAGGGTTAAGGTTAAGGTTCAGGGTTTAGGGTTAGAATTATAGTTTAGGGTTTAGGGTTAGGGTTAGGGGTTAGGGTTTAGAAAAAATAATTAAAAAATTGAATATTAAAGAGAAAGACAACATAAAAAATCTTTGATAATATTTTTTCCTTTTTTAAATTAAAAACATTAATATGGATAATTTAGATGATGCTTATGTGTGATAGAATGGTTCATGTAATAATTTTTCGTGTTTGTGGTATTAATAAATTGTATGTTTGATTCTTACCATACTTGGAACCTTAATTTGTACCTAGAAGTTGAGAGTTTATTAGGTGAACCTTGTTCACCACGTCATCCATGGTCTAAGTAATCAGGACTGTTGATCTTTAAATAACTACCTAATAACTAACTACCTACTAAGTATATGTAGGAAAGAGGTGATGATTCACTTGAAAAAAATTAAAATCAACGGTCCTAATTAATTGGGACAATGGATGACGTAGTAAATAGGGTTTACCTAATAATTTTTCCGAGGTGTTTGATCTTTTCAATTATTTCTTTTAGTAATTTATGACATGTGGACTATAAAACAAAATGGAGTACATGCAGAAGGTAGTCTATACGCTGTATATGTCCCAACCACTCCATTAAATTGACAAGGTTTCATGTGATATCCAGAAGGCAAAATGTTTCATGACAAACAGAAATAGGTAAACCACCATAAAACATTTTTTAATCGTAAGTATTTGATTCGTTTAGGGATGGGCATGGGTCGGGTCGAATTTTCGGCCCACCCGCACTCGACCCGAAAAATCACACCCTTCACCCTCTACCCAACCCAACCCGGGTTTAGGGTGAAAAAATCCGACTCAACCCAACCCGATTTTTAAGCTTTAAAATCCGACCCGACCCGAATCATTAAAAAATTAAAATTTTAGGGGCTAAATTGTAAAAAATAAATTTTAGGGATCTAATTGTAAGATTATTTAATTTTACTGACCTAATTGTAAAAAAATAATTTTAGTTATCTAATTGTATAAAATATATATAAAGAGGGATCATTATTGTAAATATCCCTAAAATATATGGGAAAATTACACTATTAGTCCCGGGTCGGGTCGAATTTTTTACACCCTAAACCCGAACCCGACCTAACCCGAGACCTCCCTTAAAAAAACCCGACCCGACCCGAACCCGAATTTTTCACCAAAAAATCTGACCCGATCGGATCGGGTCGGGTTGGAACCCGTCGGGTTCGGGTTCCGTGCCCATCCGTAGATTCATTTCATTGATCAACTAATTCAAATCAGATTTTTATAAAAATTCATTATAACAACGATTTCAAATCAATTTTCTTCATTTATAATATCATAATACAAATTTCTAACCTTATCTAACACCTAATCTTGCTAAACCAACAACGTGATTATAAAAAACACCTTTGATACGTTTTATGTGAAATACGGGATCATTAAAACCTTATTGTCTTGTTTTAGGTTTTCCCTGTTGTTCCACGCATTGAGGAGACGTTTCTATATTAATGGAAGAAAACCTAGTTCTTGTTCTCTAAACTAAATCTCAAATATAAAAAAATGATTATACACAAACTTTTAAGCCAGTTTAGGGATTAGATATAAACTATTAACTCAAATGATTGCAACATCTTCAAAATACATGCTTCCCCTCAATTAAAACTATTTTAAAAAAATTAGATAAAAAAAGACTTATTTTAGATCGAATCTTTAAATTCTTTCTTGTATGTAGATTGTACTAGCAAATATTAATCAAGTATAATTAAATTCGTCTATAGACCATGGTGAGAGTTTCTTATATGGTAATTTTTTCTGTGAAATAAATTTTATGAGCAGAGGGAAAGAAAAGAATTTAATTTTTAAATATTTATTTTTTATAGAAAAACTAAAAAGACAATGCTATCTAATATTATATTAATATAATTTTATAATTTTTTTGAATCAACTACAGTGGTTATAAGTAATATATATTTTATAATATACTCTTGATTAGTAAATATTGATCCTTTAATCATGTTACAAATACCGATACTCGAATCTAGTAAGAAGCTGGTAAGAGGGGTTGATACCATGTATTGGAGTATTGATCAGCTTAAGGAAGGGAAGCAACACGCAAGTTTGCTCGCTCACAGACAGCTCAAAATGAAAGCAAACGAAGCAGCTCAGATGCTTCTGGAAGTTAGTTTCAACCAACCCTCAACAACCTTCAGGTTTGTAGTTAATAGCCGAGTTGGTTATTAACCATCTTGACCTCTCCATAATGTCAAGATGGTGACCATAACTCAGGTTATATAAACCCCTTAGGGGCACTGACGTAAATACCCTCTTTGGCCAACATCATAACCATCTTTTTCCTTTTTCGTCTCTTCTTTATTTTACATCTAATATAGTTTTAATATGGTATCAGTCGCCATCAACAGATCTTGAGGTGCTTCTACTCTATCGTCTGTACCTACTAAAGAATCTTTTGTTTCTTGTTTCGTTTTTTTTTCATCTCTTTTTCGTGCTTCCTCTTGTTTTCTCTCCGGTGGACAATATTGGTGCTCTTGATGGTTTGCAGTCTGAAAATACCAATGCGACGCAAATCGACTCCATACCTAAAGATCTATTGTTTGCAAACAAACAGGTCAGTATTCGACTCGATGAATATAATTTCTTGCTTTGAAAACAAGTTCTCTTGATGGTAAGGGGCTATGAGTTAGAACATTATCTGGATAAAGATACTCTTCTCCTACCAAAGTATGTCACTAGCTCGTCAGTCCAGTTAACCTTAACCCAGCTTATAGACGGTTCAAGAAAGAAGAAAATGCCTTAACATTTTGGCTTCTATCCACAATGACCCCTAGTGTTCTTCCACAACTTGAAAGGGCTGACACGACTGCGTCCAACTAGTCCTCAATTGTTACATTGTTCTTTGAGTTTTCTACAACCAAAGAGATGAATCTACATTGTAGATTGAGGGCTTTAAGGAAGGGATCCATGTCTATCCGTGAATATACCACATAGATTAAAGAAATTTGTGATGTGTTAGCTTCTTGTGGATGTTCAGTAGCAAAAATCGAGCAAGTCGCAACAGTCCTCAATGGTTTACCAATTGAATATTAACCATTTGTGGCAGATCTAACCATGAGTCGAAAGCCTTCCTCTCTAAACTTAGTGACGTCAACCATATGTGATGCTAAAAGAAGACTTCTTGATCAATCACGAGTGTTAGTAGGCATTAATTTCACTCAGTTTCCTTCTAATAAGCAACACTACATACCCAGAGGTGGGTTTCAACCTCAGTCTAGTTTCAATCGATCACGAGGGTCGTCTGTATCAAGAGGAAGTAGGTTCCGTGGTAGATCCCAACCACAATGTCAATTATGTGGCAAGTTAGGCCACCTGGTTGATCGTTGCTGGTAAAGGTTTGATCAGAACTTCAAACCATACTCCTCCAACTAGGATGAGGGGACTATAAAAGTTCAGGCAAATATGTGTCACTACGCACCTAAAAACTGATGTCCAATGTTACGATCCATTTGTTATTTTAGATGCTTTAGCTCCTATTCCTGAAGTCACTAATGATACAGCTCAAGTTAATTCTCTGGTTGTCAAGGGCATCCTCTCTACTGAAGAAAAATGGTTCCCTGACTTAGGAGCTATGTCGCGTGTCAAAAGTGTGCGTTTAGTGCAAGTGGACACATCGCAAGTAATAAGTGATAAGTATTTTATCGAGTTATCGTCTCTTCAGGGACCGGTATACTTAATATGCTTTCTTCACCTTCTTGTTCTGTAGAAAAATAAAAACACAAGTGAGTTGATTTGATTTATCGAAACTAAAATAACTAAATAAAAATAAAGGATTGAAATAGTAGAGAGAGATGGGCTAGGATCCAGTTGCATCGTATTATGGATTTGATTGACTTGTCTCTGTCCAATGCAATCGTATATCACTGCCTCGGCAGCACTGCAGTTTATTGCCTTGGCAGCGACAATACTGTCTGCCGCGGCAATCCCTTGCTCGTGGGCAGACTTTGCCAAAGTTCGGCAAATTGTCCTTGGATGACTCCGCTTATCCCTAAGTCAGAGTGTTGTTGATGACTAGTCCTTGATGATACCTCCCGGCGTGAACCAATTATACTCACCAACCAATCTCACACTTCTTTTAGCCGCTGAAACTCTTAACCTATCCCTAGGCCGAGTTAGTATTTCGCGATTGAAACACCGTACTTACCCCTTTCGTGAATCTAAGTCTCCTGAGCTTAGATAAATGGATGATTCACAATATCCTCTCCCGAGCTCAATTGTGAAAACAAGGAATAACAAAGGATAAGCAAACCTTGATAACTTTATTGCATTGAATCAAAGACAAGGTACAATCTCCTCTCACAAATACTCGACAACCTTCACCTAATCCCTAAGAAGGTTTAGAACATAGTGGAGAGGAAAGAAACAAGAATAGAAATCGGCTCTCTCCCTAGGTATTCCGTATATTGTACATTGGGTGGCTAGGTCTTTATATAGGCTAGACCTAGGGCAAACCTTTCCTAAGTAGAATACAACTTGGAGTAGGGAACAAGTCAAGTACATAATATATTTCAAAGTTTATATTCGGCTAAGGGGCTTTCCCGCATGGTCTTCCTTTGGGCTTTTCCTTGTGCTAGCCAGCTCCGATCCATGGGCTTCAAGTCCGGACACGTTCCTTGGATTTTTGTCTTTCCATCGCCTACAGTCTTGCTTCCTGTCTTTCTGCTGCTGCCTCGGCATCAGGTCCTGCCTCGGCCTTGTCCTTGCCGCGGCACTGGTTCTCCTGCACAGATATGAAAACGCAGTAAAACATGCATTTTTCTGTAAGTATTATCTATATAAGTATAACTTCTAAATATATCACATTAAGTTCATGCATTGGTCCAAGTGGGTGTATATTTGGTGATTAATGCCCATAAAAGGAGTAAAAAGTGATAGTGTGTTGAGCACTTATCACACCCCCAAACTCGAACTATTGCTTGTCCTCAAGCAATGCAAACCATCAATTTGCCGAACTCTACTCTCTCTTGGTCTTACATATCCATCTATTCTCCCCACCATAACTAGGCCTATTCTTAAGCCTTAACCATTCGGTTACTCAAGGGTTTACCTAGAAACAAACTATATGAATTGTGAGTGTGTGCGTTTTTGTGGACAAGTTGATTAAAGGCTTTCTTAGATAAACTCTAAGTTCAAGACAAATAGACATCGGTTAAGTGTTCTCTTCTTTTTCAAACCCCAAATCTTGAGCCGGTTTCGGGCACCTCAAAAACTTGTGTTTTTCTTTTCACTAAATTCCTTCTTTCTTTTTACTATTCTTTAAAACATACTAGAGCCAATTTCGGGCACCTCTAGCATGAAGAAGAGACTTTCTAGAGCCAGTGGTAGGCACCTCTAGTTACTTTCCAAAAATCTAATTCTTTATCACCTAAGTTCATTAAAAGAATTCCTATAATCCAACAAGTCCCAAAAGTGTTTAAAGTTTAAAGTTTTTTCTATAGTAAGCTTCTAAGTTTTCTTCCTTAAGCATCCTAAGGTTAAGCCTTCTTAGCAGAACCTAAACATGGTAAGGAGAAAGATTTCTATAGCCTTAAAGAATAAACTAAGGCAATACTGATGATGAGCAGTGCAAAAGTGTAAGCAGATAATTTCAGTAAGGCGGGGAGCATAAAAATTTTAAAAAAAATATCACTGGAATACTCCTTTTTTGGCAAGGCCGCGGCAGTAGATTGTTGCCTTGGCAGTGAATCTGCACCCCCAAACTCAAACCAAGCATTGTCCTCAATGCTTTATATTTGAAGAAATAAACGGCAAAACAAAATATGAATCATAAGCAGCAAGTAAAAACAGTAAAAGCAATTAATATTGAATTAAGGACAAAGAAATTTAAAGCGACTCCGAAGAGCTACTTGTAACAATTTTCCTCCGTGGCCTTGATGCCAAAATGCTTTGTCCTTGGTAAAGGCGATGGTTGCGTCTTTGCTTGCCGGGGCGGTTGGATTCGAGTGGGTGGTGTCCTTTGCATCGGGGCTTCTACCTCCTCTCCTTCTTCGACATCCGCATCTCTTCGGTTAGCATCACTTTCGTTCCTCCTCCCATCGCAGTTGCTCCTCTAGTGTGGTGTGTGCTTGGGCCGACGGCAGTGGAGCTTTGGTGCACATAGGCATCTATCTCGGCGGATAGACTGCCCATGATAATTGGTGATCGGGGTGGAGTGCTGAAAACGGCCCTTCGCTTGGATGGCCTTCTGCTGACAGACGAGGCCGCAGCAGAATCTGCCGCCCTAGATGGGCCGATAGCCTGGTATTGAGGCTGAGGGTCTGCATGGAAGAACGACCTTGGTCCTCCCGGGGCTGGTGTAGTCTCAGTGTAAGGTGCGGCGGTGACGAACATGTTGCTTGGGAACTCCGGGAATTGTACTCCTTGGTCCGGGAAGACGTGCAGCATCATCTGGGCTAGAGTGCCATTGAAGTCCCTTTGGTACTCCATGTAACGTTGTTGTCGAAGATCCATTGCTGCCATTCATTGCAAGATTTCTTGGTACGGGTCTGCTGCGGAAGAGGTGTGGGCAGTATCAGGCATGTCTGCCGTGTACTGGTCCCCGACAGCAGTATCGGCAGTGAACTGTTGCGGCGTTGCTTGGACAGGCTCTGCTTGCATGATTTGCATGACTTTGTGGCAGAAGTCCCTGGTCCATCCTCGTCTTGGGGGCGTGTATTCATCTGTTTCTTCGATGGGTACACCTGCAGAAACACATAAACCCGTAATCAAGCAAGGGAAATACAATGGTCCTCTATCTTTCTTACCGCAATCGTGAACTTCCCGTAGGATGATTTCTCCAACGTTGATGGTCCTCTTGTTGATGATGGATTGGATAAGCACCAATCTCTTGCGATCCACCGTGCTATTGTGTGATGTTGGGATGAGGCATCGTTTGACGAAGGTATTCCACATCTTGGCCTCCGGTTTTAGACTTTGTCTTGTTACGGATCCTCGATGGGTACCAGTTTCCCATGGGGTGTTCCCGTAACAAAGATCGTCTTTAATGAGTTCATAGTCCTCGGCAGTGATATCTTCCAAGAATTCGGCATGGATATCACTGTCTGGGGTGAGGCTGTAGAAGTTGTTAATTGTTTTGGCATCGAGCTGGACTGGTCTGCCGCGGCAGTGAACGAATAGGGAGTCTTTGCTGGGCCCATGAGCGTAGAACTCCCGCACGATCGTGGCGTTCGCCTGGGCAGGTTGCAGACAGAAAATTTCCCAATTCTGGTACTTAATTCTGTCATATAGGTAGTGCTTAATGCCGTAGTTCTCTTCGTCCGCATGCTGGAAACCTTGCTCTTCCCAAAGTTGCCTAGCGATGAAAGATCGGTTGAATCGATCTTCAACGTTGGCTGGGGCAAATCTTTTGTATGTTGCCATCAAGATAAAGAGATGTGAGTTCTTGGAGGTTTTTCTTGAAGAGAATCTGGAGATTTTACAAGAATTAGTAGGCAGAGAGTAATGTGAGAGAGAGATTGTTATGAATACTAAAGAAAACAAGAAAGTAAGAGTGAATAGTTCAAGAGGAAGGAGTTTCTTATATAGGCCTCGGCCTTGTGACCGTTGAAGCCACTAGCCGTTTGTAACCGTTTCCTTTTTCTGTCGTTTCCTTTTTCTGCCGCGGTAGGAATCTCGGCACACTAGCTGTTACATTGTTCTGCCCGTTGGGACTGCTGCGGCCCTGACACTATTTTATTGCCTCGGCAGAGTTCCTGCTGTGAACTACTTTTCCCTTATTCTTGCTTATTAACCTAAAAAAAATAAAACACACGAGAGAGAAAATACTTAATGCAAAAATAATTAAAAAAAACTAAAAATAAACTACTAACCCTAATATAATAATAAATAAAAAGGGGAGAGGTCATGTTACTGGTGGAGAGCATGCAAATGCATCTCCCAAAATTATTCTCTCCCTTAGGCGCAAATTGTGAATCGGTTGTGGGCCACTCATTTTTGTTGTCTATCCATCCACCTTGGGCTTAATCTTCTTGCCGAATATTCTGCCGAGCAGACTGCCCAGGCAGGATATCTTATTATCTACTATGTGGATGGCCTTGCACTCCTCTGAATCATCATATTTTTTTAAGTTGTGGAATGCGTTGAGTTTGACTTGTTGGTCATTGACCCGCATTGTCAACTCTCCTTTTTCCACGTCAATTAATGTACGTCCGGTTGCAAGGAAAGGTCTCCCAAGGATGATCGGTGCATTGTCATCTGCTTCACAATCGAGGACAAGGAAGTCGGCAGGAAAAATAAACTTGTCAACTCTTACCAGTATGTCCTCGATTTTGCCTTCAGGTTGCACATAGGATCTATCCGCTAGTTGGAGCATCACTGTTGTAGGCTTCGGCCTTCCAATTCCAAGCTTTTGAAAAACTGATTTGGGCATGAGGTTTATGCTTGCTCCAAGGTCGCATAGGGCCTTACCTTCATAACTCTTTCCTATCGCACAAGGTATAGTAAAGCAACCAGGATCTTTTAATTTTGGTGGCATGCGGTTATGCAGCATTGCCATGCATCCCTCGGTAGCAGCCACTGTCTCAAACTCACCTATTCGTTTTCTCTTTGACACCATGTCCTTTAGGAACTTGTCATAGTTCGGCATTTGTTCAATAGCTTCAACGAAAGGTATGTTGATGTGGACTTGCTTCAAGATGTCGAGGAACTTCTTGAATTGTTGGTCCTGTTTTTACTTTTTTAACCTTTGTGGGAAAGGTGGTGGTGGTCTCATCTCATCCAGGGTTTCTTTAGTTTGAACTTTTATACTTGGCACCACTGGAATTATTGCTGCCTCGGCAGGCTGCTCAGGAGCTGCAGTGCTCTCTGCCGGGGCAGTGTTGTCGACTTCAGTTTGCTCGGCCTTTTCTTTTACTTGATCCGCTGATTGAATTTGGCTCTCTGGGATCTTTTCCTTCAACTTTAGACCACTCCTAGTAGTGTTTGCCTTGCATTGTTCATGGCTCATTACCTTAGCAACTTCAGTATTGCTAGGTAGGCCTCCTTGTGGTCTAGTGTTTATGCATTGAGCAAACTGCCCAACCTGAGTTTCCAGCGTTTTTATGGCCGCTTCTTGATTTTGCAGCCTCATCTCAGTTCTATTCATGAAGGCATCTGTCCTTTTGATGAAATTACTATTTTTTGCCATGTATGAATCAGTTTTCATCATGAAGGCTTTTAGCGTGTTCTCCAATGAACTTACCGATTGCTGTTGCATCTGCTGCGGCGGCAATGACTACTGGGCTTGCTGCTGCGGCATCGGTTGCTGAAATCCCGAAGGTTGGATGATTGGATTTAAGGCATTGTTTGGATTACTCCATGATAGGTTTGGATGCCTCTTCCATGAGGGGTTGTATGTGTTGGACATCACATTGTTGCGGTTGTAGTTCCCAACATACATAAAAATTAAAATAGTATTCAGAAAAATTATTAAATAATTAATAATTTTAAATGCTGAAAAGTTAAACGTTTATAAATATAAAGTTCAACCCATAAATATTAAACATTAATAATTCAGAAAAATCCAAGTAAAAGTCCCAAGTCCTTATTACAAAAATAATATCCAATAAAAGTTTATAATCCGGAAATAAAATGGTAAAACATACGATATTATTAAACTGAATCAGTATCCTCCAAGTACCGTACGTAAACTAGGTCCGAGATCTGAAACAGGAAACTGAAAGGGTGTAAGCTAGGGAGCCTAGTGTGTCTCTAGTGTGCAAATAAACAATATCAGATAACAGAATAGAGCAGATGATAATGTATGCTTGAAATGCACCCAACACCGAACACCATCAGAAGAGTAAGTTCCCCCCTGAACCACTCTAACTCCATCACACCAACAAAAGTGGAACTCGACCCGTAGGTAGAGCCACTGAACAGAAGTGGTATATTATAGAACCACTGAACAGAAGTGAATTAATCACTAACTTCCTCCGTACAGAAATATTCAACCATATGCAATGTTAAGTGCAGATATAAAATCAGAACGCATGCCTAATAATTTAACAGGAGTCATACATGACAAATTCAGAATCAGAAATATGATGTCAGGATGATGCATGATCATATGGAATTTAACAAAAATTTACACACATGGAATAACAGAATTAACGGAATTAACAGAAGAGAACAAACCTGAAGCAGAAGACTCAACGACGATATTGACGTCGACTGGACTCGGCTCTACCACCAGAATGAGCTGGTGTAGAACCTACGAATAATAAATACATTAGACACCCTACTATGCCACTATATCGAAAAATACACTAAACAGAATTAAACAGATACTCACGTGCAGGTCCCGAGTGCTGATGAACGGGTGGTCGTCCAGGAGGAGAAGGAGGTAGGTGCTCGGGGTCGGAATTGATCCTCAAAAGAAAAAGGGTAAACCACAGGATAAGGCCTAAAGTTTTAAAACTCTTCAAAAGTATCCTCAAACTTTTAGAAATTGCTAAAAGATCACCAAAAATCCCCAAATTCTAGGGTTTTCAGATTAGGGATTTAAGGTTTAATTTGGGGAAAATTTTGGGTTATGACAACTCTTCCCCCCTTACAGAAATTTCGTCCTCGAAATTTACTTGGATCAAAAAGATGTGGATACTGAGCTTTGATAACAGACTTGGGCTCCCACGTAGCCTCATCCAAACCTCGATTACGCCAGAGAACCTTAACCATCTTAATGGTTTTCTTCCGAAGGACTTTCTGGTCCTGAGCAATAATCTCAATTGGTTCTTCTTCATAACATAAATCTGGACGGATTTCAAACTCCTCAATAGGCAAAACATGAGACGGATCAGCTCGATAGCGTCTCAGTACAGAAACATGGAAGACATCATGGATACGCTTGAGCTCTGGTGTTAACTCAAGCTAATAAGCTACAGGCCCAACCCGTCTGATGATACGATAAGGTCCAATATAACGGGGACTAAGTTTACCCTTACGGCCAAAACGGAGTACCTTCCTCCACGGAGATACTTTCAGGAAAACCTCATTACCAACCTCAAACTCGAGATCCTTACGCCTCAAATCCGCATAAGATTTCTGTCTATCAAAAGCGGCCTTAAGCCTATCCCGAATCAACCTGACAGTCTCCTCAGCCTCATGAACAAGATCTGGACCCAACAAACGGTGCTCATTAAGCTCAGTCCAACCAATAGGGGTGCGACACTTACGCCTGTACAAAGCCTCATAAGGTGCCATCTTAATACTGGCCTGATAATTGTTATTATACGCGAACTCTGCTAATGGTAAGAAATCCTCCCAACTACCTCTGAAATCCAGTATACAACCTCTCAACATATCCTCGAGGATCTGAATCACCCGCTCAGACTGACCATCTGTCTGAGGGTGATAAGCAGTACTAAAATTTAACCGAGTACCCAGAGTAGAGTGCAGAGAACCCTAGAACTTAGATGTGAACCTCGGATCCCGATCAGATATAATAGACAGAGGCACCCCGTGTAACCGAACAATCTCAGAGATGTATAACCGGGCCAACTTACTCAGAGGGTAAGTAGTCTTAACCGGAATGAAGTGCGCACACTTGGTTAACCGATCAACAATGACCCAAACAGAATCCTTCTTTGACAGAGTCAAAGGTAAACCGCTGACAAAATCCATGGTCACACGCTCCCATTTCCACTGAGGGATCTCAATATGCTGCAAAAGCCCATACGGACGCTGATGTTCTGCTTTGACTTTCTAGCAAGTCAAGCACTTAGATACAAAACTGACCATATCTCGCTTGAGACCCTTCCACCAGTATTTTTCCCGAAGATTCTTGTACATCTTATCACCACTAGGATGCATAGAATACGGACTGTCATGGGCTTCCCGAAGGATAACTTGTTTCAGATCAGAGTTCCTTGGAACACAATATCGACCCCGGAAACATAAAACTCCGTCCTGATCCAAAGAAAAGTCCTGTGAAGTTCCCTCATTGACCTCAACAATACGGTGTGCCAAGAAAGGGTCATTGGGCTATTCAGCCCGAATATCATATATCAAGGTAGGAATCAAACGGAGCTCAGCCAACAAACTACCATCCTCAAACAAACTTAGCCGAGCAAACAGAGCTCTCAGATTAGAAATGGCATTGCGACTCAGAGCATCCGCAACGACATTAGCTTTACCGGGATGGTAATCAATCTCACAGTCATAATCCTTCAGAAGCTCCAACCATCGTCGTTGTCTCAAGTTGAGCTCCTTCTGAGTGAGGAGGTATTTCAGACTCTTATGATCTGTGAAGATGTAAAACTTCTCACCATAAAGATAATGTCTCCAGATTTTCAAAGCAAAGATCACCGCTGCTAACTCCAGATCGTGGGTAGGATAGTTACACTCATGCGGTTTCAACTGACGAGAAGCATAAGCCACTACCTTCCCGTCCTGCATCAGAACACATCCCAAACCGGTGTACGAGGCATCACTGTAAACTATATAGGGTTTCCCTGACTCGGGCTGTATCAGAACCGGCGTCTGTGTCAAAACTGATTTGAGTTTCTCAAAGCTCCCCTACTGAGCCTCAGACCAGATAAACGAAACATCTTTTTTCAGAAGTTTTGTCAACGGAGCAGCAATAGAAGAAAAACCCTCAACAAACCTCCGATAATAACGAGCTAAACCCAGAAAGCTTCGGATCTCCGCTACATTCTTAGGTTGTTTCCATTCCATAATAGCTTCAATTTTCTTCGGGTCAACCTGGATACCCTTAGCTGAAACAACGTGACCCAGGAATACAACCTCGGATAACCAGAACTCACATTTGCTGAACTTTGCATAAAGTTGTTTCTCTCTCAGAGTCTGCAAAACAATACGGAGATGCCGCTCATGCTCAGCCTCAGACTTAGAATAGACCAGGATATCATCTATGAAGACCACAACAAACTGATCCAGGTAAGGTCGAAACACCCTGTTCATCATGTCCATAAATGCAGCAGGGGCATTAGTAAGACCGAAGGGCATAACTAGAAACTCGTAGTGACCATAACGAGTCCGGAAAGCTATTTTGAACACATCAGAATCCTTAACCTTGAGCTGGTAGTAACCAGATCTCAGGTCTATCTTAGAAAACACAGAGGCTCCTCGGAATTGGTCAAACAGGTCATCAATGTGGGGCAGAGGATACTTGTTTTTAACCGTTAACTTGTTCAATTTTCGGTAGTCGATACAGAGACGAAGTGACCCGTCTTTCTTTTTAACAAACAGAACTGGAGCTCCCCACGGAGAAACACTGGGTCGAATGAAACCTCGATCCAGAAGTTCCTGTAGTTGAACTTTGAGCTCCTTAAGCTCCTTCGGAGCCATCCGATACGGTGTATAGACACTAGAGTAGTCCCCAGAAGTAACTCAATACCAAGCTCCACCTCCTCCCTCTTAGGGGGTACACCCGGTAATTCTTCTGGAAAAACATTCGGAAACTCACAAACCACTCGGATCTTATCCATCCCAGAATCAGATTGCCTTGGATCAAGAATATAGGCAAGATAGGCCACAGATCCTTTCCTGATCATCTTCTTGGCTTTCAGAGCAGAGACAAGATTGAAAAAAAAACCTCTACGCTCATCGATAAAGGTTACCTCACGGTCATCAGAATTCCTCAGAGTTACGCTCTTACGCTCATAGTCCAGAGTGACTCGGTGAGCAGACAACCAATCCATTCCCAGAATCAGATCAAACTCCCCGAATGGTAGCTCCATCAGATTAGCCGGAAAGATTTCCCCATGAACCTCAAGAAGACAATTCTTATAAACCTTGGTAACCTCCACAGGGTTACCTAAAGGAGTATAAACAGAAACAGAGCTACCCACATCCTCAACAGGAATTTCCAAATAACCCGATATAGAACTAGAAACATAGGAGTGTGTAGACCCATTATCAAGCAGTGCAAATAAAGAGATAGCATGAACAAAAAAAGTACCAGCAATAACATCTGGCTCATCTCGGTACTCATGCCTCCTCGTAGCATAAACCAAGCCGGGTTGGGATCCCCCTGATCTGGCAGCTCCTCTAAACTGACTAGGTCTGCCTCTACTACCAGTACCAGATGCAGTAGGTCTACCCTGACCTCTTCCCCCAGCTGGGGCCTGAACTGATGCCTGAGATTGCCCCTGAGTATAACCAGACTGTGGAGACACTGGACAGTCCTTGAGACGATGATCAAAAGAACCACATCGGAAGCAATTCCCTCTCCTCATCCGACACTCTCTAGAATTCCATTTATTACAGAAGGAACACTGAGGCAAGGCTCGAGTACTAGTGGATCTAGTTCCACTAGCAGCAGGAACAACAAAAGTAACTGGTCTAGATCGTGCAGAACTCTGTGGCTCAAACTCATCACGACCCCTTTTCCGAGACTGAAAACCCTGACTGTGCTGAGCAGGTGTCGCAGGCTTTCGTCTACCTCTATCCTGAACCTGAAACTCCAGCTAAACACTCAAGCTCTCGTTACGCTCGGCTGTCCTGGCACGCCGAGTAATCATCTTATATTCCGTGTCGTGGTGAGTGGCAACTGCAATCTTCAACGGTACCCGGAGTCCCTTCAGAAATTGATCACACTTCTGTTTCTCAGTAGTAACAATACCAGGAGTATACTGGAGCAGACGGATGAACTCAATCTCATAATCATTAACAGACATATCGTTCTGTTGCAGGTTCAGGAAATCCTCACGGCATTTAGCTAAATACTCTGGACCCACATACCGATCCTCAAATGCCTGCCTGAAAAACTCCTAGTCAATCTTATCCGAAGCAGTCACTCTTTCCTCTGCCTCCCACCAGTTCAGGGCCTCTCCCTGAAGCAAAGAAACAGCTGCCCTCAGTTTCCTATTAGAGGGATAATCCATCTCTAGAAACAAACGCTGGAGCTTCTTCAGCCAGTACTCTGCATCAGCTGGGTCTGTACCAGTCTTACCATCGAACATGGTCATCACAACAGCCAGAAACTCGGTAGATATGGGTTTCCTAGCACCCTCATTCTGCCTCAAGTATCTGAGCAGCTCTCTCTGCATGGTCACGGAGTCCAAACCAACAGTCTCACTATCCCCAAAAACAAACGGTCCCTCACTCTGAACCGGCTGATCTACCTCGGCTTGCTGAGCCTCGGTCTGAAGCTCAGGTAAATCCTCTCCTCCTATGTCATAAACCAGACTCTGATCCTGTGGCGGGTCCATAGGAGGCGAAACATCACTAGAAGATCCAGCAGAACGACCACGACCTCTACCGGTCGCTAAACGTGTACTTCGACGCGGCTCTGATACCATTAAATGTAACCCCTAAAATTTAAGTAATTTCTTAGATTAAAAGTGTGGGTTTACGTTACTGAAACTTGATTTGCAAGTTAGGGTTTTTATAAAAATTAAAATAGTATTCAGAAAAATTATTAAATAATTATTAATTTTAAATGCTGAAAAGTTAAACATTTATAAATATAAAGTTCAACCCATAAATATTAAACATTAATAATTCAGAAAAATTCAAGTAAAAGTCACAAGTCCTTATTACAAAAATAATATCCAATAAAAGTTTATAATCCGTAAATAAAACGGTAAAACATACGATATTATTAAACTGAATCAGTATCCTCCAAGTACCGTATAGGTCCGAGATCTGAAACAAGAAACTGAAAGGGTGTAAGCTAAGGAGCCTAGTGTGTAGTAGAGTATCTACAGAAGGACAGACAGAATTCTACATTAGAATCGGTACTTGGAGAATTATTCAAAATATTTCAGATAATTCAAAATACGAGTCAAAACAAAATTCCAGATTTACAGATAAAATCATCAAAATTATTTTCAAATCAAAACTCATTTTGGACCTCACAGTCCGAGGGTTGAACCGGGCTCTGATACAAATAAATGTAACCCCTAAAATTTACCTAATTTCTTAGGTTAAAAGTTAGGGTTTACGTTACTGAAACTTGATTTGCAAGTTAGGGTTTTTATAAAAATTAAAATAGTATTCAGAAAAATTATTAAATAATTAATAATTTTAAATGCTGAAAAGTTAAACGTTTATAAATATAAAGTTCAACCCATAAATATTAAACATTAATAATTCAGAAAAATCCAAGTAAAAGTCCCAAGTCCTTATTAAAAAAATAATATCCAATAAAAGTTTATAATCCGGAAATAAAACGATAAAACATACAATATTATTAAACTGAATCAGTATCCTCCAAGTACCGTATGTAAACTAGGTCCGAGATCTAAAACAGGAAACTGAAAGGGTGTAAGCTAGGGAGCCTAGTGTGTCTCTAGTATGCAGATAAACAATATCAGATAACAGAATAGAGCAAGATGATAATGTATGCATGAAATGCACCCAACACCGAACACCATCAGAAGAGTAAGTTCCCCCCTGAACCACTCTAACTCCATCACACCAACAAAAGTGGAACTCGACCCGTAGGTAGAGCCACTGAACAGAAGTGGTATATTATAGAACCACTGAACAGATGTGAATTAATCACTAACTTCCTCCGTACAGAAATATTCAACCAGATGCAATGTTAAGTGCAGATATAAAATCAGAACGCATGCCTAATAATTTAACAGGAGTCATACATGACAAATTCAGAATCAGAAATATGATGTCAGGATGATGCATGATCATATGGAATTTAACAAAAATTTACACACATGGAATAACAGAATTAACGGAATTAACAGAAGAGAACAAACCTGAAGCAGAAGACTCAACGACGATATTGACATCGACTGGACTCGGCTCTACTCTAGAATGAGCAGGTGTAGAACCTACGAATAATAAATACATTAGACACCCTACTATGCCACTATATCGAAAAATACACTAAACAAAATTAAACAGATACTCACGTGCAGGTCCCGAGTGCTGATGAACGGGTGGTCGTCTAGGAGGAGGAGGAGGTAGGTGCTCGGGATTGAGATTGTTCCTCAAAAGAAAAAGGGTAAACCACAGGATAAGGCCTAAAGTTTTAAAAATCTTCAAAAGTATCCTCAAACTTTTAGAAATTATAAAAAGATCACCAAAAATCCCCAAATTCTAGGGTTTTTAGATTAGGGATTTAAGGTTTAATTTGGGGGGAAATTTGGGTTATGACAATATGTCCACATACATCAGCTCATAATGGTGTGGTCGAACGTAAACATAGACATATCGTTGACACCACTCTCATTCTTTTTGCACATGCTTCTGCTCCACTCAAATACTGGTCCTTTGCTTCACAATCTAATATATTTCTTATTAATAGAATACTTACTAAAACTTTGAATGGGTTGTCTCCTTATGAAGTTCTATATGGGAGGCAACCAGATTACTCCTTGCTTGTCTTTGGTTCCCAATACTTCCCTTGTTTATGAGATTACAATAGACACAAGTTTAAATTTTGATCTAAGGCATGTGTGTTCCTAGGATATTCTCCTAAGCATTATGGGTATCAATGCATAGATACCAATGGCAAAGTTTATATAGCGAGACATGTCAAGTTCAATGAACAAGTGTTTCCTTTTGCTTAACCTAACATAAAAGCTCCTCAAAGTGGTACCTTACTTTTGTTGAGTTTCCTTTCCCCAATAACTTGGGTATTGATTCTCTATCTAATGAACAAGCAACAAACAATGAAGCTTCCCACCCTCCTTTGGACACGAGTACTAGTAGGGAAGGTGATACTGATGAACCTTTACCACACTTCGAATCTGATAATGCAATACCAACAACTCAAGACATAAGCACAGACAATGTTTTTTCTCATAGGGATGTCACACCTATAGAGGATTCTCATTCTGGAAATACCACTCCACCAACCCAAGACACGAGAACAAGCATTGTCTCTTCTCATAGAGATGACACACCTATAGAAGGCCGCTTTAAATAAGCATATTCTTCCGATAATATTTTTGCAGATAATGATATTGAGAGAAGAAGTATACCTCCAGCTGAGGTTGGTCAACCTACTGTACAAGAGACCGTTTTTAATCAAAATTTGTCAAAGAATAAACATGGTATGATTATACGGAGTAAGGCTAGTATATTCAAGCCTAAGCTCTATACTATTGAAGTTCACAACACTTCCACTAGTATGCAACAAGCTTTAAATATCCCTTGATGAAGAGATACAATATATTCTGAATACTTTTTAATAACAATACTTGGGAGCTGATTTCTCTACCACCTAATCGCAAGGCAATAGACTCAAAATGGTTGTTCAGAGTTAAGCTAAACTCTGATGGGTCAGTCAATAGGTTCAAAGCCAGACTTGTAGCAAAAGGCTATTCTCAAGTATCTAAACATGATTTCTTCGAGACATTCAGCCCTGTGGTATAAATTTTCACTGTTAATATCATATTTTCTCTTTTTGTTCATAACAAATGACAGGTACATCAAGTAGATGTCAACAATACCTTCTTAAAAGGCGATCTCCTTGAAGATGTCTATATGAAACAACCAGAAGGGTTGGTTCAGTATGATACTACTGGATCTCCATTGGTATGCAAGCTGAAGAAAGCTTTGTATGGCCTCAAAAAAGCACCTAGGAATTGATTCACAAAGCTTAAAGAATTCTTGTGCAGCCTAGGTTTTTGATCCTCTAGAGCTGATACCTTATTGTCTATCTACCACAGTCAAGGTATAACCATTTACATTGTCGTTTACGTGGATGACATTTTGATGACAGGAACTTTAGAAGATCATCAAAATGTAATTAAAGCTCTTGATGATAAGTTCTCATTAAAAGACTTAGGTCTCGTACACTATTTTCTTGGTATAGAAGCCATTCATGCTGATGGTAGCATTCTTCTAAGTCAGAAGAAATTCATTGAAGAACTTCTAGCAAAAACAAACATGGCCACCTCCAAGCCAGTTGATACACCAATTGTCACCTTACCCCAAGCTTAGCAAATCTAGTGGACAACCATTTAAAAATCTTGAATTATACAAAAGCACTATAAGAGCATTATTGTATGTGTGTCACACTCGGTCGAATCTTTCCTTTGCTGTGAACAAGCTATCTTAGTACATGCAGCAGCCAACAGACAGTCATTGGTCTGCTGTTATGAGGGTCCTCAGATACTTATATGGCACTACAGATTATGGTATTTGGTTTGCTCCAAGCAATACCTTTTCAGCATCTCTTTAATCCTTTATAGATGCTGACTGGGGTAGTGATGTGGACGATTGCTGGCCAATTTCTAGATATTGTATTTTTCTTGGAGGTCATTTATTAACCTGGTGATCCAAGAAACAACGATCGGTTTCAAGGTTTACTGTTGAAGCATAATATAAAAGTCTCGCTGATGCAGCAAGTGAAGTGGTTTAGCTCCAAGACCTTCTACATGACATGTCAGTAAACTTACAGGAGTCACCAACAGTCTGGCGTGATAACACAAGCATAGTGGCAATGGAAGCCAATCTTTTTCTCCATTCTAAAACCAAACATGTTGAGTTGGACATGCATTTTGTTAGGGAAAAAGTGATGAGAAAGCAGTTTAAGGTCAATTGCATTCCTGCCATGAATCAAATTGTTGATGTTCTGACAAAGCCACTTCCAACATCCAGGTTTGGTGAGCCTCGGCAACAATTGTGTATACAAAGTACAAGTACAATTATAGTGGAAGAGATCTCGAGGGGAATAAAGTAGGGTGAATATTGAAGTATTGATCAGCTTAAGGAAGGGAAACAACACACGAGTTTGCTCGCTCACAGCCAGCGCAAAATGAAAGCAAAGGAAGTAGCTCAGATATTTCTGGAAGTTAGTTTCAACCAACCCTCAACAACCTTCAAGTTTGCAGCTAACAGCCGAGTTGATTATTAACCATCTTGACCTCTCCTTAATGTCAAGATGGTGACCATAACTTAGGCTATATAAACCCTTTAAGGGCACTGACCTAAATACACTCTTTGGCCTACATCATAACCATCTTCTTCCTTTTTCATTTCTTCTTTATTTTACATCTAATATAGCTTCAATACCATGTAGTTTGACGGTTTCTATGTAGACAAAAAAGGATGAAGGTTTAGATTTAAGGGACATGAAACTTTTCAATATCGCCTTACTTGATAAAAAGATTTGGAGGTTAATCATAAATGCAAAATTTGTGTTTTAAAGTTCTTTCTGCAAAATACTTTCCTAAAAAATTCTTAGTGCTAAGTTAAGTGATAAACTTTCTTATATTTAGAGGAGTATTTTTAACACAAAAGAAAGTCTGAAGGAGGGATTCCATTGGAGAGCTGGGATTGATAGCAAAATGAATTTTTTTTAGGATAAATGGGGAGGGGATAAACTTGTTACTTTGACAAATTCTTAGATAAATGTTGTCAATCCTGTAAAATGTAAAGAATTTATGATTTCATGTATGAATGTTTGGGATGAGAAAAAAATTCGAAAAATGTTTTCAAGTTTTGATGTTGTTGTAAATCTTGAATTGTCCTATTGCATATTTACATTCAGATTTCTTGGTTTGGGGAAATCATCAGTCCAAAGTTTATGTTACTAGGTACAGTTGGCTCATGTTCAGAAATAATGTTGTAAGGGATCCATCTCTTAAATGGAGAGTTATTGTAAAATCATCTACACTTTCAAATATAAAAACTTTTTTGGCTAGCGAATTGGTTATAAAGTTGTTCATACGGGGGAAAAACTTGTTGATGTTGATATTGGTTCAGGATTGTGTAAGCTTTGTGAGAGAGGGAAGGAATCTTTAATTCATATTCTTCGTGATTGTAGCAAAGTGAAGGATGTTTATGAGATTAATGGATTGGCTCACTGTCTTCCTAGGGGTAGTTTGATAATTGTAAAGCTTGGATGTAATCTGTTTTAGGCTTTGTTAATGCTTCACAATTCACTCTCCTCTTGATTATTTGGTGGAATTTATGGAATAAGAGGTACATAATGGAGTTTTGTACCATGCTAAGATGGTTGTTGATCATTCAAATATCCTTACTTTAGATTTTTTGCAAGCTAATGAATTGATCTCTCCTTCGGTGCCTTGTAGCAGATTTATTAGTTGAAAAGCCCCACATGCTAACTCGATTAAAATTAATGTTGATGTTGTGATTGATCAAAGCTCAGGTGTTGCTGCTATTGGTGTTGTTGTTAGAAACAAGCTTGATCTTATGGTACATAGGTGTGCTTACAAACTGCAAGGAGCTCAATCAGCTGAAGCATGTGCTTTTGCTGCTGATTTTCGAATGACAATGAGGAATGGTTGGAGAGAAGTCTTGGTAAAAGGGTATTCGATATCCATTGTTAACAAGTTTTATACTAATTAGTTGGACATGTCTGTGGTTGCTTTTTACCTAAAGGGAGGCACATCGGTTGTTGCACTGTTCCTCGATTTTTAATGTTTTTCATGTAAGTCGTGTGACTAATAGAGTAGTACATAATCTTGTTCGTTGGGCTTTATCGTTAGAGTATCCTTTTTATTTTCTTTTGATGTTCCTGCATGTATCGAACATATTGTTTTGTAAAATGTTTATGGCTAAGTAATAAAGTTATTTATTTCCTAAAATAATATTGATACTTGAATTCATGACCTCTAGAAATAATAATCATTTTCTTAACCAGTGAAGCAAAATAATTCGTACGATTTTAAGACTCTTAAATTACCTAAACTTATTTTATTTTGTTTTTTAATCTAATAGTATGATTGCTTCCTACACGTTATTATATAATTATAGTATGATTATTCTCGTACTTAAAAAATCTAAGTAAAATCCAATTTAATATTTTTAATAAATATCTATTTTTTATATTGAAATGGGTTTAAAAAATATAGTGAAGTCTAGTACACCCACACCTTTTCAAATACCACCGTCCATGTACACCACCAATAACCATAATTTTTAATCCAATCAGAAAAGGCAAATCTTCTAAAACTATCGTTATCCTATTCTTTTCATGAATAATACGATGATTCTCACTACACACTGTTTTTGAGTTTTTATATTTTTCTTCTTTTTTCTAACTATCTAAATGTGTGACACCGTGACTCAACGACTGCCATCCATACAAACGTAGAATACCGGTGTGTGAGGCCGTCTGCCTTTGATTATCTAGTAATGTGGCTAAGTTGTGACTTTTAGACAAAATACTGTGACAGATACCGGTTGGTCCACCACGTTAACCAAGAGAGCAAATTTAGATTTTATGTATCAACATAGAAGTAATTTCTCCAACGTGGGTAGACAACTTGTCCCCACCACCAACAATATGTTTGTACCCTAGTTTGATGTCTGCACCTTCAATCATTCTATTCAATAAATGACACTGAGGCACATAATAAATACATGATCTAGTGTTTAGACCTAGGGTTGGGTATTCGATCGAGTCGAGTCAAGTTGAGTCAAAAAATTTTGGGTTATTCGATTTGACACGTCCTATTTTATCATTCTAACTTTATTTGAAATTTTTTCGAGTCGAGTTTCGAATTTTTATACAAATTTAATTATAATTACTTATTTTATTATAGTTCAAAGTGATAAGGACTTCATATTTTTTGCATGTGTAAATAAGATTTTTAATATAATTTAATAAATCAATTATCATAAAAATAATATATAATATATTTATAATGATATTTTTATAGGTAATATGTTACTTCATTAAAGTACGGTCTCATTAAAAATCGGATCGAAAGTCTCATTGAAAAATAATTCAGAACAATCAATCTTGAAATGAAAGACAAATAAATGTAAAACATTCATAAAATCAAAGAAAATTGTCCATCATCAGAAATAATAATATAGATACATTTCGATTTCAAACAATTGAGATTATATTATAAACTTTTCAAAATTCAGGGACAAAAATGTGAACTTACCAAAATTTAGGGACTTAACTAAAACTTTTAACAGTTAGTACTATATAGATTTGGTTTTTTTTAGCTTACACATGAAGGAAAATTATTATCACATAGATCAATATTTATCATTCAATGGCTAAACAATAAAATTTCAAAACTTTAGGAATCTAATAGTAAATTTTTAAAAGTTTTAGTTCCAAAGGAATAGTAATTTTATTAATAGGTTTTATTCTTAATCTCATGTTCGTCTCAAAAAATGAATTTTTAAAAAATTGCGACTAAATCGGAATTCAATTGAAAAAGTTATGAAATAGTGACCAAAATATAAAATTTCAAAATTAAATTTTGATTTTTCAAATATTCGAACTTCCAAAATTCAAAACCGACTCAAACTCGAATAACTCGAAATTTGAAGAAAAAAATCGATTTTTTTGAGTCGATTCGAGTTTTACTCACCCCTATTTAGAATAGACCAGTAATCTTTAAATACTTTTGTTCAAATTAAAGTCGGGACGAAATTTTGACTATCGGATTTTATTTGCCCTCAGCTTGTCAGGCTAAATTTTCCCACCTACGATTAAGAAGGTGATATATAGATATAGATATGTACTATCCTATGATTATTTTAATATTATCTAAGCTAATATATATTTAATGTTATTGTCATAACCCATTTACATAACCCTTACCCAATATTACAAAACCCGGAATTAAATGTTTGAGCCCATTAACCCGTTCAGCCCACAAATAACCTAGACTCAATATTCAAGAATTAACCCTAACCCAAACAATAGCTCTAAGAATATTATCAAACCCTAGCAGCGCAGCCACCATGCCGCCGCCTTTGACCTTTCTACCATCTAGATCACTGTGCGTGACCGCCACGTACGACGTTTTGTCTCCCATGCGGCTGTCACACGCTCGTTTAGTGGTTCAAATGATCGGCCACCGCCCCACCGCCTCGGATCTACTCTATCAACCTACAAAACATTAAAATGAAGTGATTAGATCTTGAAATCAGAGAAAAACAGAGATATTTTGTAATAGTTTAGTCAAAAATCGAGTATATATTACCCATGTAAACATGAATGTAAGGGATTACAAATTCGGAATGAAGAAAAAAGATATTTGAAACAAAATACCCATAGCAAAAACACCATCGCGAAATCAAAAAGGGGATAGATTGAAAAGTAAAAAAAAATAATAAGCAAAAAGGTAAAAACTTTGAAAAATTTCTTTTATCCCTTTAGATCTAGGATTGTACACTCACCTTTTCAAAAATCCAAAGTTGTATTCGAACTTGGGACGTCGAGAATCCTTAGAGAACACCTTCCTTTTCATCGTAAGATCACCGGCCTCAGCGGTCGGCAGGACGGTGACAACGACCGACAACCTCTTCCCAGTCAGAGTAGAGAGGAGAGAGAGAAAGGCAGAGAAAAAAGCTATTAATTTTTGGGGAGATAAAAATCCAAATGCTATTTTGAACACCAAAGTTGGCATATAAGGCACACCCAAAACAATACCGTTTTGGTGTCGGTATTCATGGTCCAAAATGATACCGTTTAACAATTGGAGCCCTGAAACCGACCAGATTCCAAGCCCGAACCCACGTGTAACCCGATAAAAGGAGTTAAATATGAATCAATCCATTTCAGTCTTTGTATCCTCCCATTTGGGCTTTTCAGTTTCATTTTTGTTACTTTTTGATCACTAATTTCGTTGAATTTGGTCTATAACTTTTATTTTATTACATTTTCATCACTATTTTGATTTTACTATTATTATTATTATAAATACTTATAATTATTTTGAATTAATGAAATATTAATTATTAATTATGTTATCTATTATTATAATAATATTTTATTTGTTTATTGTTATTCCTTTTATTATATATATTATTATTTTATGTTTTACTATAATATTTTAACTTTAATATAAATATGATATCACATTCGTTACATTTAACATTGAATTTATATTTTCTATCATATAAAATATTGTGTAACCGAAAGGTGCCAAGTTTTGGACGTTGTAGGGGTGCGATCCCTTCCTCGCACGTAATAGACTCCAAGACTCGACTTTGGTTGCATAGACTCTATTTTGGTGTTCCAATCGCACCGCAAAAGAGATTGGTGGCGACTCCTTGGATAATTTCCCTTGATTATAGATGGCAATTCCGCTGGAGACTATTTTTCGAGAGTCAAGCCTCAAGCCTCAAATCACTTACATTTTATTTAATGAATCAAAAATATATATTCGGTTTATTTTAATTTTGTGATCCCGTTTATTTTATTTTTCTAATAAGTTTTTTTAATTTTTTTTTCAGGACCCCATTTTAGGAGCTCTCAACCTGGGCTCTGTCCGTTAAAGTGGGAGCTGAAACCACTCCTTTGTGAGGTTCCGCCTCTGTGTAGGATGGTGAATTGCTTTCGGGATATTTTTCCCTCTATCTTCATGAGATCTACGTCTCCGCATAGACTTAGAGAAACGTATCCCCCTAAATTGTACTAAGTATCCTTAATAGGATAGTAAGTACCGTTTGGGTAACTTATAGAACCACACCACATGTAGTGACCTATAGAAGCCTAACCTAGAGCCATTAAGCCGGACCTCTGCCCGTTTAGAGAGTCACATTGTAGGGTGCTTTTTTTTAAGAAAGAGAGAGTTGTGGGTGTTACGTTTATTTATGCCCTTTATTTTATATTTATTTTTGTATTTATTTTTAAAATATAATTATCATGTCAATAGTTACGCAACATAAAGCATGCTCGTTTGTTATTATCTAATCTGATACTAACAATTTTCCCGTTTGTGTTGTTTTATTTCTCGTTTTTACATTCACATTTAATTTTTATTTTTTTTAAAAAAAGGTGTTGATACGAAGGTGATGGCCCGAAGGACTTAACATCATGCCTGAAGGACTTACTGATAACCCGAAGGATTTAAGATTATTATACATTTCATTTCTTGTGAAAAAAATCGATTATCTCCGTTGGAGTCTACCTCTGTAAACGGATAATTTCATTGAAGTTCACCTCTACAAACAGAACATATTTTGAATTTTTTTCTTTAGACGAAAGTTTTATTGAAATTTGTCTCTATAAACAAAATATCTTGAGATTCTCCTCTGCAAGCGAGATTTTTATTGTAATTTCTCTACAAACGGGGTATCCTTGGCATTCCATATTTACAAAATAGAAAAAATTATGAATTAATTTTTTTTCTTATTAATATGGTTGGGACCTTTTCTAGATCTATTTTTTATGATCTTTAATCATCTATTATTGGGTCTTTCTCTCAAAGATTATTTTTTATTTTTTGTTTGATCTTCTTTTCTGAAATCCTTGTTCATCCTTCAATTAGATCTTCTTCTTCTTTGATATTTTCACTTGCTACTGAATCTGTTTTTCGTGATCTCAGTTCGTCTTTCATTGGATCTTTTTCTGCGAGATTTTTATTCAATCCTAACTGGATCTACTTCTTTCAGGATCTTTGCACGCTCTTCATTAGATCTTTTCTCAAAGATCTTTATTCATTCTTATTTGCATCTTTTCTTCAATTAATCTCACAAATTACTATTAAAATTGGTAAAAAATGCTTTGAATGTATATATTAACATGCTATTATCCTATAAATGTTTATGATGCATAAAGAATATTAATTGAGGATCACTTGGGGTAAATTTCAAGTTTAGGTAAAGTTCAAAATTTCTTGCTCCATTTCCTAGTATATCTCATTTGACTGATATGGTAACTCATCTCACACTCGGGTTCAATCTACGAGATCTCTGTTTTTATTCTAAAATATTTTTTCAGGTTTTCACTTTAGATTGTTTTTCTCAAAATCGCATTTTCAGGTTTTCACTTTGTTTTTTTCTTTTATTTTGTTTTTTTAGTTTTCTTTCTGTTCTTTATTATTTCTTTATTCTCTTTTTTCTTTCTCTTTTTTTTTTTTTGCAAATAAATGAAGACAACCTCAATGATACTTATTCTTGCATTTCATGGATTCAACTATTTTTCTGTATTTTCAATATTTGAACATTGGGGAACCATCTTATTTGAAGAAATCATCATATCTATTGCTCCATCTTGCATGTTTCACTCATTTGCATGCAACATTAATTTTTATACATTCTTCTTGTAGTATTTTCCCACTCAGGCTTGAGTACAATTGTCTTCTTTACCCGTACTTGTTTGTCTTGTGGCGTCTCAAAAGTAATAATTTTTACCTTTGGCGAAACGATCTTTTATATTTTTACCCTAAATAATGATCAACGTTCTCTCTTTGCCCCAAATTTACTCGTATCACTTTTATAACTCTTGCTTGAATATTTTAGACCTCAGATCTTTATCTTTTCCTCTTCGTACTTTTCATAATTAAAAAAGTATCAAGTTCATCTCTTATTCAGCCTATACTTAAAGGATTAACATCACAGTAATGCCCATTAAGTTCTTTACTTTTCTTGTATTTAATTAGTTTATTTACAAGATGCTTGTTAAAACGATAAGTGAAAGGCTCAAATATTATTTTACTAATTTTGAGAAAATTGAATGATTGATAAGTCATGAAAAACAAGAGAAAATAAAGTTGGGAACTCAAATACCAAGCGTAATAGAGCCTTTGAACCAATTTGCAAAGATCAACTCCAATGTGAGCCCTTGTAATTTATTAGACTTTCGATAAAAACATTTTTATATTCCTAATTCTACCCCGTTTGGTGACACTCTTTTTCTTACTAACTCACCATGCCCAATTCTTCCTTGTTTTTTTTTATCTCGATCAAGCATTAAAAGACTGAAAATCCTTGAAGAAAGGTTAAACATTATAGTCGGGTTGTATTCTGAAGACTAACTCTCCTTGTTCTAATGCCCACATATGACCAAAATGTTTTTTATGGCTTTTAATGTAGGCTATGGTTTATGGCTACCAAAGAAAAGATATATAGTCTTAAATAAATATTTAAGGGTAATAAAACCAAGAATCATCGTTAATCTTATTTGAATATGCTCGAATAAAATAATTTATTTTTATTTTGAGTTTTCACCCTATATTTCATTTCCTTGCTTTGAGTTGACTCAAAAGATAAACAACATCAGGCTCAAAGAGGACAACAAATGATATTTTTTTCTTTTTTTTTTCTTTGAGAAGGGGGATCAAGGAATTTCAAATGTCCTCCCATACTTGGATACCTTTGAAAAAAGTAGACTTTAGTTAGACGATGTTTTGGGTTATCACTTCATTCAAAGACTTTAGTCAACAATGCTTTAGAGAAAATTGACTCGAAATTTGTATTTGGGATTTTTCTCATGATTCTTGAGCACTCATTAATGTTTCTCGTTAGCTTAAATAAAATAGAAGTGAGTCCTATTTATGAAGTTAATCGATGAATTTGGTTTAAGGTCACTTTTGCAATTAATATTCAGGACTTAAAAAAAATATTAGTGACGATATATACATATATGTATGAACGATCAAAAATTAACTAATAGAAAAGAATCAAAGAATATGCAATGTTTTTCACTTGAGAGAATTTGTAGCAAAAAAAAAATCATAAACAAATAGATTGAAATAGCCTCCCTCACAAAGGACCCTCAATGCTCGCAGACAAAAGCAATTAGAATGATTTAAGATATTACTCTACAACATCCTAAAGATGCAAACATATCCCTTGTAATTTGATTGTTTGCTATCTATCAAGAGAAACCAAAGTGAATTTTAGCTATCCTATTTCTACAACCACCTTTGCCCATTCTTACTTTTATTTTAGTGCTGAATTCTTGGATTTTTTAACGATAATGTCTTTTCACTTTAGGTTTTTCTCTATTTGGCCCTATCTTCTTCTTTTTTTTAGCTTCGCCTTTGGAATGACACTATTGATTTCATAACTCAATAAGATCTGCCTCATAATTTATCATTGAACCTTCATTCTTCTTGAACCATTTTTAAAGTCTTTTAGTATGTGTATCTCCATTTATCTGTTATGAACCGAACTATTGTGCACAATGATAATCTACAAGTCTCTTTTCATGTTAATTTTGCCCCACTCACGTTATTTAGAGAGAGCAAATCGTAACTTTCATGATAATCTACAAGTCTCTTGTGCATAATCATAACTTTTTTCAGTCTCTAAACTTTTCAAACTTCAAGCTTTTATTTGATTCATTTTTATCTCAAATAAACATCCATGATGAAAAAAATCGCTTCGAGTCCTTTATCTTTCTGGCATGAGTGATAAATAATTACCCTCGAACTAGGGATTGTAACCTTTTAATTTTTATGATTAGACTAGATTTATCATCATTATTGATCAGTCTCATGATATTCTCCACTTAAGAATCTCACTCAAAATCATTATTTGAACAATGGATACAGACATATGGATTTGACATTACTTTCAAATTCTGGCAATGCAATCGCATTAACTCCAACAGGGGCAATCTCTTTTATTACACATCTTAATGGTCTGGCCATCAACATTAACCTTTGATATTCTTCAATTCAAAAAAAATTAAGCCATTATCAATCTTCAATATATGGATCATAAATTACAATGAATCACAATAATTGAAATGGTTCTGGGTAGCAAGACTTTCAAAATAGTGAAGTTTTGAGTAATTCACAATAGACAACATGAACGGGGTCTAGTTTCTTCTTTCATCTTCCACTAACATGATCATCTCGAGCATATAATCTTGGAAAAAAATTAGTAACAATAAAAGAAGATAATTTGTACAAGGTAAGATCGTAAATCTAAACATGACACAAAAATGGGGATTCACATCTTCTCTTATGGCAAATCTTTTCAATTGCTCTATATCAAATTTTATTTCTTCGTTTCTCTTGGAATCTATTCCTCGTGAGCAAACATTTATCCTCTACAAGGTTTCTATCATTCATCATTTCAGGGAGAAATTGTGTCACTTCTCAACTTTGCTAAAATCGGTATGTCATCAAATTATTGATCGACAAATCACTTGAGCCTATCTTTATTCAGTTTTTCCTTGTTTATCCGTTATCTTAATCCTAATGTTTTTTCAATTTACCAACATCATGCTCAGTGTTTCATTATTGCCTTTATAACTCAAACCAAATCTTTTGAATATTTTATAGATTCCCCAACTATACAAGGTTATTCTCGACTATCTTTGTTTATTTATTTATTTGCTTTTTTTTCTCTTTTCTGTTGAATCCTTTCAAATTGAACTCTTATGTGAGATGAATTTCTATTATGATCGTTAATACCTACATTTCATCTGTATGACTATCTTTCTCGATCTTCTTAACTCCAAGCAATGTGAGAACTGATATTTTGGCTCTGAAACTAGCCAATATTTTCCCATGCTACCTAAGCGGTCCTCAACAACATTCTAAAAATTCCTAATCATAACAATTTTCTAACTTATGCTTGCCTAAATGTGATTTTACTCGAAAAAAAATATTTTAAACAAAATACAATGTCTTTTGTTATTTTATATTTTTCTAAAAGTGCAATATTTAAATAATTTAATACATAAATGCAAAAGGTATCAAATTCAAGAACTAGTCATTAGAACAACACTCATTTAACCAAGAGATCGAATACAAGGAGAAATCAATTTGTTGAGAGGAAACAACTAGTCTCGGCTCCTTGGTTGATCATCATATTCAACCTTCGAGTCAGCATTTGTCCTAGCGCATGGGTGATACTCTTTTCCAATGCTCATGACTTTATCGAGTAAAACCTACACATCTGACATTTATTGCCCCGGTTTATAAAGTTGATCATCGATTCTATTCGTGGATAATTTAGGCGACTTCCTCGGCTTGGTAGGGCTATAAATAATACGAGACAGATCGTCAGCTACTCGAGCTCGACTAGGTTAAAGCTCGGTAAAAACTCGACTCGAGTTCTTAACAAGCTGAGCCGAGCTAAATAATACTCGACTCGAAAAACTCACGAGCTGCTCGAAAACATAAATATACTATTTTTTATTTTTTATAATTGAAAAATTAAATTTCTAAACTTGAAACCCTAAAATCTAAACCTTAAACATAAGTCTTAAACCTTAAATTAAGATACTAAAACCTAAAATTAAGAAGTTTGAGTTTACACAATTTGTGTATCAAATTTTTTTATCCATTAGGCTTTAAAAGAAACGTGAGAGATAAGAGTTAATCGAGTCTAACAAGTTCAAAGATCGGACAAAACTAGTCTCGATTAAGCTCAAAAAAAGCTCAAACTCGACTCGAGTTCTTAATGAGCCGAGCCGAGCTTAGCACTACTGGAGCTCGACTCGACTCGTTTACACCCTTACGACTTGGCTTACTATGTCTTTTCCTTCATTTGTATCATTCGTTCAAAACTTGCAAACTGATATTTCAAATATTGTACTATGTTTTCAAATTTTACTATTCCTTTCTTAGTCAAGGTTTTCATACTAGAGACTTCTCTATCCTTATCCTTCGATAACTCTCAAAACTTGAATAATAGCACTAGGTTCAAAATTTATCTTCTTCCCATTCATATTTTTGTTTAAACGGGACAGTTCTTGGATGTCCCCATTTTATCTGTTATTTATCAATTTTTTATTATCTCCGTCTTTTAACTATCGTCTTTCATATATCCTTACAATTGCCCCTGATCCTAACTTAAAGTTCGTACTATTGTTGAGCTCGTAACAAAACCCAATATTTCGCTATTGTTGGTGCCATATTCATCTTCCCAAAGATAGACCATTAAACCAAGCTCCTGAAATTTTCTATAATCTGAATGTCTTTCAATCCATTTAGATGTCTAGCAATGTCCTAACACTTGTTGGAAAAGCAAAATTTTTACATCCGTCATAGAACTCCCGAATTAATCTTATCTCTAACAACATATATGATTGTCAAGGTCTTCTGATAGGTCCTTGTATTATTAATATTTGGTCTTCGTCAATATTAATTCTGATCTCGTAATGAATCTCCTCGAATCTGGTTTATTCTGATATATTTTTTTCTACTTGTCTATCAGGCCCTTCAGTTTATGATCATTGCCGATATGACTAACTCTTGAATTAATACATCTAATGTATGTTATTCAATGTAATACATATAAAATATCTAAAAAAAAATACCAAAAACGAAAAAGAATGTGTTAGTATGGTGAATTCATAATCTAGGAAAAAATAAATTGTTAAAAAAAATAAAATTTAAGTTGCAAAAATAACTAGAGAATGATTCATATTACATAAAAATAACTGGAGAATAGTTCATATCGAGCATAAAATAACCAAAGAAAAATTCATATTTTGGCGGCATTCTGATAGCACCTTTCTCGATCCTACGATCTATGTCTAAATCTAATGGGGTAGGTTTCTACTCTATGTATGTGGGTTTTTTTTAGAATAGGGGTACCCGATTTTTTGTTACTATCTACTATAATAGTAAGATATCGATTCGGGAGTACATGTCTCCTTAGCGCGGAAGCGTAACCTCACGGTGTATAAGAGTAATGTACAAGAAGAAAAATATGATTCTCGTGCGAGGGCATAAATACTCTATCTAGGATCGTGTTTCGCTCCCACCTAAATGTGAAAAAACCGGTTTGAGGGCTTATGCATGAATGACAAGATATATCAAAGAATCACCCAATTTCAATTCAAATATAAGCTTGACTGACAATTAATAGTGAAAAAATTATTCGAATTGTCAATGTTAACCTTGCCAAATATGCCACATGAAATTAAAAAGGCCTAACTCTCGAAATTTTATCCACAACGGAGTTGTCAAGCTGTCTTGATCATTTTTAAACCGGATATAAAAATAGACTGACAATTAATTCTTGAAAATTAGTATTTGCCCTTTTAATTATTAATCTTGAAAATTATTGATTTTAGGTTAAAAATGTTTTATTTTAATTAATTAAGAAAACTAAGTTTTATCTTAAATTCGTATTAGTTAAAAAATTTGGTTTTATCTTTTATTCGATTTAAAAAAATTTGGATTCGCCACCGGCCACTTTTAACCCCTCGACCCGGTCTAGACCAAACCTGATTCGAACGAGTTACACGGGGAATATCAAGGCTAATCCGGAGACTCGCCCTGAAAAACGATCCTTATTTTTATTACTACTTTTTTCTTTCATTTTTTTCTAGATGTTTTACTTTGATCCTACATGTTCATGCATAAACAGTGTTCAATTACAACAGAAAAGGAAGTAAAAACGATTCCTAATTGATTCGAACATGCTTTAGGAACCCAAGAAATAATTTTCTAGAAATTCAAGGAGTAATTGTGAAATTAAAGTTATCAACCTTTAATTAAGTTCATTACATGCTTGCATGTCAAATTTCAGCTTAAATTAGTATCTACAACTCATTTAATCTCATGCACAAGTTTCAAAACATTTTCTAGATGCGTATACACCTAAGTAAACATCATCTACATATCATGTACAACTTACCAGATGCATTGCAACCTAGTTAGCAACAATATACTCAAATTCCTAAGAGCATGCTTCAACTTCAACAATCTCATAAACACGTATAAGAACAACATCAACATACTCAACATGATTTCTAGATGCATTCTCTTAGGAATTGCTGAAAAATTATATTTTGGTCCCTAAAGCATGTTCAAACAAATTAGGACTCGTTTTTATTTCCGTTTTCGCTATAATTCAATATTGTTTATGCATGAACATGCAGGATCAAAATAAAGGATTTAGAAAAGATAAAGTAGATAAGAAAAATAAAGTAGTAGTAGTAAAAATAAAGGTCGTTTATCGGGCGGTAGATTAGCCTTGGTATTCCTCGTTAACTCGTTCGAGTTGGGTTTGGTCTAGACCGGGTCAAAGGAATTACACTTGTTGGTATCAGAGCTTAGGTTTACGAAACCTTTTTACATGTTTTGTTAGATTATATTGTAATGTTAATTTATACCTAAAATATTACCTATGCACGGTGTTTGCAATATGTGGTTAATTTATGTTGTGGTCTAGTAGTTAGGGTCTTGTTTGAGAAGCATGGTGTTTGCAAGCATGATTAAATCTTGTTGTATTGTTATGATATTGATTGTTAGGTGACATTGATTACTGTTTAGACATGATCTAAATGTTGTCTTGCATTTTATGCATAAGAAATGAAATATGATTAGATTTTAAGTGTTGCATACATTGCTTTCAGTTAGATTTGAAAAGAATTTATGAGTTGAACATTCTATGAGAATTGTGATTTTGAATACCATGTAGCATTATAAACTAGATTAAATTGCATTAGTTAGTACATAAGTTTTGGGGATGGTTATATTTGATGCTTAATGCATGTGTGGACAACATCTAAAACAAGTGTTGCGTATACTTGAGGAAAATGCACTTGCTATATGATTTTATATTCTTGATGCTAATCATGGTTGATGATTGTGCTATGTTATGATTGAGTATATATTGTTGGGGTTTATTTTAGGGTACCCATTACTCTAACTACTACTATAAAATTGTTTTATAAAGTACTTGAGCTACTTGGAACTTGCTTCGCGCTGGCCTCACAATTTTGCAAAATGTTTTTGCATGTTAAAATTGTTTTTACTATTTTTATTGTGCTTGATATGGGACCAAAAAGAAAGGTAAAAATTGGTAATAGAGGAGTTGTGGAGATCAAAAAGTAAAGATAAATTTGTGTTATGGTGTCGTGATATCCAATCTTGAGTTGATTAGGTTCTTGATCGTGTTTGAGTGTAAAGGGTTTTTGAATCAGTTTAGTCTGAGAATTTGTTATGCTGGTGAGTAGTAGGTGATTACATCATTGAGGGTGCCTTTGGGAGTTTTAAAGTGCTTTATATGCAAGGTGAAGCGAACATGTTGGAAACATTCGAGTTATGGTATGGTTGTGCACTCTTGAGTGTTAAGTTTCTATGGTTCTGATCGTTGAAGAAGTAGAAAGTTGAAGTTTCAGAGTTGAGGATGTTGTTTGTGAGTACGGAAAATAATCATGCATAGTATAAAAATACTTATATATATATATATTAGACATCTTAGGACATGCATGCATGACTTTAGATTGCATTTTCATGCACTTGCATAGGCATCTAGGGTGACATACAGGACTCATGCAGACATTGTCCATATCTGCAAACGTTTCCCTCTTGAAAAGGGAAGTTGTGTTTTCGTTGGTCCTTTAGGGAAAATGTAGGTTTATAAAGGTGCTTGGAAGATACTCTTGTTGGTACTAAGATTATTGTATAGGGGGTCGAGTTACTGTTCTGGTTGGGAAGTAATTCTTGATAAGGATTGGTTAGCTGGGCTTGGATTTGTGGATGATTTTACCCAGGTTGGGTGCCTTGAGTTGATGTAAGTTGGGTTGGTTGTTAGTAAAACGGAAGGTTGAGTTTCGCGGTGTTTCTTTAGCGTGAGTTTGGGTTGTGTAAAATGTTTTGTGTTATCGTTGTGTTTGGAGGAAGTATCACTTAGTATTTTCTATTTGGTATGGTTCAGAAAGTTGTTAGATTTTTGGAAATAAAAGAATATATCGGAAATGGAGTTGAAGTGTTGAAGGATGCGTAACGGACTTTTATGCGACTTGAGAAGTTATGGTTGTGCCGTATGGCTTAGCCTTTGCATACTGTGTTTTGAAGAGAGTTTTGTAGGGTTTATCTTGGGTATGACCAGGTTATTATGGAGTTGTTGGATGTAATCCTTGGAAACCTCATTATGGAGGAATTGTGTGATGAGGAATGTTGGGCAGTTTGTAACCTTTATTGGTCAAATGATCTTTTAAGCTTGTCTGATCCTAGGGAAGTGTTGAGAAGGTTGGGTTTGAGGATTTTTTGTTTATGGTTGGTTTTCTACTCTGTTGTTGTTGCTTAACAATAAAATGGATGTTAGATTGAGTGGATGAATAGATGGACTCAAGCTTTGAAAGGTTAAAAAGGATTAAAGATCAGTTTAGGTTTTGTCATAATCTAAGTGATAAAGAGTTGCTTGACCGTAGCGTCGTGTTGTTTAATGGTCCCGTCAGTGAATTGTTGTTTGGGAAAAGTTGTGTATTGTACATCCAGGTTGTTAACGGTGCATGGGAATCCAAAGCTTTTTATGTATTGTTGAGTTGGTTATGGCGATCTAATCTTTAGATGAAGCATTGTCTTCCGGTTGAGAATGATATTGTGTACTGACACAAAAGGATTATAAGTTCCTTGTGTCGTATGATGGGTTAAATCTAAGTTACTTAGTGTGGCTTGGGTTGTTCAAGGGTTATGTCTTGATAGGTGTCGGTATAGTGAAATAAATTAAGAGTGTTGTGAAGTCAAGAGCAGTGTTGATGCGATTAAGCTTATCAAAAAGTGTTGATCTAGTGACATAGTTGTAGTTGAGACTTTTCATGGTTAAGATTTTCTAAGGTAAGTTGCTATCGGATGTTTGATGGTGCCGCATGTGCGGGGCACAATTGAGGTTGTGTTTATGGGTTTTAGTTGTGGTGTCAATTTTCTTTTATGTATATGAGACACGAAGTTGTGTTTTATGGTGTTGAGTTAGAATGGTATCTTGATCAAAGGTTGTGATAGTCGTTCGTTATGAATCTGGAAGTAAGAAGTTGTGTTAGAAGTTTAAAAGCGGTTGATGTTAAGTGGACTTTTTTTGGATGTGGTTGAGTTGAAAGTGAATGTTTGTTTTTGCTGGTAAGTTGAGCTTGAGAGCCACTGTTCTAGAGTAGAGGTGGGTGAACAAATCTTCGTAAGTTTTGTGACATGTTTTCTCGCAGTTAAAAGACATTTTTTTCTTAAGAACGGTTGGATCTATTACTTATGTGTTCATGATTTTCTGGGTTATTTGAGCTCTTCCTATTAAGTTGGTTGAGCGGTATGTTTTAATGTGGTAATGTAACACCTTTTTTAAAATTGGAAATAAATAAAATTAATAAATATGAAATAATAATAATAATAATAATAATAATAATAATAATAATAAACCATATCATATTGGAATAGATCTAGAATCTTATTCTTTTTTTTGAACCAATTTTTCATCTCCCTCAAACCCCCTGACAACCGTCGTTTTCCCTCACCGCCGGTCTGTGGCCTTTACCGTCGACACCGTTGGAAGTGCCACCTTCTCTCGGTCAAAACCCCTCGTCCGATGCGCTCAACGGCCGCAGCGATCGCCCGGAATCGAAGCTTGAAGCTTCGTCGGACCTAGGTTTTTAATCATTCGGATTTCTCTTGTTTCCGGCGCCAAAGTCTCTTTTCCGGTGCGTCGACGGTTCGTCCGTGTCCAGCATCAAACGGAAAGCAAAACACCTCTGACCTTGCACCCATCCGATGCCGTTTAGGTCTCCATCCGAGAATCTTTCCGATTTGTTAAAGGGGTAAGTTTTGAATCCTCATAATCATGTTTTCTGGTAATGTGAGTTGAAATTAGTGTGTTCTGGTTATTCTTGTGAGAAATCCGGCATAAAGATGTGTTTTTCGTCCGATTAGGGCCGCGCGTGGTCTTCACACGCCGCCGGAGACGATTTTCGGCCACCGTGGACGGTTACTGGAAACCGACCGGTCCAAACCGGCCAAAACCCGGTCCGAACCAGCCTTGAACCGGTCAAACCGAACCGAACCAGTCTCGAACCGAACCGGTCAACACTAGATCCGACCCGTTGACCAGATCCGACCCATTGACAGACCCGACCCATTTACTGACCCGACCCGATGACCGTTGACCATGACGTCAGCGTTGACTTTGACTGTTGATGTCAGCATTGACTTTGACCCAAAAAGTCAAAATTTTCAAAAACTCCTATTTTATGTTTTTCGACTTTCTAAGTCCATCCGTGAAGCCCATTTTTCGAAATTCGAACCTGAAAACCTCCAAATTGGACTTTAAAGTCTTGAGTCAAACTTTTCTTCTAAGTTAAGTTAAGTCCAGAGTTTTATTTAAGGTCTAATATTGATACCTGTTTGTTTGTAGGACCTCATAGTTCTCCCGATCGTGTACCGACCCAGCCCAGATCCTCCCGTTTTAACCGATCCCGAGATCCGATCGTGACCCGTATGTTTGTAATACCCGGTGAATAATCAATTCAGTATTTAACTCTAGTATTAATAAAAATTATATCTTGTATTTTTAGGGTTCAGTACTGCTACAGAGTGAGGCTCGAACACCTAGTAGGCCACCTGTCTGTTTCTGCCATTGAGGTGTGTTCCTTTTGTGCTATATAACCGTATCTTACTGTTTTACGTTTTAAACGAATCAAGTATGTGCACATGACTGTTTTTCTGGATTTACATAAACACTTATTTTGAACCTTAAGATTGATCATTTTTTGTTTTTATTGTATGTCTGATATATCCTGTATGATATTTTCTGATTGATGTATACATGTTGCCTGCTTAATTCCTGTTACTACCATCATGTTTCCTGTTATTATTGCATGCCTGCCATTTTAGCATTGGGATGATGTGTAGTGTCTAATATTTGGTTCAGCCTTGATCCAGCTGGTAATTCCGCTTATTTACGGTTCCTAACTTCAGTTAGGGTAATTCCGCCTGTTATCGGTTCCCGTGATTTAGCCGGGGTAATTCCGCCTGTTCCCTAAGGTAATTCCTTAGGTCAATACCTTCACCTTAATGGGCTTAGGTTAATGCCTGTATCAGATACTATTCTTGGGAACCGTATCCAAGAGTTCGGTTGGAGGGTAACATGACATGCATATACATGACCTGATATTCTGTTATTACTGTTTATTTATTTTACTCGTATTTTATTTTCACTATTGGAACACACTGGGCTTCATAGCTCATACCTGTTTTCTTTCCCCTTTTAGATACCCATAGATAGACATCCCGGATTTGGCATTTGGAGCATCAACACATTATCTGGATATACTTTGATGTAGTATTTTAAACTTATCGAGTTTACGTTTAAGGTGACATGTGTCTATACTTTATTATTGGTGGTTAAAAATGTATTATTTTTGTTATTGGTTTTGCGAATTATCTTGTGAACAATGTATTATTGTAAATAATACTCAACATTTATCTTTTATTCGTATGAAATATTTGATTTTTCTTATAACTTGATTTACAATTTAATAATAATGTGACCACTCTAGTTGAGCTTCCCGCATAGGCCGGTTTAGGGGGTTACAAGTAAGGTTTTTGAGACGGATGTTAGGTTTTCGATTAAGTTTCAAGTATTCTCTCGTCAATAGGAATGTGGCCGGTTTAAGTGGGTTATCCAGGTTTGGAAAGGTATGTTAAGATACTATAATATGAATCTTTGGGGTTCTTAGTGAAGGTGTTATCGTTGGTAGAGTTATTTGTATCCGTGTTCATTAGTCATGTGTTCAAGTAGTACCGTTTAAGATTTTCTTTTGGTGAAAGTTGTTATGTGTTGTTGTGTTGAACGAGGCTTGGTGGGAAGTTTTGGTTGTTGCCTTGTGTGTTAGAATATGCTTGAGGAAGCTAAGCTTCTTAGTGATAGTTGGGAGTTGTGGCAGTTTCCCAAAAGACGGTTGACAAACTTAAGTAAGGAGAGGTTAGGTCACCAAAAAAGAAAAAGGGTTTTGCTTTTGGTTTGAGGATGTAATGAGTGTTGAGACGAATCATGGTGTTTTTGGTGTACCTTTATTTTGTGTATCATTTCAATTTGTGTTAACAGGTGGTGTTAGGATGAGACCGAATCTTGTATTTATGTGATGTATGTTGAGATCCTGGTTTTGGTAGCAAAGGTCCTTGTGATAAGGTGATCATGTGGGTTGGAGTGTTCTAAGTGGTATCTTGGTGCTTAGAAATTCACATGGGAGTGAAAAGAAGTTGTGAAAGAGCAGTTTCCTTAACTCTTTCCACGGTGAATATTACAAGGACGAAATTTCTTAAGTGGGAGAGAGTTTTAACTCCCTAAAAATGGGCCTAGAAGTTAGTGAACCGGTTTTGTCGGTATAGCCTAGTTCGGGATTAAGTACTTAAAAATTAGTTTTAACTCAAAATAAATAATGGAAAAATATCATAAAATATTTATTTAATATATATTTGAATTTGGTCAACTCAATTTTGAAAATTGACCCTTGAATCCCAAAGATTTTAAAATTAGTGACTATTTTATAAAAATTGAAAACTTGAGGAAAATTTTATAAATTAAACCAAAACTTTGAATCTTTAAGGGGATTTATCCAATCCTAATCCTAGATGATCTAAGTCTTCCAAGGGCCTATTTTAATAACCCATAACCCATAATTTTAATTAATAGCCCAAATAACTTAATATTAATCCTAAAAACCTATTTTTCATCAAAACAAAAACCTATAGTTTTTTTTTAATTCGACTTCTCCTCTTCTTGGAATTAAATCCATCATCTTTTTAATAAATTTTTTTTTGATTAATTCTTTATATTTTTGTTCTTCAAAATCTCTTCGTTTTTCTTCGGTTTTACTTGTTTTTAAACCTTGGAAGGGGTTGGATCAATTTTGGAGGTGAGAATCATTCAAACCTATGAAACATAAAGTTCTTTACTGAAATTCCTAAGTTCTTGGCTGATTGAAACAATCTTTAATGTCTTGAATCAATAAAATCGATTTTCTTGATAAAAATTCCATTATTTTTTTATTTTCGTTCAAGGTTTTTTACATGGCTGTTTTTTATGCCGAAATACATGAATATTGAAGTGTTTATAAGTAATTAAAATGTCTTTTACATTGGTGTTTGTAGAGGTTTTCGGTAAATTTCGGTTAGGTTTATGGTGTTTTTAGGGGCTGTCATGTTTTAGTCCGACATGATGGATGTTTGGGTGTGTTTTAAAGCACTAACAACTTTGTTTTTGATGCTTGAATCATTTCAAGAGTTAGAGGAACAAGTTTGAGGGAGATCAGAAGCCAAATCGTATTTTCGGGTGACTTGTCGAGCAAGTTACGGTAAAATGGTGAGTGGGTTATGAGGGCTGTCGATTTGGCATTGTTTTAAATGTTTTTTAAAAGGTTTGGGTTATAGTGAAGGTGTGAAAAACCTCCATATACTCGGAATTAAGTTTAATGTATTGCTTTCTTAAAGGTTCTCATATTATGCCTCATTTTTACTATGTTTAGTCATACTCGTCTTATACTTGTTCATATGTGAAAATGCATTTGCTTCAATGCTCATGAGATGTTTTTACAAAGTTTTTTATATACATATGATGCTCCCACGATTTTGTTTTGAAAACATGAGAAAAGTGGGTTTTACCGATTTATGCATTTGATGCGTGTTAGTGGGATGCATGTAGATTACTTATTGTTTTGACTTAAAACTTAATTATTGGTTTTGTTTTTTGTTGGATATTGTTTTTTTCTTGAAAGTTTTTGTTGTATATTGAGATGATGTTAATAGGGATAAGTCGATTGATCGATAGGATGTTAGTGCACTCGTTATTATATATAAAATTCGTATACGTGGGTAAATTCCTTAGTGATGCATTAGAGTTAATGCTTGAATTGTGATTTATGTGTTGTATTACATTTAAGCGTAGCTTATCCCGGAAGCTAAGGTGGGAAACATGTTTGGATTTAATCCATTCGTGTGCACGAGTTAGCTTGTGTGTGGTATAAGTAGGTGATAGAGTCCTCATACGTGATATGGTGATGATATAGTCCCATACGTGGCATGACTTGGCATTTACGTCTTCATGAGAGTATACGTTTATCCCAACGATTAGAGGTAAACTAATCGGATCACTAACATCAACATGAGAAAATGCTAGTGTAATGTTCTTATTGATTTTTATTGCAAACAGAGTTTGCGAGTGTTTGACATTGAGTTCAAACGTTTTTTAAGCCTTGCTAAGTGAAGCATGCAAACCTTGAGTTTTGTGGCTTAGAACCACGTGATGAAACACTTGTTGATTTTTACTATTGGTGGCATTGTTAGCCACGAGTGATTATTTTACAGAGCATGACATGATTTTTAAATTGATGAAATCGGTTTAATATGGGCTGCATTGCAAGGTTTTATACTTGTTTTTATTCACTCACTAAGCTTATACTTACCCTCTCAATTACCTTGCAATGCAGAATAAATAGAGTTGAGGCAGCAAAAAGGAAGCAAGGATCCAGGTAAACGTCAAGTAAAAGCTCAAGTATGTCCTTTATAAACATTAGTAGTAGTGAGAAAGCAATGGGGATGGGTTTATCATATTTTGAATATTGTCTATGCTTTTGTTTCTTGAAATGATTATATGTTTATACATATTTGATGAATATCGAAGTTGATGTTAGATCGTGACTTGGTCTTGAATTTCCAATTGGTAATCCTTTAGTTATAATAACGTTATATTGAAGTTCGATTCTTGTTATCTCTATGTGTGAAATTGAGTGTTGTTAATACTAAAGCATGACTAATTTTAGTTGAATATATGATGTGGTTTTTTTTGTTGGAATGCATCCAGAAATTATATTGAGTATGTTGATGTTGTTCTTATATATGTTAATGAGATTGTTGAAGTTGATGCATGCTCTTAGGAGCTTGATTATATTGTTGCTAACTTAGTTGCAATGTATCTAGTAAGTTTTGCATGATATGTGAATGATGTATACTTAGGTGTATATGCATCTAGAAAATGTTTTGAAACTTGTGCATGAAATTAAATGAGTTGTAGATACTAATTTAAGTTGAAATTTGATATGCAAGTATGTAATAAACCTAATTTAAGGTTGGTAACTTTATTTTCATAATTAATCTGTGAATTTCTAGAAAATTATGTTTTGGCCCCTAAAGCATGTTCGAACAAATTAGAACTCGTTTTTGCTTCCGTTTCAGCTGTAATTGAATATTGTTTATGCATTAACATGTAGGATCAAAGTAAAACATCTAGAAAAGATGAAGTAGATAAGAAAAACATTGTATTAGTAAAAATAAGGGTCTTTTATCGGGGAGATTCTACGGATTAGCCTCGGTATTCCCGTATAACTCGTTCGAGTCGGGTTTGGTTTAGACCAGGTCGAAGGGGTTATTTTCACACATCACTTGCAAAAATCGATAAAATCACTTTTATCTTATTTTAAAAACAAAATTGTAGGAACATTGGATGCATATAAAATCTCTTTAAGAAAAGTCTCATGAGCATTTATATACATACATAATCACATATGCACAACACAATAGGAGCATGATAAAATAGTAAAAACAGGGCATAATATAGGAACCTTTAAGAAAGCAATACTTTAAAATTACTTTAGAGTATAGGGAGGTTTGTCACACCTTCCCTACACCCCCAAACCTTTGAAAATACATTTAAAACCATGCTGAATTAGAAGCTCTCATAATCCACTCACCAAAACAGAAACTTGCTCGACAAGTCACCCAAAAATGCTATTCGGCTTTCTGATCTCCCTCAAACTTATTCCTCTACCTCTTGACCTGATTCAAGCATCAAAACCAGAGGATTTAGTGTATTATAACACACCCAAATATCTCTCAAGTCGGACCAATTAGGGGTGAGCATTCGGTTAATTCGGTTGGTGGCCGAACCGAATTAACCAAAATCGAATTAACCGAAATTTTTAAAATCTTAACTGTTAACCGAACCGAATTTTCGTTAACCGAAGTAACCGAACCGAAATTATTTCTGTTAGTTAGCCGAATTAACCGAAATTTATTATAAATTTTTTTTAAATTATATAATAGGTCCCTAAATTAAGCTAAAATAATTTTTTAGTCACTAAAATTTTATTTTATACTAATTTAATACAAAATTTAATGAAAATTTTATAATATTTTAAAAGTTAAATGACTAAAAATAAATATATATAATATATATAATATTTAATATATATAATTTCGGTTAATTCGGTTAATTAACCGATTTCGAACCGAATTAATCGTTAATTGAATTATCAAAAAAATTAACCCTTAACCGAATTTATCAAAAATTAACCAACCGAATTAACCGAAATAATTTCAGTTCGGTCGGTTAACCGAATTAACCGAACCGAATGCACACCCCTAGGACCAATACATGGCAGCCCCTAAAAACACCATAAAACTTAACTGAAACTCACCGAAAACCTCTCCAAACACAACTTAAACCTTAGGTACAGGATTAGATACTTAAAAGACATTTTAATTACATCTAAATACTTCAAGATTCATGTATTTAGACATCAAAAACAACCATGTAAAACACTTGAACGAAATTCAAGAAAACAATGGAATTTTTATCAAAAAAACTGATTTTATTGATTCAAGACTTTAGGTTTTAAAGGTTTGAATGATTCTCACCTCTAAAATTGATACAATCTCCTTCCAAGGTTTAAAAACAAGTAAAACCGGGAAAAAAACGAAGAGATTTTGAAAGAAAAAAATATAAAGAATTAAATAAACAAAATTTTATTTAAAAGATTGTTGTTTACCTTTTAAAACATGATGGAGTGGCTACCCAAAAGAGAAGAAGTCGAAATTCTAAAAAATAGGTTTATGTTTTGATGAAAAATAGGTTTTTAGGATTAATATTAAGTTATTTGGGTTATTAATTAAAATTATGGGTTATGGGTTATTAAAATAGGCACTTGGAAGGCTTAGATCAACTAGGATTATAGTTGGATCAAAGCTCCTTAAAGATTCAAAGTTTTTGCATAGTTTATAAAAATGTCTTCAAGTTTTCAATTTTTACAAAATAGTCACTAATTTCAAAATCTTAGGTATTCAAGGGTCAATTTTCGAAATTTAGTTGAACAAAGTCAAATATATATTAAATAAGGATTTAGGATACTTTTCCATAATTTATTTTGATTAAAAATCAATTTTTAAGTATTTAATCTCGTATTAAAAATCAATTTAGGATACTAAATTTCTAGACCCAATTTTGGGGCGTTACAATGTCGAATCTAATATAAAATAATAAAATTCAATTTCATTAGGGTTTCCTTGTTTATACTCAAAAGAATATTGTCTATATCGAATGAATTATGCATGGTTAATTATGATCTAGTCCACTTTAAGTTCTTAGACTAAAAGGCTCTAACATTTTATAATTATTATTTAAATATTATTTAGTTCGAAATTTATGTGTGACAAAACTCAATTATTTTAGGTCACTATCAATTTGAAATCTCGAATTAATATTCGATTATCTAAAATTTTCCTAATTATTTAAGTTCTAGTCCTAATTAGGCTTTATTTTTATCTAAATTGTTTAATTAATTTTATATGATAATGAATACCGAATATTCTTTTTTAGAAAATACACGAATAATGTCGAGTTTCATTAGGACACTATTCGATTATGGGGCCCCAATTTCTTATCCAACATCCATCAATTTACTACAATTGTATGACCTAATGTAATTATTGAATTCTTAATTATAGTTTTAACCTAAAAGGCTCAAATTTAATTTATAATAATATTTTAAATTATCTAAAATGCAAACTAATTGATAATTTATCATACAATACATAGAGTAATTAAAACAATTTAAATTCAAGGCTAAAATAAAAGTAATTGCAAGAAACAACTCGATATATTATTTATTATGACTAAATTGAAAGGATTATAAAAATTCTAATGTCCAACTACAAAGTCTAAGTGACCAAAATGTATCAATTAAAAAACCTTAAGCCCAAACTATAATGCCCAAGTGTTCAAATTGCATGAATTATAAATCTAAAGCCCAAATATTAAATATAGTGGCTAAATTAGAAAATTTCCAAAGCTTGGTGGTCTAATTGAAAAGGGGATAAAACCATGTGGATCAATTAAGGAGTTAAGGGGAATAAATTGGAAGAATGAAAAATTTTGGGACTTAATTTAAGATCAATTAGGGATTAAATTGAATTCAAAACAAAATTGAAGGACAAAACCTTAATGATTCAAAAAAGGAATGGGTTGAATATCTGGGTTAAGATTCGGTTCATGAGTCAATTTCTACTTTCCCCAAAACTATGTAGATCTGAAAGCATTATAAAACCCTCGTTTTGGTATTTTTTTTCTAATTTTTGTCTATCACTTTCTCTCTCCTCCCTTCTCCTCTCTTTAAATTCTCTCAACACACAATTTCAACTCGAAAAATCGTTCACTCACAGATCAAATACACTTATTTTCTACAAATTCAACCTTTGTTCTTCATTTTTTTCACCCATTTGATCCAAAAAAATGACAAAAGTCCACACATCTCATGCTTATGAAGATTTAACAACCTAACTTCCTAAGAATACATCTATGTTCTTCTAACTTTTTCCTTTATAATCCAAAACAAACAAAAAAACAATCATATTTCTTGTTTCTAACGGATCAAACTCCCTTTTAGGATGAATGTTCATCCTTGTTCTTTAAGAACAAAATTAACTTCATCTTTTCAACTCTAAACCACCACCACACCACTACATGAATCTTCCATCATGGCATTCTGGTGATCACATGATGTTCGTCGATCACTGACGTCAAGCCCCAACCACCATCGTCGAGCTCTAACTGTCACCGTCGAGCTTCAATCATCGTTTCTTTGTCGATCGACCACTATCGGAAACCTAAATCTACCCAAAAACCATTTTTTCTACCTAAAAAACTTAAATCTAACATTCGATTAGTCTTTTTTAATATGTATCTTATTTTATTATCTCACATTCAATCTAACATAATCTTGCTTTTTTATAGGTGTTCATGAATGGAGAAAATTTTACCTTCAAATCCACGTTTTGTAAGTTCCAACGAGATCCCAACGGTCAACTGAAGCCCAATAATGCTTTAACTCCAACGGCGGTTCAACTCCTTGGGATGATAAGCCTTCTCTATCTCCTCTTCATTTATATAAGTGAGTGGATGATGTGAGGGATGATATCATGGAAGGTCAATTGTAGCACGTCATGTGGTAATTTTTTATGAAAAGAAACGCAAATGTGTTTGCAGATATGTTATCCGTCTACCGATTTATTTAGTAATTGAATCGGACGCCCCTTTTAACACTAATTTAACTTAGTGTTAGAGTAACGCCATGGTAAGGCGTAAGTCATCGGTTCAAATCCGATAAGGGGCTTTTGACTATTTTTTTCATAAAACTCGAGTGAAAGTGAAATAATATTATTCATATTGAAACGAAGAATAGGGATGTTGTTTTTATTGGTAATAAAAAACCAATTGTATATGTATAATAATTTAATTAGTAATTAGAAATTATATAATATAATTTATTATTCTAATGAGTTAGAGTAATTCTAAGAGAAAGTTGAACATTTGTTTATTATAATGAATAATAATATGTCGTCTCTTGAAGCGACAAAACAAATATATATTTATATTTTAATTTTGAATTAGATTATATCAATCAAATCCATTGTAAAGAATTATAAAGATTAAAAATCAACAAAAGAAAAAGTAAGTGGATCTAACCCATTGAATCGTGACTATATCCACTATTCTGATATTAAAATTCGATAGAGATGAAATTGGAACAGTGGATTTCTTTTTATTTCATATTTATTTGTTTATTTAGACTCCACAAGAATCTGTCGATATTTCCGATTCAATCTTCTTGTTCCTAGGAATAAATTAATATTTTATTCCTTTCTAGATAAAGAGAAACATTTATTTCAAGTTACAACCTAAGAGTCTTTTTCAACATCTTATCTTTCCTTGATTTCAGAGCACAACAAGATCCATTTCTATCTATATAGAATATATAGAATTTATTAGATAGAAACCTAAATCAAATCGTGTCTTCATATATCAAATATTTCCATATCGATACATATGACAATTTTGTTCTGACAATGAGATGGAGAGTGAGTGCGAAAAAGAGACTTTCATTTTGAGTCTCCTATTATCAATATTAAATTTAATATTGTATTATATTGAGAAATAGGAACTTCTCTCTTTTTCTGATATACAAAAGTAACTAGAAAAAGATTCGAAGTGGATTTCTCGACCCGTGAAATGAAATGAAAAAATAGACTTTGGAGTTTTTTTTTGTTTTATATTCATCTGAAGGAAAGATGAGAAAGAAAATAATAAATAAAAGAAAAAATGAAGGAAATATATATCAGACTATAGTAATTTAAAACACATAGAAATCAGAAGAATACATAAAAAATATTGATTTTTATCAATCTCACAAACAAGATCAAAGAATAAGATTAATTGATGGAGGGGGAGGGATAGATCTGTGTGGGGATCAACCAGTAGCGAGAGAAGGGATTGCTTTTTCCTTGAATTGAAGAGTTCGTTCAAAAAAATTCATCTATCTGATTGATGAGCCATAAGACAATTCATGGTTCAGGTTCAGACGACTAGTAAAAATAGAAAAGAATAAATGAATTGAGTTCATGGATTTACCTAAGATAGAGACTTAAATGGTGGATATGCGATCATGATAACTTATATGTTGTTTTTTATCTCCATGAATCTAGGAACTTTTGCTTGCATTGTTTTTTTTGGTCTACGTACTGGAACTGATAATATTTGAGATTATGTAGGATTATACACAAAAGATCCTTTTTTGGCTCTATCTTTAGCTTTATGTCTCTTATCTCTAGTAGGTCTTCCTCCACTGGCAGGTTTTTTCGGTAAACTCCATTTATTTTGGTGTGGATGACAGGCATGCCTATATTTCTTGGTCTCAATAGGATTCCTTACAAGCGTTGTTTCTATCTACTATTATCTAAAAATAATCAAGTTATTAATGACTGAACAAAACCAAGAAATAACCCATCACGTGCGAAATTATAGAAGATCCCCTTTAAGATCAAACAATTCCATCGAATTGAGTATGATTGTATGTGTGATAGCATCTACTATACCAGGAATATCAATGAACCTAATTATTGCAATTGCTCAGGATATCCTTTTTTAGTTTAGCTTCTAGAATCTATTTCTTAGTTCAAGGTCCCTCTATAGTAACTGGAATAAAAGAATTAGAAGATTTGTTCCGCCCAAAATGGGAATGGGATGGGGTTATGAACTTATAATATATAATCTAATGATTGATTCGATTCCATAATTATAAGTTCATTCTATACCGGACCAGACCGGAATAGGGCTATATACATTCTTATTATGAGAAGGGGTCATTCGAACGTATCTAAATAGATACTATTACATCGTTACATTCCATTTAGGATTAGGAATGGGAATAATCGGGCCTTCTTTTTATTTATATCTCGTTATTTGGGACCCTATTCACCTCTTTTCTTTTTTCTTCTACTGAACCGAGAAATAAATAGGTTTGATTGCCTATCTTTTTAATATAATCAATATTGTAATCACTAATTTTTTTCGGGGTATAAACCCGGTTTTAATTTTTATTTTAATTTTAACAACGGGCTTGAATTTTAATAAAAAAATGTTATATTGATATATGTGTAAGTATATTACTATATTTAATTTTTGTTCTTTCTTTTTTTATTTAAATTAAAATTCAAAAATAGATATATATTATAATTAAAATATTTATAATAGATGTATTATACTTATTTAATCAAAAAAATGAGAAGAAAAAAATATTATATAATATATTTAATTTTATTTTTACTTTGTTTTCGTTAGTATTTAATTCTTTTTCCTTTTCTATTTATTATTATTTATTATTATCATCATATATAAATAAATCAGATTATTAAATAAAAACCCAATAAAAATATAACAACAACCCACTTTTTAATTATAAATATTAAACCCAATATTAATAACCCAAAATAAATAATTAACAGTCCATTTACAAATACAAGCCCGAATTAAATAACAAAACCCAATAAATAATTATAAGCCTATCCCTAAGCCCAACCGGTCTAATAACAAGCAAACCCTAATCAGCTAACCCTTTCTTCATCCATGCGCAGCCCAATCTACACCGTTAGATCAAAATTTGATCTAACGGTCCCGAGATGATAAAGAGACGTCCGTTGACATTCCTCCACGCGCCCACGCGTAGCCCATTCGCATCTCCACGCGCGCGTACAGCACACGCGCCGACTCTTCGGCTGCCCAAATCCGTCTTTCGTTCGCCGTCCGGTGGTCCCTTCTCCAACTCTGGTCACTCGTTAATTCGATCGCCAACAGCACATGCAAACAAAAAGTGAGAAACAAAATGTTAGATTCGTACATGGACCACACCGAATTTCAGAAGAAAAACGCCAAAGGAATCAGAGAATTTTAGAGCCAAAAATACAACGAAAATTGTAGAGAAATTTCAGAAGCATTCGGCCAACGATTTCAGAAAATATCATAGGCAAATACATCCCAAACAAAAATCAGAGAGCACATAGAAATCAATAGCAATATTTATTTTTTTTCTCTCTTTCGAAATCTCATGTAACCGGTTATATAAACCAAAACCGAACATTGTAATAGGGACCTTTTCCCATTTTCTAGAATCGAATACAAAGAACAAACTTTAGAGGTAAAACCTTTGTTTCTTCTTGCATACATCGAGCGGAAATAAAAAGGTCACCTTCTCCGATCTTCTTTCTCCGGCAATAAACCTTAGCCTTGGCACCGTTCTGGTGAGCCAAAATCAAAAGGGGAGTGGTTTCTTTTGTTTTCCCCTTCTTCAAACCGAAGGAGATATTCGTTTTCCTCTCTAGTTTTGAAGCAAAAAGGGATTTTCCGATTTTATTTCGGTTGGAAATAAGTGGTTTTGATTTTGGGGTTTCAGAAAGGAGTGTTTTAAAGGTTTTTCAAACTCGCCAGCCACCGCTCGCAAGAACAAGGTTTTATGGTGGTTCACGGTGGCCATTTTCTGGGTATGAACAGGAACATTCAAATGCTCTTTTTTCTGGGTTGCTTAAGAACAGAAGAGAGGTTTTTCTCTTCTTTGTTTTCGGTTTTCAGATGACAAATGAAAAGGAGGGGGGAGGTTAATTTCTTTTTGTCTTTTATACTCAACCCCCGTTTTTAAATGGTCTATTCGCATTTTAAATCCTCCCGTGTTTTCATTTTAACAACCCCAGTCCTTGTGCTTTTATTTTTCTTTGCAATTTCACCCCCGATTCGGTAATAATCGTTTTTCTTGAAATGGTTTATTTATTTTTTGATCCCTCTGTGTTTTCATATTTACTTTTAAGTCATTCCCTTTTTCTAAATACGCTCCGAGGTCCCTTTATGTTTTCAAATGTTTGCAATTTGGTCACTAATTTCAGTCATAACCCTTTTTAATAATGGTTTTACTATGAACAGGCCCCTCCGTGTTCTCACATTTATTTTCAAGCCATTCCTCGCATTAAAATAACGCTATGAGGGTTTAAATGTTTTCCTTAATTTTCATTTTCGTCATTGTTTTTAATGGTTTTATTTTGTTTTCAATTTGACCCGAAATTTTGGTTTTCTTTCGTTTCGGTCATTTTTTCAGTAGCTTTAATCCTTTTTGAGCTTATATGTATATTTAATTTACATTATGCATTTAGTTTCTATTGTGCTTGCATGATTATTTATTTTGTTACATTTGTATTTATTTATGCCATGTATTTTTTATTATTTATGCTTTTTATTATGTTGGTTATATATCAAGTTTTATTTTCATTTATGTATTTTATTTACATGTTATACATATTTGCATTTTATGTTTACATTTTATTGTTTATATTTGTATTTATTTTATATATTATGCCATGCATTATTTATTTATTTGTACCATATATTTATGTGTTTTATTTTTCATGCACATATATTTTTGTAAATGTTGTTAAATGTTACTTTTGCTTAAGTGACATCTCCTTAATTAATAAACCTAATAAATATGTCTTTATTCGGTCGTAACGGGTCCGACACCAGGCGTAATGGTAGCGGTGTATGCGTTTAACTTCGAATAAAGACACGATAAAAAAATAAAATTCGAATTTTAAACAACTATTAATTTAATGTCACATTAAATTGGAATTTTCTAAATTAATTAAGGGGTATTTTGTAAAGGTGCCAATTTTGGGCGTTTTTAAAATGTTAATCCCATTTTTTAAATCGTAACCGAATCTCGAACCCAATTCTTTTCGAATCCTTGGTTTTACGGTGTACGGTCTACCAAAATGACCGGTGGCGACTCCAACCCTTTTTAAACCTAATTTCAAAACCCTTTTTTTAATTTCAAATACCTAACCTTAATCATTTCCCAAATTCCATTTTTTAATCCTAAAATTCCTAATTTCAGTACCTAATCTCTTAAATCCCTAAATTTTCAATTAAACCCCTAATTTCCTAAATTTTCAGACATGTCTAATTTTTTCAATTTTCCACTAGCGATTTTTTACACTTAAGAAAAAAAGGGTCGCTACACACATATATATATTTAATATAATCTTAATATATATAATACATCCTCCGGATACTTCAAATCGAAGCAATTGGATGTCCGACTCGGACCTATATGACATGACCGATCAATAGAAATACTCCAACACTCCACCTTTGACATATATTCCATACATCACACTAGATAGATATCATATTCATGGAATGCGATTCACTTTCAAGATGCCTTGGTGGTAAAATTGTAGACACGCGAAACTCAAAATATCGTGCTAAAGAGCGTGGAGGTTCGAGTCCTCTTCAAGGCATAATATTGAGAATGCTCATTGAATTGGAATAAGTTCGACAGTGGATCAAGAGATCTTGGTGATCTTCTCTATCTAATGAATGAGGAGTCCGCCACCCACCCCCGAGTATATGCTTCAACAAGAATCACGCACATAAGGGTAGATTGATACAATATAAACCTCTAGTAAAATCCCCCCCATAACCCAGCAGATAAAGTACATTACATAGTTCGTTTTAGGGATTGGCGACTTACCCATTCCGTGACTTTGGCACTGGACGTTCCCAAAATAGGTACTATCGGGTCGGGTGAATTCAATAATAGACGCCAGGTGGCATTCTAGATTTCCTTCTCCTTTTAGGACCTATCCGAAAGAGAATCCAGTACTTCTCGGTCGTGAATATCTGATTAGGGTGAACCGCCCTGTGGATATATTTGCTTCAGAACAAAACAATTAGAATTAGGCTCGGCCAATTGGAATGTGTGTTATCCATATATTATCCATATAAGGGATCCTCCGGTTGAGAAGATTCATCGACCTGAGATGAAGAAAAAAGGTTTATCTATTTTATTTAGTTATTCAATTAAACCAATTATTCGTTATTGGATCATATAGCAACAACCATTTCATCGGGAAAAAACTATCTTTTTCTCAACAATGTCTTTTTCATTTGATCCAATAGCCTTCAGTTAGATAAGAACAGATTTAATAAATACTGATAACTCTCGGATGGAGTATTAGAACGGAAAAATCCATTAGATAATGAACTATTGGTTCTAAGCCATCTCTGGCAATGAATCAATAATTCGAAGTGTTTTTCTTGTGTATTCTTGATAAACCAGCATTTATACATAGTTATCTATAAAAATTTACCTCTCACTAATGAATTCATTAATTAATATCTATTTTATTTATAATAATTTATTATAATATTATTAACTTAATAATAATATTAACTTAACGACAAGATTTATTATATTTTTTTTGTGTCCACAAAAATTTATAGTGGGTACGAATTCTCCCAATTTATGTCCTACCGTACAATCTGTTATATAAATAGACAAATGCTCTTTTCCTTTATATAAATAGGAATCAAGTAAAAATGTTTCTTTGAGTTTGAGTGATATTTTGAGAGGGAAAATGGTTTGAGCTTTTAAATTAGGTTTTGGACATGTAAAATGGACTTTTAGATATGTATTAAACATTATGATTTATTTATGAATTATTTATTTATTATTGTTATTACTATTTATTTACTTACTATTATTATTTATTGGTCTTATTTAATTATACATATATAAACTCAGATAAAATACAGATATGACATATATAAATAAAGCATTAGATGAATGGTTTATATTACTCCCTCCGTCCCACAAGTAATGTCTCTTATTAACTTTTTAAAGGTCATTTTTTTAAAACTTTGACTTTAATTATATTAAATATTTTAAATAATTAATTTTTATTAATTATATATTTAAAATCTATTAGATTAGAGGTTTTTAAAATATATTTTTTTATATTTTTATCAATAATAAATTTTAAATAATCAAGAGTCAAAGTTGAAAAAATTTAACTAAAAAAATCAACAAGGAACAATATTTATGGGACAAAGGAAATATAACATTTGTTTATTAAATTGAATATGAGTATACCTTTTATGTCATTTAATAAACAAATAAACATAAATAAAAAATATTTAATTTATTTATATTCACAAATAAGTTCATTTATTAACTCTTTATAAACATTTTTACTTGGTTCCTTTTCTCTTTATGTTTTTATATTTTAAATATTAATAAACTTAGAAATGTTCAAACTATAAATCTCAGGGAAGCTTAAGGGCTAGCGGAATAATTTTACCATTTTTGTCAATAAAGATATTCGCAAACATAAACAAACATGTTGACAAACATATAAATGAAAATTCGAGCAAACATGTTCGTAAACATTAAACAAACGAACATGAAAACCTTTACAAATGAACAAACGAACATGGAAACCTTTACAAATAAACAAACGAACATGAATACAATATTAAAAATTTAATCAAACCAAACATGAACACCTTCAAAAATAAACAAACGAACAAAGACACTAACACAACCTTGTTCGTCCAAGCTCATTTCATTTACACCCCGTAACAATAGAAAAGTTGTTATCCTAATCGAGCCACCGAGTTACCCCGTCCTCCCCTACCGCAGCCAGAATCTCTACGCGTACATCCAAAGTTGCCTGCCATTTCCGGTACCGAAACCAAATCAAAATGAGAGAAGATAACAGGGAAAGATACACTTGTAGGATCCTTGTATCAAAAACATATTCAAACATAGATATGGAGGTAGAATCCTTCAAATATATGGGATTGCTTCTTTTTCCTCCTCTCTGAATGATACAACGTGTTAAAGAGTGGGGTATATGTAAAAAAGTATGCGACTCTCAATTTCGAACACAAGTAACATGGCCAACGATTAACACAATCATATACTATTGTTAGTACAGTACACAGACGACGCTAGGCCATGTTGGGTATCATCCTCAAATGCTCCAAATAATTAAAACTATGTACGCAGGAGGATTAATACCTGAACTGACACCCAATACACAAAATGATTGAGGAATACAGGGATGATGGGAACTTACTGAAGGATTTCTGCAATTGACCAGCCTACATTTCTCCAAAGGACCTTGCACTGTCCAACCCTCCCAAACATCAAAGCTGTGACTAGCAAAGACGAATTCCATCTTTCTATTAATCTGCCATGAGAATACATAACATTAAAATCTATGACTTCATAAAAAGCAGAAACTTAAGGGATCAGAATAACACAGCATAATGAATTCTCTATACACAACTATCTCAGGTAGCATACATATTTTAGTACCTCAAAGACGCATCGTTCTCCGAGATAAATTGTTACTGAAAATCTATCTTCTTTTTTCCTTTGAAAAGTCTATTTATGTAGTGCAAGTTGTGGCTTTTGATCTAGAAATTTAGTATTTAAAGGGAAACTGTAACAGGAAAACAAGTATGCTCTCTTCTCTTGGGCCCAAAAATAAAGCCATAATCATATCTTAGCTGATCTTGTCGTAGCAAATTAAGCATAACTACTCTTGTATTGGTAACCAGGCCAAAGGACCTACTGAGAAATTAGTACCAATTCAAAGAAAACATAAAAATCAACTAAAAGTAGTACATCTTAGAGAATTTCATACCAACAACTTTTAATTCCACAGATCCCTTGAAAATTAAAGACTACTTTGCAACAAACTTATGGAATCAATTCATGGAGGTTTTTGCGCTAAGACCCAAATCAACTACGCTGCCTTTATTTGTAAAAAATGTAAAGTTACCTGCAGTAACTTCCCACCAGCAGCAAACGAACGCAGACCAATAGTGTCCTGGAAAAAATAGCATAAAACTTTCAGCCACAGTTACCAAAAGCCCAATAACTGTAGTTAATTAAAGCAAACAAAGCCTACCAAAATAATTTTAAGCAAAGGCAATGCTGAGAGTAAGGATCAACACGGAAAATGATAAATTCCTGTCAACTAACCTTGTTTCTGTAGACAACAAGGAACTGTGCCGCAGGATCTTTTTTAGTTACATTTGACATGGTATCTAGGAACCAACCACCCCCTTTTACCCTTCGTCTAGATAGGTGGAGTGCAGGACAGTCTCTTGCATACATGGCTATAACATATCCCTCCTTCAGCATATCACCAGACTGTCCACTTAGGTTCTTGCTATTTTTAAGAAGCAGATCAGAATTTGACCCCAGCAGTAATTCTTTAGGTGTTTTCCTACTCAAGTCTCCAGGGGAGCGAGAACCAGAACTTAATGCTTGATCAGTGCCACTCATAGCAGTGTCATCTTCTCTTTGTGAAGTACTTTCTCTCTCTAACATTAAGGGATAGTCTGATTTTTGTAGGGTAGTTTGACGGGCATGCCTCTTTTTCACTTTTTTACCTGACCTACTGCGTTTCGAATCTGATTTAGTTGCAGTACCAGAAGACATACCAGAATGCTGGTTTTGATTAGGATAATACTTAGATCGGTTGATATCCTTTTTAAGGGAACTTTCAAGACTTTGTTGAATATCATCAGTCAATAATAGTTCACCACTAAATCCCTGCAAAGCACTTTCTTTCTCTTGTATGCTAAACTGTCCTTTTTCATCAACTATTTCACTTTCTTCCTCATCCTCGTCAGAAACAGCATCCTTTGGAATAACCCCATCGCAAAAGAATGTTTGCAACATAGATATAGCCTTCTCCCTTATCTCCATCCACACTTCTTCACTATAATCAGCACTTCGAGGAAGTATCAACACATTGGGCATCTCTTTCACCTGAAGCAAAGATGTATGATAATTTGATTAGTTACATGTTCAATAATCTTAATTATGCAATACAAAATTGCAATATACGGCTTCCTCAACACAATTGAAATTGAACCTTCCACTCACAATCTTAAAATTCTCTTTTATCTTAGATGGAGAAGATGAAGGGGAGAGAGAAGCAGAATTATAAAAGTTTCACCTGAGCATTCTTAGGATTTGCACGTACTGGAATTTATCAGTCATTCCCCTACATTTTCACTCTCTCTCTAATCCTCTTTCAATTGTAATGTAACCATAACCAATTACATTCTTAGGATTTGCATGTATGGGAGCAGAATTCTACTAAAATTACATTATGGCAAATCGAAGGAATTGGGCATACCACGAACAGAAACAAGAATCTATTGCAAAGTTGATCTCATTCAGGCGTCTTACCTTGTAACCTGACTACAAGCCCAAGGAAATTTTCACTATTTCAACGCACAAAAAGAACAACTTCGGTCTAGGCACGCACATTTTTGAAGTAACCACTATCTTCCTATGGGAACAGCATAGAACAGAAAAAACTGAATTCACACAATAAGAGATTTTATCATACCCACGCTTCCATCCACTGTGGCCCTTCAGCTCCATCAAGGGCACAACCAGCTAAAGTGCCATCAATCAGAAGCTGTTTCAGCGCGCAATCATCCAAGAGCTGGCTGCTGCCCGTATTCACAAGAAAAGCCCCTAAAGGGAAGTACCCCAAAAAGAAACAAATTCATACAAAAGAAAAGAGAAGGAATCATAAATTTTTGAAACTAAAAAAGAAAGCAAACGTACCAGGCTTTATATGCTGCAAACATTCAGCATTTATAATCTGAATGGTTTCATTTGTTAAAGCACAATGAAGTGATACAAGGTCACTTGCAGCCAGTAAATCATTAAGGGTATCCATTCGGCGAGCAGCTGGTGGCAATGTTATAGAAGACCTACTTACTTTTCCACTTTCCTGTGAAAACAAGATTCAGAGGAAATTTTATTCCAATGGAAAATCAATCTAACAGACTGAAAGGCAAAAAAATGTTAACTAACAAAATCCAAAAGGTGTGCCTTTGAATTAACAGACCATGTACACAACACAAGACATGCATATATACCTCTAAAATCCTTATTGAAGCTCATTTTTAATTAAATGTAATTTTCAATAGTTTTGTTATCCGCTTTTAGTTTACCTACTAAGATACAACTAAATAACATGTTAGAAGAGACTTAGGGCCGTAAACGAACCAAATGAACACAAACGAGGACATATTAATTTTCATTCGTATAATACTTTAATTTTAAACGAACAAATGAACAACTAAACAAATAATATTTCGTGTTCGTGTTCATTCGTTAAAATAACAAACAAACATTTTTAAATATAATACCTTTGTTAAAAAAGATAATAAATATAAATGGACATATGTGAATAAATTTAAATAAACATAAACAAACAAACTATCGAACGTTCACGAACATAAATGAACGAACAAGCCCTTTGTGTTCGCTCATTTAATTAATTGAACAAAAAATCTTGTTCATTTTGTTCGTTTAATAGATAAACGAACATACATGAACTTCCGGCGAATGGTTTGCTGAACGTTTGGTTCGCTTACGCCCTAATCAGACTATAACTTTAAGATCTTAAAATCCAGCTCAAAATGCCTATAGCAATTTGCAATTCAGATATATGGTGCTTCACTCTTTCATAGTTCAATAAAAATTTGCTTAAGCTATTTGTGATAGTGCCAAAGTTAAGTTGTACTACGATGACAAATTCTGACACACTTATCACAAAGTTTCTAAATTTTATAAACAAGAAAGAACTGAAATGCTAAGTTTGAATTTGAAGTTAAATTGGTGAAGCAAAAAAGAGGTAAATTTTAAGTAGCAATCTAACGGAATTAAAGAAAGCTTAGAGGTAGAGTGCAGTCGGAACTCAAACTAATTGATCCATGAATACTGGAAATCAGCGTATCTTTTACCTCCACGATATCATAATAAAGCACACTCATCTTGAAGGCTAAGCTTCTGCAGGCCAGAGATCGGGCCGAAGCAGATCTACCAACAATTCCCAACACTAGTCCTCGGCACCGCCTCATTCCCCGACAAAGCGGCTGAACTGATCCAAGCCAACCGGAAGCTGAGAGCGCGTGGCGAGAGAGCAAGTGCGTCCGACGGAGCAAGCCGAGAAACAGCGCCATGACAGTGTCCGCGATCTCCTCAGCTCGCGAGGCATCGACATGGACGAGACGTAGCCCGAGGTCAGCGGCTAAAGCGGAGTCCACGGCGCGATCAGAGGAGCCGAGACAGAGGATGAGCTGGTAAGGATGGAGGCGTCGCTGGGCAGCTCGAGGTAGGTAGGAAAGGGAGTGGAGGAGGACGGCAGCGGCCGCCTCGATCTTTCCATCGCCTAAGCAGCTGAGAGGGACGGACTGGACATACGCGACACCGGCTAAGGACTCTTGTTCGAGGGCGCAATTTTCGATGCAGTTTAGGGAAACGACCAAAGGGAGAGGCGTGGGGCCGTCGCTGTGACGCATTGCGGAAGAGGATCTGAGCATAGACGACGTCGAAGCCGTGTAGGTGATGTTCGTCGTCGGAACCCTGCACTAATTGTGTGGAGTGAGCGATAAAAATGTCTCTACGACTGGGTTAGAGGGTTTATGGATGTAATTTTGGGTGTTTTAAGGGTCTAAAGGCAATTCCAATCGAAGAAAATGATTTTTAATTCAAGTCTTTTTTTAATGCCTAATAATTAGCGAAATTTTTTAGTTTAAATTTGATCTAAAAATAAATTTTATAATTTTGCTATTTAATCAAAGTTTTCTTATTTCTTATTTTTTATTTTTTATTTTTTATTTTTTATTTTTTATTTTAAATTTATTTTGATTAAATTTGAAACATAAAAAGTATAGTAGAATATCAATTTCGTTTTAATTTATATTATAAAAATATATTATATTTTTATACTTTAGTCACTATTTTTTTTATTTTTTCAATTTTTCCTTGATTTAATTTCAGTTTTACATAATTCGAACTAAATGCTTCTAAACTATCATATTGTCGTAATTACTCCACTTTATTACATTAGGTGGACCAAAAACCTAAAAATAAATCAGAGATTACGAAATCTCAAAGTTTCATGGCACAATTACCTATAGGACATGATTAACACCCCACTAAAGGTGACAAACGGGTCGATCGGTTCGGGTTCGATTCATTTTTGGGTTTGGTTCATTTTTGGGTTTGTTTACATTCGATTTAGATTCAGTTCGTTTTGGTTTGATTCTGGTTTGGGTTTTAATTCGATTATATGATAATTCGGGTCTGATAGGTTGAGAAAATCTAAAAGAGTATCCAAGATGAATCCAAAATATTTGGATTATGCAATCTCCACGTCATAGTTCATCAGGAAAGAAAATCAAATCACAGATTCACTAGTTGGTGCATTTGTTTTAATTTTCTGTTAATAAGATTTGTTGGTTATTATTTTGTTTGATAAGATCATCCTATTTTTAGAGATAAGATAGGATAATTAGGAAAAGTTGTTATTTGTTTATGTTATTTAAACTATGGGAAGAAAGGAATAAAGACAGCAAATTTCAATTAATCTTCTTGTGGTTTGTTCTTACCCGAAGTAGAACGTTAAAAATTCTTAAGAGCTTTGATCGGGACCTATCATTGTGTTAGAGCCAGGTTGAAATGACTACGAACAAGGAACGCATAGAAAATTTAGAAAGCTCTCTTGAACTGTCCAAGACCAATTGAGCAAACTTGAAACAAGTTTAACAAATAAGATACAACGATCAGAGAATGCATTGAGCAGAACTATTAACGCCTTACTTTCGAAGCAGGAGCCTATCTCTGGCCATGTGAACTCATCCACCGGTCTATCTCAACAAACTAGAGAAGAGTCACGAGACAATGGTCACTCATTGTCCTTTATTCAACCAATGAAACTTGAGTTTCTAAAGTATGCTGGAGATGATCCCACTGAATGGTTTACGAAGGTGGACCAATTCTTTGAATTCTAAGGCACTAAAGATTCCAAGAAAATACAACGGGTTGCTTACCATTTTCAAGGAGAAGCAAACCAATGGTGGAGGTGGCTACGTCAATCATATACGACTGATGACAAGGAAATCACTTGGGAGCTTTTTGTTGAGGAACTATGGGCTCGATTCGGTCCTACAGATTGTGAGGATTTTCATAAAGCGTTGTCCAAGATCAAGCAAGTTAGGTCTTTACGTGACTACCAAAAAGAGTTCAAGCGGTTGGGAAATCGAGTGCAAGGATGGTCACAAAGGGCTTTAGTTGGCACTTTCATGGTGGTCTCAAAGATGAAGTTGTTGATGGAATAAGGATGTTCAAACCCCAAACTTTGAAAGATGTCGTTAGTCTTGCGAAGATGGGTGATGCACAATTAAAACGTCAACAAAAGATTCAACGATCAACTCATTTTGTTACCGACTCTCCTTTATCAATGAAACCCAAAACAAGCTTGCCTATGAAAAGGCTCACATGGAGCGAAATGCAGAAAAGAAGAGCGCAAGGGTTATGTGATAAGTGCTCAACTCACTATCACTTTTTACACCTTTTATTGACATTAATCACCAAATTTACACCCACTCGGACCAATGCATGTACTTAATGTGATATATTTAGAAGTTAAGCTCATAGAACTCATATTTACAGAAAAAGCAAGTTTTACTGCATTTTTATATCTGTGCAAGAGAACTAGTGCCGCGACAGCAACATGGCCGAGGCAGGACCTGATGTCGAGGCAGCAGCTGAGAGCCAGGAAGCAAGACTGTAGGCTATTGGAAGAGAAAAATCCAAGGGACGTGTTTGGACTTAAAGCACATGGATCGGAGCTGGCTAGCATAAGGAAAAGCCCAAGACAAGGCCACGCGGGAAAGCCTCTTAGTTGAATTAAACTTGGAAATATTTTAATTATGTACATGACTTGTTCCCTACTCTTGTATTCTACTTAGGAAAGGTTTGCCCTAGGTCTAGCTTATATAAAGACCTAGCCGTCCAATGTATGATACATGGATACCTAGAGAGAGAGCTAATTCATAAACTTTGTTTTCTTTCTCTCAACTATGTTCTAAGCTTTCTTAGGGTTTAGGTTAAGGTTGTTTAGTATTTGTGAGAGGAGATTGTACTTTGTGTTTGTTTCAATGCAATAAAATTATCAAGGTTTGCTTATCCTTTGTTATTCCTTGTTCTTACATTCAAGCTCGGGAGAGAAGTTTGTAAGTAATCCATTTATCTAGACTCGGGAGAGTTAGATTCACGAAAGGGGTAAGTACGGTGTCTCAATCACGAAATACTAACTCGGCCTAGGGATAGGTTAAGAGTTTCAGCGGCTAAAAGAAGTGTGAGATTGGTTGGTGAGTATAATTGGTTCACGCCGGGAGGTATCATCAAGAACTAGTCATCAACAGTACTTCGACTTAGGGATAAGCGGAGTCATTCAAGGACACTTTGTCGAACTTTGGTAAAGTCCACCCACGAGCAAGGGATTGCCGCGGCAGACAGTATCGTCGCTGCCAAGGCAGTAATCTGCAGTGCTGCCGAGGCAGTGATATACGATTGCATTGGGTAGAGACAAGTCAATCAAATCCACAATACAACGCAACTAGATCCTGACCCATCTCTCTAATATTAAATTCTCTTTATTTTACTTAGTAGTTTTATTTTAGTTAATCCAAACTCAATCACTTGTGTTTTATTTTATTTCTTTTTAAAGAACAAGAAGACGAAGAAGACATATTGAGTCTACTAATCCCTGTGGAGACGATAATCCGATAAATACTTATCACTTTTTACTTTCGATGTGTCCACTTGCACTAAACGCGCACTTTTGACACGCGACATTATGCTTCAACTGTGATGATGAGAAGTTTACAACCGGCCATAGATGTCAGAGGTCGCAAATTCTAATTTTAGAAGGAAATGAGGATAGCTATGAGGAAGAGATAACAAATGATACGTTAGAGTCACAACCTGAAATTTCCTTACATGCACTTTCAGGTCGTCCCATAAAACAATGCGGGTATTGGCTAAAATTGGTGCACATACAACCTTAGTCGTGATTGATAGCGGGTCTACTCATAATTTTATTAGCAAAAAGATGGCTACAATGCTACAACTACCAGTCCTTCTAACTAAATCTTTCAATATGAAGGTAGCTAATGGGGAACCATTGCAGTGTCAAGGCAGATTTGAAAATGTTCCTATTGATATTCAAGGTATCCTTTTGTACTAACTCTATATGCTTTACCACTAAATGGGCTGGACTTGGTTTTAGGGATTCATTGGCTAGAACAATTGGGAACATTGGTTTGCAATTGGAAGCAATTAACAATGGAATTCTAGTGGAATAACCAGATTCACAAGTTACAAGGCTTGGATGCAACAACAATTCAACCAACCATAATGAAAATATTTATCAAAGAAGCACGACAAGGAGGGTCTATGTTTGCCATTGCTCTGCCTTCCACTATTGAGCCAAAGGCGTCAATGGTTAATCCTGACATAAAAAAATTATTGGAATGATTTGGTGATGTATTTCTAGAACCAAAGCAGCTACCGCCTACAAGGGACATTACACATCACATTAATTTGAAAGAAGGTACCGAGCCAATTAATGTCTGACCCTACAGGTATGCCTATTTTCAAAAAGCTGAGATTGAAAAACAAGTTCATGATATGCTAAAATTGGGGCTAATACGACCTAGCACTAGTCTATTTTCTTCACCTATTTTATTGGTTAAAAAAAAGATGGATATTGGCGATTTTGCACAAACTATAGAGCACTTAACTCTGCAACCATCAAAGACAGGTTTCCTATTCCTACAATTGATGATATGCTAGATGAACTTCATGGAGCTACCTACTTCACCAAACTTGATTTAAGGGCGGGCTATCATCAGGTATGAATGCATGAACCAGACATTCTTAAAACTGCTTTTCGTACGCACCATGGTCATTTTGAATATTTAGTGATGTCATTCAGCCTTTGCAATGCACCTTCTACCTTCCAAGCCATTATGAATTTCATATTTTGTCCTTACCTTCATAAATTTATTCTTGTTTTCTTTGATGACATCTTAATTTTTAGCCCCAATCGGAACATGCATCTTGAACATGTTAAAATGACTTTTGAAATCTTAAGGCAACAACATTTTTCATCAAATTCAGCAAATGTGCTTTTGGCTTACAAGAGATTGAATATTTGGATCACATTGTTACTTCTTAAGGTGTTAAAGTTGATCAAACAAAGATTCAGACCATGCTAGATTAGCCTATGCCTACAAATGTTTCTGAGTTACGTGGTTTCTTAGGAATAACAGGATATTATCGAAAATTTGTGCGCAATTATGGAATCATAGCAAAGCCGCTTACCAACCTTCTAAAAAGGGTAAATTTGATTGGCACATGGAAGCAGAAGTTGCCTTTCAAGAGCTCAAGAAAGCCATGACTACCACTTCAACACTAGCAATGCCCAATTTTAATGAACCATTTGTTATTGAAGTAGATGCATCAGGTAGCGGTATTGGTGCAATTTTAAGTCAACATGGACAACCAATTGCTTTCATGAGTCAAGCATTAGGTATCTCCAAACTCTCTTTATCTGTTTATGAAAAGAAAATGTTGGCAATAATTCATGCAATTCGGATATGGCGGCCATATTTGATGGGCAACAAGTTCTACATCGAAACGGATCAAAGGAGCCTCAAGTATCTTTTGGACTAATGGATTGGCACATCCGTACAACAAAAATGGGTCTCTAAGTTATTGGGATATGACTACGAGATTAGATATAAGCCAGGGCGTGAGAATAATGCGGCTGATGCACTATCTCGGATAACTGGTAGTTTTTGTCTTAATTCTTTATTTATATTTCATACTCAACTATGGGATACGATTCGGAAAGACGCTAGCATCAATCCGTACATGAAAAAAATTAGTCAGATGGCAATTAAAAATCTCAATAGTCCATATCGATGGCGTAATGGACTAATTTATTATAAAAATAGGGTCATTATTCCTCCTCAGTCCAATGTTATTCAATTACTCTTAAAAGAGTTCCATGATTCTCCTCTTGGTGGACATTCTGACGTCTTAAGGACATACAAAAGAATTTCACAGCAGTTTTATTGGCCGTCCATATATAAAACAGTGAAGAACTATGTTGCTTCATGTGATGTTTGTTAGCGTACAAAGAATGAAGCTCTATCCCCCACGGGACTTCTACAACCACTCCCAATTCCTTGTCAAGTATAGGATGATGTCACAATGGACTTCATTGATGGACTTCCACTATCAAATGGTAAAAATACAATGCTTGTTGTAGTTGATAGGTTGAGTAAATCATCACATTTTTTGGATCTTTCTCACCCATATACAACAAAAATGGTGACTAAAAAATTCATTGATGGTATCGTTAAACTTCATGGCATGCCACGGTCCATCATTAGTGACTATGATCCTATCTTTATCAGTCATTTTTGGAAAGAATTTTTTAAGATGTCAAGCACACATCTGAAAATGAGCTCCGCTTATCATCCGCAAACTGACGGGTAATCCGAGGTTGTCAATCGTTGCATTGAGCAATATCTCCGATGTTTTGTTCATCAACAACCTCGTAACTGGCACTCATTTCTTCCTTGGGTCGAATTCTGGTATAATACTACATACCATATTTCCACAGGAATGACCCCATTTCAAGCTCTATATGTCAGACCCCCTCCAACTATACCGCATTATCATGAAGGTCATTGTCCAGTTAATGAAATCGACAAAAGCTTAGCCACTAGAGATATCTTATTACGACATCTTAAAGAGAATCTACAAGCTTTTATCAATCGGATGAAACAACAAACGGATTCTCATCGAAGGGATATTGATTTTCAAGTCGGAGATTTGGTATTTTTGAAACTACATCCATATCGTCAGCAATCGGCATTAAAGAGAGCATACCAAAATTTGGTGAGTAGGTTCTATGGGCCATATCCAATTGAAGAAAAAATTGGTAAAGTGGCTTATAAACTCACGCTTCCACCTACTACTCGCATTCATCTTGTTTTTCACGTGTCGCTCCTCAAAAAGAAAGTGGGTGATGCAACGGCTGTTAGCACCGATTTACCACTTGTAGCAGAAGATGGAGAATTAGTTATGGAACCAGAAGCTATTTTAGACACTCGTTGGGTTCACAAAAGATCCAAATTCATCGAAGAAAGCTTAATTAAATGAAAAAGACTACCAGCTGAAGACGCCACGTGGGAAAACACCAAAGATTTCAATGACAACTTTATTAATCTCAACCTTGAGGACAAGGTTCATGTTCAAGGGAGAGGTATTGATAGGTTGAGAAAATCTACAAAAGTATCCAAGATGAATCCAAAATATTTGGATTATGCAATCTCCACGTCATAGTTCATCAAGAAAGAAAATCAAATCACAGATTCACTAGTTGGTGCATTTGTTTTAATTTTCTGTTAATAAAATTTATTGATTATTATTTTGTTTGTTAAGATCATCCTATTTTTAGAGATAGGATAGGATAATTAGGAAAAGTTGTTATTTGTTTATGTTATTTAAACTATGGGAAGAAAAGAATAAAGGCAACAAATTTCAATTAAACTTCTTGTGGTTTGTTCTTACCCGGAGTAGAACGTTAAAAATTCTTAAGAGCTTTGATTGGGACCTATCAGGGTCAATTCGGATATCAGATCAGTGTTTCGGGTTAATATCGGATCATTTGTTTTTGGTTCGGGTCAATATCGGATCGGATATTTTCGACTCAGTTTCATATCGGGTCGTTCGAATCAGTTCGGATCGGGTCAATTTTTGAATTTTCAGGTTAATTTGGTTTGAATTGGACTTGAGTATGAATCTAATCGTGTATATTATATATAGAATTAATCATATATTCTTGTAAAATTATATCTTCTTATTCGTTTGAAGATAAAAGTGAAAAGAGGAAAAACTATAAGGAGCAACTTGATAACGATCTCAATAATTATTTTTATTCCATAAATGAATAGTTTGAGTATGAATATAATCGTTTATTGGCTCTTATGTGGATTTGACCGCAACAAAATCCAAAAGTTGATAACTTGATATGTAATTGAATTTGTGTGTACTCAATATAACTGAATTTGATCTGTAAGAGTAGTTGAGTTTAGATACTTGGTTTTATCTGTAGTTAAATATCACTTTTGAACGAAAATTATTTATTTAAGATTTGTTTTTAAGTTACTAGGGTACACTTTCTAATTTTATCTTTAAATTAGCTGTGTTATTTTCTTGTATGGATATTTTCAAATACAAACACCATTTGCATCGTGGATTACTGATCTTTAGTGTTTATTACGAGCAAATGAATCAAAATGGAGGTCCAACTCTGATAGAAACTGATTGACAAAAAATAAATTGATTTTTAAATAAGGAAATGTGATATTAAACATTAAATTATTATAAGATATATTGATTAACTAGTATTATCATAATACAAAAAGATAATAAAACATATATTATTTTATTATTTATCATATTATTAAAAAATAAATAATAGTAAAAATAAATTATTTATTCATTTTGACTCAATTATCGGGTTAAAATTGGATTGATGTTCGGTTTAGATCGATTTTGAGCAAGTTAATTTTGGATTGCTTTCGGTTCGAGTGAAAATTGGTTCGGGTGAAATTAGTTACGGGTCTATATAGATTCTTCTAGAATTCGGATCGGTTTCGGTTTCGATTAGAATTTCGAACCACGTTACGATTATTTTGTTCGAATTCAATCGGGTTTTAGTTCAGGTAAATCAGTTCGATTTTTTATTCTTAGATCAAGTTTGCCAGGTCTACCCACAACTTCCGTAAAATGACGTTTACTTAATCACTAATATTTTTCCTTGTAATTTGGATGGAATGCATACAAGGATTAATGTAAAACATCGTAAAATTCTAAAAGTGACCTGAGTTTACTTATGACTGAGAAACTCAAGTCAAATTTAAACGCAATAGATTAAGGCATTAATATTTAAGATTTAAAAATAAAGTCTCGCATAAAAGTTCTGACTATTTTTAATTACTAGGGGAAAGTTAAATTAACCATACTTGAGAAAATATATTATTTTTCATGATATTGAGAAAGATTTTTTGAATGACATTTTATTTGATATTTTACTAATCCTTAAAATCTAGAATTTTAGTTAATGAATATTTAGATGAATTAATCCTAAAAAGCTTTACTCAGAGATTTTTAATTAATAAAATTTTTTAATTTAACCGCTTAATTTTATATGATTATATTATTTCTTCTTTTTAAATCAATTTTGATTAAATTTATAACAGATGCTATATTATTATTGTATAATATGAAAAATTATTAGGTGAACCTTATTCACCACATCATCCATGGTCCCAATTAATCAGGACCGTTGATCTCATTTTTTTTATAAGAGAATCTATAACGACCCGGGTTATCGGTTTAGTGTGTCGGGTTAACCCTTGGTGTTGGGCCTCGGTTTTGGTCCCGGGTTTGAGTAGTTTTGGGCCTTGGTGTTGGGTTGCCTTGAGCCCAAGTGTAGTTTGGGGGCTTTTTGGTCCTTTTCCCTTGTGTAAGACAAGGTAAGGGGAGAGGTGGTTTGATTTTCTGCAGAGAAAATCTGAGGAGTGAAGTCACCACTCTTTCTCTCTTGTTTACATCTTTTCTTCCATCAATCTCAAGAGCAAAAGGTAAGATCTTTAGAGTTTTGTGTGGCAATCTCGTTGTGGTGCAAGAGAAGAAGTTGTAGGGTTGTTAGAGATCTTTAAAAAGAAGTAAAGATTGGTAGTTTTGGTGAGGATGAAGGTTAAGTGGGGGTTTAGGGTGCAATCCGGGTTTGAGTGTTGAGGGCTTGTGTTATGAGTTTTTCCTAGTGTTTTAGGATCAAGAAACATCCCAAGAAGTTTCTAATCCGTTCTTAATCTTTCTCTTATAGAGAAAGAGGCTTGTGAACCATCATCAAGCTTGGGAAGAGGGAAAGCTTGAAGAGGAAGAAGAGGGTCGTTTTTGTTGTTGCCTGTAGGAGGTTGGTACTCCCAACTTGTTCTTTACATCATACATATCATGGTAGTTGCATACATGTAGATATAATGTATGTATTGCTTGGTTGACCATGGTGTGCTTTAATGGTAGAAATTGTGTTAGTGAGTTAAATGACTGAAAAATTGTGTTAAAACGTCCTTAATCATCTCTAGAAATGACTAGAAACACTTTGGGATTGATTGGATCGAGTTTGGGAATGAATCCTAGAAATTTTTCTAAGTGCAGACCTGTTTTTCGTGCAGGGGTATCGATACACGGGCTACTAGTGTCGATACCCATAAGTGGATTTTGTCTAAGTGGCCAGGTGTATCGAACCACGGTTCGATACCGGGACCTCCAGTGGCATAATGGCATCGATACCCGTATCGATGCTGGAGGGTCCCCTTTTGTTGACTTTAGAAATGGTCAAAGGGTATCGATACCAGTATCGATACCCAGGGTTCGATGCCTTCTTTGGGTAGGTATCGAGGCAGGGTGGTTCGATACCCTATATAGGAGTATCGGTACCCCTGCGAAAACTTGAAGAGATAAGCTTTGTTTGAGGTTCGATAAGAGGATTAAGGGTCTTAATGAATCTTATAACTAATGAAATGAATTGTTAATACGAGTTTGATGTTTATAAACCCGAAAGACTAAGGTATGATAAGTCTTAATATATCTTGTTGAGCTAAGATCCTAGGTTTGTGTGGTTTGAGTCCTTGTGTGATAGAAATCCGAATATCCATAAGTGTTACAACACGTTGAAGGCCATCCGATGTGACATGTCGGATGATGATTTGAAGACTTTATTTCGAGTGTTGGGCGGCCTCACTCGAAGATGTTCGATGTAACATTCCGCATGGGGTTGGTTGGGCGGCCTCCACCCCTTTCCGAACGTTGGGCGGCCTCGTTCGAAGATGTCCGATGTAACATTCCGGGCATAGGATTTGAGGGCGGCCTCAACCCTGAGTGTAGGATCCCGATGCTGTGTGGACGCGGGCCTCACTCTTGTGTGTTATTTGTGATATGATATGCATATGCTGTGTGCGATATTATGCATTGTTTATGCCATGTGGTAGGCAAGCATGCTAGATCATCATATCATGCACGATATTTTATATGTTATGTTTTATTGCTTATGATATGCATGATGTTGGCCGAGTTCGGCGTATCCACTGAGCTTTCGTAGCTCAGCGTTTGAAATATGTTTTCGTGCGTAGGTTAGGTGAAGTTGGTTCATGGAGCACCATAAGGTTCGGATTTCAGCATCGACTGTTGTCAGAGTACATGTGTTAGATTTAGTGGGCTTGTACTATGTCGAACCCTATGTAATGTAACTCTGTTATTTTATTTTGGGTCGAATGCTTTAATGGTTTGTAATATTTGGAGCTCCGATTATTTTATACTATTTTTGGCTTGCGTTTTAACTTAAATGGATTTTTGAATCGTATTTGGATTTGAATTTGATTTTCTTTGATGGGCTTTGGAAAGAAATTTTGGATTACAGGTTTTGGGCCAGAGTCCCAATGTGACATCCGGGTTGGGTGTTACATTTAGTGGTATCAGAGCTTAGGTTGAGTCGGTTCTAGGAAGTCCCCAGGGGAGTCTAGTGTGTTATGTAGGTGTTAGACAAGTACATGCCCACGAGTCGATATCGTACTTTCTTTAAAGCTGAAATTTTGATGGTGTACTCTTGTTTGTTGTTGTTGTTGTTGTTCGCGCAGAGGTGGTTAAGTATGCCGAGACATGTCTGGGATCAGGAGGAAAGTCGAGGTTCTCGTGGAGGAAACTCCGACTATGAGTATGAGCCCGATGAGGAGGTTCCATCGGACGATGCGGTTAGTCAAGGGGCCAACTACTTTGCTCAGTTGAACTGTACTCTGCGCAAGATAGTGAGAGCGATACCAAGGCCATCTTCTACGCCTCGTGAGGCACATGTTGAGAGGGTGCAAAGACAGGGAGTTGTGGACTTCTTTGGTACGGGATAGGACAATCCCGTACAGGCTGATCAGTGGTTGCATGACACCAGGTGGATAATGAGACAGATGAGGTTGAGGTCAGAGGACAAGCTGTCGTGTGTGTTGTCGCTTCTAAAGGGCAACACGAGAGAGTGGTGGGAGACAGTTGAGCAAGGTTGGTATCCTCATCGTCCTAAGTGGGAGGACTTTCTTGAGGAGTTTGAGGGCATGTATGTGGGTGAGACTCACATCAACACCTTGAGGGAGCGGTTTACCCATCTTGTTCAAGGGAAACGTTCGGTCTTTGCTTATGAGCAGGAGTTCCTTCAGTTGAGCCGGTATGCACCAGAGCTTGTTGCTACGGAGAAGATGAGATGTAAGAGGTTCTTTTGAGGTTTGAGGAAGGAGATCCAGACTTATCTCACTGCTGCACCGCCTAAGGTGTTTTTTGAGTTGGCTGCCAGTGCCAAGTCATTAGAGCAGGTTCAGGGTTTGACCTATGGGACGTCTGTTGGCCAGGGAGTCACCGGTAGAGCTAGTCAGAGTCATGCGGGTAACTCTCAGTCTCAGTCCGTTAGGAGTAGGAGCTGTCGGAACCAGAGTAGAGGAGCAGCGAATCAGGGTTCGAGGTCGAACCAGAGATCGGAGTCAGTGGGACGTAGGAGGCAGTCTGTGTCTTCTTCTGCTGGGGGCCTAAAGAGTTTACAGAGGAGTGTCAGTGTTTAGACTTGTAGACGTTGTGGTCGGACCCACCGAGGAGAGTGTTGGGGTAATGCTAGAGCTTGTTTTCAGTGTGGGTCATCAGATCATCTTGTGAGGGACTACCCAGAGGTTGTGACGTCACCACCAAGTCAGGCTCATAGGACTGTGTTCCAGGCCCAGAGAGGTCGTGGGTTCTCACGTGGTGGAGCTAGCCACGCATTAGGAGGCACCTTTCAGTCCACTACTAGAGCACCAACGAGACAGTATGCGGTGAGGGAACTAGAGGACTATGCTGCGACAGATGTGATCTCAGGTACGTTCAGTTTGTTCTCTGTTCCTATAGTTGCTCTTGTGGACTTAGAATCTACCCACTCGTATATCCGTAGTGGGATATCGGAGCAGTGGGGGTTACCAGCGAAGGATCTAGAGGTAGGAGACCGTGTGACCAGTCCGTTGGGGTTAGATGTGTTAGTGGATAAGGTTTATCGGAGGTGTCCGATCGAGGTGCAAGGGTCTATCTTCCCGGCCGATCTTATGGTCTTACCGTTTCAGGAGTTCGACGCAATCCTTGGTAAGGATTGGTTGTTCGAGCATGATGCGAGTTTAGGGTGAAGATCTAAGAGTTTGAAGCTTCGAATAGTTGATGGTTCTAAGCTCGTTGTGAGGGGTGAGAGGAACCCGTGTTTAGCGAATGTTGTGTCAGCTTTGTCAGCTCAGAGGTTGATCCAACAAGGGTGTGAGGCTTTCTTAGCTCACGTGGTGGATGTGAGTGTTGAGAGTCCAGCTTTAGAGAGTTTGAGGACAGTTTGTGAGTACCCCGATGTGTTTCCGGAGGAGTTGCCCGGTTTACCACCCGATCGAGAGTTAGAGTTTCGGATAAAGGTTTTGCCGGGTACAACACTGGTGTCCATAGCACCGTATCGTATGGCACCGGCGGAGATGAGAGAGTTAAAGCAACAGATCCAAGAGTTGCTTGAGAGGGGTTTTATCCGACCGAGTGTGTCACCATGGGGAGCACCGGTTTTGTTTGTGAAAAGAAGGACGGATCGATGAGGATGTGCATCGACTACTGTCAGCTCAATAAGGTCACGATCAAGAATCGTTACCCTTTGCCTAGGATCGATGACCTGTTTGATCAATTGAGGGGTGCTCGTTTGTTTTCTAAGATAGATCTGAGGTCAGGGTACTACCAGTTGAAGGTGGTGGAAGAGGATGTCCAAAAGACAGCTTTTAGGACTCGATACGGGCATTATGAGTTCTTAGTGATGCCGTTTGGGCTCACGAATGCACCTATAGCTTTCATGGACTTGATGAATCAGATCTTTCAGCCGTATCTAGATCAGTTTGTGGTTGTGTTCATCGATGACATCTTGGTGTATTCACGCTCAGAGGAGGAGCATGACTACTATCTGAGGGTTGTTCTTTAGGTGTTAAGGGATAGGCGTCTGTACGCCAAGTTCAGTAAGTGTGAGTTCTGGTTGTCTGAGGTGGCATTTCTTGGCCACATAGTTGCAGCGGATGGAATCCGAGTAGATCCCCAGAAAATCCAAGCTGTGGTGGAGTGGAAACCACCGAGGAATGTATCGGAAGTCCGTAGTTTTCTTGGGCTTGCCGGATACTATAGGAGGTTTGTTAAGGGTTTTTGTATCATAGCGACACCTTTGACCAAGTTGCTCCAGAAAGGTGTTCCTTTTGTGTGGAATGAAAGGGGCAACAGAGTTTTGAGCAACTTAAGGCTTATCTGACAGAGGCTCCGGTCTTGACGCAACCGGAACCGGGGAAAGATTATGTGGTGTTTAGTGATGCTTTCTTGAATGGGTTAGGTTGTATGCTTATGCAAGAGGGTAAGGTGGTTGCTTACGCCTCAAGGCAGTTGAAACCCCATTAGAGGAACTATCCTACACATGATCTTGAGCTTGCGGCGATTATCTTCGCTTTGAAGATATGGAGGCATTATCTCTATGGAGAGAAATGCTACATCTACACCGACCACAAGAGTTTAAAGTATCTGCTTACCCAGAAGGAGTTGAATCTGAGACAGCGTCGGTGGATAGAGTTGTTGAAGGACTATGACTGTGTCATAGAGTATCATCCCGGTAAGGCGAATGTGGTCGCCGATGCTTTGAGTCGAAAGTCCATGTCGGACTTGAGAGCTTTGTTTGCTCGGTTGAGGATGACAGATGATGGGGGTTTGTTGGCAGAGTTGCGTGTGGAGCCCACGCTCGTCCAGGAGATCAAGAGAGCACAAGTGTTAGACGAGGAGTTGGTAGCTCAGTTAGAGGCTGTTCAGAGAGGTGAGTTGTCAGACTTTGAGGTACGAGATGGTGGGTTCTTGTACTTTCAAGGTCGGTTGTGTGTTCCAGCTTTAGAGGATCTAAGGGATCGTATCTTGAGAGAAGCTCACCGTAGTCCGTTTTCTGTTCATCTGGGTAGTAACAAGATGTATCAAGATCTTCGTCCTTTCTTTTGGTGGCCGTGCATGAAAAAAGATGTGTCAGAGTTTGTGACCAGGTGTCTAGCGTGTCAGCAAGTGAAGGCGGAACATCAGGTTCCTTCAGGTTTGCTTTAGCCTATCCAGATTCCACAGTGGAAGTGGGATCGAGTGACCATGGACTTTGTCACCAGGTTACCAATGACATTGAGGAAACATGATGCTATATGGGTTATAGTTGACCGGTTAACTAAGTCGGCTCACTTCTTACCGGTAAGGATGGACTACAGTTTAGAAAGGTTGGCTCAGTTGTACATAAAGGAGATCGTGAGGTTGCATGGTGTACCTTCATCGATCATATCGGATAGAGATCCGAGGTTCACGGCGAGGTTGTGGAGGTCTATCCACGAGGCTTTAGATACCAAGTTGCACTTCAGTACAGCTTTTCATCCTCAGACCGATGGACAGTCTGAAAGAGTTATCCAGATCTTGGAGGATATGCTTCGATGTTGTGCTGTGGACTTTGCCCGTAGTTAGGAAGAACAATTACCGTTGGTAGAGTTTGCTTACAACAACAGTTATCAGTCAAGCATCATGATGGCTCCTTTTGACGCCTTGTACGGGCGTAGGTGTAGGACACCTTTGTGTTGGACAGAGCTTAATGAGAGAAAGATATTGGGTTCAGAGCTTGTTAAGGAAACCGAAGAAAAAGTTCAGATCATCAAAGAGAGGTTGCAAGCAGCTTTTGATAGACAGAAGGCTTATGTGGATAAGAAGCGTAAGCACATCTAGTATGAGCTTGGTGAGAAAGTGTTTCTCAAGGTATCTCCGTGGAAAGGGATCATCCGGTTTGGTCGGAAAGAAAAGTTGAGTCCAAGATACATAAGACCTTATGAGGTTCTTCAGAGGGCTGGACCGGTAGCTTATCGGCTTGCCTTACCTCCAGAGTTGGCACGTATACACGATGTGTTCCACGTGTCCATGTTGAGACGTTACCGTTCCGATCCATCGCATGTGGTTCAGCTTGAGGAAATCGAAGTCAATGCAGATTTGACTTACGAGGAGAGACCTATAGGGATCTTGGATAGAGGAGTTAAGGAGCTTCGGGACAAGTGCATACCCTTAGTAAAGGTTTTGTGGAGGAACCACGGAATCGAAGAAGCAACGTGGGAAGCGGAGAAGGACATGAGAGCTCAGTATCCTCATCTCTTCCTGACAGGTAAATTTCGAGGACGAAATTTTCATTAAGGAGGGGAGAGTTGTAACGACCCGGGTTCTTGATTTAGTGTGTCGGGTTAACCCGTGGTGTTGGGCCTCGGTTTTGGGCCCGGGTTTAAGTAGTTTTGGGCCTTGGTGTTGGGTTGCCTTGAGCCCAAGTGTAGTTTGGGGGCTTTTTGATCCTTTCCCCTTGTGTAGGACAAGGTAAGGGGGAGAGGTGGTTTGATTTTCTGCAGAGAAAATCTGAGGAGTGAAGTCACCACTCTTTCTCTCTTGTTTACATCTTTTCTTCCATCAATCTCAAGAGCAAAAGGTAAGATCTTTAGAGTTTTGTGTGGCAATCTCGTTGTGGTGCAAGAGAAGAAGTTGTAGGGCTGTTAGAGATCTTTAAAAAGAAGTAAAGATTGGTAGTTTTGGTGAGGATGAAGGTTTAAGTGGGGGGTTAGGGTTCAATCCGGGTTTGAGTGTTGAGGGCTTGTGTTATGAGTTTTTCCTAGTGTTTTAGGATCAAGAAACATTCCAAGAAGTTTCTAATCCGTTCTTAATCTTTCTCTTGTAGAGAAAGAGGCTTGTGAACCATCATCAAGCTTGGGAAGAGGGAAAGCTTGAAGAGGAAGAAGAGGGTCGTTTTTGTTGTTGGCTGCAGGAGGTTGGTACTCCCAACTTGTTCTTTACATCATACATATCATGGTAGTTGCATACATGTAGATATAGTGTATGTATTGCTTGGTTGAGCATGGTGTGCTTTAATGGTAGAAATTGTGTTAGTGAGTTAAATGACTGAAAAATTGTGTTAAAATGTCCTTAATCATCTCTAGAAATGACTAGAAACAGTTTGGGATTGATTGGATCGAATTTGGGAATGAATCCTAGAAATTTTTCTAAGTGCAGACCTGTTTTTCGTGCAGGGGTATCGATACACGGGCTACCAGTATCGATACCCATAAGTGGATTTTGTCTAAGTGGCTAGGTGCATCGAACCACGGTTCGATACCGGGACCTCTAGTGGTATAATGGCATCGATACCCGTATCGATACTGGAGGGTCCCCTTTTGTTGACTTTAGAAATGGTCAAAGGGTATCGATACCAGTATCGATACCCAGGGTTCGATGCCTTCTTTGGGTAGGCATCGAGGCAGGGTGGTTCGATACCCTATATAGGGGTATCGATACCCCTGCGAAAACTTGAAGAGATAAGCTTTGTTTGAGGTTCGATAAGAGGATTAAGAGTCTTAATGAATCTTATAACTAATGAAATGAATTGTTAATACGAGTTTGATGTTTATAAACCCGAAAGACTAAGGTATGATAAGTCTTAATATATCTTGTTGAGCTAAGATCCTAGGTGGATCGTTTGTGTGGTTTGAGTCCATGTGTGATGGAAATCTGGATATCTATAAGTGTTGCAACACGTTGAAGGCCATCCGATGTGACATGCCGGATGATGATTTGAAGACTTTATTCCGAGTGTTGGGCGGCCTCACTCGAAGATGTTCGATGTAACATTCCGAGCATGGGTTGGTTGGGCGGCCTCCACCCCTTTCCGAATGTTGGGTGGCGTCGTTCAAAGATGTCCGATGTAACAAGATGTATCAAGATCTTCGTCCTTTCTTTTGGTGGCCGTGCATGAAAAAAGATGTGTCAGAGTTTGTGACCAGGTGTCTAGCGTGTCAGCAAGTGAAGGCGGAACATCAGGTTCCTTCAGGTTTGCTTTAGCCTATCCAGATTCCACAATGGAAGTGGAATCGAGTGACCATGGACTTTGTCACCGGGTTATCGATGACGTTGAGGGAACATGATGCTATATGGGTTATAGTTAACCGGTTGACTAAGTCGGCTCACTTCTTACCGGTAAGAATGGACTACAGTTTAGAAAGGTTGGCTCAGTTGTACATAAAGAAGATCGTGAGGTTGCATGGTGTACCTTCATCGATCATATCGGATAGAGATCCGAGGTTCACGGCGAGGTTGTGGAGGTCTATCCACGAGGCTTTAGATACCAAGTTGCACTTCAGTACAACTTTTCATCCTCAGACCGATGGACAGTCTGAGAGAGTTATCTAGATCTTGGAGGATATGCTTCGGTGTTGTGCTGTGGACTTTGCCCGTAGTTGGGAAGAGCAGTTACCATTGGTAGAGTTTGCTTACAACAACAGTTATCAGTCAAGCATCAAGATGGCTCCTTTTGAGGCCTTGTACGGGCGTAGGTGTAGGACACCTTTGTGTTGGACAGAGCTTAATGAGAGAAAGATATTGGGTTCAGAGTTTGTAAGGAAACCGAAGAAAAAGTTCAGATCATCAAAGAGAGGTTGCAAGCAGCTTTTGATAGACAAAAGGCTTATGCGGATAAGAAGCGTAAGCACATCGAGTATGAGCTTAGTGAGAAAGTGTTTCTCAAGGTATCTCCGTGGAAATGGATCATCCGGTTTGGTCGGAAAGGAAAGTTGAGTCCAAGGTACATAGGGCCTTATGAGGTTCTTCAGAGGGATGGATCGGTAGCTTATGAGTTTCTTCTTTACATAGGGTCGTTTTTGTTGTTGCCTGCAGGAGGTTGATACTCCCAACTTGTTCTTTACATCATACATATCATGGTAGTCGCATACATGTAGATATAGTGTATGTATTGCTTGGTTGAGCATGGTGTGCTTTAATGGTAGAAATTGTGTTAGTGAGTTAATTGACTGAAAAATTGTGTTAAAACGTCCTTAATCATCTCTAGAAATGACTAGAAACACTTCGGGATTGATTGGATCGAGTTTAGGAATAAATCCTAGAAATTTTTCTAAGTGCAGACCTGTTTTTCGTGCAGGGGTATCGATAAACGGGCTACCGGTATCGATACCCATAAGTGGATTTTGGCTAAGTGGCCAGGTGTATCGAACCACGGTTCGATACCGGGACTTCCAGTGGCATAATGGCATCGATACCTGTATCGATGCTGGAGGGTCCCCTTTTGTTGACTTTGGAAATGGTCAAAGGGTATCGATACCAGTATCGATACCCAGGGTTCGATGCCTTCTTTGGGTAGGTATCGAGGTAGGGTGTTTCGATACCCTATATAGGGGTATCGATACCCCTGCGAAAACTTGAAGAGATAAGCTTTGTTTGAGGTTCGATAAGAGGATTAAGGGTTTTAATGAATCTTATAACTAATGAAATGAATTGTTAATACGAGTTTGATGTTTATAAACCCGAAAGACTAAGGTATGATAAGTCTTAATATATCTTGTTGAGCTAAGATCCTAGGTTTGTGTGGTTTGAGTCCTTGTGTGATGGAAATCCGGATATCCATAAGTGTTGCAACACGTTGAAGGCCATCCGATGTGACATGCCGGATGATGATTTGAAGACTTTATTCCGAGTGTTGGGCGGCCTCACTCGAAGATGTTCGATGTAACATTTCGAGCATGGGGTTGGTTGGGCGGCCTCCACCCCTTTCCGAACGTTGGGCGGCCTCGTTCAAAGATGTCCGATGTAACATTCCGGGCATAGGATTTGAGGGCGGCCTCAATCCTAAGTGTAGGATCCCTATGCTGTGTGGACGCGGGCCTCACTTTTGTGTGTTATTTGTGATATGATATGCATATGCTGTGTGCGATATTATGCATTGTTTATGCCATGTGGTAGGCAAGCATGCTAGATCATCATATCATGCACGATATTTTATATGTTATGTTTTACTGCTTATGATATGCATGATGTTGGCCGAGTTCGGCGTATCCACTGAGCTTTCGTAGCTCAGCGTTCGAAATATGTTTTCGTGCTTAGGTTAGGTGAAGCCGGTTCGTGGAGCACCATCAAGGTTCGGATTTCAGCATCGACCGTGTTGTCAGAGTACATGTGTTAGATTTAGTGGGCTTGTACTATGTCGAACCCTATGTAATGTCTCTGTTATTTTAATTTGGGTCGAATGCTTTAATGGTTTGTAATATTTGGAGCTCCGATTACTTTATACTATTTTGGGCTTGCGTTTTAACTTAAATGGATTTTTGAATCGTATTTGGATTTGAATTTGATTTTATTTGATGGGCTTTGAAAAGAAATTTTGGATTACAGGTTTTAGGCCGGAGGCCCAATGTGACATCCGGGTCGGGTGTTACAGAATCATCACCTCTTTCCTACATGTACTTAGTGGGTGGGTAGTTATTAGGTGGTTATTTAAAGATCAATAGTCTTGATTGATTGAACCATGAATGACATGATGAACAGAATTCACCTAATAATCTCTCGTATAATATTTATTTACCTTCAATTTATTTACTTAAAAAAATATTTATAACACTAGTATTAAACCATGAAAGCTGCCCATCATCGACGGCATACATTTCTTGAGCGTAGTTTGTCCAATTTCCCCATTAGAGTCATAATCTTCAACTTTAGCATCTGTAAACTGCACATCAACACAATAATTATTCTGTTTCTAGTATAAAATGTGATGACAAGATATACGATCATAAAAAACTGACTCGAAAGAAAATCTAAAATAGAAGCTGATACGAATTTGCATGAGCACACTAAACTAAGGACAAAGCTTGGATTTAATATTAATAGAAACAAAAAATTTATTAAACCTTTGATTTTTAAAAATTGAGAGAGATAAAAATTTTATTTAATTAATATATAAATTAAAAAAATTTAAAATATAATTATATAAAAAATTTAAAAGGGGAAATAGTCTCTCCCATCCCATACGCATCTACGTCACTGCACTAAACAAGCACATTGCATTATTCCCATTGTTATTTTGAAGCTCGTGTCGGCATAAAAGGTTGTTTTTATTCTTAGGCCTGCGGAACTCAACAAGATTATATTTTTCACCCGAAAAGATAATCTTCGAGACAAATTTAATAGGAAAAATACAGAAATTAGATTACTCGAAACATCTAATGATAAATTATGACCGCAACTAAATGCATCTGTTAAAGATTTAAAAAAATATTTTTGGTTAGTGTTTTCGATCACGTAATGTTTATCATAGTTACGAATATAATGGTTACTATTATGATAATCGTAGATGTCACAGTCGTAAAAAAAATTAAACTCACACGACTTATAATAAATCATAATATAGATAAATATAGATATAATAAATTTATTTATCATTTTCTTTTAATTTTTTAATTTACGGGGATGTAATTCGATGAATAGTTTTTATTTTTTTAAGGAGTTTTTGAAATAACATGATAATAACGGAATAATGAATCGTTTATTGTCACTATTGACTATTAATCATTAAATTATGTCCGTTATCGATCGTTATTGGTGCAATTTTGAATTATATCGTTATTTATACTATTAACGATTTTGAACGATAATGTCATTAAATAACGGTTGTTATAAAGATAATAAACTATTTTTAAATATATCGGTACATTATAAATTGTAACGATTTTAAATATCATTGCAATACACAAACTGCATTTAAAATTATATTTATTTTTTTAAGAAAAATCAAGCTGTAACAGACTAACAGTGACAACGTCCGCAAGTTACTACTTGAATCTACATATAAAAGCGATTATATTTAAAAATCAGGTAAAATACTTTAATGATCACCCAATTAATTAAAAATATTTATTTTAGTTATTGAATTATTAAACTCTTTAATCAAATCATCTAATTTATTAAATAGATCTATTTTAATTACAGTCGTTAAAATTTATAGAGAATGAGTAAAGGTTACGTAGAGGTGCAATTATCGCTCATCAGAGAGTTTTTGTGTTTTCTTTAATAAATTATGTTAGTACTACATAACAAATAAATGAAAGTGGTGTAGTGATTGAAGTATTATCTTTTTATATTGATGGTATGGGTTCAAATCAAAAAAAAAAAAAAAAAAACATTTCACTTTAATTTTATTTCCTTTGATTGTTTATGGCTAATCAGACGATGAATGTGTTACCGATTGATTGGTTATTTAAAATCTATTAAATTTAATAAATAAAAATTAAAAATAGATTAAACATATGTCTTAATGTGATTGAATGATTGGTTTTACTTAATTTAATTAAAAATAGAATTAAATTGATTTAATAAATAAATAAATAATAAGATTAAATGTGTAACTTTTTAAATTTTTGTTAATTACCGTATCATCGTTTTGTCATCCCGTTTGAATTTTAATAACGGTGGTCAAAATAGATCAATTTAATAAATTAAGTGACTTGATTAACGAATTTAATAATTCAATAACCATAATTAATATCCCTAATTAGTAAGGTGACCACAATAATTTACCCTTAAAAATTTTGACAAAATATATAGTTTACCTGCAATTTCCGGTGTCTAATCAACCCATTGCAAATCTTATCGTTCCCTTTCCCAAGTTCTCGTCCTCGGGAATTGCATCCAACATCGATTTAAGCCTCGATATTAGGGGTGTTCATTGTCGGATATCGGATTGGATTTGATCCGATTTTTTTGGATATTCGGGTTTTCGGATCGATGATATAGTGATCCGTATCTGATCCGAAAAAAAAGCGGATATCCACATATTCGGATGTCGGATACTCGGATCGGATATTCGGATATCCAATTATCTAAAAATATAATTTGATTAAACTAATTTTTCAGATTTGAAGGTTGCATTTTTAAAAATTTTGGAACTTCGAATATAATAAACAATAAATTACTAAATATAACAAGAATTACATTTATAAAAGCTTCAATTTTTAAAATTTTTGAAAATAACAAACACTAAATTGTTAAATATAACAAGATTAATATTAATAAAAATTTGAATTTTTGGATTTTCGGATAATCCAAAACATGAAATATTGTGATCCGTATCCAATCCGAAAAACTTAAAATCGGATCGGATATCCGATCCAAAAAATAAAAATCGGATCGGATATTCGTATTTTTGGATCGGATCAATGGATAATCGGATCGATCGAATCGGATATTTTGAACACCCCTACTCGATACACCTTTCCTCTTAGGCTCACAAGAATATTCTTGGTCAATATCATCGGCATACTAGAAAAACACCCAGCGTTATAAACTTTAGTCCCCGATTACAAAATATTTTATATGATAAAAAATAAAAATTTGATATTAAATTTAACGTTGTGAATTTCATATTTATTTAGAGTTAAAATATAAAAATAATAACATATAATAAAACATAAAATAATAATATACATGATAAAAGGAATAACAATAAACAAATAAAATAATAATAATAGATAAAATGAAAACATAATTAATAATTAATATTTCATTAAGTCAAAATACTTATAAGTATTTATAATAATAATAGTAAAACCAAAAGAGTGGTGAAAATATAATAAAATAAAAGTTATAAACCAAATTCAACGAAATTAGTGACAAAAAAGTAAAGAAAATGAAACTAGAAAGCCCAAATGGGAGGATATAAAGACTAGAATGGCCTGATTAGTATTTAACCCTTTTTACTGGGTTACGTGCGGATCTAGGTCTTCGGGTGTTAAATGTTGTTGTTTTTGGGCCATGAATATCGGCACCAAAACGGTACTGTTTTAAGTGTGCCATATATGCCAACTTTGATGCTTAAAATAGCATTTGGATGTTTATCTCCCCAAAATTAATAGCTTTTTTCTCTGTCTTTCTCCCTAACCTCTATGCTCTAACTAGGAAGGGGTTGTCGGCCATTATCGTTGTAGCGTCGGCCGTTGAAGTCGATGGTCGAACGACAAAAAAGAAGGTGTTTTTCAAGGCTTCCCGACGTCCCGAGTTCGAATCGAACTTTGGATTTTTGAAAAGGTGAGCGTACAAGCCTAGATCTGAAGGGGAAAAAGAGATTTTTCAAAGTTTTTACCTTTTTGCTTCTTTTTTTTTTACTTTTCGATTTATCCCCTTTTTAATTTCATGATTATGTTTTTGCTATGGGTATTTTATTTCAAATATCATTTTTTTCATTCTGAATCTGTAATCCCTTACATTCATGTTTACATGGGTAATATATACCCGATTTTTCGACTAAACTATTACAAAATATCTTTGTTTTTCTCTGATTTCCAGATATAATATCTTCATTTTAATGTTTTGCAGGTCGGTGGAGCAGATCTGGGTGGTGACCGATTGTTTGGACCACTAAGCGAGCGTGTGGTTGCTACGCAAGAGACAAAACGCCGCACGTGGCGGCCACACGCGGTGATCTGGATGGAAGAAAGGTCAAATGCAGTGGCATGGTGACTGAGCTGCTAAGGTTTGATAATATTCTTAGGGTGATTGTTTCGTTTGGGTTAGGGTTAATTCTTGAATATTGTGTCTAGGTTATTTATGGATTGAACAGGTTAATGGGCTCAAACATTTAATTTTGGGTTTTGTAATATTGGGTAAGTGTTTTGTAATAGGTTATGATAGTTGCCCTTCTTTGCTTATTTTTGTGTAACGACAATAAAGCAAAGATAAAGAATAATCCATTTCATCTGGTATGGTTGGGGGGTTTTCTCTGACCACTGCTTCTTCTTTTGGAGCTTTGACTTGATCTACTTTTTTGCCCTTATCAACAAAATCTTCAAGAGGAATGATCTGTTGAGGAAGCCCAGACTATATGATCTAAACTTGACTTGTTGTAGAAGACAATATGCTTGGTCTGCAACGATGTTGATGATATTCCATTTTTGGAGAAAATTTTGACCTGGCTGCAACACTGATGAAAAGACAAGGTCCGTCAATCTTAATCCATCTGCAACACTGATGATGAGATGGAGCATAACATTTGATTCAGTGGCAACACCGATTTAGAGGCAAGATCGAACGCTGAAGGTTTTGATGTATAGTTTAGCTGTAACACGGACAAGGAGATGATTTTTGATATTTGATCCAGCTGCAACGCTGATGTCTGATCCAACTACAGGACTGACAGAGAGACAATGTATTTGATTCCACTATGAAGCTGAAGAAGAGCCAATGATCTTATCTCAATTTCATTTTTCCCAACCACACAAGGATTAACAGATTTGATTTACCTTTACTGGTAGTCGTTTACTCTGAGATAGTTGTACCATTTTTTGGGTACAATCAATTGGTACCAAGGATTTAATTCCTCGACCATTCGCGAGAATGGATTTCAATAGGCATTTCAATTGCCTTTTGTTTCATTTTTTTCTCCCCCTTATTTTTTATGAATATGTCAAGCTTGGTCAACTTCTTCCATCTTGTTACCTTCAGTATCAGCATTCTCCAACGGGGCATGTCGACATCAAATTCATCTTTACTTGCATCTTCAGATTAGTTATTTCTTCATTTTTTCTAAAACAAATTATTTACTAAGATACTTTACAAAGAAAACTTAATACGTAAAGCTAATAACGCAACATAATTTATAAAAAAAAAGATAATTTTGACCAGTATAAATCTAACGAAATAAAATGATATGTCATGACCGAAAGAGAGTTGATCTACACTACACTTGACGAAGTGGCAAGATCTTCATGAAAATTGATCCGCACAACACTTGACGAAGTGACAAGATCTTCGTGGAAATTGATCCGCTCTGCACTTGACGAAGTGGCAAGATCTTCGTGAATATTGATCTATACTACACTTGATGAAGTGGCAAGATCTTCGCGAAAACTCGATCTGCACTACACTTGACGAAGTGGCAAGAACTTCACGAAAACTCGATCCGCACTACACTTGACGAAGTGGCAAGATCTTCATGAAAATTGATCCACACTACACTTGACGAAGTGCAAAGATCTTCGTGAAAACCGATCCTCATTACACTTGACGAAGTGGCAAGATCTTCGTGAAAACCGATCCGCACTACATTTGAAGAAGTGGCAAGATCTTCGTAAAAACTGATCCGCACTACACTTGACGAAGTGGCAAGATCTTCGTGAAAAATGATCCATACTACACTTGACGAAATGGTCAGATCTTTGTGAAAGCTAATCCGCACTACACTTGACGAAGTGGCAAGATCTTCGTGAAAACTGATCTGCACTAAACTTAACGAAGTGGCAAGATCGTGATGGAGTTGTTATGTTCGTTTGTTCCATCGTTTATTGGATGAGCAACATCTGTAACACTTTTACAAAAGGATTTTAGAATGCTAAGATTTACATGAGTCTAATGATCCTAGTTCTAATATGTTTGATGCTTGCATGCATGATCCTAACATGAAATGCAAAATGCATATGACAATGATTTTGTCTCAAGATTGGCTTCATCAACTGGCCTGATTATCTGTTGGAATTTTGTTTCAATGGTGGTGCCTCTCTTCTTGAGGTAAATATATTCGACCCCATTTTATTTGTGGACTGTTATATTTTTGAGGTGTTTTCTTGGTGAAAATTCTTTTTCTGAATTGAGATTGCTCTTAGTCCTTGTACTTTTAGGAATGTATCAGAAGTAATATAAAAAATTGTCAACTTATTTATAAATCTTAAGCAGCAAACATTGATAGCTAATAAGACGAACTGATAAAATATGATGTCCCGCATATCTAGCTAACAAGATTTGTAGAATCAAATTAGCGAGGCATCATGCATCTGTGAAGCTTTAAGTGCGATTTTTTCTTGTTTCACAAAGCCTCATATCTAGGTGGATTCATTTTATTTCATCTTATTTCGATCTTGACAAAATCCATAAGGAAGAGATTTTTGAATTCTACGGGAAATATAATGTTTATCCCCTAAATTATGGAAAAAGAAGTTGCCCCAATAGAAATCTAACCAATGTTCTTTAGGCTTATATGGAAAATGATAGCTTTTCATGACAATCTCTGTAGGTCTTTACCGAGTTTCTTTTATTCTTCATGGGCTTCAAATTTTCGATCAACAAAAGATTTTCATTTTCGTTGTGAGGGTTTCAACAGACACATGGGCCTTCCATAGGGGCTTATCCGAGTATTTTACCATTGCACTTGATTTTTCCTTCTGTTTTTTCGAAATCCCTTTCGGTCAATATCTTGGCCATTTTTCTTATTAGGTCATCTTGTGACTGTGAAATATGTGCGTGAATATCCAACTACACCTTTTCCAGCCTATTCTAGATATCCTGTTTGATATCTTCATATGCCTGCTCAATCTTGGCCAATCTTTCTTCCATTCCTTTAGCTCTACTTTTGGTTAGATGAAGATGTTTTAGCTTAAAATAACTGCAACAAAAATGCCCCTTTGATGTTAGAATTATGGTGGAAATGATGCAATATAGTATGCTTGATGCAACTAAAATGATGTAATGTATATGCAATGTACTACAAAATATTTTACAGAAAAAGGTGTTGACTCAATACAACTTTGAAAAGGAAGCTCGTGTTATAACAAAGCATTTTCTACATAACGTGGGTCTTGTTTTACATGTGATGTTTGACATTCATCCTCAAAATCTTGATTTTCTAGAGGAGCAATGCTAGCCTCCTTCCCAAACACAAAACCTAGGCTCGAATAGATAAAGTCCGTAGATATTTGACTATATCTCGGACCTTCTCTAGGTCTTCGGTCATGGTGCAATCTCTATCTCTAACCTAATCCCAAGTCTGGTCAAGGTGAGCCTTCTATTATTACTAAAACGAACTATTTTGATCTATGCTATCTTGACACAACCAGTGGAACCCATTAAGTTCAGATGAGAAAGATGTTCAATCTTGTGTGCTCCATAAAGAAGAAAATTGATCATAAAAAAAAGAAGATCCAATGCAAGTTTCAAATAGAAAACCAAGATATCTTGAACATAAAATCAACAATGTTAGAGATCTTAGTGCTTTAAATGAGAAAATGAAATTTTTTTTCAATTTAATCCATGTTGAATTCATATTAATCAATGATGATCTTTTTTAAAGATGTAATTTTTCTTCAGAGAAAGAGATAAATTAGATATCCTAATAAGAAAAGCTTGCTCAACAAAGAAAGAATAAGAATAATTCACCCAACAAAGAAGAACTCATCAAAAAGAACTTTTCATAGAAATAATGAAGAATTCCAAATGAGAAAAATTTGTTCACTGCGAAATAAAGAGTTGAAGAGATCATTTTTTTCATGCCTTTATAAATAGGTGGACCGACAAAAATAAAAAATTCATAATGAGAAGAATTCGATTATCAATGCTTTTGCAAATAAGTGATGATATTTTTTGAAGAATGATAAAGTTCATAATGACAAGAGTAGAGAGAATGCTTACCATCTCTAGGAGGTTAAACCGCCATCGGAGTCAAATCACCGTCGGAGTTAAAGCGTCACCAGAGCTTCAGTTGACCGTCAAGATCTCGTCAGAACCTTCAAAACGCAGATTTGAATGTAAAATTTTCTCTATTCTTGAACACCTATAAAAAAGCAAGATTTATGTTAGATTAAATCTGAGATAATAAAATAATATAAATGTTAAAAAAAAGACTAATCGAAGGTTAGATCTAATTTTTTTAGGTAGGAAAAATGATTTTCTATTAGATTTAGGTTTCTGGTGGTGGTCGGTCGACAGAAAAGCGATGGTTAGAGCTTTACGGTAGTGGTCGAAAAACATTATGTGGTCACCGGAGTATGAAGGTGAAAGACCATACGGTGTTATAGTGGTGGTTTAGGGTTAGAAATATGAAGTTCTTCTTGTTCTTGAAGAACAAGGATGAACATTTATTCCCAAACGGAGTTTCATCTGTTAGTAACAAAAACTGTGGGTGGGTGGTAACTTGTTTTGGATTATAACGGAAAAAATTGAAAGAACATGATATGTTCTTAAAAATTTAGGTTCTTAAAAAGTTTATTTTATTCTTCAAGAACAAGGATGAACATTCATACTAGAAGAGAGTTTGATCCGTTAGGAACAAGAAATATGATTGTTTTTTTGTTTGTTTTGGATTATAAAGGGAAAAAGTTGGAAAACATGGATGTGTTCTTAGGAAGCTAGGTTGTTAGATTTTCATAAGTATGAGATGTGTGGACTTTTGATGTTTTTTGGATTAAATAGTTAAAAAATAAAGAACAAAGGTTGAAATATAGAAAATGATTACATCTGATCTCGAGTTAGGATTTTTTTGTTAAAATTTTGTTTGTGTTGAGAGAATTTTAGAGAAAGGAGAAAGAAGGAAAGAGAAAGTGAAAAAAAGAAGAAAAAAATGCCAAAAATAAGAGTTTTTTTAATGCTTTCATAACTATGTAGTTTTGAGAGAAAGTAGATATTGACCCATAAACTGAATTTTAACACGAATATTTGACCCATGCCCCTTTTTTAGTCAATAAGGTTTTATCCTTTAATTTTTTTAATTTAATTTAGTCCTTGTTTGTTCTTAAATTAAGCCCTAAAATTTGTTATTCTTTTAATTTATTACCCTTACCTCTTTAATTGATCCCCATGATTTTATCCCCTTTTCAATTAGGCCACCAAGTTTTGCAATATTTCCAATTTAGTCATCATATTCAATATTTGGGCTTTAGGTTCATAATTCATGTAATTTGTAGATTATAATTTGGTCCGTTCGTAGGGTGCTAATCATTCTCATTTATTTTCGACTCCCAAACCCAATTTTTTTAAAATGAATCTATGGTTTGTCTGTTTTTTTGTGTCCGACCTATCAAAGTGTTCGTTGGCTATTCTAAATTATTTTTAAATCGAATAAAAGATACAACTATTTTTTTCTAATTATTTAATATGAATTTTAGATATTATTTTTCTTAATTAATTAAAATAAAGCATGTTTTAACCTAAAAACCCTAATTTCAAGATTAATAATTAAAAAAAATATAAAATACTATTTTTCAAGAACTAATCGTGAGATTATTTTTATTCCCGATTTAGAAACAATACTCATATTATTCACTTGCTGTCATCTTTTTTTTATGTCGTTGAATTGTTAGTGTATGACTCATGTGACCCGATTGATGCCAAATACCCAATCGTCGTCCTTTAAACCAGCATGTGCAACTGTGTTCACATTAAAATTTTAAAATTTTTATTGATTATTTATTTTATAGAATGTCTTCACTTTAAAATTTATTTTGACCCATCCTACAAATCTAATTCATGTTATAACATAATTTTGTTATCTATCAAAGTTGTATTAAAATTAGGGACGTAAAAATTTAACCTGACCTTAAAATTCGACTGAAATCTGAAATTTTTTATTGATTATTTATTTTATAGAATGTCTTCACTTTAAAATTTATTTTGACCCGTCCTACAAATCTAAATCTTGTTATAACATGATTTTGTTATCTATCAAAGTTGCATTAAGATTAGGTACGTAAAAAGCTAACCTGACTTGAAAATTCGACTGAAATTTATTCCAGTCAGAACCTGGTTTGACCCGGGGATGTAATGACTAGAACCCTATTTGTATCCGACTGTTGTTGACCCGAGCCCGAGTTGGATCTGTTACTGTGGTAACCGAAGCTGATTTCAACCTGTTACTATGAATCCGAAACCCGACATGCATCCGTCTCAAATGAACCTGAACCTGAGTCTGACCTGACAGATAACTGATATTACCCGAATGAATCAACCCGAGACCTGATTTTATCCGACCTGTTTTGAACCCGACCTGATAGATGACCCTACTTGTTTTGAACCCGACTTGTTACTGATCTAAACTCATATTAACAAGACTTAATATTTATATGACATATAAATAAATATATCTACAATTTGATGAATTTAAAATATTGGTAAATATAATTAGGCTTAAAAAATAGAATTATACATGAAATTTAATTTAAGAATTAATATTTAAATTTATTATATTTAATTAAATTAATATTTCATTAAAAATTATAATTTTAAATTAATATTTAATTAAGTTAAATTAATTTATTAAACTTAAGATTAATTAAGCTAAATTAAAATGTAAAAAATAAATTAGAATCATAATTAAAAGAATTCTAAAATCAAATGTATATTTTTATTAAATTAATCTAAATTATAACTTAATTAAATTAAACCAAAACAATTGATAAAAAAAAATGTAAAAAGACAAAATTTTGGAGGGATATAAGCCACTCATTTTTTAAATTTGAGATTAATTTACTTTTAGTATAAAAATTTTGGAAGGATATAAGTTACCCAAAATTTTACAGAGAATTAAAAATAAGTTTTAATTATTATATAAAAAAGAGGGAAAAAATAAATTTTAGAGGGAATTAATATATATTGTAAATTTTGTTTGAGGATTATTATTATTAAAACATATAATCAAATAATAAACTTTGATTAAATATAATCAATTAAAAATATAAAAAATGGAGATTAGATTTAGATTTTCATTTGACACTACTCTAGGTCGGGTAAAAAATTTCGCATATTTTTATATAGGTCAAGCCTAAAAAATCGAATCTCGTGCCACCTTGTTTTACAATTATTTTAATTTGGTTATGATCATTCAAAAAATAAGTTTTAAATCTTATTTTTTATTCAATTTGGTCCTAATTTAATTAAAATCAGATTATATATTTTTAAAATTGTTTCAATTTGATTATAGAGAATTAATTTAGTGGTTGGAGAATTGGTCTTAGAGAACTAGTTTAATGATTTGGGCTTAAGGGATTAATGTTGGGCTTAAAAAATTGATAATATACATACATTAATTCATAAACAAATTAATTACATATATTAATATACATTTACTTTTATATATATATATATTATATTAAAGTATATATTATATATAATATATTAAAGTATATTATATGTATTATATGTATATTATATATTACATATAATACAATAATACATAAAGTATAATATATATAAGTATTTTATATATATTAAAGTATATTATACATGTATTAAACTATATTATATACATACATACATCTAATATATATAAATATATTAATGTATTATGTATATTATATACATATATACATCTAATATATTATATAGATTATAGTATATATTAATGTATACTATATACTATATAAGTATATATATATTTACATACATACTTATATATCTAATTTTTAAGATATGAATAATTTGATGATATTTTTGTTCAATATAGTACGTAATATTTATTTTTATTGGGATTCATGCTAGTTAAAGACGTTAAATATTAAATAATTAATTCGAAATGAATGATCAACCATTCAACCCGAAATATATCGGTTATTTACTTAATTACTTATTTGTAACAAATTCAAACTTAATAATTTCAATTAATGTGAATTTAAAACCCAAATTAATTCGACCTAAAATAAAACTGACTCTAAATGAACCCGACCTGAAATGCAACCGAACTGAAATGAACCCAACTTGAAATCTATCCGACCTGAAATGAACCTGTCAATTATCTGATTTGGACCCGAACTGTTTGAACCTGACCTGAAATGGACCCGACCTGAAATGGACCCGCACCCGACCCGAATCGAATCAAAATATTAAATCAACCTGAAATGACCTATATCCGATTTTACCCGACCTGGCAGTATCTAACCTGAAACCTATCTGAGTAACTGTTTTTATATCCCTAATTAAAATAATTTCTTATCAGATGTTTATATGTGACACTAGTGTCACATATTAAAGAATCACTAAAGGTGTTTATCTCGATCTAATTGATTAAAATTAAAAAGAAATTACTTTGTTAGATGCCTAAAATTGAGTCTAGCAAATTAATGACCCCAGTAATTAAATCAATAAAAACTACCGTTTGTATAGAATCTTAATAGTGACCAGTACACAACTCCACACACACAATTATCGCTAGAATTGTAGTTCGATTTTCGAGTAATTCTCTTTTGTGTCTGGAGATCAAAAGGTAATTAACTTTTTTTTTTTTACCAAAGTACCGAGGATTAAAGTTAGGTAATAAGTATATTTTTATATTAAAGGCCATAGTAGGTAATTGTTATTATTTTGCATTTCCTGAGAATAAATAATAGTTTAAGTTTAAAAGTGTGTAAAATATTTTATATCCTACCCTTTTAATCATAATATTCGTAAATTTAAACTCATTTTAGTTACATTATTATGGTTTCCTTAGTTATCAAGCTTGGTGTTATACATTGTTGGTTTTTGTGGAGAAATCACTTTTTTTTTTTTTTATTTTGTACAAGACGGGTTGTCTTGGTATTAACACCTCTTACCCGGGTTAGGATCAAGGCGTGCTATCATACAATATTAAACGAGCTAATCCAGATTTTCGTATAATTTAAAAACCTTTTTTATTTATTAAGGCTTACCTTAAATACTTGTCTTATTACTCAACTTCAATTCATACATATAAGTCTATTATTACTTATTTCCTTAGGACGTATTAAGTACCTATATGTATCTATCAACTATAAAGTCCAGTGATGAAATACAATTTGGTTTCCACTACACATGCTTGTCAAACATAAACTTATCCAATTATCATGCACTTTAACAAACCATACTATCCATAATAATCACATGCATAACATTTAGCTAATCTATAAACCAACCCTTAGGCCCCTTCATGGGCTATTATATACAATCATGTGTTCCAAAATATAATCCGAGTTAAATATATACAATGTCATATCTCAAAATGCTAGAACATAAATGCATCACTATGCCACCCTAGGAGATTACATAAGTCAGAATACCATACTTCAAAAGTCTTTCTTATGTGCCTTGGAAGCTCAACTCCTTGATGGTCCAAAATCTATAAACCTATAATTGAAAAGAAGGAATGAGACGAGTGATAAGTACGAAACGTACTTAGTGAGGTAACACCTAATGCTAACCATTTTTAAACATTCAATCAATCATATTTCAATCTTAGGCTTTACCGGACCTAAGCAACATTCTAAGGTTAATTCACAAGCTTTCAATTTCCATCATAAAAAATAGCTTATAACTCAAGCAAGCACTCATTTCAAGATGGCCGAATCTACCTAATCATTTAGGTATTCAATCTTACTTGGTTAGATACTTACATTTATATCTATCCTTTAATTAATGAATGAATTAATTATGTATACAAATTGCTATAGTCTTTCTCTAACTATGCAGATACACATTTGATTTCACAATATAAACTCAAGCCTAGCTTGTAATTTTCGAGTAGCCTATCTTACACTTACCTAACATTCAAGTTGCATGCACTCAATTTATAGCATCCAAGCTTTCGAGTAGTATGCATCAATTAGCATGTATACAAGATTATAGCAATAAAGTTCTCAAGTAGTATGGTTCGGTTAACATGCAACCAAGACATGGCAAACAAGTTTTGAGTAGCATGATTCAATAACATGCATATTTGTTTATATCAATCCAACTTTCAAGTACGAGAAGCATGATTCAGTTACATGCATTTTAGGCCATAGCAATTAATTATTCAAGTACAGGAAGCATGCATTCCTTAGCATACAATACAAGAAGCTTACAAGTCATTAGCAAGCAGATCGAGTTATGGTAAACCATTTATTCAAGTTCAAGAAGCATGCTTTCCAATCAACGTGCCATTCAAGAAGCTTATCCAATTTGATTAGCCATTTAGTCAAGTTATGGTTCATTATTTTTCCTCGGTTTATAGTTAGACAAGGTAAACAAGTCACAAGAAGGCACATGAAGTACCCAACTAGATGATACATAAAGTATCTACAAGAAGGTGTCAACACACCAATTGTACCCATAGTACAACAAGACGATACACACGGTATCTAGCAAGAAGGTGACTAAACACGACAAGACGGTACACTAAGTACCTAACAAGAGAGCTCAGACTCTAGGCATGCCATACTACCTATGACCAACTAAAGACCAAAGCTTCATTATCCATATCATTATCAAAAATCAAGATTGCATTAATGGTCCAATTAACCAGATTTCCATTACAGTTTCACCAAGATCAAACCTAGTCATACAAGCATTCATGCTTTCAATCACAAGCAAGGTTAATAACAAGATGCACACGCACATGTATGCATAACGTACCTTGGATCCTGCAAACAGCGTGTTGGTATCTTACCTCAACATTTCCAAGCTACGCACTATACTAAGCTAGTATAGCATGTTATCACCCAATACGACAACACACAAGTTATCACACATTTTAACCTTCTTTCCATTAATTTACCAAGTAAATTATTAGTCCAATTACATGCTTGAACATAAAATATGGTGGTTAGGACCTAGTCCTAACTCTATGGGTTTGCTACACTCACAAATTTCCAAGCTAAGTCTTCTATGGATTGTGGATGACAATTCCTCGATTTCTCCTCTTCGAAGCCTCCACAATTCTTTCCTCTTCAAGGTTTCCAAGCTCTTGGTCTTATAGGAAATCAAACATATATGACATTCATCAGAATTACAGTCAACTAAGCTTTTCAAGCAATTACATGCATTTTTTATGCAAATACTCAAATATGTCCCCTATGGATAGTTTATCGACACTTTACAAAAAAAAATGCATATCTTTTAATCCGTAGTCAGATTTTCGCTTACTTTATATCGTTGAATAGATAACAAAACTAACTATGTAAAAATTACATGCTTGCATTTTATTACTAAGCCATTTAGCTAAGGGTTTTACCTCAAGACAGCGCTAATTGATTCTCGGATTGCACTGATACATAATTTTGTTTCATTTCCAGATTTTGCTACGTAACTCCAAATTAAGTTACGTCTTTTATCAATCTTTTTAGACACATGAAATATTAATCCTACAAAAATTCAAATTAAAATTCTAACTGTGCTAATCACAACAACCCTTTAAACTCACCGTTTCAGCACAAACTGCTATGGACAATCCACTTGCACTAACTTTAACACTTTAATTGGTGACATTAACACCTTAGGATGCCTCTATAAAATTTCTTCATTAATTTCTAGTATATTAAATACATATTAGCTCAAGGAAAATTCCAATTAACATGTCTCACGTGCCTAATAAATTCGGTAAAATCAATGTGTATCAAAATAGTTTCTGATTCATGTTTAACTCAAACCACTTATTGAATTTAGCTCCTAGCATGAACACATGATCTTCCTAGCATTTTACACATGCAATAACATCTAAAAATCCATTTCCAAATTTTAATTCATGCTTACATAGCATTTAACTATGGATACTCAAAACAGTTCCTAAATGCTACTAACATATCACTAGCATGCAAGAATCAATTCAAGTAACATGGCAGCCACAAATCTATTTTACTCATGCTTTTAGACATTTCATTAGATGGTAAAAATCAATATTACCTTACTCTAACATGCATGAACCCTTCTTCCAAAATGTGAACTCTAAATATCCCCTAAACCCCCTCTTTCTCACTCTAATTTTCGAACAAGAAGGGAGACAAGATGGAAATATGTTAGGGCAGCCCCCAACCCATCTCTCCTTCACTTAAGATCTAAGGATTTACCTCTCTTAGTTTCTTTTCTTTTCTCTTTGTCTATGGAGGTGAAGTAAGGAGGAAGATGAAGGGAGTTGTCTTTCTTTTCCTTTTCCAATGAATGTGCCGTCCAAACCCCCTTTTCCCATTCATTTTTCTTTCATTTTTAGATTAATAAGAACTACTAAAATGAACCCCATAGGTCCATTTTAGCCACATAGGATTTCCACAACCAAGTTTTTGGTTTAATCCTCTAAATTGACAACCCATACTTCTCCAATTACATGCAAACCTTCATACTTTATTTTGTTTTCATTGAAGTCACTTTAATTTAGCTTATCCTTATATCTTTTCTTTTAATTAGGTCCATTTCCTTTTTAATTGGCTTGATAATTGTAATTATTTAAATAATTAAGCTACATGTTTTAATTTATTTCAATGAAAACCTTAGCTCAATGGTTTAACGTGAATTAATTTCACCTTTAATATTACTTATTCAAGCTTCTAACATGAACTCTTTAATTACAAAGAGCATTTAATTCAATTGATTCAAGGAATTAATGTCACATCATACTAGCCTGGTTTTTAGGGTGTTACAATTCTCCCCCCTTAAAAGAAATTCTTCCTCGAATTTACTTGTATGGAACAAATGCGGATATTGCTCTATCATTGATGTCTCAGATTGCCATGTAGCTTCTCCTTCCTTGTGATTACTCTAGAGGAATTTCACTAGGGGAACTGATTTTTTACGAAGCCTTTTAACTTCTCGATCAAGAATCTGAACCGGCTCTTCTTCATAAGATAAGTCAGGATTCAATTCCACTTCCTCCGGTTTTAGAACATGAGAAGGATCGGATCTATATCTCCTAAGCATTGAGACATGGAAGACATTGTGGATTTTATCGAACTCGCTCGGGAGTGCAAGACGATAAGCCACAAGACCAATTCTTTCAACAATTTTGAAAGTTCCAATGAATCGAGGGCTCAACTTCCCCTTTCTTCCAAATTTGAAGAATTTCTTCCAAGGAGAAACTTTCAAGAAGGCTTTGTTGCCAACCTTATACCGGATATCTCTTCATTTTAGGTCCGTATATGCCTTTTGCCTGTCAAAGGCTTGCTTCAATCGATCATAGATTATTCGAACTTGCTCATCAGTTTCCCTGAGCATTTGAGGTCCCAAAACCTTGTTTTCTCCCAATTCAGACCAGCATAAGGGAGTTCTACATTTCCTCCCATATAAAGCTTCGAAAGGAACCATTTGAATAGATGTCTGATAGCTATTATTGTAAGCAAACTCCACTAAAGGCAAAGACTTTTCCTAGTTTTTTCCAAAATCTATGAAAAAAGCACGCAACATATCTTCCAATACTTGTATCACTCTTTTAGATTGGCCATCAGACTGTGGATGGAAAGCGGTGCTAAGATGCACCTTAATTCCGAGATCTTTCTACAAGGACTTCCAGAATCAAGCTGTGAAGTTTGGGACTCTATCAGAGATGATTTCCGTAGGTACACCATGTAACCAAATCACCTTACGGATGTATAGCTCGGCCAAGGTCCGAGTTCATATTCTTTCGAACAGGGATGAAATGAGTAGACTTGGTGAGTCTATCCACAATTACCCACATAACATCATTTTTCCTCGGTGTGACAGGCAAGCCAATAACAAAGTCCATGGTCACCCGTTCCCACTTTCATGTAGGCAATTCTATAGGCTGAAGCAATCCTATAGGAGCTCGATGTTCAGTTTTAACTCTTTGACAAGTTAAACATCATGACACAAAGTCTGTGATGGCTGCTTTCATGCCAGGCCACCAATAAAAAGATTTCAGATCCTTGTACATTTTCACAGAACCAGGATGAATCGAGAATGGACTTTGATGTGCCTCTTGTAAGATCTTCCCTTTTAACTCTTTGTTGTTTAGGACACATGCTCTATCTCTAAAGTAGAGCATTCCATTCAGATGGACAGAAAATTCATCATTAGCTTTTGAATCAAGTTTGGATATGACAATCTGGAGCTCAGGATCAGATTGTTGAAGGTCTTTGATTCTCGAAATCAAACTAGATTGAATTTAGAGTCTAGATAAGAACCCTTGTTTTTGATATACTCGTATATGAGCATTGATCACATTAGGGTTTATAAGGAAATTTTATGAAGTTAGGTAAGAATATTAAAGGGAAGTATTCAAGATTTCAAAGTTTAATTAACTTACCCACAGTCAGTTTACGACTAAGAGCATCCGCAACCACATTGGCTTTCCCGGGATGATAGTCGATAACTAAATCATAGTCTTTTAGCAATTCCATCCATCTTCTTTGCCTCAAGTTCAAATCCTTCTAGGTCAGGAGATATTTGAGACTCTTGTGATCAGTGTACAAATAACACTTTTCACCATATAAGTAGTGCCTCCATATCTTGAAAGCAAATACAATGGCATCTAATTCAAGATCGTGAGTAGGGTAGTTCAGCTCATGAGGTTTCAATTGCCTTGATGCATATGCAACCACATTCTTTCCTTGCATCAATACACATCCTAGCCTTGAGTGTGAGGCATTGCTGTACACGGTGAATTCATTGTCTGATTCTGGTTGAATAAGAACAGGGGCATGGGTCAAAGCGGCCATTCAAACACTTGGTCTTTTCGAAGAAGTTTAGTCAAGGGTAAGGCAATAGTGGACAATCCCTTGACAAATCTTCGATAATACCCGGCTAGGCCAAGGAAACTTCTGACCTCACTTACATTCCTCGGAGGTCTCCAATCTAGCATAGTCTGCACTTTCCTGGCATCGACTTTAATTCCTTCGGTTGAGATGACATGGCTAAGGAATGACACCTCCGATAACCAAAATTCACATTTAGAGAATTTGGCAAACAGTTAATGTTCTCGAAAGGTCTGCAGGACGATTCGAAGGTGTTCAGAATGTTTCTCCTTATTCCGAGAGTAAACCAGGATGTCATCAATAAAGACGACCACAAATTTGTCGAGATGAGGCTTAAATATTCTATTCATAAGATCCATGAACGCAGCTGAGGCATTTGTCAACCCGAATGGCATCACCAAGAATTCAAAATGGCTGTAACGAGTTCGGAAAGTAGTTTTAGAGACATTTTCTTCCCTTACTCTCATTTGGTAATACCCCGATCTAAGATGAATCCGAGAGAACACTATAGTATTCTTGAGTTGATCAAATAGATCTTCGATTCTTGGTAGAGGGTACTTGTTCTTGATGGTAGCTTGATTCAGTTGCTGGTAGTCAATATAGAGCCTCATTGTACCATATTTCTTCTTTACAAACAAGACAGGAGCACCCCAAGAAGATGAGCTAGGACGGATGAATCCTTTATCTTGTAGCTCTTGGAGTTGTTTCTTGAGTTCTTTCAACTCAATTGGTGCCATCCTATAAGAAGTAATGGACACCGGGTTTGTTCCGGGCTGAACTTCGATTTTGAACTTCACTTCTCTTGTTGGAGGAAGACCATGGAGTTCCTCGAGAAAAACATCAACAAATTCAGATACCACACAGATTTTCAGCAACCCGAAATCATATTCATCTTGTAAAACCTTAGCAACAAAGATCGAGGTAGGCTTTCTATCTATAAGCAAAATGGACTCTTTTCCTAACCCCCGAAGATATGACCTCCTATTCTGGCAATCTATCCAGATTTGGTGTTTTCCCATCTAATCTAATCCTAGTATTAGGTCGAATTCACAAGAGGGCAATACTTACAAATCAATGGGAAAGGGTACATTTCGAACAGTTACTAAACAAGATTTACAAAGCAAGTTAATTGGTAATTTCCCACCTATGGGGTTCGAGACAACTAGACCAAATTTCTCATGTATAGGTTTCAACCCTAGTTTATCAACCAAATATGAGCATAAAAATTAATGGGTAGACCCCGAATCAAACAATGCATAAGCAGGACTTGAGTTTAATTCAAAAGTACCTGCAATCACATCTGGAGACTCCTCCTCATTTCTACCCCGGATATTATACATTCTGGTAGGGGCTCGGGATTCTTGATAAGTGGTAGACGACTGGTGACCTTTCCCCCTACCTTGATTCCCAGACTGTGCTTGTTTCGGACCCTTATTTTTGTTCTGAGATACAGGACTCGGATTGACATGAGACTGAGTTGTATCCTTGTTAGGGTTCTGGGGGAAATACCTGATGAAGTGATCCGCTCCACCACATCCATAACACAATTTCATTTGAGTACAAAATTGGCAATAATGGGGCTTCTGACAAAATTTACAAGTCGGAGCCTTTCCATAATTCCCCGTGATATTAACAAAGTTAATCGGGGTTGATTGCCTATTTCTTGACTGATGTCTCAGTATATAGCGACCCTTCGATTCAAAATGGTAGGTCAAGGAGCCTTCATTCTAATGCTTGGCTTTCTTAGACTTCCAATCAAATTTATCTTCATGTTTATGCTTCTTGTCATTTATGTTCCCACCTTTCCTCTTTTTTGCTGCTTTCATCCTGGCTTCAGTTGCAATAGCCCAATTGACAAGAATTTGGAAATCAGTGATTCCCAAGGCTGTAAACATAGGGCTCAACTCATCACTCAGTCCCTCAATGAACTTTTGACACTTTTGCTTCTCAGTCTTAATGAATTTTGCACCATATTTGCAATATGGGTTAGGATCAAGGCGTGCTACAATAAAATATTAAACGAGCTAATCCGGATTTTCGTATAATTTAAAACCTTTTTTTATTTATTAAGGCTTACCTTAAACACTTGTCTTATTACTCAACTTCAATTCATACATATAAGTCTATTATTACTTATTTCCTTAAGACGTATTAAGCACCTATATGTATCTATCAACTATAAAGTCCAGTGATGAAATACAATTTGGTTTCCACTACTCATGCTTGTCAAACATAGACTTATCCAACTATCATGCATTTTAAAAAACCACACTATCCATAATAATTACATGCATAACATTTAGCTAATCTATAAACCAACCCTTAGGCCCCTTCATGGGCTATTATATACAATCATTTGTTCCAAAATATAATCCGAGTTAAATATATACAATATCATATCTCAAAATGCTAGAACATAAATGCATCACTATGCCACCCTAGGAGATTACATAAGTCAGAATACCATACTTCAAAAGTCTTTCTTATGTGCCTTGGAAGCTCAACTCCTTGATGGTCCAAAATCTATAAACCTATAATTGAAAAGAAGGAATGAGACGAGTGATAAGTACGAAACGTACTTAGTGAGGTAACACCTAATGCTAACCATTTTTAAACATTCAATCAATCATATTTCAATCTTAGGCTTTACCGGACCTAAGCAACATTCTAAGGTTAATTCACAAGCTTTCAATTTCCATCATAAAAAATAGCTTATAACTCAAGCAAGCACTCATTTCAAGATGGCCGAATCTACCTAATCATTTAGGTATTCAATCTTACTTGGTTAGATACTTACATTTATATCTATCCTTTAATTAATGAATGAATTAATTATGTATACAAATTGCTATAGTCTTTCTCTAACTATGCAGATACACATTTGATTTCACAATATAAACTCAAGCCTAGCTTGTAATTTTCGAGTAGCCTATCTTACACTTACCTAACATTCAAGTTGCATGCACTCAATTTATAGCATCCAAGCTTTCGGGTAGTATGCATCAATTAGCATGTATACAAGATTATAGCAATAAAGTTCTCAAGTAGTATGGTTCGGTTAACATGCAACCAAGACATGGCAAACAAGTTTCGAGTAGCATGATTCAATAACATGCATATTTGTTTATATCAATCCAACTTTCAAGTACGAGAAGCATGATTCAGTTACATGCATTTTAGGCCATAGCAATCAATTATTCAAGTACAGGAAGCATGCATTCCTTAGCATACAATACAAGAAGCTTACAAGTCATTAGCAAGCAGATCGAGTTATGGTAAACCATTTATTCATGAATAAGAAGCATGCTTTCCAATCAACGTGCCATTCAAGAAGCTTATCCAATTTGATTAGCCATTTAGTCATGTCATGGTTTATTCTTTTGCCTCGGTTTATAGTTAGACAAGGTAAACAAGTCACAAGAAGGCACATGAAGTACCCAACAAGATGATACATAAAGTATCTATAAGAAGGTGCCAACACACCAATTGTACCCATAGTACAATAAGACGATACACACGGTTTCTAGCAAGAAGGTGACTAAACAGCACAAGACGGTACACTAAGTACCTAACAAGAGAGATCAGACTCTAGGCATGCCGTACTAACTATGACCAACTAAAGACCAAAGCTTCATTATCCATATCATTATCAAAAATAAAGATTGCATTAATGTTCCATTTAACTAGATTTCCATTACAATTTCACCAAGATCAAACCAAGTCATACAAGCATTCATGCTTTCAATCACAAGCAAGCTTAATAAAAAGATGCACACGAACATGTATGCATACCTTACCTTGGATCCTGCAAACAACGTGTCATTATCTTACCTCGGCATTTCCAAGCTATGCACTATACTAAGCTAGTATAGCATGTTATCACCCAACACGACAACACACAAGTTATCACACATTTTAACCTTCTTCCCATCAATTTACCAAGTAAATTATTAGTCAAATTACATGCTTGAACATACAATATGGTGGTTAAGACCTAGTCCTAACCCTAAGGGTTTGCTACACTCACAATTTTCCAAGCTAAGTCTCCTATGGATTGTGGATGACAACTCCTCGATTTCTCCTCTTCGAAGCCTCCACAACTCTTTCCTCTTTAAGGTTTCGAAGCTCTTAGTCTTCTAGCAAATCAAACATATATGGCATTCATCAGAATTACACTCAAATAAGCATTTCAGGCAATTACATGCATTTTTTATGCAAATACTCAAATTTGTACCCTATGGACAGTTTATCGACGCTTTGCAAAAAAATTCATATCTTTTAATCTGTATATCGTATTTTCATATATTTTATATCGTTGAAGAGATAAAGAAATTATCTATTTAAAAATTACATCCTTTTATTTTATTACTAAGCCATTCAGCTCATGTTTTTACCTCAAGGCAAACGAAATTGATTCTTGAATTGCACTAATACATAATTTTGATTCATTTTCATATTTTGCTACTTAAGTCCAAATCGAGTTCCGTATTTTCTCAATCTTTTTAGACACATAAAATATTAATCCTACAAAATTTCAAATTAAAATTCTAACTGTGCTAATCACAACAGCCCTTTAAACTCACTATTTCAGTAGAAACTGCTATGGACAGTCCACTTGCACTAACTTTAACACTTTAATTGGGGATATTAACACCTTAGGATGCATCTATAAAATTTTTTCATTAATTTCAATTATATTAAGTAAATCTCATCTCAAGGAAAATTCAATTTAACATGTCTCACGTGCCTAATAAATTCGGTAAAACCAGTGTGCATCAAAACAATTTCTGATTCATGTTTAACTCAAACCACTTATTGAATTTAGCTCCTAGCATGAACACATGATCTTCCTAGCATTTTACACATGTAATAACATCTAAAAATCCATTTCCAAATTTCAATTCATGCTTACATAGCATTTAACTATGGATACTCAAAACAGTTCCTAAATGCTACTAACATATCACTAGCATGCAAGAATCAATTCAAGTAACATGGCAGCCACAAATCTATTTTACTCATGATTTTAGACATTTCATTAGATGGTAAAAATCAATATTACCTTACTCTAACATGCATGAACCCTTCTTCCAAAATGTGAACTCTAAATATCCCCTAAAACCCCCCTTTCTCACTCTAATTTTCGAACAAGAAGGGAGACAAGATGGAAATATGTTAGGGCAGCCCCCAACCCTTCTCTCCTTCACTTAAGATCTAAGGATTTACCTCTCTTCTTTTCTTTTCTTTTCTCTTTGGCTATGGAGGTGAAGTAAGGAGGAAGAATAAGGGATTTGTCTTTCTCTTCCCTTTCCAATGAATGTGCCGTCCAAAACCCCTTTTCCCATTCATTTTTCTTTTCTTTTTTTTTTGTTAGATTAATAGGATAATATCCATTAAAATGAACCCCATTGGTCCATTTTAGCCACATAGGATTTCCACAACCAAGTTTTTGGTTTAATCCTCTAAATTGGAAACCCATACTTCTCTAATTACATGCAAACCTTCATACTTTATTTTGTTTTCATTGAAGTCACTTTAATTTAGCTTATCCTTATATCTTTTCTTTTAATTAGGTCCACTTCCTTTTTAATTGGCTTGATAATTGTAATTATTTAAATAATTAAGCTGCATATTTTAATTTATTTCAATGAAAACCTTAACGCAATGGTTTAACATGAATTAATTTCACCTTTAATATTACTTATTCAAGCTTCTAACATGAACTCTTTAATTACAAAGAGAATCTAATTCAATTGATTAAAGGAATTAATGTAACATCCTACTTGCTCGGTTTTAGTGTGTTACAGTTGTATCTTGGGAGACAGACGTTCCATAGAAACTCCTGCTCTGGAAGGGGACTAATCTGTTTTAAGGACACTGTGATAGCACAGGCCTCGGTCAAAGTTTTTTAGAATCGTTTACTGGTTTTTCTTTGGTTCCTGTAATCTTTGTATTTCCATTTTATATGTTTTATTTCATTCGTAGAAATTGTTTTTAAACAATTTAATAACTTGCTTTGTTTATTTGATTAACAGTTAATAGTGAAGATCATATGTTGTTGTATCTTGGGAGACAGACACCAACAAACTCAAGCACCATAAGAGTGGTCGAAAATCTCTCTAAATGAAAAAAATTTAGTGCAAGTCTCAATTCGTTTTCAACTTCAGCTAAATTGGTTTGTTGAAATTACATATGTTGTATCTTTATTGAATTTATATTATGTCTTTTTACTATTATAATATAATATTTTTATTTTTATTAATTATTTTATCTTAGACTAAAACTATTTCTAATAGTGTAACGAGATCGACAACCACTGTGGCATTACCATTCAACCATATTTTAACATGGAAAAAAATGACATAGAATATGATTTCAATCAGATGATTATTCTTCTAGATAATACAAATATTTGAATTTGAATATTATTGTTTTATATGTTGTAACACCTCGAACCCGGATGCCACATTTGGGCCACAAGCCCAATTTGTATCCATAAAATTTTCAAAATCAAGTTCATGACAAACCATCAAATATGACATAAATTAAAACGATATTAAAATCCAAAGTATTTTAACAAGTTCAAAATATAATTGGAACTCCAAATACAAGTTTAATAAAAGCATTTGACCTTAACAAATTAAAATGAAATAGAGTTATAATTACAATAATGGTCCGTCCTACAAATACATAGCCCACTAATCTAGCAATTTTACTCTACCAACTGGTCAATGCTGATGTCCGACATTGATGGTGCTCCGCCACGTCCTCCTGAACGTCTGTCTACTTACCTACGAATGGAAACAAATTTCAAAATGTTGAGTTACTAAAGTTTAGTGGGTAAACAACCTATCGACTGTACTTTCGAGTAAATCATAACTATAAACATGCTAGATAGGATAATATAATGATATGGTACGGTAAATGCAACCAAAGCATAAAATGAATAAATCAGAAGTGAGGCCCACTGCCCACCCAACACAGGGGAACTCACCCGGCCCGGAATCTCACATCGGGCTGCTCGAAATCACACATCGAGCTAGTATATTCAGAATCTCACATCGAGCAAAGTCATCACTCGAAATCTCACATAGGATTGTCTTTGATACATCACCCAAAATCTCACATCGGATGGTCTTTCCACCTAAGATCTCATATCAAAATGATTCCACAAGCAAGCCAAGACCAAGCATGCAAAGCATAATTTCTCATATCAATTTACATATTAAAAAATCCAAGTTTCATTAATCATTTTATGGTTTAAAAAAATCATAAGAACCCATTACACGAATTATGGAACCCCCAAACTCAACCCTTAAAAACTTTGGCAGATTGCTCAAACGTATCGATACGCCTGTATAAGGGGTATCGAAACGCTTTCGTTACATTTCGATACACTATAGCAATGGCTTAAGACCAAGTGAGATCAATCCATATCGATACACCTATATGAGGTATCGATACGACCCCATGTTTTGATATGCTCTAAAGGGAGTATCAAAACGATTTACCACTAGAATTTTTTGTTACGATACACGGGCTTCGCGTTCCGAAACGCCTGCCTTTAAAGCCTTATTTTCCTCTCCTCGGTATTGATAACCCAACAAAGGATATCGATACGCTAGCATGAAAATGCAAGTCTACACCTTAAAATGCCTAAGAACTTCAACCTAAACACAACCATTTGATTCCAAAATGTTCCTACACATTATTGAAGTAATTCAGGTGAGTTTCTAACCAATTTTACCAATTATCACAACTATAATTCAATCCACTATTAAAGCATGCAAAGGCTCTATCCTAAGCCAAACCATCAGAAACCAATCAAGCATGCCAAAAATGATGATGCACATGAAATGCAAAGGATTTGGGAGTGTACCAACCTCTCAAAACGAGCTGAAGAACTCTAAAGCTACTCCCCTATGTTTTCTCCTTGCCCAAGATTCTTGATGGCTATCCTTTCTCTCCAACTAAAAGGAAGATGACCAAGATATTATTATTCTACCTTGGTGATTTAGGGAAGCTAAAAAACCCTTAAAATCACTCTAAAACCTTACCAAAAATCTATTCTCGTACAACCCAAAAAACCCTCCAAAAACCTTACCTTCATCATCTTAAACCATACTTACCTTGAAAGAGAGATCTTTAAGAGTTGGACAAACTTCCCTCTAACCTTAAAACGAGATTCTACAAGCTTGCCCTTAAAAACCTTGCCTTTGATGATGGTTTTGGAGGAGGAGAATGGTTCTGGAGATGAAAAAGAAAACAATAAAGATGGGTGATCTCATTCTTTGCACAATGCAAAAAATGAGCCCCCTTTTTCCTCTTCAAACATCTAATTTAGCCAATTACTATACTACCCTAAAGCCATCATGCAAGCCCAAGTCCAACTAAAACCTCTTAAGCCCAACAAGTAACCTAAGGCCCAAACACGAGGCCTGCTACCTTGGGTTAACCCGACTTCGAGTCCCAAAACTAGGGTCGTGACAACTTTCCCCTCCTTAAATAAAAATTTATCCTCAAAATTTACCTGGGGAAAACAAGTTTGGATAGAGAACTCTCATGTCCGCTTTAACCTTTCACATAGCCTCTTCTACTCTGTGGTTTCTCCAAAGCATCTTAACGAAAAGGATACACTTGTTCCGAAGCTCCTTGACTCCTCTGTCGAGCACTCTTACCGGTTTCTTCTTTGTAGGTTAGATCCATATTAACCTCAACATCCTCAGAAGACAAAATATGTGAAGGTTCTGATCGGTAACGCCTCAACATTGACACATGGAACACATTGTGGATGTGTGCCAAGTCCGGAAGCAAAGATAACTGATAAGCCACTAGTCCAACTATCTTAAGCACATCAAACGGCCCGATAAACCTTGGACTTAACTTGCCTTTCCTTCCAAAATGGATGATACCTTTCCACGGTGACACCTTGAAGAACAATTTCTCTCCAACCTCATACTCAACATGCTCCTTTTTCTTTTCTACATAAGCCTTTTGGCGATCAAAAGCCGCTTGCAACCTTACCTTAATGATATGAACCTTCTCTTCTTCTAGCTTAACTAGATCGGATCCCACAATCCATATTCATTAGGCTCGGTCCAACATAAAAGTATCCTACACTTGCGCCTATACAACGCCTCAAATAGTGTCATCTTGATACTAGACTGATAGTTGTTGTAAGTAAAATCAACTAATGGCAGTTGTTCCTCCCAACTACCCTCGAAGTCCATAACACAACACCGAAGCATGTCCTCAAGAATCTGAATGACCCATTCAAATTGACCATCGGTTTATGGATGAAAAGTTGTACTAAAGTGTAACTTGGTATCCAAATCACTATGGATATTTTCTAAAACCTTTTTGTGAACCGTAGATCTATATATGATATGATCGAGGATGACAATCTATGCAATCGCACGATCTCCTTGATGTACAACTAAGCTAAACTTTCCAAACTAAAGTCCATGCGCACAGGCAAAAAGTGAGCAGACTTGGTTAACCGATCAACTACAAACCAAATATTATCATGCTTTCTTTGAGTCAAAGGTAACCCCTTAACAAAGTCCATTATGACCCGATCCCACCTCTATTGAGGAATCTGGATAGGTTGAAGCAAACCCGAAGGAACCTGATGTTCCACCTTTACTTGTTGATAAACTAAGCACCTTGTTACAAACTCGAAGATATCTCTTTTCATACGAGGCCACCAATAGAACTGTCTGAGATCTTGGTACATCTTGTTGCTCTCTGGATGTACTATATAAGGGCTACGGTGTTCCTCCCTCATGATGCGATCTCTTAGATCCTCCAAAGTAGGAACATACAAACGTCCCTTGAAGTATAAGTACCCACCATATCTTACCTAAAAGTTCGCAACCTCACCTCTCTGAACTGCCTCTAATTGAGCTACCATGTCCTCATCCAACCCTTAGGTCTTCTTTATCTCTTGTGCCTACGTAGGTTCCACTCGAAGCTCAGCTAAAAGCCACTATCATCTGTCAACCTAAAACAAGCAAACATAGCCCTCAAGTCCTCAATGGACTTTCTACTCAAAGCATCCACCACCATATTTTCTTTACCCAAATGATACTCGATTACACAGTAATAGTCCTTAAGCAACATTATCCAATGTTGTTTTCTCAAGTTTAACTCTTGAGTAAGTAGACACTTTAAGATCTTGTGGTCCGTGTAGATGTAACATTTCTCCCCAAAGAGATAATGCCTCTAAATATTCAATGCAAAGATGACTGCGAAAAGCTTTAGATCATGGGTAGGGTAGTTCTGCTCATGTGTCTTGAGTTGCCTTGAAGAATAGGCAACCACCTTTCCATCTTGCATAAGAACACACCCTAAACCATTCAATGATGCATCACTGAAAACAACATAGTCCTTTCCTGACTCCGGTTGAGTCAACACTGGTGTCTTGGTAAGATAAGCCTTTAACTACTCAAAACACTATTGTCTCCTCTCATTCCAAACAAAGGGAACTCTCTTCTCCAACAACTTAGTCAACGGTGATGCCAAGATTGAGAAACCATTTACAAACCGTCGATAATATCCCACAAGCCCAAGAAAACTACAGATCTCCGAGACATTTCTAAGCGGTTTCCACTCCATTATAGCTTGGATCTTTTGAGGATCAACATGGATCCCTTCAGCCGCCAAGACATGACCCAAAAATGCCACCTTAGAAAGCCAAAAGTCACACTTACTAAACTTGGCAAAAAGACGTTTATCCCTTAACGTCTGCAGCACAACCCGAAGATGTTCATAATGCTTTTCTTCTGAATGAGAGTAAACCAGGATGTAATCTATGAACACCACCAAAAATTGATCTAGATAAGACTGAAAGATTCGGTTCATGAGATCCATGAACGTTGTCTGAGCATTGGTAAGCCCAAAAGGTATTACCAATAACTCGTAGTGTACATACCGCGTCCTAAAAGAGGCTTTCTGAACATCCTCCTCAATCACCTTCAATTGGTAGTAATCGAACCTCAAGTTCATCTTTGAGAACACACGGGCACCTTGCAACTGGTCAAACATATTGTAGATCCTGGGGAGAGGGTAACGATTTTTTATCGTTACCTTGTTAAGCTGACGATAGTCAATGCACATACTCATTGACCTATCTTTCTTTTTCATAAACAGAACTGGAACACCCCAAGGTGAATCACTCAGTCAGATAAACTCTTTTTTCAACAACTCTTGGATCTGACTCTTTAACTCCCCCATCTCTATTGGTGTCACATGATAAGGAGTGATGGACATCGGTGTCATACATTGTAACACCTCGATACAAAACTCAAGCTCTTGATCCGTTGGTAAACTCGATAACTCCTCGGGAAACAAATAAGCAAACTCACAAATTGTTCGAAGACTCTCCAAAGCTGAAACCTCAACCCTTGTATCAACCACGTGAGCTAAGAAAACCTCACACCCTTGTTGTATTAACTTTTGTGCTGCCAAAGCTGAAACAACGTTAGGAATACAAGGGTTTGCTTCTCTTCTCACCATTAAACATGGATCCATCGGCAACTCTCAATTTCAAACTCTTAGCTTTACAACCCGAGCTAGCGTCGTTCTCAAAAAGCCAATCCATACCTAAGATTGCGTCAAACTCTTGGAACAACAAAACCATAAGTTTCACCGGAAAGATTGAACCTTGCACTTCGATCAGACACCTCCGATACACCTTATCCACTATCACATCTAAACCCAACGGACTTGTCACTCTAACCCCTATCTCTAGATCCTCAACTAGCAAACCTCACTGTTCTAATATCCCTTACGAATATAGAAATGAATAGACCCAGAGTCCATTAAAACTATGATAGGTACGAAGAAAAAAGAGAAAGTACCTGATATAACATCGGTGGGCTCGCAATCCTATTGAGCTCTAACTACATATTGCCTCGCTAGTGCCCTAGCGGTAGAATAAAACGTGGCCCAACTCTGATGGCCGATAATCTGACTCGAACCTTCCCTAGAGAAACCTCGACCCCTCTGATCAGGATAGGAGGTCCTCTGATTCTAAACTGGTATGGTAGTAGCAACAACATGACGTTCCATCATAAGACGGTCTAGAGATCCACATTCAAAGCAAGCCCGGTTTGGTCCTCAACATTCACCATGGTGCCTACGCCCACACTGATTACAAACTGGCATACCCGCACTCCCCTAAGAACTCTCGGGACTTAACATGGATGATGATGAGGTATCCTACGGATAACATACTTTAACCTACAGACTGATCTCACACTCTGATTCGAGGCTCCGCTTCCTTGGTTCTAACAGTTTCTATCCCTCCTAGATTAAGACTAAGAGCTGTTAGAGGACTAATTACTCCCACTGATATTTCCCTGACCACCCAAAGAACCATACGTCAAAACTTGCACCTGCTCTAAGGCCTTAGCACTAGCTTTCAACTCAGAAAACACTTATGGTGGATTAGCTATAAGATAGGTCTGATTCTCTTTATCAAACCTCTCATGAACCTCTTGCATCTCATCTTTTCGGTAGCTATCAACTCGGGTGCATACCTACCCAGCTATAGTAACTCTTGCTCGTACTTAATGATTGTACGATTACCTTGAACAAGGTGGGTGAATTGATCTCTCAACTGATCGATGTGAGTCTCGCCCACATACTTTTTCACAAACTCATCCAAGAAGTTGTCCCACATTGGATGCTTGGGATCCCACTCTATCTCAATTGTTTCCTACCATTCCCTTATGTCCTCCTTAAGTAGAGAAAGAACACAAGACAACTTTTCCTCGGACCTCAACCTCATCTGTCTCATGATCCACAGGTTATCACGAAGCCACTAATCCGACTTCACATGATTATCTTGCCCAGAACCCAAGAAATCTATAGCACCTTGCCTACGAACCATCTCGATTGGTGCCTCACGTGGGGTATATGCACGCCTTGCAATAACACTCACTATCCGACCAAAGCACAATGCAAATGGGTGAAATAGTTCACCCCTTGCCTAACCCCTTCTTCAAACTCATCCACCTCGTACATGTTATCCTCATCAAAGCTCCCCTTGTGGGAACCCAAACTCTCCTTAACGTCCATAGCTCTCTTAGGCATGATTAATTTTTTCACAGTCAAACAAAAAGGATTACACCATTTGTAATACCCCAAAAATGGGCCTAGAAGTTAATGAGCCAATTAAGCATAGTACGAGATTAAATTCAAAAAAATGATTTTTTAATCAAAATAAATTATGTAAAAATATTCTAAAATCTTTATTTATTATATACTTGACTTTGGTCAAGTCAATTTCGAAAATTGACCCTTGAAATCCTAAGATTTTGAAATTGGTGACTATTTTGTAAAAATACAAAACTTGAGGATAATTTTATAAACTAAACCAAAACTTTAAATCTTTAAGGGTTTTGATCCAATCCTAATTCTAATTGATTTTACCTTGAAAAGACGGTGAATACTGAAGCAAATTTGAGAACTCGCTTCGATAAATGATCCTATTTTTTCTTTTATCTTGTCTAAATACTTTATTAGACTCCTAAGTGTACATGCATTCCTCTTGTTCGATTTCAGCTTAAACGGATAATCGTTGAGTTCTAATTTGAACTAACGATCAATAAGGACTAAAATATAATTTCAGAAACTTAAAAACCCACTTTTTCAAATTGAAGTTGCCAAATTTGATATGTTTCAACTCTCCAAAGATGCTTGTAGAGAGAAGCTTTAATTGCCCAGACCTTAAAATGCAAGCAAGCCTTGTATCACACTTGTTTCTTGAACAAAAAGAATGTTAAAAGATGTTGGAAATAAGATAATGATGATTTAAGAAGAGGTTATGGTGTGGGGTATTGTTTAGATGAAAATAAGCTGTTTTGGTGAAGGGAATGCGTGGGGATGTTGCTGGTTGATTAGGGAAAAGAATGAAGGTTTTTAAGTGAAGTAAATGATATGGAAGGATATATTAAGGACTGGTGAAGAATGGTGGACGAAATGGAATGTGTATGGTGATTATGGGATGCTGGAATGATAGTATTCAAAGGGGCAAAGGTTGAACTTATGTTATAGGAACATAAACCCAATTTAGCTGCAACTCTGAAGGTGGACCTCTTGGAAATGTAATTCCAGAAATCTAAAGTATAAAGGATGGAGTGTGACGCCACAAATCAAAGAGATGATTTGATAAGTTGATAAAGTTCTTAAAAGAATAAGATTGAGAGATTAACTCACAAAATAAATAACCTGATTCAAAGTTGTTTTACAAATGAAAATTCAAATCCTATTTATAGGAAATAAAAGTGTGTGGACAAGGGACATTTTCCTTTGAAAAGATGGCCGAATAGTGGCCTTTGTGTCTATTTAATTGGTGGTGTATCCCTCCTTAATCGTTCGGTTGAATGGTTTCTCCTTCCAAGAATTGTTGGAACTTTTCGGTTTAAAATTCCAACCTACACAGTCTTCAGTAATTTGGACATATATTGAGTTACCTATATCGGATTGATGTGATTCAACATGCGCTGGAAAGATAATAGATATAGGAACAACTTTTATGAAGACACCGAAAACCATTTCTATTTGGATCATGTTCAAAAATGACAAACAAATGGACAATCGTGAATCTGCCCAATGAAGAGTGTTATTTCTTTGTTTTGGCCCCCACTTGTTTTCCCTCCATGATCTTGGCGCCCAATGTGGATGGTGGTCAGACATGATGCTTGGTGAAGGGTTGGTGACCTTCGGGTGTTGAGTTGGGAGTGATAGATAGAGTTGAGGTGAGCTAATCGAGCTGGGAGTGAGCTGGATTGACCTGATTTATCTAGCTGAAAGACTTAGCTAAAGTTTGAAGTTGAAATAAGTTAATCCAAGCTGCCTTTACCAAAGTGAGCTGGTCCATTAGCTTCCTTATACTCTCTTTTAGTGTGATGAGTGTTTTAGAGCTGACCCGAATCTCTTAAGGCCTCGTTTTGAATTATGCTTCATTTGAGCTCATATGAGATTTGTGAGCTGATATGGAGCTAGCCTTTAGTCCTTTAAGTACTTTAGGAGTGTTTCATGCATTTCCAAGCTATTCTGAAGTTGGCTCATTGTGTTTCTAACATTGCCTTCCGTTTAGCATTTTCTGAGTTGATTGAGCTGACACCGAGCTAATACTTACTCGTTAAGCTATAGGTAAGTCCTATGAAGAAAACATAATAATGGAAATAATGAGAATACTTAAGATAATTTAATATAAGTTTAGATCTAAGTTAAAACTTAATAATGTGGTTATAATGACTATTCATGTTTATAGCTTAATTAATATAACTCTTGAGTAGCTTACTATAAATTATATAAAAATATTAAATACTAAGAGAAGCAAGATAACTCCCCTTTGATCCCTTGCATGAGATGAAGCATGAGATAAATGAGCAGCTATGTGAATGCATCAAAACTAAAATTACGTTCATTACTTTCTTGATGATGAAATTTCAACTCAAAACGATGAGCGTAGCTCACTTAATTACACACACAAGATTTAGGAACTAAAACGTAAAGAATCAAAATTTTATTTCAAGCAGAAAACCAACTTATCTAACTCTGGTACCGTTACGGCCCTTATGAGTATCAGTACAACCAATTTTCCTCTACAATCTATATAATAAGTTAATCAAAATTCAAATTCAATACTCTTATACAATTTAAAATATTTGTAGTAGTTCTTTCAATTTTTCAGTCTTATCCGAGTCTACCATATATGTGAAAAATACATGCAAATTGTCAAAATATTATTTTTTATTAGTGAATCATTTACATTTTCAAGAATAGCAGTGCACCGTTTTAATTTTTTTCAGCATTAAAATAAAGTTTGTCGTCTCTGCACGTTGTTGTGTCTGTCACGCTCCTACCACAAGCATGAGGTAGGATTGAATGTTAATTATTTTTATATTTTTTATTATTTATTCTCTATGAGATCAATTAAAAACCATTGGATCTTAATATTATAAATAAAAAAAATAACTTAACGAATACTATAGATTTTGAAATATTTTTCGGGGTGTTATATTATCCTAATTTTACGAGAAATTATATCATGGGTTAGTCCTATTACGTCATCCATGAGACCAACCAATAAAAACTAGTCACCTTATTATTTTTCAATTTTTCAAGAGAAGATCCATTTAAGAAAAAATTATAACATTAAAAAAATTGATAAAATGACTAGTTTTTATTAGTTGGTCCCATGAGCACATGCTGAAACTGACCCGTGATATAATTTTTCCAATTTTACCCAATAACCGCATCTATTCCTAATTTAATATCTCCCATTTCCCCCTACTTCTGTGCTCCACGTATGTATTCTGACAGAAAACTCGTGATAGGCGGTGGTTTAATCAACTCTCTCTTCTTCAGCGACCACACAATAAAATAAAAGATAATAACACATATTTCAACGGCAGAATTTCACCGGTCAAGTCAATATAATACGCGTAAGGTTATCATTTTTAAGCTTCAGTCCCTTACTAAGGCTATAAATCTGTTAAGAATTTTTACTTCTTTTCGGATTTAAGGATCTAATACCGGGTAAGGTTATATATATTTACTTAATTTACTTTCAGATTTCTTTGACTCTATGTTTGTGGAGATCTTTGTGATAGTTTTTAGTAGATCTGCCTTTAGTTTTTATAGATTTGTGTTTAAATATTGAGGGAAAGAACCTTGTAGAATTTAAAAGCAAAGATGGCTGGATAACCATATAAAAAGTGAAGGCAACCAAGGAGATCTTGGGTTGCTGCTACCTTGACTTGATTGCTTTCATACATGTCTCCTTGTTTTATTTTTTTTCCAGATCTTTTGCTTGTATTTGTCATGATTCTGGTGTAAACTAATTGGTCTTTACCGTGGTTAGTTGTTTTTCTTAATCCATTCAGCTTATTAATATAATTGTTTATGAATTTTGATGTTTATGGTGGTTACATCTGCTGGGATAATCTCCAAGAAAGGTTCAACTTAATTTGTCTTCTGAATTGGAAGAACGCCTTTGTTGTGTCTTGGAATTAATTGCTTGTTATTGTTTTGGAGATCATGGCCTTAGACTTATGTGCTTGTAATTATAAAGATGATTACTTATGGAAATTTCTGGGTATTTTTATTTATTATGACCCATGGAATTATGAATTTGATTTGAGTATGTTCTTTTATGTTTTGCAGTTAATACGTCAAGATGAGTCGTCCTCAGGAACCAAATCGCCCTTTCTTCCATTTTGGAAATCCTTTTGGTTTGATATCACCCAAGGGTTCTCAGTTGTCTCCAAAATTTCGTTCTTTATTGAATACTTTTGAGACCACCTTATCGGAGAGGCTGGAAAAACTTGTGCCTAAAGACAAGGGTGACATCTTCAGCTTGGCATGGATGAAATTGGCAATGGAGTCACTTTCTGAGATTCATTGTGACATAAAAAACCTGATAACTGAGCTTGATCTCCCTGTGACCGATTGGGATGAAAAATGGATGGATGTATACCTGGATATCAGCGTGAAATTGCTTGATATTAGTAATGCTTTTATCTCCGAGCTTACACGGCTCAACCAAAGCCATCTCATGCTTCAGTATGTCTTGCATAAGTTGGAGTCCAACTCCCCACAGCAGTTCACACGGGCCTCTTCCTCTCTTGATAGCTGGAAACAGCATGTTAGCTCCAAAAATCCCAGAGTTGAAACTTGTCGGCCTATCCTGGAAAACCTTGTGGTATCACTGAACTTGCCAAAGGTTAAGAATTCTTCCAAAGGAAAGGTGTTGATGCGAGCTATATATGGAGCTAAGGTGGCAACTACATACATATGTAGTGTCTTTGCAGCAGCTTTCTCTGGTTCTTCCAAGAATTTGTTAGACTTGACTGTTCCTACTACGCTTCCATGGGCACAAGTTTTTTCAGATGTCCAAACTACTGTGAATGTGGAAATTAGAAATATATTTTCTTGTGGAAAATTTACAGTTCTAAGAGAACTGGAGGCAGTTGATGCATGTGTCAAGAAATTGTCTCCTTTGCTCCAAGATGCAGTGGGTCCTAATGAAAGGGAGGCATTCAAGAATTCTGTTTCGGATTTGAGAACGACGGAAGAGAAACTAGCACAAGGGCTGGATAATCTTTCAAAGGTAGTAGATGGCTTTTTCAAAATAGTTTTGACAGGGCGTGATGCATTGCTTTGTAATCTAAGAAAGGCTGGTGGTGCTGCCCCCAATTCGATGATAGAAAAAAATGTAAAAGAGCAATTTGTGAGGTGAATCATATGAATGTAATGAAGCTAAACTCTTCTGTATTTACGAATGAGGCCGTCTGTTTTCTAATTTGTCGACATAATACAACCGTTGGGTTATGCTAGTATGAGTTGTAAGGTGGTTTCTTATGATAGTAGTCACTTGGTTGTTTATGTATCCTGTCATCCTATATTGAAAGTTAAATAAAGGGCTCATATTTTTTTGCAAATGTTCAGTACTAGCTATAAATCTTCATTCGTAGGATAGCAAGTGTTCCTAATTTACCTTCTCAGTTATTGACACTCATACTGTATGACAATGGTTTACTTTTATAAATTCTTGGTGCATTTTGTTCTTTTCAATTTGTAACTATTATGATTCTGCTACAGTTGCATTGAAGATCTACTCTTTCTGTATGATCAAGGGATAGGGTGCAGGAATTGATGAAGGCAGTTATAAGTTATCAGCTTTCTGAGACAAACTCATATGTTGTCAGAATGGTAGGTGAATTTATCGGATTTGGTGAAATTGACATTGATGCTTAATGTGGTTAGATATTACTGTGGCAGGCCAAGGGAGAAGACATTTCCTTGAGCTGTTCTGTTCTTAACCACGCATGTGGTTGTGAACTGAACTTAATTACCGCCCCTTCAATCACCTGGTGGCTAATGGTAACTGGTTTTTCTTTTTGTTTTGTTTGCATAATTATTTGAGGAGTTTGTAGCTACCGCCATGAACTAGAGTGGTGCAGTGGACACCACCTGAAGTTAGCACAGTTCATCTCAATGTTGATAGCACTTTCTGCCACGAAGAAGGTTTGCCTGGGACAATGAGAGGGTTGCACTGGGAGGTTGTGTACCGACATCTAAGAATTTGTCACTCCGGATTTTGGTGGATGCCAGTGATTTGCAACTGCTGCTGAAGCTCATCAAATCTGAAGATTTTTGAGGCATCATAATTGTAGGGAATGCATATGGGGTGATTACAGACTGAAGCACAACAGACTTGGACCCTGGAACAGTTTCTTGAGGAGGCTCTCAAACCCTAAGATTATTGGTGGATTCAGTAGTAGTTCACATGCCGTGGACTTACTCCATTGCGTTTCTTGAGGAGGCTCGCAACTTAACCACAGATTCTTAGTAGTTCGCAAGTCCACGCCCCACAGTACCTCCTTAGCCTTGGCTGTCATTTCGATTTGTGATATTGGATAAGCAGATATTGAGTAAAAGGGTCATTGTTAACGCTCTAAAAAGCGTATATTTTATACCTTTTACTTAAGGTTTTGTTTGATGACAAGATCATTTGCATTGCATTTCATTACATTTATCTGCATTTCATGTGCATTTGCATTTAAATTAGGTTTTTATTTTATTTTATTTTTATTTTAAAAGATGCTGCTTGGAAGGGTATTTTGTAGGTGATTTTGTGCAGATGTTGGAGCAAAGTTGAATGACCGGAAGAGATGCTGTAGCATATTTCCATAGTGTTGGATCGAACTTTAAGGATGCTACAGCATTGTGGGCGGACAAAACAGAACAAAAGAAAGGACATACATGCAGCCCACTGTCGTCACGCGTTTTCTAGGCCAGCTGCACCTGCCATGCAGGCATTGCACCTCCTCTGCATATGCTGCACCCCTGCTTGGCAGGCGTCGCACCACCCCTGTAGACCTGCAATCTACTGCCATCTGCTATAGCAAATGTTAGGGGATATTCCTTTGGCATCTTTAGGGCATCAAACCCTAAAAGCCTCCTATAAATACAAGGCCAAGCCTCTTTCTACAAATATGTTGAGCGAGATAAGGGAAAAAATCAGTAGCTAAAAGAGCCATAAAAGGAGCGAGTTTTAAGGAGAGCACGAGGGAGAAGAAAAAGAAAGGCGGTCACTTTCCTTAGTCTTCAACCTCTAGCCAAGCCACCATTGTTGGAGAGCTTCAAGCAAGAGATTTGCGCGACTTTGGGAGGAGCGGCAAGCTATGAAAAGTGTCACGGCACATGCGTTTGAGACTTCATTGTTGGAGAACAATGAAATCATACCATAGCAAGCTTAGCCTGTCTTAAGCTTGAATATCTTCTTTGTGTTGTGTTGGTGCAACTTTATTTATTTCTCCAATATCTGTTTTAATTGCTACTGTATTTTCGTGACAATCTTTGTTTTGTTCCAGCATCATTGGTGACATCTTATTTTGCTAAAGCATTTTGGTGACATTTGCAGAATTGCTTTAGCATATGTTCATACAAATGATTACTTTATCTTTTGTGTATGTTAACTATTTTTGAATTAACCTACCCAATTCTCGTGGGAACGATTTCACTCACACACTTTATTACTTGTTCGACGTGTATACTTGCACATTATTACACGCAAATCATTAACATATTTTAAGCACTCCAGCGCGCAACAAGTTTTTGGCACGGGCAACGAGGCAATAGGCTATTTCAATCATAGTTTTCATACTTTCTATCTTTTTATTTTTGTTTTAAGTCTTTTGATTTTGGTTTAATCTTTGTTTTCTTTGTTTTTCTTTATAGGTTTTTGGTTAGTGGATGCCCAGAGTGAACTCTCGAGAATCCCTCGAACCATTTATCCCGGAAATCGAAAGGTATTTTAGACAAAGGAGGCGAGAGCAAAGAAGAAGAAGAACCATGTATCAGGATCCGCAAAATCAAAATGCTAGAGCAATTCCTGCAGCAAATCCTGATGCTGTAGCAAATGCTGTAGCTGCAGCAAGACTAAGGGCAATTCGAAATCACCTGACACCGATCTTGGATGACCTTAATTCTAGGATAGTGACACCTGATATACAGGCAACACACTTTGAGCTCAAACCTGTGATGTTTAATATGCTCAACTCGATTGGACAATTTGGAGGATCTCCTCATGAGGATGCTCGACAACATATTTGTGCTTTCTTGGAGGTTTGCGATTCGTTCCGCCAACAAGGAGTGCACGAGGATGTGTTGAAGCTCAAGCTATTTCCATACTCTTTGAGAGACCGAGCAAGAGAATGGTTGAATGGTATTCCAACCGGTTCGATGGAGTCATGGACAACTTTGTGCAAAAGCTTTTTTGCAAGGTACAATCCACCCAACATGAACACCCAATTGCGAAATGAGATAGCATCCTTCAGACAAGGGGGTGACGAGTCAATGCACGACTGTTGGGATCGGTACAAGAGCTTGCTAAGAAGGTGTATCAATCACGGTTTTCAAGATTAGACTTAAATTGTGATGTTTTACAATGGAGTCAATGCACCCACAAGGATGATATTAGATGCTTCAGCAAATGAGACATTGTTGGACAAGTGCCAGAAGAAGCATTTGATATTTTGGATAAAATAGCCAACAATGATTATCAGTTTCCAACTACTAGACTTGGGACAGGATGACGAACTCAAGGAAAGTTGGAGCTCGACGCAAACGATTCTGTTTCAGCATAACTTTTTGCTATCACAAATATGTTGAAGAACCTTCAACAGCCCAGTGAAGTACAAGATGCTAAGGCATTAAGGTGTCTGCACTGTAGTGGAAACCATTTCGATAAAGACTGACCAATTCATCTAGAGTCTGCTCATTACGTTGAAAACTTCAACAAAAATTCCAACAACCCCTATTCGAACACGTACAACCCAGGGTGGAGACAACATCTTAATTTTTTTGGGGGAATCAAGGATCGAATCAAGCTAGCAGCTTGAATAGGCAGCAACCCATGGCATCAAACCAAGGAGTCCAAGGTTTTCAAGGAAATATGCCATGGAAAAATGAAAACAAAGGAATAATTCATCACCAAAGTCACAACAATTCTTTGGAAGCTTCGCTGCAAGAATTCATGGCTTCGACCAAGGAGTTCATGACATCAACGAAAGCATTAATGCAGGAGCATTCCACCACCATTGTTAATCAAGGTAATCTATTGCAGACCCAAGGCGCACTGCTGCAAAGTCACAGCTCTTCGTTGGGAATGCTGGAGACTCAAGTGGGTCAAATTGCTCAAGCATTACAAGCAAGACCAAGAGGCAATTTGCCAAGTGATATTGAAGTCACTAAAAATCATGGTAAAGAGCAATGCAACGCACTTACCTTGAGGAGTGGAAGACAAATCAACAGGGGGAACAATTCAAAAGAAAAGAAAAAGAAGAAACCCCGATTCAGGAGCAAAAAGATGCTGAACAACAAGAGGACAAATCAGCTCAAGAAAAAACTGGAGAAAACTTAAATACTGAGGCATTTGGTGAGAAGCTTGCAGATGTTGCAGCAAAAGAAGCAGCACCATCGCAACCTTTGGAGGACGTAAGACCGCCACCACCATTCCCTCAACGTTTAAAGCAACATAAAGAGTATCTCCAATTTCAAAAGTTTGTAAGTATGTTGGACCAATTTTATATAAATATTTCATTTTTAGATGCTATTGATCAAATGCCCTCATATGCAAAGTTTTTAAAAGACATTGTTACAAAGAAAAGAAAAGCTGAGAATTTTGAAATAGTTGCTATAGCATATGAGTTTTATTCTGGGAAGAAGAGGCAAGATCCTGGCAGCTTCATCATTCCATGCTCGATAGGAGACAATTTTGTGGGCAGAGCATTATGCGACCTAGGGTCAAGTGTCAATCTGATGCCTAAAATAATATTCAAGAAGCTTGGTATAGGGAGTACGCGACCTACCACTGTCATCTTGCAATTGGCGGACCACTTTCATGTCCGAACAGAAGGCAAAGTGGAAGATGTGATAGTAAAAGTAGGCAAGTTTGTGTTCCCTGTGGATTATCTGATTTTGGATTGTGAAGTGGACCACAAAGCACCCATCATCTTGGGACGACCATTCCTAGAAACCGGTTGGATTCTCATCGACTGTGAGAATGGAGACTTCACAATGCGAGTAGCAGACTAATCCATGACTATCAATGTCTTCAACACTCTCAAGTACATGGATGAGAATGAAGAATGTCACTGTATAGCTGGGATAAATGCTGCAGCAACTGAAGAGAATACAAATTTTTGCTGTGACAATTATTCGCAAATGAAGGACTTTACAAAACTGTTGGAGGAGCATGATCAGGATGAAGAAGAAGCTCATCTAGAGTTACATCAAATTGGCTACTACAAGCCAAGACCAGATATGAAATTTGAATCAATTGATTTCTTTGAATTTATTCCTCCTAAACCATCACTTTTACATGCTCCATCTCTAGATCTGAAACCACTGTCACCGCATTTAAAGTATGTTTATTTGGGATCTAACAAAACTTTGCCAGTGATTATTTCTTCTAGCTTAGATCCTAACCAAGAGCTGAGTCTTGTGAATTTGCTATCACAATATAAGAAAGCTCTAGGATGGACTATTGTCGATTTAAAGGGCATCAGTCCTACGATCTCCATGCACAAGATCCTGCTGGAAGAATGCCACAACAATTCTGTTGAACCCCAAAGAATACTAAACCCAGCAATGAAGAAGGTAGTGATGACAGAGATTATCAAGTGGTTGGATGTAGGGATCATATACCCAATTTCTGATAGTTCATGGGTTAGTCCTGTGCATTGTGTTCCTAAGAAGGGAGGCACGACAGTAATCACTAATGAGGACAATGAATTACTCTCGACAAGGACATTCACAGGTTGACGCATTTGTGTGGACTATAGGAAGCTGAACAAGGCAACAAAGATGGACCATTTCCCCCTTCCTTTTATCGATTAAATACTGGATCGACTGCCGGGAAAGGCTTACTATTGCTTCCTCGATGGCTATTCTGGGTACAACCAAATTGCTATAGCACCGGAGGACTAGGAGAAGACAACCTTCACCTGCCTTTATGGAACTTATGCTTTTCAAAGAATGCCATTTGGGTTATGTAATGCTCCAACAACTTTTTAACGTTGCATGTTAGCAATATTTTCAGACATGGTTGAAGAATTCTTGGAGGTATTCATGGACGATTTTTCTGTGTCCGGAGAAACATTTAAAAAATGCCTAGGCAACCTGCCAAAGTATTGAAACGCTGTGAAGAAGCCGACCTTGTACTCAATTGGGAAAAATGAAATTTGATGGTGACCGAAGGTACGATTTTGGTGCACAAAATTTCAAGCAAAGGAATTGAAGTTGAAAGGCAAAAGTAGATTTGATAGAAAAGCTACCACCTCCCACAACTGTGAAGGGAATTAGAAGCTTAATGTTGTGAAAAATTGATTTTTCAATTTGTTGAGTAAGGGAGAGCTTTAAGGCTTTTGAATCATTATTCTCTTATTCAAATGGTTTATTTCACAAAGGGGGAGAAACTCAAAAACAATTTTTCAAGTTGGATTTTATTATATCAAAAAGGGGAAGATTGTAAAACTAATGTTTTGATATAATAATTGAAAAATAGTTTTGGACTAATTTGAAAATACTTCAAAAATGTTTCTTATGTCCAAACTACTTGAAAATATTTTTAAAATGTTTTTGAGAGATTTTAAATATGTTTTAAATGATTTAAATAAACCAAACAAGGGTTTTTAACCCCAAGTGTTTCGATACACCTTCAAGGTGTTTCGATACCTATTCTTCAATGACATGTTTTCAAAGGCAAAATCACAGTGGTATCGATACTGGTAACGATACCTTTTTACCACTATGATGTTTGGTTTCGATACGGTTTCTAAACACCCCCAACAACTAGGAGCGGTATCGATACCAGTTCTTAAATATAGGTTCAACGGCTATTTCCCAAAGAAGGTGTTTCGATACCAATTTTAGGGGTATCGATACCGCCTGCACCAGAAGAAGAAATATGCCTTGAAATCACCTCCAAACGGCTCCAAAACATCTCCAACGGCTATAAATGGCTAGATCATGATTTGGGATGATAAAAGGAAGCCTCAAGCATTAAGAGAAGAGTAATGCTTCATTGTAAACAACATTATGATTCAAGAATTGTCTTAGAGCTTATTTCTCATATTTTTGGGTAGACAACACTTGTGAGATTAATGTTTATGTATGCTCAAGTGTCTTAGGATTGGGTGAGAGCTTAGTTGCAAACAATTAGCCTTGTTAGAAGGATTAAACAAGTTTGCTAAGTTTTCTTTGTTTGAGTGAATTCCCAAAGTTCGGGTTGTGAACATTGGATGCTTGGTTCGGTTTTGGATCAAGGTTTGTAAGGTTATCCCTTTAGCCTGGAAAGTTAAAGTCTAGATGGTCTGGACCATTCCTGATACATAAGGTTTATCCTTATGGAGCCGTGGAGATTAGAACACTTGAGGGAGATCGAATCTTCAAGGTCAATGGTCAAAGGCTGAAGCTGTATAATGGAGCTCCCATTGTGCGTGACAAGGACGACCCCAGTCTGCAAAATGCCTGAGCATTTCTATCCCCTCTTTTATTTTGCTTTAGCATTTAAATTTTAGTTTGAATAAAAAGTAGACGTTTTTATTTTGCTTTTGTAATGCTTTTATTTCTCTTGTCTCTATTCAACTTTTAATTTCTGAAGTTACATTTTCAAACACTGTGTGCTCGCAACAATCTGCATAGCACCAGACGCGTGGTGTACCAAGGCAGGACAGTGTGCAGTGCACAGTCTGTGCAAAGGAGGCTTGAGAGCAAGGACAGATTGTACGGCTACTAGTCTTGGAGGGAAAAATTTTGGAGTTATTTGATTTGGGCCACCAATGAGGAAGTTGAGGAACCCATGAAAGATGAATCCGGTTGGTTTTCAAGGGGAAGAGAAAGAGTTTCGGTTCCAATACAACCCCTCTTTACACCTATTTACTTTTCCATTAATTACAAAACCCCTTTATCTCTCCAACTTACCATCAATTTAACTCCCCACAACACCTTTTTTCTTTTCCAAGAACCCTAGCCGTCCAAACCCTTACACAACCATCATTATTTTTCTCTTTCCTTCCACCTTCCCAAGCAAGTTAACCGTTCATCTCTCCACAAACCAACTCAATCATCCCTTTCCTCCACAACTTAATTTTCTTCACAAAGGAAACTACCCCAAACTCTCCATCTTTTTTTAAAGGGACCTCCAACACCCTCTCTAAAAAATACCCACCACCATGGTTCGTTGCAAGAATACCGAGGAATCATCAAGGGCTGCTGCTCAAGCCCGACCGATTAAGATTCAAAAATTTAAAGATGACACAGCAAAAGATCGTTTGCAAAAGCTTAAGGTGAGAACGATCCACCAAGAGAAAGGTTTTGTTTATGACACAGTAACTTTCCAAAAGCTACCAGAGAGTGTTGCACTCACTATAAAGAAACACAAATGGGAGGACTTTGCTCGACACTTCGCAGCAAAGAAGGATGCAAAACCCATCAATGTCTCGCTGGTCAAGGAATTTTATGCCCACTACACTCGGCCGTGGCAAAAAACTGTGTACTTTCGAGGAGATATTGTGCCCTTCACTGCCAAGCACATAAACCAGTTTTATGGACTGGATGAAGATAACGAACACTCCAACTTCGTCGCTTCTATGCTGGGGCAAAACCCGGACTTTCTACTTTAAGAACTTTGTATCGAAGGAACTGAGTGGGACGAGGCAAATACTACTGTGGATCGCACTTCCCTAAAGCCTGAGGGAAAAATCTAGATGCATTTCATCAAACAAAATCTGATGCCCACAAGTCATATGGCCACAGTGAACTTGGCTTGGCTACAACTTTTGCACTCTATCGTGAGGAAAAGAAAAATCAATGTGGGAAAGATCATTCTCGAGGAAGCCCATGCCGTGCTCAAAAGGAAGCAAAGCCCCCTAGTTTTCCCTTACCTGATTACAGCACTCTGTCGGAAGTAGCGAGTGTTTGAGAACGAAGATGACTACAAGCTAAAGGGACGACAAGGCATAGCTTTGAAGAAAATCCCAGAGCTGATGGGAGTGGAAGAAAATGCTCCATCATCTGGTGAGCCTTCAGCCAAACCAAAGAATGCCACAACAAATCTTAGTGCATTACCTGCCAATGTCGAAGGGATGCAAATACAACTGGCCGACCTACACACCAAGTTCATGACGTACATGACCTATGTGCAGAAGAGGGATTTGGTTCTCCAGTTGAACCTTCACGATTTAATTCCCGATGGTGGCTATCGCTTGCCTGACTTCCCAGCTCACATCTTCCAGCAAAATGAGCCCGATCCAATTCCTCCTCAGAACAGCCCGCCACAACAACATCAACAGCATCGTCAACCTACTCCACAAGCGCATGAGCACACCAGTGCCCAACAACAATAATAGCCAACCGCACTAGCACCAGCACCAGCCTCTGAATCATCCCCTGCCGTTTCCGTTACGGCATCGCGTCATGTCCCAGTCGAACCATTAGAACCACCAAAGGACAAAGGTAAGGCACCTGCAACAGAATCACAGTCCTCTAAGGCCAGGACTATCCAAGTGAGCAGCGAGGATTTCGACCTTAACTCACCCAGAGTCGAGGAGCCTCATGTTGATCCTTTTAATGCCCATATCCCTCGCTGTAAGGTCAAGTGAACATCCGGACTTCATGCTTCCTTTGCGGAAGAGGAGGACGAGATTCCAATTGTCGTAGCAGAACCAGAACCAGAGACGGACCAAGAACAGCCAGAAGCAGAAGTTACGCACACAGATCCATCACCACATGAGAAGCCTGCGAAAAGAATCAAGCGCATGGCAACAAGGAAAACTAGACCTTCGAACAAGTAAGAATCTTTTCTTTTTCTTTTTATTTTTGCATATAGTTTCATTTTCATAGCATTGAGGACAATTCTAACCTCAAGTTTAGGGGTAGCAAAGTCTTCGCTTTAGCATTTTCATTTCATTTTGCATACATATGAATTTGCTATAGCATTAGATTCAATTCAAGACAGCTTTTAGGTTAGAATAAATGATTTTTGATGAAGTGAACTTTAATGATTTTGAATTGAATTATAGAAAATATTGAGAATAAATTGAACTGAATTAAGACTTGATGCTTTGGAATTTTATTGACACGATTGTATGTTTTCTATGCTTGAGTGGTAGGAACTTTCTAGAGAACTTACAATCTATGCCTTAGTTAGTTTGAAAAGAAAGAACTCCCTTTTGCTATAGTATATAAATAAACTTAAAAAAACATATGAATAAATGCGTTAGCATAAAATTGTAGAAGGACGCTCCTCTATGCAATGTTAGCTTGAACAAAAATTGAACATAAATAAAAATTGCTACAGCATATGAGCGAATGAAAGTTGTCACGGGATGACTCTACCTACTGACTCGGGGGTGAGATTTTTGCTCCATACTCACCTAGAGTTAAGAACGGTAGTTGTGATGAGCTGACACCCTTCGAAACAGTTTAAAAAAAACTAAGCAAGGGAGTAAATTTTTAGGAACTAGGGCATAGTGAATATGGAAAACTAAAATTTTTCTAACATTTAAGCATAGTTTAGATACAATCTAGCACACACAAGCAAAGTATCTTGCCTTAGTTAAGGTTCTTGGAAGTTCTCAATATCATGCAGATTGCTATAGAATTTTTATTCTGAGGATTGATGTTCTGCTTAACTGCTGTCAAGAATTGAAAGTAATGTCATAGCATTTTTATATGTCATTGCTTGAGGACAAACAATATCTTAAGTTTGGGGGGGTGTTAACGCTCTAAAAAACGTATATTTTATACCCTTTTACTTAAGGTTTTGTATGATTTCAAGATCATTTGCATTGCATTTCATTGCATTTATCTGCATTTCATGTGCATTTGCATTTAAATTAGGTTTTTATTTTATTTTCTTTTTATTTTAAAAGATGCTGATTGGAAGGGTATTTTGTTGGTGATTTTGTGCAGATGCTGGAGCAAAGTTGAATGACTGGAAGAGATGTTGTAGCATATTTCTATAGTGTTGGATCGAACTTCAAGGATGCTACAACATTGTGGGCGGACAAAACAAAACGGAAGAAAGGACATACATGCAGCCCACTGTCTTCACGCGTTTTCCAGGCCAATTGCACCTGCCATACAGGTATTGCACCTCCTCTGCATACGCTGCACCACTGCTTGGCAGGGGTCGCACCACCCCTGCAGACCTGCAATCTACTGCCATCTGCTGCAACAAATGTCAGGGGATATTCCCTTGACATCTTTAGGGCACCAAACCCTAGAAGCCTCCTATAAATACAAGGCCAAGCCTCCTTCTACAAATATGCTGAGCGAGATAAGGGAAAAAATCAGTAGCTAAAAGAGCCATAAAAGGAGCGAGCTTTAAGGAGAGCACGAGGGAGAAGAAAGAAGAAAGGCGGCCACTTTCCTTCGTCTTCAACCTCTGGCCAAGCCACCATTGTTGGAGAGCTTTAAGCAAGGGATTTGCGCGACTTCGGGAGGAGCGGCAAGCTAGGAAAAGTGTCACGGCACATGCGTTTGAGACTTCCTTCCTCTTCACTTTGTTTACCTTTTTTGTAAGTTGTTGAATATGTATTTCAAAGGACGAAAGTTGAATAGTTTTTCTTACCTAGCGATGAACTAAACTAGTATGGCTAAGGCTTGTTTTGAATGATTTTACTTGTTTTAATGAATGTTTATTGTTTTTAGTGTTTAACTTTGTGTTTTGTTCAAGAATGCTAACACATTTTTATCTAAACCTTGGTTTGTAAGAGCACCGGGAGGTAGCCATAGCTCTAGGGGTTTGGGAAGCCTAGATCTAGGGATAGGCAAAGCTAGACCAACTTGAACAATGGGGTTGCTGCGGGAGCAGAATCCTAACTTGCCTTAGGGATAAGGTAGAGTTTTAACAACTAAAAGGGGTAGCAATTTATCAACATTAGGAGTGTTAGGGTTGAGACCGGGAGGTAATGCCTTAGCATTTTCGAGTGTTAGGCCTTCTGACTAGGGATAGTGGAGGCATTTTTAGTAAACTCTGTCAAGCACTAGTAAACTAGTGAAACAGTAGCATTCAGGAGAACAATGAAATCATACCATAGCAAGCCTAGCCTGTCTTAAGCTTGAATATTTTCTCTGTGTTGTGTTGGTGCAGCTTTATTTATTTCTCCAATATCTGTTTTAATTGCTACTGTATTTTCGTGACAATCTTTGTTTTGCTCCAGCATCATTGGTGACATCTTATTTTGCTAAAGCATTTTGATGACATTTGCAGAATTGCTTTAGCATATGTTCATACAAATGATTACTTTATATTTTGTGTATGTTAACTATTTTTGAATTAACCTACCCAGTCCTCGTGGGAACACCTTCCTACTTGGATGAACATTCCATGATGGAGAGTTGAGGGCTGCCATCGGATGCATACTGGCTCAGATGATTAAGTGCATCTTGAAATGCTTTGTTATTCGATGTTTGGCCATCGCCGAAATCTGTTATCGATACAAAGTGGCCTCTACAACTCATAGTTATGTACACAAACGACACCAATACCCTTCCTTTCTTGGCATCAGCTCCTCTTGGACCCAATCTTAATGCCACCAACACAATGACTATGTCTATCCTGGTTACCTGCAAGGTCAACAAAACAAAAATAGTACACATTGTGTACTTCCAGGAACAATGGTTGTTTTAGATTTGGTATAAATATTTTGGTAACAAAAATACCAATTACTTCCCACAATTTAATGATCACATAAACTTATAATATGAAGTTTGTGAGGTGGTTAGAGCCTGTTTATTTGTACTGTATTTAAGTTGTATAATGTTTTTTAAACTTATATTTTTCATGTTTAGTTTAGAAAAACTTCACTAAAAGGTATTATTTTTCCGACAAATAGTGAGAATATTATCCCCTCATTTTCTTAGGTAGTACACAATTTTTTCCCTATGAATGATATTACCCTTAAAATAATTAATTATGTTCATGTTGATCATTTATTATATTTTTAATTAGGTGATTAATTATTTATGGTATAAATTTATTAAATATTTTTATTTAATATTAGTTTAATATATAAATAATGTTTCAATATTGTAATATTTAATATATTATTATTGATATTGTATTTATGATGTTTCTAGAAATATTGGATGAGATTATAGGCTGTTTGAGAGTGAATGTGTTAAGAGTTGATATTATTAATTTTATTATTTGATTAATAAGATATTTTCATATTAAAAAATTAATAGGTTAATTTATTTTTTATTAATTTTAAATTTAATTTATTAAAAATGGTCAAATGTAACAGAACTTTAAAAATATAAAAATATTAAACAAATAATATTTTATGGTTTAAAAATATTAAAAAATAATAATGGTATATAAAAATAAAATTTTTTAAAAAAATAATTTAATATATTAATTATATTATAAATATAAAGTTTTTATAAATTTTATATTTATCGAAAATAGTTCTTTAAATTTTTATGTAAATATTTTTAATTTAATAATTAAAAATTTAACTTGTTAATAAAATATATCATAAGGATAGATCGGTAAATTTTGCTTTCAATTAATCTTATATTATTTCAACTAAATATCATGATCTTATATTCTTACCAAATAAACTTAGAGGCGACGGATGAAAATACTTTTAACGAAGGTTATCTTATTTTATGAAAATCGTAACATAAATATCTCAGATATATATTCCATTTATAAAGAAAGAGAAGGTTATGTTCAGCATCAACAAAATCATTTCATATTTGAATAATATTATCGAATAGATATTTAAAAATTATGTTCGACAGAAGATTTTTACTCTAACTCTTAGATTGTGTTTTAGAACTAAGGGAGATGATTACAAAATTTTCAAGCTTAAAGATATTTGTAATCTTATGAATAAGCTTAAAGAAATTTAGTACAACATCACTCGTGGATGCATTTCGAGATTGGAAGGAGTGTTGTGCTTTATTATAATTATATAGTAGATATATATTTTGATTTTTTAAAATAATTTTTTATTAATTATTTTAATCTTATTTTTCATTAATGTTGTTTAAAGTTTAATGATGATTATTTTGTTTTTATTTTTATAATATTTTTATTTAAAGATTTATACTATACACTTTAATTTTAAGTATTAAAGATTTTGGGTTGTAATTGGAGTTGACATTGAGTTCTTAATTTTTTTTTACTTATTATTAATGAAATGTTTTCAATTAAATAAAAAATAAGACTAATATTCATATTTGATGTTATTATTATTTTTTTTAAATAAATAAATAATAAAAATAAAATTACATATAAAACTTGAAGTCATCTGGTTAGAATTAAGTTTCTTCAGTTGCCATCTTAAAGAGCATTGATTTGACTAATACAAGAAATGGCACAGGGGATTTTAGTCGGGAGGTCTTAATAAATGTTGACCTTAAAAATAACTAACAATAAACATTTTTTTAGTATAATCAAAATTCTTATAACATTTGTAAAAAAATATATAAATCGATTTTTTTATAAAAAATTATAAATTTTTTTATATATATTGTTTCTTTATAAAAATTATAAATTTTTTGATATATACAAAAAATATATATCAAAATTTTTACGAATTTTATAAAAAATGATATAATTGTTTTTTAGTAGAATATCCGGATTTCATTCTCCTATTAATTATGTACAAGAATATGAAAGAGTAATGCTTCTTGAGTGATTTAGTTTACGACTTGAGTCCTTCCTGCCACTTTTAAAAGCCGTAAAAGCATTAAATTGTCTTTTTAAGTTCTTTGATAAAACTAGGGGTATTAAATTGTCTTTCATTTATAAAACTAGGGGCATTAAATTGTCTTTGATAAAAGCTTGATTTTCCAAAAAAATTTCTTTTTAAGTTCTTTTGAAATCATTTTTTTCATTTTTAAGATCATCTACTTCATTTTCCCCCACATTTTGAAGCAAATTTTGCAAATAAAAAACTTTGAATTCAAAATAATTATTTTGTCTTCAAATTTTAAATTGGTTTTCACAAGCAAATCATTTTCAATTTTCAAATTTAAAATTAACTTTTTGTTATTTGAAAATGAAGTTTCAAATTCAAAAACCAATTTATCATAAGTTTCTTATAACTCATCAAATGTATAAGAATTTAAGGTTTGTGAGTTAGAAGCTACCTTTTCCTCATTGAGGGTCATAATGCGTAGGTGGACTACCTCTTCTTCTTCGGTGGAGTCTTTCATCACTCGAAGTGGCCACATATACTTTCTTTAAAGATGATCCCTTTTTGTTCCTCTTGTGGGAATCCTTCATCTTCTTCTTCGTCTTCGATTCATGCTTTAAAAATTTCTTCATGTCTTGATTCGCGAATCGAGCAAATTCCATGAACAGATGGGCTATCTCTTCATCTTCAACACTATCCTCCTCATTTGAATCTTCATGTTGCTTGCAAGTGGAGTATTTGAGAAAAATGGTGTAAACATTTACAATAAGCTCCAAGACTTTTTTTCTTCCCCATCTTATCACTTCATTCTTTCTCTCCTCTTCACTTATTTTCTTCATGATTTCGTGTGTGAGGAGAGACCCCATGAGCTCATCTAACTTAAGATTTTTGAGGTTCTTTGCTTCGATGATGGTTGTCTTCTTTGAGTGCCATAAATCCGGAAGAGAATAGATAAGCTTTCGAACAAGCTTCTCTTCCGAAATGATTTCTCCATAGCCTTTAAGTCCATTGGTGATGGTGGAAAATCAATCGAACATCTTCGCGATGTCTTATTTTGTTTTCATATTGAAGTTCTCATACTATAGGTAAAGAAGTTCAATCTTGGTTTCCTTTACATCGTTTTCCCCTCGTATATGACTTCAAACTTGTCTCATGCCTCCTTAGCATTTTCACAAGAAGACATCTTCTCATAGATGTTGGGGTTAAATGTATAAAATAAAATGTGCAAAGTCATTCAATTTAGCATCATCTTCTTGCGATTATCCATACTCCATTTTGCTTTTTTTTGTTGTGGTAAATAAGGATCGTCTTCAACTATGTCTCAAAACTTATAATCCTTTACTTTGATGAATTACATCATCTTGTCTTCCAATAGGATGTTAAATCTCTTCAATTGAGCCTCGCTCTAATATCAATTATTAAGCTCAATCCACCAACAGATTTTACCGTCAAGTAGTGGAGAAGAGGTTGTTTGGGTGATTTGTGGTGTGAGCAACATAAGGATTTATAAGGGTTCAATCTTCTAATAAGTACCTACATCCACTACCTTAGCTCACCATTAAGGATTTCTAACCAATTCACTAAGAATTTTTCCTTTTTTTAAGAAGAAAACCGTTACAACCTAGATTCACTACCCGAATCTAGCATCCAAACTTCATTAACCTATTTTTGAGAACACTCTCTCACAAAGAGAATTCTTAAGAAAACTGGAAAAACCTCTTAAAGGTATGCGTTTTCACTATAAAGCACTCACCCAATTCCTAATACACTTGAGCATACATTGACATTTAAGCTCACAAGTGTTTGTCTACCCAAAGATGAAATTTTTGTCTCTAAGAAAAATTTACAATCATATTGTTGTTGGCAATGAGATCATTTTTTCTATAGATGCTTGAGGGTATTTTATCATAACAATTGAGTTTGTAACCGTTGTAGACCGTAGGGATTGAATTGGAGTTGTTTGGAGCTAATTCTCAGACTATGTTAACGCTCCAAAAAGCATACATTTTATACCCTTATACTTAAGTTTTTTTTTTGATTTCTAGCTCATTTGCATTGCATTTAGTTGCATTAGATTAGGTTTTTATTTTATTTTCTCTTTTATTTTAAAAGATGTTGCTTTGAAGGGTATTTTCTTTGTTGGTGTTGTGCAGATTGTTGGAAAAAAGTTGAAAGAACAGAAGAGATGTTATAGCATATTTTAGTGTTGGATCGGACTTCAAGATGGTATAGCATTGTGGGCAGACAAAATAGAACTGCAGAAAAGACAAAACATGCAGCCCATTGTCCTTACGCGTAAAGATGCAAGGAATATCCCTGTATTTCTGCAGTGAATAGCAGCAGATTGTAAGAACACTTGTTAAACCAGTAGAACAGTAAGCATTCAGGAGAACAGTAAGATATTTGCCGTAGTAAACCTAGCCTGTCTTAAGCTTGAATTCTCCTCTGTGTTGTGTTTGTGCATCTTTATCTATTACTTCGTTCTTAGTTTTATCTATTACCTCGGGATTTTAGTAAGTGTACTAGAAAAACGACCCATCATTTTTTATAGAAAGTGGCTAACTCTTCTCACTTACATAGGTTATTTCATCAAGTTTATCTCAACAAAAACCACCCAAAATCGGTCTATAAATAATTAAGAGCTTTGTATAAAGCTCAACCTCACAAGAAAACCAGGTGATTTCTTCAAGTTCAGATTAAATGAACTACCCAAACTCTGGGCTAAGAAATCATTAAGAATAAAAACTCAACCTCATATTCGGTAAATTCAATATTGTTCTTCTCAATAGAATAATCTAACATCTTTGGATAAAATTTATTAAGAGTTAAAATAAACTCATCCTTTCTAGCGATAAGTTCAATTAGTCCTTCTCAATAGGTCTAAGAACTTATTAAGAGTCGTTATTCAACCAAAATCGATAAATTCATCAAGTCTTTCTCACTAAGACCACCCAAAACTGTGCTATAAATATATTAAGAGCGTTAAGCTTAACCTGAACATTCACATGAAACATCATAGGGATTGGGTAGATGGACATGTACAATATGAGTTGTTCCATGGTTTTGTTTGACCACATTGAACTTAGATAACTAAGTTGGGTATCCACCATGAATCATTCAACCAATGGGCTTAAGACCCATCCCCCTCGACGAAACCATAATTTGTTTCCTACTTAATCCTTTGGTAGGAGGATCAACCAAATTCATCTCCGACTTAACATACTCTAAGGTGAGTACTTCGTTCTTTATTAGGTGTCTCACATATTCGAACATTATGCGAATGTGTTTCTTCTTACCATTGTAAGCTTGATTTAAGGCACATGTATCGCAAATTACAGATCACACAATAAAGATATCGGAGGAGTTGATTTTCCCCATAGAGGTATCTTTGCTAAAAGATTCTTAAACCACTCGACTTCTTTCCCAGCTATGTCTAGAGCTATAAACTCTGACTCTATGGTGGAGCGTGCAATACAAGTTTGTTTGGTAGACTTCCACGAGATTGCAACTTCACCTAAAGTGAAAACATATCCACTCGTAGAGCTTATCTCATTACAATCAGAAACCTAGTTGGCGTCACAATATCCTTCCAAATCAACTGGATATCCAACAAAATTATGTTACAATCCATAGTACCCTTAAGATACTTTAGTAAGCATCTAAGAGTCGTTCAATGTTCACCACCTGGATTATAAGTATATCTACTCATAACATAGGCAATATTGGGTCGAGTATAGTTCATTAAGAACATTAGACTTCCAATAATTTTAGCATATTCAACCTGGGAAACACAACTTCCTTTATTTTTAACTAGACGAGTGCTAGAGCCAAAAAGGGTTTGAGTAGAGATGACATCCTAAATGTCAAAACTCTTTAATATTTTTGAGTGAACCCTATGAATACTAACCTAGCCTTATATCTCTGGATTGAACCATCTAGCATGAGTTTCTCCCTAAAAAACCCATTTGTTGTTGATAAGTTTAAATCCTCTAAGCAATTCTACCAATTCTCAAGTATGATTTAGATATTATTGACTCCAATTCATCTTTAATAACGCTTCTCCAAAAACTAACACCAATAAATCTCATAACTTCTTCATAAGTTTTAAGATCATCATCTAATAAGAAAACTTAAGCTATAGGATCTGATAAGTTGTCTAAATCATTTATCTTAAAAATAAAGGAAGTAACAAAATCTGGTCCAAAAAAGGTTTTTTAACCTTTTTTCTTACTTCTTCTAGGCTCAAACTCAAACTCTAGAGTATCTCATGCGGCATTGTTGGTAGCATACTCAATAAATATTACATCCATGGTTTAGGGACCGATGGTGGACTTCTTAAAGTTAGTCAAACCTAATTTTTCCAGACACCCCCACACTTTTAGGTATTGCAAGTTAGGTGCATAACCTTTCCACAATTCATATGGGGTTAGTCTAATTTCTTATGAGGTACTCGATTTAAGATTTACCGAGAGAATGACTTTCCCCAATATGTTATCAGCTAACCTAGAACTTATCAATAAGGAATTCATCTTTTCTTTTAAAGTTTTGTTTTTCCTCTCGGCTATGCCGTTTTTTTAGGAAAACAACGGGTAAAAGTTTCTTGAACTATGTCATTCGTCTCATATAGCTCTTTAAGAAATTTAGATCTAAACTCACCACCTCTATCGGACCTAACACTTTTCATCTTTTTCATAACGAGAATTTTCATGAAGATTTCTACACACTCCTAAGATAGACAAATCTTTTCTTCCTTCTTAATACTCTGAAGAAAAGAGCTCAATGAGATTTAATGGCTACAAACATCTTTTAGTATCATTAATGTCTATCATTTTATCTTTATTTTAGACAAGATCATTGCCTTAAAAGACTACAAGAAATATCCCTACTATGACCAAAAGAAAGATATCTTAGAGATTATTAAAATTATTATTCTAACTTCTGCACTAAGTATAAAATATTTATTTAGTCATAGTATTTTATAAATTGGAATAATGTGCATAGTAACGCACTAGGTAGGTCTAGAAAGAGAGGTGGTGCATAAAGTACACTTAAATAGCAAGTCTTTCAAAGAACCAATCCTAGACATGCATTTTTTAAACTATCTCACTATTAACGCTCTAAAAAGCTTATAATTTATACCCTTTTTACTTAAGGTTTTGTTTGCTTTCAAGTTCATTTGCATTGTATTTAGTTGTATTCCATGTGCATTTGCATTTAGATTAGGTTTTTATTTTATTTTCTCTTTTATTTCTAATTTTTAAAGATGTTGCTTTGAAGAGTATTTTGTTAGTTATGATGTACAGGTTGAAGAGTATCTGATAACTGTCCCCACGCGTTATTTCCAGGCCAGCTGCACCTCCCTTGCAACCCTGCATTTTGCTACAATTCTCTACAGAAAATGTCAGGGAATATTCCTTGCACCATTAGGGCACAAAACCCTATAAGCCTCTTATAAATATAACCTCAAGCCTCCTTCTACAAGTGTGGTGAGATAGAGCTGTAAAAGTAGCAAAAGAGCCAAAGAAAAAAGGAGCTAACTTTAAGAGAGCACGAGGAACAAGAAAGAAGAAAGGCGACCACTTTCCTTTATCTTCAACCTCTAGCCGAGCCACCATTGTTGGAGAGCTTCAAGCAAGGGATTTGCGCGACTTCGGGAGGAGCAACAAGCTAGGAAAGCTTCACGGCACATGCGTTTGGGACTTCCTTCCTCTTCACTTTGCTTTACCTCTTTTCTAATTTGTTGAAAATGTATTTCAAGGGATAGAAGTTGAATAGTTTGCCTTACCTAGCCATGAACTAAACTAGTATGGCTTAGGCTTGTTATGGATGATCTTTATTTTATTTGAATGAATGTTTTACTGTTTTGAGTGTTTATTTAAGTGTTTTGTTCAAGAAAGCTAACACCTTTTCTTCTTAAACCTTAGTTTGTAAGAGCATCGGGAGATAGCCATAGCTAAGGGGTTCGGGAAGCTTAGATCTAAGGATAGACAAAGCTAGACCAACTTGAATAATGGGGTTATTGCGGGAGCAGAATCCTAACTCACCTTAGTGTCACGACCCGCCAGCAATAATGAGGTTAATAAATCATCCTTGGGCATTCTTGAAGAATCCATGCACCAAGGAAGCTTCCAAAATGACCTAGAATGGCCTATATCCATCTCAAGGATTCTATCACGTTTTAGAATGTTCTAGGAGGTTCCACCAAGATCTAGACACGTCTAGAAGATCTAAGAAGATTCTAGAAGACTCTAGATAATTCTCTAAGGTTCTAGAACATTCTAGAAGGACGGAGAAGATGTTGGAAGCATCTAGAACATTTTAAAAGGATCAAGAATGTTCTAGAAGACCTTAGAAGACCCTAGAAAGATCTGGACTACTCTGAAAGTCTTTAGAGTTCTCTAGAACATTATGGATACTTGTAGATATGTATACATGTATGTAGAGTTATCTAGAATCATGTAGATAGCCTAGATATTTTAGGAGGCAACATATCAACCGTCGGATTAAATAGATCTTAGCCGTCCATTTGAGAGGTGGGTGCCTATAAATAGGGTCACCCCTTCATTTTGTAAACAACCTGAGAAGTTGAGTACTCTTGTAAGCATTCTCTTAAAGCTTAATACAAAAGCTTTCCTTTAAATTCCTTTTCCTTCTCTTGTCTTTATTTGTTTAGCCACCAGGTTGCGTGTAAGAAAGGCTTTCTAACATTGATCGGGAAGTGTTAGCGCCGCACGGATTAGTTTGAGAGAAGTAAGTCCGTAACATTAGGGATAAGGAAGAGTTTCAACGACTAAAAGGGGTAAAACTTCATCAACATTAGAAGTGTTAGGGTTGAGACCGGGAGGTAATGCCTTAGCATTTTCGAGTGTTAGGCCTTATGACTAGGGATAGTAGAGGCAGTTTTAGCAAACTCTGTCGAACACTTGTTAAACCAGTAGAACAGTAAGCTTCAGAAGAAAAATTAAGATCTTTGTAGTAGTAAGCCTAGCCTGTCTTAAGCTTGAAAATCTTCTTTGTGTTGTGTTTGTGCAGCTTTATTTATTTCTCCGTTATCTGTTTTATTTTGCTACCGCTTTTCTGTGACAAGCTTTATTTTGCTACCACAATCTCAGTGACACTTTTATTTTGCTAGAGCATTTTGGTGACAATTGCATAATTGCTTTAGCATATGTTCATACAAAGGATTATCTTATCTTTTGTTTATGTTAACTATTTTTGAAATAACCTACCCAATCCTCGTGGGAACGATCTCACTCACACATTTTATTATTTGTTCGATGTGTATACTTGCACGAGAATCAATCACATTTTAAGCACTATCTCAACAAGTTTGATATTACCCAAACAAAAAATATTAAACATACTCAGTATAAATTTTTCTACTTAAAAAAGTCATCTAGCCTTCTTTTACAACCTAGTCTAAACCATACTCACTAAGCTTGCGGACTAGGTAAAGGCTTAATATAAATTCATGTATTATATTGAAAATAGAGTTATCGATCATTTACTAACAGTAATAAAAATAATTCACTGATAGTAAAAGATCCTTATCTTTAGGGTTTTGGTTTTCATCTTCAACTTCATCACCATCTTCGATAGTTGACCTGTTGAGTGCGTCAAGCTTGAACAAAGCCAAAATCAGCTTGACGATAATGTCATTTTTGCAGTAGAATTGTTTCTAAATTGTTGGTTAAGTAGACTGCAAAACAGGGCATTAGCACTGATAGGTAAAAGTAATAAACAAACAAGAAAAAAAATCGTGTCGTGGTATGGAGGCCACTGCCTTAGAAACAATTCTCCCCGATGTGTGTAATCACTGCTTTAGGCGGTTATCCCCCGAAGATTAACATGGTTTATCCAAACAATGTAAACCCAAGGTTTGGAGTGGACTACGTCGGTAGTGGTCGTCTAATCTAAAAGGAAGAACTCAACCTCTATGAATAAAACTCTCAAATTTCACAAAGAAAGCATAAAGGTTCCTAACTGATCATTGAAAACTGAGATGTGAAACCTCTTATTTATAGGTTGAAAGCAGGGGCAAATCTGTCCGAGAATCAAATAAAATTTAATTTAAAATTTAAATTTTAAATTTAGTATCAGATAATATCAAATCAAATATCAGATAATATCAGATAATATCCATTCAAAATCTCAGATAATATCATATAATATCTATTCAAAATTAGATTTAATAAAAGATAATATCAAATCAAATCTCTAATATTTATTAAATCTAATCGGTTAAACATTTAAAATTCAAAAGAAATTTTAAATTAACCGAACTACTCCCATATCTCCTATAAATACAGAGTGTGAGATTCAAGCATTACCCACAGTCAATACCACATATCTTCAACTTAGTCTGCCGACTTCATCAAAATCTCGCAAATGCTGCAACCATAATATATGTATGTACCTTATTGCGGGGGGGGGGGGGGTCGACATCAATATCTCACCGATTATTTATAAAATATGAATGAAGGCATAGGACTATAATAAGTAAAAATATATTAACTTATAAAACTTAATTATTTGGGTAATATTAAAAATAAATAATATTTCTACCATCAACACTTCTTTATTCGTGAAATTGGATTTCTTGGAGCCACCGCAAAAACATCAAGCCATCATCCATGTGATCTAGTGCAGTCCTAACAACTTAAAACAAAGGCCAAACTAGTCTCCACTTTTGTGACCTGTAATAGTGTCTTCATCAATTGGGAGACTGAGAATATGTGACTCATACTCTAAGGTTATGTTCATCTCACCATAAATGTGCGTCTCCGGCCTTCACCTCTCTACAAAAGCATTAACTAAATCAACCTTCAATTTGAAACCACTAACAATTTTGATACATGTCCAAGTTCGTCCCTTAAAATATATTCTTCGAGACGAGGGTCGAGTCCTCAAGTCATTCGAGTGTAAAAAACATCTAAGAGACATTTTGTACCATCCTAAATAAATAAATTAAATAAAAAATATATTCATTTAAAATACTCATTTTTTATAAAATATATTTTTAAAAATAAATAAAAATATTAACTAAAAATAATAATTTAAAATAAAGAAAGAAAACTTATATTTCTTCACTAGTAATCGAAGACATGTTTCTCATCCAACCTTATTGGTCCCATCATTCTACAGAAATCGAGATATTAATCGAAAAATTTATCAGAAAGTAAAAAAAATAAGAGAATTAAGAAAAATTTTGGTGTGAAAAAGAAAAAAATAATAAGGTATTTATAGAAAAAGTGCACCGTTTCAAATGTGAATATTGAATGTAATTCACGTTCTATCAAATACAAATTTTTATATAACCAAAAATACACGTTCTACCAATGTGAATTTCTGTAATTTTAACGCGGTCATTTATCTTCAATCATTTTAAATTACTGTGAGAAATTGAGATGTTTTGTGAGTTTATCTCATTGAATTATTGTTTTATTTTACGTAAATTATTCAAACTTAAAATTTAAAAGATATAATCGAATAAGACATATCACATTATATGTGTTTCGTGTTTTGCCTAACGCGAAGTTATAATACGTGTTTGACTAAACGTGAAGTTATAATAGGCAATATATTAATTGGATGACTTCATATTTATGGAGCACTTACACAATTGATTATATATATATATATTATGGTTTTATCTATATTAATTTGAATTAATTTATATTATATATTTAATTTTAGTAAATTTTTTATTGAGAATTTTATACATGCATAAAGTCTTAAAATTGAGTCATGCTTAATTGATATAAAACTGCTTTAAAATTTTGATCTTAAATTTGATACTCGAACTATTTTACCATATATGATATTTGACATAGACCTTAATATGATAGTTTAAAGTTTATTCCTAATTTGAACTATGACATGTATATCATTTGAACCGAAAGTAATATATATTCAATTTGGAAAAAAAAAAAATTTGAAAAGAAATTTGAATTGAAAATAACTTGAACTAAAAAACAACCCTAACAAAATATAACCCAGATTTAATTTTCTCTAATATGTATAATTTATTTTTTATATTATATTACTAATTGACTACCGCCTTTAATAATAATTTAATCATTTAATGTCATTTTCTCCAATAAATTATTATCCTCAAATACTCTAAAATCAAAACCTACTCATATGTTATAACCCGACACAATCTCAAATAAATAAATAAATCAAATTAAGCCTGAATTGAACCTAAATTAAAAATAATCTAAATAAAAAATCAAACTGGCCTAAACGAGACGATTGCCACCTCCATGAACAATGCACCAAACAAATGTGAAACTTCATTTTCAAATACAATGTTTGAGTCCATCGTATGTAGTCTTTTTGAAACAAAATAAAAAAAAAAATAACTTTTTGAAACATAATAAATTTAAACTAAAAAAATCCATCAAACTAATAAAACACATTTACTAGGCTGGAAAATAATGGTAAAAATAAAATAATGAAAAATAGAAGCATAAGCAATATCCACCTACGCACTTCAAGAATAAAGTAGGAAAGGTGAACAAAATCGATAATCTTAGAGGTTACTTCGCAAAACAAATATAATTGCATCGAAAAATAAAGCATAAAAGAGAATCAAACTATTGAAGACCATTAACAATTCATAAATGAGAACCGAACTTCATAAAAAGATTTTCACAAACGCAAATCTACGATAATGGTAGACGGTAACGTGCTATATACGCTTCAAAAATAAAGTAGGAATGATGAGCAAAACAACAATCTTTAAAGTTGTTTCGTAAAACAAATCTGACTGCATTAACAAACAAACCACCAAATAGAATCAAACTATTAAAGACTAACGATAATCCGTAAATTAGAATCAAATATCGTAAAAAATGTTTTCATGAATATAGATCTATCAGAATAGCAGACTATGATATATCATAAAACAGAGAAAACCTGCTACAAGAAAAAGAAAAACTAAAAAAAATGAAAGAAAACAAAAACTTAATATAAAAAAGAGAAAAAATTATCAATAATGACGACGGACTTTAAAACTAATTTCATCACTGATATAAAAGAACAAAAGAAAAAGGAAATTAGACTAGAATTTTGGAGAAAAAAATGAATCCTGTGCAATATTTTAATTTAAATTTTATTCTCGGTTAAGCTGTATTGTTTTGATACTCCAAAATTATTATGGTCTGTATTTGAATATATTTTGTAATAATTAATTTCGATAATAATTTTTTCATCACTGATTGTGCAACTTAAAAACAGAAACTTTATATCCAAAATATAAAAGATTAAGTTTGTACTGATAAAGTTAAATAATGCCAATTAGAATAGATCTGGTTCAAATTGAGACAACCATCGTATCAATTCTGGCAAGTATTGTGTCAACCATCGTATATAATTTGATTAAAAATTATTTGATTGTGAATAATCTCATTTAGTTTTTTCATGCATTCATAATTTTGGAATATTTATTTTTCATGTTTAACGTAATTCATTCCCGTTGTTGGCTATAGGCAAAGACAAAGACAAAGACAAAGACAAAGATTTTGCTCGTAATCTCTACGGTTATGCTACTTTTAAAGATACATGTTCTATCCTCATAGATTGATACAATCAATCAAACTCAAGTACCAAGAGTATGATTGAAATATGCATTAAAAAAATTACATTTTTACAGGTCTCAACACGTTTCATACTGGTTTATCGAAATTATTTTAAGTTTTCTAATGAAATTATATTATATTTTATTTATATTTTAACAATATTTATTTTCACTGTAGATTAACCTTTTGTAATAATCTTAAGATAGATTTATAATTCAAGGCGATTCAGATATTTACAACCGTAAAATAAAAAATAAATTTATTTTCAGGATTTATCAAATGATTTGCTTAATCTAGAAAAAAAAGGATGACTTTGTTCTTCAAATCTTTTTGATGTAACTAAAGTTACAGATTTAATTTTTCAATTTATTGAAATTATTATTATTCCAAAAATATTTATGTCACACGTATAAAGTCTGGTGAAGGCTAGAAAGTCTTGCTTTTATGATGAAGAATTTGTCCTTCTACCTTTTGTTAAATTGTAGTATTTAAGATGTCGAATCCATAGGGATTGACTTTACTTACGCAATTTATTATTCCTGCACAATGAAAAACTAAAGACACAGATAATTGAGTTTGAATTATAACTAAGAAAACTAATTAAAGCAATAAAGATAAGTGATCAAGAAATCAAGGATGAAAAAGTGGGGTAGGTTAGAGTGCTTCGTAGTGTGGGATCAGAATGTAATTGTCTCGTTCTTATAATGCAATAGGGTTGACTTGCTGCCTTGGCGGGTCGCACTAAGGGTCGCCGCAGCTGCCTAGGCGGGGTTATGCCTTGTCGACAATTCAACAACTCATAGTTCGACAGAGCATCATTGTATGTCTCCTCCTTATCCCTAAGTGAAGAGAATTGTTGAAATCCATGTCTTGATGATACCTCCCGGCGTGAATCAAGGATGAACAACAACCAAACACATGCGTCCTTTTAGTCGTTGAAATCCTGGGCGGTTTATCTCTAAACCGGATTAGTCGATGCCCTTGAGCAAAGACCGTATTCTCTCGTTTCGTGAGCCTAAATCTCCCGATATTAGACAAATAGATTTTTCTTCACATACTATCATCTCGAGCTCATATGCAAAGAAGAGCAAATGCCAAGAGAGAATAAACTATGAATTCTGAAATTGCATTAATAAGAACTAAACAAATTACAAACTTTCTCCCAAAATTACTCCACAAACTAACCTAAACCCCAAGGGGGTGATGGAGGAAGCACTACAACAAAACAAATCTTTTACGACGTTTTTTAACTCTATAGTGGCGTTTTTTAGCGCCGCTAAAACTTTTTCTTGCACTTAGAAAAACGCCGCAACAAGTGCTGTTGAAACCACCGCCGCAAATAGTTTGTGGCGTTTTGGGGTTAAAAACGCCGTAAGAAGTCAATATCTATAGCGGCGTTTGTAAATAAAAAAAAGCAAAAAACCTGTTCTGTAGTGGCGTTTGTAAGTACAAACGCCACAGAGAACCTGTTCTGCAGTGGCGTTTGTCAGTACAAACGTCGCAGATAACCTGTTCTGTAGTGGCGTTTGTCAGTACAAAAGCCACAAAAAATATATTCTGTAGTGGCGTTTGTCACTATAAACGCTGTAAGAAACCTATTATGTAGTGGCGTTTGTCAATACAAACGCCACTAATAACACAATGTTAAAAAAACAGATAGCATTAATCGAAAAAACATATTATATATTATATAATAATTAAAATACATTACATTCAGTATCAATATCATACAATATGCAAACATAATAATCTAAAATACATTACATTCAATATTAATATCGTACAATATACATTACATTGAGTGTTGTCACTAGAAGGGATGATGATGCATCTGCAGATGATTGGTGTACATGTTTGGATGAACCGGTATTGGATAGTGAGTGCCAAAAAATCATTATAGCAATTCAACAAAAATTCTAGTGCCAGCATTGGATCGTACCAATTTGGCTGTATGGACCATGTCCGAATGACCTCGTTTGTTGAGGTCTCTGTAGACTACATATGTTTCTTTGAATGCATCTGCCTCGATCACAACTGCATTCCTTACTGCTCTTGCCTAAAATGGTTTGCTCATACACTTTGAATGAGCATCGGAGCCATCACTTCTAACATTTTCATTTAAACGTATACCAACTTCAGCACACCTAAGGTTCCTAATATGCAACTGATAGATTAGAGCGAAAAACACATCTCACCCGACAACCATGACACATTTATAGCACACCTAAGGTTCCTAATCCTATGTTCCACTCTTTCCCTTAACTAGTAAAACATCACATTGTTTTTGCATAAGCATTAAAAGATAATAGATAATAAGTCACATTGGATAACAAAAACTACATACTAGAATTGGAAGCCAAGAACCTATAAGATTCTTTGAGACCTATCATGAGTAACAATAGTTGCATAAGGGAATATCAGCATTGGAAGGGCGACCACCTAAGATGGGCCACAGTGGTTTAGAACCAACACTCCTACAATATCTGTTATTGTTAAAACAAGCAAATAAACAAACATGAGAAACATAATCAAGAACGACTTTAAAGAAAAAGCATAAAATTACCCGTGAAGGGTGCTTTGTGTTTTAACAAAGATGCTTTAACAAAAAACAAGAGTCAGTGCAACAAAAATGCCATCCTCCATACTAAGGTAATGTAACCCATGATAAGAAAACAACACAGAGACTAGCACCTTAACCACTTATCCATAAGGTAAGAAATATCACCTACCTTGACCAAGTCCCAAAGACGAGATACGTGTGGATATCAAGGCGTATGGAACACTGTAAGTAATCTGCAATAGAATACCGTAGTGGTTAAGTACACAAATTAAAAGCTGCCAAGTTTTTCTATCATTTTTTAAAGAAGATTAATTGAGACTTCGGCAGGACAAAGTTTCTCTACCAATAGTTATGTTGACCAACTACTGTAAGATCCTGTTGCATAGCCAAGAATATTGCCAATAGCCATGAATAGTGAGAAGTAAGCATTGGCCACTCGAGTTCTTCGATGATCCTTTTCTGACATAAAAAAAAACAGAAGACAATGTCAATCTGTGGTTGGTTTCATTGTTTCTATATCTATACATTAAACAGCTACAAACATGATTGTAATTTTAATTTGTTTCTGCAAACATGGTTGGTTTCATTGTCATGAAATGCTGTAGGACAGAGATAAATTATAGAAAACTTGTTGACAGAGAAGCTTGGATCCATGCACAGAAAATACATTGTAAGAAGTATCCCATCAGAAATTATAAACATTGAAGATATATCTCCTACAATGGCAAACCAACTTAACCGAAGTAATGAAATAGACAACTGATCGGAACAAACAAATTAAGACAGAAAAAATTAGTTTCATAAAATTATTACGAACACCACCAAGATTGTATTTGTATCAGAATACGAAGGGGCACAACCCTCCACCTAGTTTTTGTTGGGAAAGACTAAATTTCGACAAGAACTACAGGTACGATCATAAAAGGATACAATAATACAGATTATATGAAAATAATTTATATTCCTTTGATGAGGGATGGCCTGCGATTTAAAATTTTGGCTTATAAACGACATAATTTATTTTTTACTTTCCGCATTTAAATAATTAAGCCAAAAAAAATAAAGGAAAAGAAACTAACCAGTGAGGTCAGCAAGAAGATCTATACAAGGCCCTTGAGTCACGTTATTAATTAGCAACATTAAGAATCCAAAACCCGAAAACAAACGTCACGATAGCTCTCGGTCGAGAATCGTCGGTATTGCCGCACAACCATCCGATATCGGCGGAGTGACCTATGATCAAAACAGCGACGATAATAGAAACAACACCGGCCACGATAAAAGGTCGTCGATGTCCGAACTGACTGTTGCATCGGTCGCTCATGTGTCCCACCAGAGGCTGAACCACAAGGCGGCCCGCAAAGCCATTAAAAGCATCAACCACAACGAAAGTTATAAATCGTTTAAAACGTTAAAAGAGAGAAAATAAAATCCTACTTAAAAGGAACCTGAATTTGATTTTGAAGAAGAAGAACGATAAGAAAACGGTGAGTGTAATCTATGACAGAGGCAAGAAAATCGAAGAAGGCAGATGGTTGTAGAAATTAGGGATTTTGGGTGATTTCATTTCGAGATTGCAGGGTGAGGGAGTGTGAGAGGGTATTTAAACCGATAAAATGAAACGATGTGTTTAATTTATTGTGGCGTTTGTTTTTTACAAACGTCACTAAAAATTAAAATGTTAAAAATCAAAGTATAACTATTGTGACGTTTGTGGCAAAATGTCGCTATAAAACGTACCTATTATGGCATTTTTGGCAAAACGCCGCTATAAAACGTACTTATTATGGCGTTTGTGGCAAAACGCTGCTACAGAAACGTACCTATTGTGATGTTTTTGGCAAAACGCCGCTATAAAACGTACTTATTGTGGCGTTTGTGGCAAAAAGCTGCTAGTAAACGTCCCTATTGTGGCGTTTGTAGAAAAACACCGCTAGAAAGCGTCCCTATTGTGGCGTTTGTTATAAAAATGCCGCTAATTATGATTTATTGTGTCGTTTGTAGCTAAACGCCACTGTATATCATTCTATAGCGTCGTTTTTTTCTAAAACGCCGCAAAAGCGTCACTATATATCAAGTTTGGCGTAGTGAAGTTTAGGGTTTTCTATGAGACTTGATTTTGAGATGTCTTTCTCTCTACATAGACTATGGTATTTATAGGCTTAGCCTAGGGCAAACCTTTCCAAAGTAGGAATTCGACTAGGAGTAAAACACAAGTTAAGTACATAAATAAAAGAACTTTATTTTATTTCCTAGTTTATTCCTATAAGGATTCTTTTACCACGTGACTTTGACCTTGACTTTCCATGCGTTTCCCAGCTTCGATTTATATGTTGCTTGTCTTAAAACGTCCACCTTGTTTTTCTCTTCAAATCGCCTATCATATCAACATTTGTTCTCTAGGTGATGCCTTGGCATCGATTGCCGTGTCGGGTTGCTGTCATAATGGTCTCGTCTTGGAACTACATCAGTACAATTCTCTTGGCCTGATCTGCTCATTCTTCAGCGTAGCATGTCGCTGCAATGTTTGGTGGCAAATCTTAACTGCGGTTGCCATTTTGCTGCCGTGGCAACCTCCGTCGAGGCAACTTTCGCCGTGGCAACCTCCATTTGCATTTCAGCTTCTTTTCCAGCATCCGTCTTCTAGTTTGGCCATTCCTATGATGTGGTTTCCTGTTTAGGAAAGAAAACCATCAAATACATCTGTTTTATGCCAAATAATCGATGAATTCATGATTTAAGTATTCGGATGCTGAAATATAAAAAATAAACAGAATTATCCAATATTGCCCTTAAATCTGTCCTTTATTAGCAATAACCGAGTGAGAAAATGATATAAAAATAAGACGTTTAGACACTCATCAAAGTCCTATTAATCCCAATGGATAAAAAATTTGATTAAGTTTTGAATAACTTCAGTTAATTTTTGAATTAAATATAAATCATTTTGGTGGGTATTTTTGAATTGTATAAGTTTAGTTACTTTAATTTGTTACTTTGATTAGGATTATTTTGATGGGTATAATTAATCCCAATGAATAAAAAATTGGATTAGGTTTTGAATAACTTTAGTTAATTTTTGAATTAAATATAAATCATTTTGGTGGGTTAATTAATCACAATTAACTCAATTTCAAGTAGAGATGACAGCTAGAGAAGCTGAGAGATAAACGAGAGAAGCTGAAAGGGAAGTCGAGAGAGCAACAAGAGAAGCAGAGAGAAAAGCAACATATCAGAATCTTCAAAAACAATTCTAAGATATGATTACGATGTTAAAGCAGAACCAACCAAGGAATCCGTCACCTTAGTTGATTTTAGGTTCATTTGGTTTGTACTTGTTACTGAAATGTTATTTCACTTAAACACTGAATTATATTTCACTTTAGTTCATTTTAAACTTTAATTTATTTTGGTGGTTAAGTATTTTTTATTTATTAGATATATTATTTTTCAATTATATTGTTGTTGGAATATTACAGGGAAGCTTTTGGTAGTAATAATAATTTAAAATTGATTTTTTTGACAATGCAGTACCTCTAGCGGCGTTTGGGAGAAAATGCCACTAAAAGCCAATTAAAAACAATAGCGTTTATATAGAAACGCCATAAAAGTACATGACAATTATGGCGTTTGTGAAACAAAACGCCGCTATAAAACAGGGAAACTACGACGTTTGTAGATACAAACGCCACTATAGTACACCATTTATAGCGGCGTTTGGTTTCTACAAACGCAGCTATAGATTATAAACTAGAGGCGTTTAACTTATCAAACGCCACTAAAGATCATGTACTATAGCGGCATTTTTCAAAAATAAACATCGCTACATTTTGCGGCGCAGGTTTTAGCGGCTTTTGTTGCGTTACTTTTTTTTAGTGTCGCTAATATTTTTAGCGGCGCTAATAAACACAACTATATATCTTAAAAAATGCCACTATAAACCTGTTTTGTTGTAGTGGTTGTTACTTATGCGATTTATTATTCGTACACAATAAAAAGTAAAAACACAAATGAGGTTGTTTTGGTTTGTATTAAAGAATTTAAATAGAGAAATAAAAGTAAATGATCTAGAAATCAGAGTTGAGAAATAGACTATATAAGATTGCTTCGTAACGTGGAGTCAAAGTGTAATTTTTGCGCTCCTATAATTCAAAATCAATAGTGCTACCTCTTTGTATCGTTGAATGGTCGTCTTGGCTTCCTAGGTAGGGTTATGCTGATGCGGCAAGTTGACGATTTACAGTTCGATAGAACGTCCTTTGATGACATCTCCTTATCCCTAATTTCTAGTGTTATTGATGGTCACGTCTTGATGATACCTCCCAGCGTGAATCAAGGATGAACAACCTATTTTACATTCATTTTAGTCACTAAAATCCTAAGTTATCCCTAAGTCGGATTAGTCTTTACCGAAGTAGATAAAAACCATGTTTACTCATTTCGTGAGTCTAACTCTCCCAATATTAGAAAAGTAAATTTTTTCTCACAGATGTCTCTCCCAAGCTTGAAAGTAAGAAAGAATACAAACCAAGAGTAAACAAATTATGAATTCAAACTTGAACTAACAGGAACTAAAGAAATTATAAACTTTCTTCACAACTACACCACAAAATAACCTAAGCCTTATGGAAAAATTAGAACATAATGGGGCTTGATGTCAGTTGGGGTTCTCAATGACTACTCGATTTCAAGATGCTTTCTCTCTATCTAGGGTATGGTATTTATAAGCTAGGCCTAGGTTAAATCCTTCTAAAGGTAGAAGTTTAACTTGAAATCTATTTATTTTATTTTCTAGTTTTACTTCTATTGGACTTTTTCCACGTGGCTTTGACCATGGCTTTTCTTGCTCTTCTCTACTCCGTTGTTCTCATAGGTTGTCTTGGAAAATTCATCTCTTTATCTTATTCACGTCGCACTCCATATAGAAAGTTCCAAGTTCTACCTTGTCGGCATAGTTTGTTGCCTCGACGGGTGCAACGTTTTGTTTTGTCTAGGTCTGGTTCGATCTGCTTATTCTTCAACTTATAATATCTTAGCACTATCTGGTGTCCTTGGACTGCTATTTTATTCTTCCTCTACTGCGTTGAAATGCTTGCTAGGACGACATTTTACCTATCAAAGAAAGAAAACAATAACAATACATTTTCTATCAAATATTGCATAAAATCAATGGTTAATTGTACAAATGCTGAATTGTAGAAATTATGCAGAAATGTCTAGTATTGCCACTGAATTATCTCAAATACAAGCAATAATTAAAGTAAAAGGAGCATAAAATATAAAATTATTGTGCACTTATCACACCCCCAAATACGAACTATTGCTTGTCCTCAAGCATTGCAAAATAATTTAAATTAACAATTTTTATGGCAATATGCCCCCAATCTGCCACAGAGGGATTCCTTTATTTTACTCTTCCTCTTCGAATTTTTAGGATTTCCTCGAAATTGGATTATAAGTCTAGTGTGTGTAGTTATGATCAAAATTGATTCTATGAGTTATAAATAAATTCTAAGCTCAAGACTCCCGACTTGGATTTCAATTCTTTTTAAATTTTTCATCCCCTAAACTATATATAAATATATGTGTGTGTGTGTGTGTGTGTATATATATATATATATATATTACTTGAGCCAATTTCGGTACCTCAAGTGTCAATTTTTATTACTAGAGCCAATTTCAGGCACCTCTCGCATGAGGAGAATCCAATGAGTCCTAGAGCTTGCTTTGGGCACCTCTAAGGACTTAACTAGAGCAGGTTCAGGACACCTCTAGATACTATCCAAAGCCTAAATCTCTATTGCTTATGTAATACCCGAATTTCGTCCGGGTTTAATAAATATAAATAAGGTCATGAATAAATAAATAAATAATACATAATAAATAAATAAATAACCATTTTAAAGTCCCATATACATATCAAAATTCCCCATATTTTTCATGTTATATCTAAAAGGTCCAATCTAAAACTTTTTAAGGCCCATACTAGCCAAAGAAACACAAATTCATATTTTTCACGCTAAAAAATATCCATGTGGCACTTTTCTATTGATCCGTTCTCATCAAACTTGGATTAATGACATGTTGAGTACCTACTATAAATAGTAGGAGTGAGAAACGTTGAGGGCAATTAATGATTTACCAGAATAAAGAGCATAATCATGAAACAATTATTGCTTCTAATAATTGCAGTAAAAGAGAGGGTTCCGAAATTTGCTGGAGAAGGGAAAGACGATCGGAAAGCCATCGGTGGACTAGTCAACGTCGGAAACAACTCAGAAACTCGCCGGAATTTCATTCGACTGTTGGATTTTGCATTTTAAAGGCAACGATTCCTTTAAAATAATTGTTTTCTTGAAAACATGTTGAAAATAAGTGAGTTAAATGTAAATCTTTTAAAACCTAGATCTAGGAAGCAATGAGAGTATATTGAAAATTCTGTTTAGTTTCTCATCAGTTTTAGTGATGATTAAGGTTGGAGATGGAAAGAGTTGGTGTTCTAGGTTTAGTTTTGGGGAAGTTGAGACAGATCCAACCGGATCTGAGGTTAGGTTTAGATCCGGGGAAGATGGGCTCGTTTTTTATGAAACTGATTAGATTTAGAGTGTTTAGGGTTCAGATATTAAAATTTGGGGTTTTCTGGGAAATAGTGGCGGCCGATGATGAAGGATGGTAGCCTGAAGAAATTTGCGATGGCCGGAGAACGTCCAAACCTCATCAGAGCATGGTGGCATTGGATCAAATAAAGGAGATGATAGTGGTTCTATGGAGGTTTTCTTCATTTTCTTTGAGTTTATCGAAGAACATGATGAAAATTCAAAAGAAAATAAGGGTTTTGATCCGTAGAAGAAGGGCCAACTAGTACTTGGTGCGATGCCGTAGCAGAATCTGCTGAAGCAGGGGATGGTGCAGTTGAGGTTGTCTTATCTTGTTGATGAGGTGGTGGAACAGGGCTCTGGCTCATTGTGCTAAAAAATGTGGTCGGGGAAGTTGGGGAAGTTGACAACATCATTCGATTGTAACTCCCTAAAGTTCATATGGATCACTAGATCTATTTTTTGCACGTAATTCAGGAAAGTCATGAACTTTCTATGAAGGTCAGTCACTTGGATCTAGGTCCTTTCCACCGCACAGTCAAAGCAGCTATATCTACTGTAGAATTTTTCTTTGAGTAGCGGGCTGACTAGTTGCTGGAGCATCTTCATCCATCCCCATCAACTCTAGAATATTTTTCAGAGCAATTCCTTGCCTACCTTTCACTTGGTAGTCTTTAAACACTCATTGCTTGCGGCATAAAGTAGTGATCAAGTAGGGAAAAACCAGAGGGCTTTGCTTTATATTCAATGTTGCATATGCCTCTTCCAGAATGATTTTTCCTACATTAATCAGTTGTTTATTCAGGATTGAATGAAGAAGTTGTAACCTGGCAAGTTTGCTGTAGCGGTGTGGGATGTAGGCATCAAATTCTGTTTGAGGAAGTGCATCCACAACTTCCCTTTAGGCTTCAGACTGGTGCGATCTACCATTGTGTTGGCCTCGTCCCATTCAGTATTGGCGAAACAAAGGTCTTCTAAGACAAAGGCTGGGTTTTTTCCCAGCATAGAGGTAATGAAGATTGAATGTCGGTCTTCATTGTCGACCCCGTAGAACTCATTGATGTGCTTTGCTATAAATGGTATAGCATCCCTTCACACATAAACCGTTTGCTATCTCGGTTTAATGAAGTGAGCATAGAACTCCTTCACAAGGGAAACATTGATGGCCTTGGTTTCCTTCTTGATATCGAAGTGGCGAGCAAACTTCTCCCACTTGTGTTCCTTCACTATGGTCGCAATTGGTTCGGGTAGGTATTTTATAGTGGTTTCATCAAAGATAAAACCTTTCTCCCAATGCATTGTTCGTCCCTTGATCTTTAGGAATCGCTCTTTTGCTACATCATTTTCAAATTTCCCGATCTCTATCGGTCGTGCCTGTGCGCTAGCCCTTGAGGACTCAGTAGTATTTTTGCAACGTGCCATAGTTTTCAGAGGAATTTTCTTGGGGAAGAAGATGAAGTTGGGAGAAGAGAAAAGGTTTGTTTCTTTGGGAAAGAGAGAGGGTGAAGTAAAAAGTAATAATGAGGGGTGTAAGAGTTATGCGGCTAGGGTTTTAGGAAGAGTAAAAGATGTGATGGGTGGTTAATGTGATGGGGAGTGGGAGAGAGAAAAGAGTTTTCATAATAAAAGGTTAAAGTAATTATGGGGGTTGAATTGTAACCAAACCTTTCTCCTTCCTCGCATAACCTAACCGGATGCTTCTCCTAAGGCTTTTCCTCTCCTTATTTCCCTTTGCCCATGTGAATAATTCTAAAAGTTTTCCCTCCAAAGTAGCAGCGTTGCAGTCTTCCACTGTCGCACTGTGCTCCTAAGATGTATAATACCCTGGTTGTTGAAATTGTACCTTGTAAAATGACATGTTGAAGGAAAAAAGAGAGATTAAAATTAAGATTCCTATTTTTTATTCAAACAAAAACTAAAATGCTAAAGCAAATAAAAGATAGGGATAGAAATGCTTAGGTATTTTGCATACAATGGTCTTCCTTGTCACATACAATCGGAGCTCCGTTATAAATCTTCAACCTTTGACCATTGACCTTTAAGATTCGATCTCCATTGAGTGTTTTTATCTCCACATCACCATAAGGATAAACCTTATGTATCAAAAATGATCTTGACCATCATGACTTTAACTTTCCAGGAAACATTTTAAGTCTCGAGTTGTAGAGTAACACTTGTTGACCTTCTGAGAAATGTCGCGGCAAAAGATGTTTATCATGCCACCTTTTTGTCTTCTCTTTATAAATCCTAGCTTTCTTATAGGCATGGGATCGAAACTCGTCCATCTCATTTAGCTCCAAAAGTCTTTTTCTCCAGCTAACTTAAAATCCAGATTGAACTTTTTGATAGCCCAATAAGCTTTATGTTCAAGCTCTACGGGTAGATGACAAGATTTCCCATAAACTAACTTGAATGGGGACATCCCCAAAGGATTCTTGTAAGTTTTCCTATACGCCCATAAAGCTTCATCTAGCTTTAGAGACCAGTCTTTTCTCTTTGTGTTGACTTTTTTCTCTTAAATCTGCTTAATTTCTCTATTAATATTTCAGCTTGCTCATTTGTCTGCGGGTGATATGCTGTAGCAATTTTGTGCCTGACTCCATAGCGTTGTAATGCCATAGCGATGAGCTTGTTGTCCAAGTGAGTTCCTTCGTCACTGATTATGGCTCTAGGGACTCTAAATTTGGTGAAGATGTTCTTTTGCAAGAACTTCAAAACTGTCTTTGAATCATTTCTGGGTGTAGCCACTAGTTCAACCCATTTGCTCACGTAGTCCACTGCTAGCAAGATGTATAAGTCACCGTAGGATGATGGAAAGGGTCCTATAAAGTCAATTCCCCAAACATCAAAAAGTTCAATCTCCAGAATGTTTTGCAACGATATTTCATTCCTCCTCGAGATGTTACCGGTTCTTTGGCATTTATCACATACCTTGTAAAATGCTTGAGCATATTTGAAGAGTGAGGCAAAGTAGAATCTAGATTGAAGGACCTTTGCAGTAGTCCTTGATCCACCAAAATGCCCTCCACACGATGCGACATGGCAATGGAATAGAATATCTTTTTGTTCTTCTTCCGGCACACATCGTCGAAGCAATTGGTCAGCACATTGCTTGAACAAATTTGGCTCATCCCAATAGAAAAATTTGGCATCATGCATGAATTTCTTTCAACCCTGGCTAGATAAATCAGTAGGCAAAATACCACTAACAAGAAAATTAACTACATCTGCATACCAAGGTAATGCTGTAGCATATAAAATTTTCTCATTAGGGAAATTTTCTTCAATCTCAAAATCCTCTCCTAAATTTTTTGAATTTTCTAGCCTAGATAAATGGTCTGCAACTTGATTTTCAGTTCCTTTTCTATCCTTTATTTCTATGTCAAATTCCTGTAGCAAAAGTATCCATCTAATAAGTCTAGGTTTAGCATCTTTCTTAGTCACTATGTATTTGATGGCAGAATGATCATTGTGCACTATGAGCTTAGTTGCTATAAGATATGTCCTAAACTTATCAAAGGCAAATACTACAACAAGTAACTCTTTCTCAGTAGTAGTATAATTAATTTGAGCATCATTAAGAGTTCTACTCGCATAATAAATAACATGAAAAAGTTTACCTCTTCTTTGATCTAGTGTTGCACCCACTGCGTATTCACTTGCGTCGCACATCATCTCGAATGGTTCAGTCCAATTGGGTGGTATAACTATTGGAGTTGAGGTAAGTTTCTTCTTCAGTTCAGTGAAGGTGTGATGGTATTTATCATCGAAGACAAATGGTTGATTTTGCTGTAGCAAATTGTAGAGCGACTTAGAAATCTTTGAGAAGTCTTTGATGAACCTCCTATAGAAGCCAACATTTCCAAGAAAGCTTCTAATTCCTTTCGCAGTTGTTGGAGGTGGTAGCTTCTATATCAACTGAACTTTTGCCTTGTCAACTTCAATTCCTTTGCTTGAAATTTTGTGCCCCAAAACCGTACCTTTGGTGACCAGGAAATTGCATTTTTCCCAATGAATACAAGGTCGACTTCTTCACAGCATCTAAGTAATTTGGCCAGGTTGCTTGAGTATTTTTCAAATGTTTCTCTGGACACAGAAAAATCTTCCATAAATACCTCCAAAAATTCTTCAACCATGTGAAAAAATTGCCAACATGCAACTTTGAAAAGTTGCTGGAGCATTACATAAATCAAATGACACTCTTCGAAAAGCATAAGTCCCATATGGGCAGATGAAGGTTGTCTTCTCCTGGTCCTATGGTGCTATAGCATTTTGGTTGTACCCAGAATAGCCATCGTGTAATACCCTGAATTTTGGCCCCAAATCTGAATTTTAATTTGAAATCCCTAATTTCTGAAACCCTAATAATTTGGGAAATTTTGTTTTAAAATCCTAAATTTTAATTAAGGACTTATTTTTGAGTTTGGTGACCTTTTTGTCGAATTGTAAAGTTTTAAGGTTAATTCTTGAACCTTAAAAAGTGAAAGGACTAACCTTGCATTTTACCCACTTTTCTTAGGGTAATTTAAATATGTTTCCAGATTGTGTAAACAAAAATTTAATTTCCCTTTCCTGCCGCACGCAATCTCCCTCCCTACTGCTCGTCCTTCTTTGTATCTCTCTCCCGATTTTACCTATTTCACCCCTCTCCCTTTTGATTTCCGATCAATCCTTTCGGGTTTTCTCCTCACCGTCGCCTCTATCTTTTCTTCTGTTTTCAGTTTGGGTAAGCCTTTTGCTTTGAGTTTTGGTTCTGTTAAGATATTTAGATCATATTTCTTGGTTTCGAATTTTACAGAAAGTTTTTATCGTGTATTGCTTTGTGTGTTGTCGCCGGAATTGTTATTGGGTTTTTCGTCGGTGACTCGATATTGTGTTGTCATCCTTGTATTTGTCGCCAAATCTTGTGAATTAGAGAGTTTTGCTTCGTTGTGTTTTCCCGTTCGATCTTGTGTGTGTAAGTCTTCCATTTTAAGTTCTGGTTATTTGAGATGTTTTGATTGTTTCAGATCTGTTTATTAGTTTAACCATGTTACTTGGTTGAACCTTTGTTACCTTCTAAATAGTCAAATCGGATTACTCCATCACTAGATAATCTTAAGGCAATCGCAAGCTAGTTTCAAGTTGTGTTGTTATGCAACTATTATCATGAGTTTTTATATCCACGGAATATATGGGTTTTTAACAATCCTACAAGTTAGTTTTAATTTTGAAGTCAGATAAAGTTCATGCTATGGTCTGTTGGTACCGATTTGATTGACCTTAATAAGGAGTTTAATTGTCAGAGAAAGTCATCATAGATGTGTGCAATATATCTACTAGTTTAGATGCACCAAGTAATGATTCCAAGTTCAAAGTTTAGCTAGTTTCTAAAGTTGTAAGTGTGTGTTTTGAGTAAGCCCAATCATGTTAGACCCTAACCCGAAAAGTAAATTAGAATCTGGTTTTTAGAACTTTGACCGAACCGGTTTTGACCCGACCAAACTTTTGATCCTGACCCGTTTGACCTTTGACCAGAGTTCACTTTGACCAAAAGTTGACTTTTCCGGAAAACCTTCTCTTGACCTTTTTCGTCGTTCTGAGTTCGAATCCGCCATCTTTTTTGTCAAATTCAAACCTTAAAGCCCTGTTTTTAATGTCTTTCATCTGATTTGTTCTTAGAGTTGAAAGGGTGTTTTAAGAGGAATCTAATTTAGAATCTTCTTTCGTTCATGTATCAATATTTCTGAGGCCTCTGAGTTACCTTCAGTTGTTCAGAGCGATCGGGCATGTTCTTCGAGACCGTCACGTGAGTAAGTTTTGGATCAAAGTTTTGTTATAGTTGGTGGCTTAGAATTAGTAATAAATAGTAATACAGTTATTTTAACTCGTAGGCCCTGTTTCAGCTAGACCGGAACGCGAGACGCGTCCATCTAAGAGTTAGAGCTTCAGTTGGTTAAGGTGTGTCTCTTCTTGTGTTACATGTTTCTATGCTTATACTATATTATGATATATTCTGTGTGTACTTCTGAAACATTATCTGTACACTGCTTCATTTGATATTTGAGATTGTTATCTGTTTATACATGGTATCATCATGTATGGCATGCGTAATTCCGTTTTTAAATCAAGCATCTGAATTTCTGAAAACTTGCTACTCGTAAGATTTTTGATTTATGATTTTACGAATCATATCATGTTCTGTCATCGGAAATATTTTCTGGATTTAAAATCAGTAACGTGAGGAAAACCTCCACTCTGGCGAGGATAATCCTCCACTCTGTATGTTTTCTAATATCGGGCCCTCTGATTTTCTGTCATGCATCAGTCATCACAGCATCATGCTTCAGTATTTTTTCTTGAATTCAAAAATATTTTCAGAAACTTTTCAGAAATGTAAAACATGTTTTGTTTGTAACTGTTTGCACTTTAGAGACACACTAAGCTCTTTATCTTACACCCCTTTAGTCTGCTTTTTAGATTCTCAGACCTGTATAGGCGAACTGGTACTTGGAGCATCTCGCACATTATTCAGATATTTTATTATTCAGTATGATCTTCTTTCAATTATTGCAGACTAATATTTCTATCAGTTACGAATTATGTTATATTTTTCGGTATATGAGATATTTTGATTCTGATACATGTTTTTACGAAACTATTTTCAGATGCATTAACGGATATTGAGATATTGTTTTAGGCATTTGTATTTATGAGATTGTGATCCCCAATATGATTTCTAAATTATCAAAATAACTCTAATTTTGAAATTATTTAACCTAAATTATTTATTTGAGGGGAAAGTTTTAGTAACTTGATTCCTAAGTTTCGATCTAAGAAATTAGGTCTGAATTGGGGGTTACACATCGAGGAAGCAATAATTAGCCTTTTCCTACTAATCGATCTAGCAATTGATCGATAAAAGGAAGGGGGAAATGGTCCTTCTTTTTTTCCTTATTCAGCTTCCTATAGTCCACACAGATGCTCCAGCCTGTAACTGTCCTTTTTGGGAGCAACTCATTGTCCTCATTGGTGATTATTTTCGTGCCTCCCTTCTTAGGAACATAAAGCACAGGAAAAACCCATGAAATATCAGAAATTGGTTATATGATTCCTTCATCCAACCACTTTATGATCTTTCTCATAACTACCTTTTTCATCGATGGGTTCAGTCTTCTTTGGGGCTCAACAAAATTGTTGTGGAATTCTTTCAGTAGGATCTTGTGCATGCAAATTTTAGGACTGATGCCCTTCAAATCGGCCATTGTCCACCCTATAGCTTTCTTATATTGAGATAATAAATTCACAAGACTAAGCTTTTGGTTAGGATCGAAGCTAGAAAAAATAATCATTGGCAAAGTATTATGAGATCCCAAATAAACATATTTTAAATGTGGTGGCAGTGGTTTCATGTCTATAGATTATGCATGTAAAAGTGATGGTTTCAGAGGAACGAATTCAGAAAAATCAGCTAATTCAAATTTTTTACATGGTCTTGGCTTAAGGTAGCTAATTTGTTGTATCTCCAGATGAGCTTCTTCTTCCTGATCATGCTCCTCCAGTAGTTTTGCAAATTCTTTCATTTGTGGATAATTGTCACAACAAAAGTTTGCATTCTCTTCAATTGTTGTAGCATTTATCCCAGCTATAAATTGACATTCTTCATTATCATCCATGTACTTGAGAGTGTTAAAGACATTGATAGTCATAGACTGGTCTGTTACTCGCATTGTGAAGTCTCCCTTTTCACAGTCGATGAGAATCCGATTGGTAGCTAGGAATGGTCATCCTAAGATGATGGGTGCTTTGTAATCACTTCACAATCCAAAATTAGAAAGTCCACAGGGAACACGGACTTGCCTACTTTTACTATCACATCTTCCACATTGCCTTTGGGCCAGACATGAGAATGGTTCGCCAATTGTAAGATGACAGTGGTTGGCCGCGTACACCCTATACCAAGCTTCTTGAATATATCTTTGGGTATCAGATTGACACTTGAACCGAGATCGCATAGTGCCTTACCCACAAAATTGTCTCATGTAGAGCATGGAATAATAAAGTTGTTAGGATCTTGCCTCTTCATGGGAAGTTCAGTCTTCCAAGAATAAAACTCAGATGCTATAGCAACTATTTCAAAATTCTCAGCTTTTCTTTTCTTTGTAACAATATCTTTCAAAAACTTTGCATATGAAGGTATTTGACCAATAGCATCTAAAAGTGATATATTAATATGAAATTGGTCCAAAATATTTACAAATGTTTAAAATTGGAGATCTTCTTTGTGTTGTTTTAATCGCTAAGGGAATGGTGGTGGGGTCTTACGTCCTCTAAAGGTTGTTCTGTACTGCTTCTTTTACTGTATCATCTGCACGCTTCTCACCAAATGCCTCAGTATTTAACTTTTCTCATGTTTCTTCTTGAGCTGATTTTTCTTCTTGTTGTTCAACTTCTTTTTGCTCATGAATGGGGTTTTTTTTTTCTCTTTTCTTTTGTACTACTCCCCTATATTAATTTTTCTTTCACTCCTCAAGGTTAGTGCGCTGCATTGCTCTTTGCCATGACTTTTAGTGACTTCAGTATCACTAGGTAGATTTCCTCTCGGTCTTGCTTGTAATGCTTGAGCAATTTGACCCACTTGAGTCTCTAGTGATCTAAGAGAAGAGCTGTGACTTTGCAGTAATGTTCCTTGGGTCTGCAACAGATTTCCTTGATTAGAGATTGTTGTGGAATGCTCCTGCAATAATGCTTTCTTTGATGTCATGAACTCCTTGGTCGAAGCCATGAATTCTTGCAGCGAAGCTTCCAAAGAATTGGTGTTTTGGTGAACTGTTCCTTTGTTCTCATTTTGTCATGGCATATTTCCTTTAAAACCTTAGACTCCTTGTTGTGTTATAATGGGTTGTTGCCTATTCGAGTTGCTAGCTTGATTTGATCCTTGATTACCCCAAGAAAAATTAGGATGTTGTCTCCACCCTAGGTTGTAAGTGTTAGAATATGGGTTGTTGGAATTTTGAAGTTTCCAACATAATGAGCAGACTCGTGAAGAGTTGGGCAGTCTTTATCAAAATGGTTTCCACTACAATGCACACAGCTTAATGCTTTAGCATCACGTACTTCACTGGGCTGTTGAATATTTTTCAACATATTTGTGATAACAGAAAGTTGTGCTGAAAAAGAATCATTCGCATCTAGCTCCTGCTTTCTTTGAGTTCTTCTTCCTGTTCCAAGTCTTGTAGTTGGAAAATGATAGTCATTGTTATCTATTTTATTCAAAATATCAAATACTTCTTCAGGCGACTTGTCCAACAGTGTCCCATTTGCTGAAGCATCTAACATCATCCTTGTATGTGCATTGACTCCATTGTAAAAAATCACGATTTGAGTCCTATCTTGAAAACCGTAATTGATAAATCTTCTTAGCAAGCTTTTTTACTGATCCCAACAATCATGCACCGACTCATCATCTCCTTGTGTGAAGGATGCTATCTCATTTCGCAATTGTGTGTTCATGTTAGGTGGGTTGTATCTTGCCAAAAAGCTTTTGCATAAAGTTGTCCACGACTCCACCGAACCGGCTGGAATACCGTTTAGACACTCTCTACCTCGGTCTCTCAAAGAGTATGGAAATAGCTTAAGCTTCAACACATCTTCATGCACTCCTTGTTGGTGGAAGGAATCGCAAACCTCCAAGAAAGCATAAATATGTTGTCGAGCATCCTCATGAGGAGATCCTCCAAACTGCCCGATCGAATTAAGCATATTGAACATTACAGGATTGAGCTCAAAGTAGGTTGCTTGTAGCTCAGGTGTCACTATCCCAGAATTGAGGTCATCCAAGATCGGTGTCAAGTGATCTCAAATTACCCTTGTTTTTACTACAACGTCAGGATTTGCTGAAGCATTTTGATTCTGTGGATCATAAGGGTTATACATGATTCTTCTTCTTCTTTGCTCTCGCCTCCTTTGTCTAAAATACCTTTCGATTTTCGTGATAAATGGTTCGAGGGATTCTCGAGGATTAACTCTGGGCATCCACTAACCAAAAACCTATAAAGAAAAAAAAAGATTAAACAAAACAAACAAAACAAACAAAAATAAAAAGTATGAAAATTATGATTGAAATTGCCTATTGCCTCAATTCTCAACAACGACGCCAAAAACTTGTTGAGCATGTCGAGTGTTTATAAAATATGTGATTCTCATGCAAGTATACACATCGAACAAGTAATAAAGTTTATGAGTGAGATCGTTCCCACGAGGATTGGGTAGGTAATTTCAAAGATAGTTAACATACACAAAAGATAATAAAATCCTTTGTATAAACATATGCTAAAGCAATTCTGCAATTGTCACCAAAATGATGTAGCAAATAAAATTGTCACAAAAATACGGTAGCAAAATAAAATTGAGAACGGATAAATAGATAAAGCTGTACAAACAAAACACAAAGGAGAATTCAAGCTTAAGACAGGCTAGGCTTGCTATGGCAAAGAATTCACTATTTTCCTGAAAGCTTACTGTTCTACTGGTTTAGCAAGTGTTCGACAGAATTTACTAAAAATAAATCCACGATCCTTAGTTAGAAGGCCTAAAACTCGAAAATGCTAAGGCATTACCTCCCGGTCTCAACCCTAACACTTTTAATGTTGATAAAGTGTTACCATTTTTAGTCGTTGAAACTCTCTCTTTTCCCTAAGGTGAGTTAGGATTCTGCTCCCATAGTAACCTCATTGTTCATGTTGGTCTAGCTTTTTCTATCCTTAGATCTAAGCTACTCGAACCCCTTATCTACGACAATATCCCAAGAGCTCTTCGAAATATATTTTCAACAATAAGAAAAAAGGTAAAGAAAAGTGAAGAGGAAGAAAGTCCCAAACGCTTGGACGTGAGGCTTTCCTAGCTTGCTGCTTCTCCCAAAGTCTTGTAAATCCCTTACTTGAAGCTCTCCAACCATGGTGGCTTGGTCCGAGATGAAGATGAAGGAAAGTGACCTCCTTTCTTCTTTCTTCTTCCTCTTTGCTCTCTTTAAAAGTCTCTCCTTTTTTTCTTTCTTTCTTGCTCCGAACTCTTCTATTTCACCACACTTATAAAGGAGGCTTAGCTTTGTATTTATAAGAGAATGCTTCTAGGGTTTTGTGCCCTATGATGAAAGGAATATTCCCTAGCAATTCTATAGAGAATTGCAGCAGGATGTAGGAGATGTGCGGCTGGCCTGAAATTCATGCAAAAGGACAGTGGGCTGCAGGTTTTGTCTTTTCTGCAATTCTATTTGGTCTGCCCATAATGCTATAGCATCTTGAAGTCCGATTCAAAACTAAATATGCTATAGCATCTCTTCCATGCTTCAACTTTTTCCCCAACAATCTGCACACCACCACTAGAGAAATACCCTTCAAAGCAGCATCTTTTAAAATAAAAGAGAAAATAAAATAAAAACATAATCTAATACAAATGAAAATGAAATGCAACTAAATGCAATGCAAATGAACTTGAAATCAAACAAAAACTTAAGTAAAAGGGTATAAAATATACGCTTTTTAGAGCTTTAACACAATTGCAACGGAAACAGATAAAGGACGAGTACTAAAACGTACAAACATGCTTTAGGGACCAAAATGTAATTTTCTAGAAACTAAAGGACTAATTATGAAATTAGTGTGACCAATATTTAATTAGTTTCATTACATGCTTGCATCTCGATTTTAAGACCTAAATAAGGTCTACAACTCATTTAATTGCTTGCACAAGTTTTAGGGACTAAAATGTAAGGAATCTAAACATATTTTCGACCTTTAGCTACTTTAACGGCTATGGTTATCGATACTCCTTAGTCCCGTTTCAATACCATTTATCATTGTCAATATTGTTATCAGAATGTCGGCCAAGCGTATTGATACTTGGGTTATCTCTAATCCGATGTCCTGTGTAATATGCTCGCGTTTCGATACAACCAAGACCACGTTTCGATACGATTTAGCACTATCAAAACAGGTATCAAAACCCTGGTCAAGCGTATCGATATGTCTGTTTGTATTCAAGCTACCATTTTGAATCAGGTTCATGTGGTATCGATACTCAGGCTAAATTTCCCAGACTTCCTTCGTGTTTATGCCTGCGTATTGATACCTTATGAAGGTGTTTTGAAACCATCTGCCCAAAAACCACAGATTTCCAGATTTCACTAACTCAAAAGGTTCAAAAACAACTTCTATAAGTATATTCACCTAAGGTACATTAATCACATATCATAACATATATACTAGATGCATTGCAACCTACAATAACAATATATTCAAATGCCTAAGAGTATGCTTTAACATCAACATTTTCATAAGCACATAAAAGAACCACCTCAATATATTCAACATGATTTTTAGATGTATTCCAACCTAAATAAACACATCATAGATTCAACTCAAAATAGTCATGCTTCATTGTAAACAACACTCAAATTCACACATAGGGATAACAAGAATCAAATCTAAGTCACAAAGCTAACATCAACCTAGATATTCATCCTAGACATTAAAAGGATCATTAGCATAAGCAATAATCTCAATATGATATCACATCCCATTGTTCTTTCACTACTACTAATGTTATAAAGACATACTTGAGCTTTCTCTTGGCAGTTACCTGGATCCTTGCTTCCCTTTGCTGCCTCAACATTATTTACTCTGCATTGCAAGGTAAAAGAGAGGGTAAGCATAAGCTTAGTGACTAAATTAAAACAAGTATAAAAACACCTTGCAATGCAACATATATTAAACCGATTTCATCAATTTAAAACCAAGTCAAAACTAAGTAAAACCAATTTAAAAACCAAGTAAAAAACAATTTAGAAAATCAAGTTATGCTCTTCATATTCAAAACATTTATGGCTAACAATGCCATCATTTGAAAAAGACCCAACAAGTGTACCATGACTTACAAGCCACAAAACCTTTTTCAAAATACATTTTTAAAATCACATGCTTTGTAATCAAAACCAAGTCTTACATGCTACACGTAGCAAGGCTTATAAATCATTTGAGATCAATATTAAAATACATACAAACTCAATTTGCACTAAAAATAGTAAATACTTTACAATTATGTTTTTCACTTGTTGGTATTAGTAATCCGATTAGACTTACCACTAATCTTTGAGATAAATGGAAAACAAATGATGGCATCGAACGCCAAGTCATGCTCATGATTGACTTGTCACAATCACAAGATCCCACCTTAGTGTCTGAGATAGTTCACCATACCTGAATGTGATATGAACATCATACCACACAACACTAGGCTAACCTTTAATGCATCACCAAGGAATTTCAAACACGCATACAAATTTTGTGGTTTAAAGTGAACAGTAAATCCTATTGATTGATCAACTTATACCTATAACCATCATCTCAATATCCAACACAAAAAAAAAACTAATGTTCAAGTTTTATGTTAAAAACAGTAAGTAATGACATGTATCCCACTAACTCATGCATCAATTGCATAAATCAGTAAAAACACTTTTATCACATTTTCAAAACAAAACCATGGGAGCATCACATGCTTACAATATCTTTGTAAAAAATAGTCTAATGAGTATTAAACTCATGCATAATCGCATATGCAATTCATAATACGAGCATGATTAAAACACATAGTAAAACAAGGCATATATGGGAACCTTTAAGAAAGCAATACTTTAAACTTAATTTCGAGTATAGGGAGGTTTTTCAAACCTTACCTACACCCAAAACCTTTGAAAAAAATATTTAAAACCTTTTCAAAGTAGCACACTTTCATAATCCACTTATCGATTAACCGAAATTTGCTCGCATAGCAACCAAAACACGATTCGGCTTGTCCGATCACTTTCAAACTTATTCTCATTATTTTAGACATGATTAAAACAAAAATAACAGAGGTTTCAATGCATCAAAATACACCTAAACTTCCTCCAACTCGGACCTATACCAAACAACCCCTAAAAACCTTAACCAAAACTCACTGAAAACCTCTCCAAACACCCCCTAAACCTTATGTCTGGGATTAAATAATTAAAAGCCATCCTAATTACATGTAAAAACTTCAAGATTCATTTATTTAGGCATCAAAAACATCCAATTAGTAACCTTATATGAAAATCAAGAAAATAATGAAACTTTATCAAGAAAATCGATTTTATTGATTCAAGACTGTAAAGATTATTAAAATCAGACAAGACATTAGGAATTTCATTAAATAAATTTAAGTTTCAGAGGTCTGAATGATTCTAACATGAAAAACTGATCCAACCTCCTTCCAAGGTTTAAAACAAATAAAACCGAAGAAAAACGAAGAGACTTCGAAGAACAAAAATACAGATAATTAAACTAACAAAATTTATTTGAAAACAAGGAATATTTACCTTGAAAAGATGATGAAGAATAGTTATTGGGAAGGAAGAAACCAAAATCTTAGAGAAGGGTATTGAATTTGACGCCAAAAATAGTGTTTTAGGTGTTTAGGATTCAAAATTAGAGAATTTTGATTACTTGGTTTAAAAAAAAGGTTAAAGGTTGTTTAATGGGCTCTTAGAAGGTTTAGGTCAGATAATATTATGATTGGATCAAAGCCCCCTAAAGATTCAAAGTTTTGGCTAATTTATGATTTTTTCTCCAAGTTTTCAATTTTTACAAAATAGTCACTAATTTCAAAATCTGAAGGTTTCAAGGATCAATTTTCAAAATTTATTTGACTTAAGTCAAATATACTTCAAATATGAATTTTAGAATATTTTTCCAAGATTTATTTATTTCAAAAACTGATTTTTAAGAATTTAATCTCGAACTAGGCTTAACCGACTAAACCGGTTCACTAGACCTCTAAAATTTTAGGCCCATTTTTTGGGGCGTTACACACTCTCTTTTCCCTCTCTTTTAATTTTTATTTATGTTTTGAGGCAAAATAATTTAAGTGAGGGGGAAGGATTGCATGTCAAATTTTATCTTGCTTATTTAATGTTTGAAATTGAGTCATTTTGATATTAATGTAATTGAAATTGCTTGTTTCCAATTATTTAATTTGCTATATCTGTTGAATTTTCTTGATGAAGTTTGATCTTTCTTTGGTTGAAACTTAGGATGCATGATAGTTGGTTGGCATGATCGGTGATTTTTCATTAAAATCCTTTGATGTTTCATGATTGGTTAATTGAAGTATTTCTAGCTTGATACATTTACCCTTTTAATGTGAGTTTTGAGCCTAATGAGCATAATATTCTCGATCTACTCTTTGTTTCATTTGTTTGTATCGAACTAGTTTTTAGCATTCTAGAACTTGTGATGTATTGCTTGCCGAGACTACATATATGAATATGATGATTTGGTATGATAGAGGCACCTAGGTTTAACCATTTTGCTTCCAAATTGTCTATCTTTCATTTTTATCTCTTAGTGAACCATTTTGATCTTGCACCCAAAGAAAAAAGGGGGACAGAAGGGTGAAAATAGGCATTGTTCGAAAAAAAAGAAACAAGAGAAAAGAAAAAAAAAAAGAAGAAAGAAAACAAAAAGAATAAAGTAAAAGAATAGAAACTTTTTTTAAAAAAAGGGAAACAAAAAATGGTTGTTTGATTCACTCTTTCTATCTCATTGTAATTCATTTATATTGTGGTTTATGTCATATTTTCTACATCTTTTGTTTTGGCACTTAACCCATTTTTTTAGCTTTCTCCTACCATCACCTAAACCCCGTTACAACCTTCTTAAAGACCTCTTGACTTTTGCATCATGTTCAATCTTTAGTATTAGAGATTAGATTTAATTAGAAGCTTGTGGTAATGCTTTGATCAGTTTCGACTTGAGAGAATCTTTTGACCCTAAACACTTTGAGCGGAATGAGTGAATCCTTGTGAGGGTATCGAGTTTTTCTTCATTAAATTAACTAAGAATTGGAATGTCTTGTTTTTCTTAAACTTGTTCCTAGTCTTGCCACCTTCTTGGTTTTTTATTAGGTTCAACAATTGCTTTGATTTTCTTTCAGTAAGGACATTAAGATATGTAGTGAATTAAAGGATGGCAACTTGTGATTTTGATATGTTAATTGAGGAATGTTTGATGAAAAGCATTCAATAAGTGAGGGGAATTTGATAAGTGCTCAAAATAGTTCATAATTTATATTTAATTACTCCTTGATTTGATGATTTATGTTACTGGATTGTGTCTTTTCATGTGTTTCTGTGTAAGACTGTGAATACTGGAAATTGCACTTAAATGGATCAATCTTGAAGTTTTTTTTTGTTTTCTTTTTCTGGATCAAGACTGGATTATTGGGCATGACTTTGGGAATGAGGGATGACGTGGAATTCGAAAAATAACTTCTAGAAGATGACGTCAACAACACTTGATAGCTTATCAGATGTGTTACAAATAACTTATCAGTCGAGATTTAGATTTATCTTTTGTTATTTTAGGGTTTTTATGAAGCTATAAATACCTATCTTGGGTAAGCCTATAATATATCTCTCGTCTCCCATTTTAATTTTTTTTCTAGCTTTATTAAAGTTTTATAAAATATCTTCTTTACTTTCTTGTTCTTAATTTTGTTTTTAATAGCAAGATTTTTTCCATAATCATGCTCGGCTAAATTTTCTACAGTCAACTTTTTGATTTTTTTTGCACTATTATTTTATTTTAGAAAATTATTTTAATTATATTTGAGTTATTTTTTTTATTTTAGGAAGGAGAAGCAATGAAGAACATAAAAACAAAATTTAGTTGCCAGTCCCCGGCAACGACGCCAAAAACTTGTTGCGTGTCAAAAGTGCGTGTTTAGTGCAAGTGGACACATCGAAAGTAATAAGTGATAAGTAATTATCGGATTATCGTCTCCACAGGGACTGATAGACTTAATATGTCTTCTTCGTCTTCTTGTTCTGTAGAAAGAAATAAAGAAAAACACAAGTGATTGAGTTTGGTTTAATTAAACTAAAATAACTAGGCAAAGTAAAGAGAATGAATATTAGATAGAGATGGGTCAGGATTCAGTTGCGTTGTATTGTGGATTTGATTGACTTGTCTCTGCCCAATGCAATTGTATATCACTGCCTCGGCAGTACTGCAGATTACTGCCTTGGCAGCGACGATACTTGTCCGCCGCGGCAATCCCTTGCTCGTGGTTGGACTTTACCAAAGTTCGGCAAAGTGTCCTTGAATGACTCCGCTTATCCCTAAGTCAGAGTGTTGTTGATGACTAGTCCTTGATGATACCTCCCGGCGTGAACCAATTATACTCACCAACCAATCTCACACTTCTTTTAGCCGCTGAAACTCTTAACCTATCCCTAGGTCGAGTTAGTGTTTCGCGATTGAAACACCGTACTTACCCCTTTCGTGAATCTAACTCTCCCGAGCTTAGATAAATGGATTACTCATAAACTTCCCTCCCGGGCTTGAATGCAAGAACAAGGAATAACAAAGGATAAGCAAACCTTGATAATCTTTATTGCATTGAATCAAAGACAAAGTATAATCTCCTCTCACAAATACTAACAACCTTCACCTAATCCCTAAGAAAGTTTAGAACATAATGGAGAGAAAGAAACAAGTTTAGAATTGGCTATCTCTCCCTAGGTATTTCGTGTCTATGTTACATTCGGTGGCTAGGTCTTTATATAGGCTAGACCTAGGGCAAACCTTTCCTAAGTAGAATACAACTTGGAGTAGGGAACAACTCATGTACATAATTAAAATATTTCCAAGTTTAATTCGGCTAAGGGGGCTTTCCCGCGTGGCCTTGTCTTGGGCTTTTCCTCATGCTAGCCAGCTCCGATCCATGGGCTTTAAGTCCAGACACGTCCCTTGGATTTTTATCTTCCAACCGCCTACAGTCTTGCTTCCTAGCCCTCAGCTGCTGCCTCGGCATCAGGTCCTGCCTTGGCCTTGTCGCTGCCGCGGCATCGGTTCTCCTACATAGATATGAAAATGCAGTAAAACGTGCGTTTTCTGTAAATATTATCTCTATAAGCATAACTTCTAAATATATCACATTAAGTACATGCATTGGTCCGAGTGGGTGTAAATTGGGGGATTAATGCCAACAAAAGGTGTAAAAAGTGATAGTGTGTTGAGCACTTATCATCGAGCACTGGTTGTCATCTTCGCTCTGCTGCTGCGGCCTCAAAAGTGCTGCCGTGGCGGGTGCTTCATCTGCATTCCAGCATTTATCTTCTCAATTGGCCATCTTTATAAGTAGTTTCCTGTCTAAAAAAAAACTATCAAATGCATCTGTTTTATGCCAATTATTAGATGAATTCATAAATTGTATGTTTGGATGCTGAAGTATGGAAAATATATAGAAATATCCATTAATGCCCTTAATCCTATCCTTTATTAGTAAATATCGAGTGGGAAAATGGTATTAAAATAGGAGTTTTATGCACTCATCACACCCCTACACTCGAACTATTGCTTGTCCTCAAGCAATGCAAAAGATAAATTTAAGTAAGGAATTTTAAGGGAATATACCGCCCTGCCTGCTGCGGTAGAAATCCTTTGTTGATTCGACCTCTTCTAGGTTCTAGGTATTCCTCAAAACTGGACCATGAGTCTTAGTGAGTGTGTGCGTAGCTATGTCGAAACTGATTTTTTAAGTTTTAATCCTTTCTCTAGCTCAACTTCCGACTAAGATTTTTCTTTAATTCTTTTCTTTTTTTCTCCCTAATTTGGTATAAATATATATTGCTATATACTTATACTGCTTGAGCCGGTTTCGGGCACCTCAAGTGTTTAGCTATTCTTACTAGAGCCAATTTCGGGCACCTCAAGTGTTTAGCTATTCTTACTAGAGCCAATTTCGGGCACCTCTAGTAAGTGGGAAAAAGATTAAGTCCTAAAGCCAGTGATAGGCACCTCTATGGACTAAACTAGAGCCGGTGATAGGCACCTCTATGGACTAAACTAAAGCTGGTGATAGACACCTCTATGGACTAAACTAAAGCCGGTGATAGGCACCTCTAGTTAAAATCTAAGCCTAAGTCCTTATTGCTTTTCAAAGAAAAGAACTTATAAAATCAACTAAGACTAGCAGTGTTAAATATTTTTCAGGCTCATAGTCTAATCCTAAGTACTAAACCTAGTATATCTTTCCGAGTTCAAGTTTGGTGAATGGTGCAGACTGCGGCGGCGGCTGGAGAATATATTGCTACCTCGACAGTTTTAGTAAAATTCAGCAGACTTAAAAAAAATTGCAATGAATTGTAAGATTATAAGGACAGAAAATAAGGCAATAATACAATAATCTAAATACTTTCCATACATGGCAAATAATTACATATTACAAAAAGGAATCAATGCTCCGCCACACTCGAGGGATGCATTATCCTCAATGCATGAAAAGTAAAAAGAGGGCTGAAAATAAAGAGAAAAAAGAAGAAAAATAAAGACTATCGCCCTTTTAAAATGTCGATGATGCAAAGGAGTCCTCGGAATCGCTGTCGATGAGGATCTTGCGGCGGCTTTTTGGTGGTTGTTGCGTTGTTGCCGTTAGTGGACTGGCAGTTTTCTTCTTAGCAGATCGAGGTGGTTAGAGAAGTCCTAAAAAAACAAAATAAATTTATGCCTAAACTTAATAATTTATACTTAAAGAGAAAGAAAGAGATTAGAGCTAAGTAGAGGAGGACTCGAAGTCGTCTCCTAATATCACTATTTCTTTGAGTTCCCGAAAATTCGATCCTTTGTATGGTTTGAGGCGTTGTCAATTAACTTGGAATTCATGTCCATCTTGTGGTGATCTAATTCTAACGGCCCCTTGAGAATGTGTTTGAACAACTTCAAATGGTCCGGACCATCTAGATTTTAATTTTCCATGAAAAAGCTTTAGTCGCGAATTGTAGAGTAAGACCTGCTACCCAGGCAGTATCTGTCATGGCTGTAGTTTCTGATCATGCCATATTTTTGTTTTGTCTTTATATATTCTAGCATTCTCATATGCGAAGGTTCTGAACTCCTCAATTTCATTAAGATCCAATAATCTTTTCTGCCCTGCTTTTTCCCAATCCATGTTGACCATTCGTATTGCCCAATATGCTTTGCGTTCTATTTCTACTGGTAGATGGCAGGATTTTCCATAGAATAGCTGGTAAGGGGACATTTTCATTGGCGTTTTGAATGTCGTTCTGTATGCCCATAGTGCATCATCTAATCGAGTGGACCAGTCTTTTCGGGTTGGATTAACCACTTTTTCTAGTATTGTCTTGAATATGCCCAATATTGACCATTCGTATTACCCAATATGCTTTGCGTTCTGTTCGACACTTTTGCTTGGCCGTTCATTTGTGGGTGGTATGCTGTGGCAATCTTCTGTGAAACTCCCAATTTCTTTAGGGCGGTGGCAATTTTTCTATTGTCGAAATGTTTCCCTCTGTCACTTATGATTGCATGAGGTATACCAAATCGGGTGAAGATATTTTTCTTTAAGAATTTTTGCACTATTTTGGCATCATTCTTTGTCGTCGCGATTGCTTCTACCCATTTAGATACATAGTCTACTGCCAATAATATGTAAAGGTTACCATGTGATGATGGGAAGGTTCCCATAAAGTCAATTCCCCATACATCGAACAATTCTACTTCTAGAATGTTTTGAAGAGGCGTCTCATTTTGTCTGTTTCCCATCCTTTGGCATCGATCATATCTTTGACAATATTCTTGTGCATCTTTATATAGGCTCGGCCAGTATAATCCTGATTGCAGTACCTTGGCTACCGTTCTGTTGCCGTTGAAATGTCCACCATAGGGAGATGCATGGCATTTTGCTAGCACACTTTCTTGTTCTTCTTCCAGAATACACCGCCTTATTATTTGATATGCACATTGTTTAAATAGGAGGGGGGTCGTCCCAAAGGTAATGTCTTGCATCATATTTGAACCTTTTCTTTCATTGATGGTTAAGGTGGTGAGGAAGAATGTCACTAGTGATATAATTAACAATATCAGCATATCAGGGTGTTACAGTTGCGGCCAAGGCAGAGTGGTGGATATACTCAGATATTATGTTCGCAATCTTGTTTATCGTGAGTTCAGGATCTTCTGCTGATACTTTCCACATAACCGCCGTGGCAGCCAGTATTTGTTCGTCAGGGAAAGTATCTTTGATTTCTTGTTCTGATTTTATTGCCTTGTCTCCTTCTAGGCGTGATAGATGATCTGCCATTGGGTTCTCCATTCCCTTTCTATCCTTTATTTCGACTTCAAATTCTTGTAGTAGTAGTAGTAGTATCCATCGTATTAAACGAGGCTTTGTATCTTTTTTGGACAACAAATATTTTATAACAGAGTGATTTGTATGTACAATTACATTGCTGTCGATGAGATATGATCGAAACTTATCAAATACAAAAATCACTGCTAAACGTTCCTTCTCTGTTGTGGTGTAATTGACTTGGGCGTCATTCAGGGTTTTGCTTGAAAAATGTATTACATGGAAGATCTTGTTCTTTCATTGCCCGAGTACTGCCCCGACAGCATAATCGCTTGCATCGTACATCAGTTTGAATGGTTCATTCTAGTCAGGTGGAACCACTACAGGTGCTGATATGAGTTTCAGTTTCAATGTTTTGGAGGCTTTTACACAGGTTTCGTCAAAAACAAATGGTTTATTTTGTTCCAGCATTGAGGATAGCGGTTTGGTTATTTTAGAAAAATCCTCAATAAATCGTCGGCAGAAACCAACATGTCCAAGGAAACTGCGTATGTCCTTGGTCGATGTTGTTGGCGGCAATTTTTCTATCACTTCTATTTTGGCCTTTTCGAATTTGATGCCGCGGCAGGATATCTTGTGGTCGAGCACTATTCCTGAATCAACCATAAAATGACATTTTCCCAATTTAAAATTAGGTTCGTGTCTTCACATCTTTGTAGTACTTTTTCCAGGTTGTTAAGACAGTTGTCAAAATCATCTCCAAACACAGAGAAATCATCCATAAAGATTTCAAGGTGTTCTTCAATCATGTCGGAGAAAATTGCCATCGTGCACCGTTGAAAAGTGGCGGGTGCGTTACATAGTCCAAACGACATCCTTCTAAATGCATATGTTCCGTATGGGCATGTGAAGGTTGTTTCGATTTGGTCTTTGGGTGCTATGGCAATCTGATTGTATCCTGAATATCTATCTAAGAAACAATAGTATGGTTTACCGGCTAACCTATCAAGCATTTGGTCAATGAATGGTAAAGGCAAGTGATCCTTTCTTGTTGCTTGATTGAGTTTTCGATAATCCATACATACTCTCCACCCGGTTACCGTTCTTGTTGGAATTAATTCATTATTCTCGTTTGAGATTACTGTCATTCCACCCTTTTTTGGAACACATTGTACTGGACTTACCCATGTGCTGTCGGATATGGGGTAGATAATTCCTACGTTGAGCCATTTTATAATTTCTTTTCTTACCACTTCCTTCATTGTATGATTTAATCTTCTCTGCGCAACAATGGTGGGTTTATTATCATCTTCCAATAATATTTTATGCATGCACACTGATGAACTGATTTCCTTCAGATCTGCAATTGTCCATCCAATTGCCTTTGTATGCCACCGTAGCATGTCAGTAAGCCGCTTTTCCTGTTCAGGCTGCAGCTTAGAAGAAATAATTACTGGAAGAGTATCATTTGATCCCAAAAAACATATTTTAATTGCTCAGTTAGTGGTTTTAATTCCAACTCTAGAGGTTGTTCTATAGATGATTTATGTTTCTTGCTTCCACTTAAGGTATAATCGAGCGATTCAAAATACTTACATGGATGTGTGTGCACCCAATTACCTTCTTCTATTAACTTTTCTTGTATCTTTTTATTCTGATTGTCTATGAATGTTTTTCCATAAAAACAGCGGTCGCGACATGCAATATCATTGTCTGGGCGGGCTTCTTCAAAAGAGTCTGTTTCAACATCAAGGTCATGTTCTTCTAGTTCGTCTGGACGCTTCAAAGCTTTGAACACATTGATCTTCACTTGTTGATCATTGACTCTTATGACCAATTCACCTTTCTCACAATCGATCAATGTTCTCCCCGTGGCTAGGAACGACCTTCACAATATGATCGGAGCATTTTCATCTGCTTCACAATCAAGAATTAAGAAGTAAGCATGAAATATCTTCAATTTTTCCTTCCGGTTGCACATAAGAGCGGTCTGCCAGTTGCAGCATCATTGTTGTTGGTTTTGCCTGCCTGATGCCTAGCTTTTGGAATACTGGCTTAGGCATGAGATTTATGTTAGCGCCTAAGTCACATAATGCCTTACCCACATATTGATCACCGATAGAGCATGGTATGGTGAAGCTACCATGATCTTTTCGTTTTGTCGTGGCCTTGTTGTGTAGCATTACCACACACCCTTCTGTCGCGGCAACCGTTTAAAATTCCCCTATTTTTGTTCTCTTTGATATAATATCCTTAAGGAACTTGGCATAGTTGGGCATTTGTTTAATTGCCTCCACTAAAGGTATATTTATGTGTACCTGTTTAAGAATGTCCAAAAACTTCTTAAACTGATATTCTTGCTTTTGTTGTTTCAACCTTTGTGGGAAAGGTGGTGGTAGCCGCAAATCTTCAATTATTTCATTGCATTGAAATCTTATTTGTGGTGCGACAGTGGTATCATCTGCTGTGGCAGCAATGTCGATAGTGTCTGCTGGTTCCTTGGCCTTAGGTATTTCATCAGTAGCTTCTTGAAATGCTATTGTCTCAGTATTCTTACCTACTATCTAAGCAGGTATTTCAGGGTCCTTTAGTTTTAGTCCACTCCTAGTGGATATCGCTTTGCATTGTTCATGAGGACCAGTTCTAGCGACTTCAGTATCGCTAAGGAGACTTCCTATGTGTCGGTTTTTCATCTGTTGTGCCATCTTTCCTACTGCAGTTTCCAGTGTCTTGAGAGCAGCTTCATTGTTTTGCATTCTCATCTCTGTCCTATCCATGAAAGTATCGGCTCTCTAAATGAACTTATTGGTGTTTGCAATGTAAGCGATAGTTTGAGCCATGAATGTTTGCAGTGTGTTTTCCAGGGTTTGGACATCTGTTGTTTGTAGTGGCGGCAGCAATGCCTACTACGGCATCTGCTACTGAGCAAATTTGTTTTGCTGGAATCCAATAGATTGCACTGACTGATGTTGCGAGTTAAGTGTAGTGTTAGGATTACTCCATGAGAAGTTTGGATGTTTCCTCCATGTTGGGTTATAATTATTGGACATATTATTTCTATTGAAATTTCCAACATAAAAAGAAGATTCTGGATCTTGCGGGCATGTGCTTGTATCATGTTTATCTCTACATGTTTCACAAAGAACAGTGACTGCCTTAACTTCTCGAACGTGACTCGGCTTTTGCAGATCCTTAACCATGTTTGCCAAGGCTGACAGTTGAGCTAGGATAAAATCTGAAGAGTTAGAGCTTGTCATACCTCGCCTAGTTATTCCTCTTCTGGTGGTTGGGTGTTGATAGTCATTCTTTGCTAACCTATACAGAATTTCTAAGCTCTCATGGGGTGAGCGGTCTAAGAGGGTACCGTTTGCAGAGGCATCAAGCATCATCCTCGTAGTGGTGTTTATAGCATTGTAGAAGATTGATACTTGAGTCCACTCGGGTAAACCATGCATGGGGAATTTTCTATATAACTCTATGTATCTTTACCAAGCCTCATACATTGATTCTTCTTCATCATGCCTGAAAGATGTGATATCGTTTCTCAGCTTATCAGTCATATTAGTATAACTGAATCGGGCAAGGAAACTTCGGCAAAGTTCAGTCCATGAGTTCAACGATCCAGGTTGGAGGTTGTTTAACCAAGATTTTGCCCTATCCCTCAGTGAATAGGGGAACAGTTTTAACTTTAATATATCGGCAGAAACCCCCGGTAGCTTAAACAAATTATAGATTTTCAAAAACGACTTAAGATGCTGCCGAGCTTCTTCGTTGGCCGATCCTCCAAATTGGCCTAGAGTGTTGATCATGTTGAACATGACCGGCTTTAATTCAAAATGTTCTGCCTCTATATTAGGCATCAAAACGACAAGAGTTAATCCATCCAAATCTTCCTCTAAATAATCATGAACTTTTGTACACGCTCCTGTTGAGGTGGATTGGCAGGATCAACAACTACGAATGCGCCTTGGTTGTCTGCCCCGGCGGCATTCATGCCAGCACTGTTCTGCTGGCCAGGTGCTATGTTCATCTTTTCACGAATCCCTTTTCGTAAATGCCTTGCGGTCTTTTCGATTTCAGGATCGTACGGATATTGTTCTATCGATGGATTAAACTTTTTCATACACAGAACAACCCTAGTTAATTAAAAGTAAAATTTAAAAAGAAAAAGAAAAGGTGCAGAAATAATTGGTAGTACAATTGAGTGCCAGTCTCCGGAACCGACGCCAAATCTGATGGAGGCTCAGAAGTCCTTTGTTTTTCCACCTTTGTCAGATTGTAATACTTTAGGTTGTCGAACCCACAGTGTAACCCCCTTAGCCTGGACTGGACGGAACCGACACTAACAGGTCACACGGGTAATATCGAACTAAACCCGTTAAGGTCCAATTCGATAAACAACCCTGAAAACCGATTTTTTTTCTTATCTAGATGCATAATTAATTATGTTCCTAAAAGTCTTAATCTCATACAAAGCATTAACGAAAACAATCCGATCACATACAAGCATTCGATTAAACACTTAAGTAAATTAAGGACTAAAGCGTAAAACTTTTACGTACTAGTGACAAATTAAAAATTCTTTCCATCAAAGTGTAATTAAGCATACAAGTATCCCTTACGGTAAAGCTCAAGTCAAACGGAGTATTCTAACATCATCAATTGTAAGTTTCATTAATCTAGGGACCAAAATGTAAATCTTACAAATTATAAGGACTTCGTCAAAATTAAGTTATCCATCTTGAAATTTAATCAACTTTATGCATCCATGTGAAATTTTAGCTCAAAATAACATCTATAGATACCCTAATTGAACAAAGAAGGATATTCGGGACTAAAATGCAATTTTCAGCAACTTCCATTTCCTAGCAGCCAAAGGTTTCGAAACCTTCCTCAGAGGTTTCGAAACTTTATGTAAAAGGTTTCGAAACTTCCCCAAAGGTTTCGAAACTTTTCGCGTCCATTAAGGGTCCAGAATCAAAATTGCCCGCAAGTTTTTGAAACCTTCCTGAAGGTTTCGAAACTATTTGACAAAGGTTTCGAAACCTTCCCTAAGGTTTCGAAACTTTGTGCCTGGAACCTAAAAATTCCGTCACACCAAGTGAATTCAACCGACTCAAGACACAGCCATTAATCACCATCAACTATGTGCATAATTCCTAAACATAAAGAACAATTTAAAGCACACAATTATCAGCATCAAAACTCCATACAAACTATAGGCATGCTTACTAAAATATGATTAAAATCAAAGACATTCATGCATGTACATGCTTCAACAATCCAAACAACACCATAGTCCATCAATTAATAATCCAAAACATTATAGGTCTTATTACAACATTAACCAAAGCAAAAATCACACACTTCACATGGGTTTGATTTACACATTGCCAAGCCCAAATTATTTGCCAAAACATACCAAAAATTAAGACAACTCTTCCCCTTGGTTCCCTTGCTCCGAACGTAGCCTCGAATATCACTATTTCTCTGCAAGTATGAAAAGAGAGAGCTTAAGCACAACATGCTTAGTAAGGAAGCTCTAACAACTTTAAAATCATTTATAAAGTCATACTTGCATTCTTCAAGCTTATTTGAAATATTTAAAACCAAATCATGCTTTTCAATAATGTCAAATCATTTCATGTATCATGCACAAATATATCATTCCATTTCATATATGCATATTGGCTTTCTAGTGATCACTTCGTGTGAACTTTTAGTTCACCAAATACACGGATTCCTTTTTCCATAATTGGAGACACTTGGTCTCAACATGCATCGGTCGGACACATAGTCACCCTTGTATACATGTTACCCCCACTACGCACGGTCGGACACAAAGTCACCCTTGTTTACGCATGGGTCAACTATATGCACGGTCGGACACAAAGTCACCCTTGTTTACATATAGGCAAGCTCTACACGCACGGTCGGACTCCCTTGTTTACGTGTAGGCAAACTCTACACGCACAGTCGGACACAAAGTCACCCTTGTTTACGTGTAGGCATCATCATTGTTCTCATTATTTTTATAGTGCACTCAATCCTAATGACATGTCATTTGTATTCGAATCTAAAGTTAGTGTCACTAAGCCAATATCAATTCCAACCATGCATGTTAACTTGCTGCTCATAATACACTTATTACATGTTCATCATGTGAACTAAAATCATGCTCAACGGCTTTATCAACATAGGGCAAATAACCTCATCATAATCCAAATTCTTTTTCATGCTTACATAAACCATGAATGCCTTAATAAACCATGCATTTTCAGCAACTAACACATGCATGCATCATTTCAAAATCAAATATATGAAATTCCAAAATCATATTGAATCATTGTTCACATATATGCCATTACCGAAAAAAGTCGAAACTTGATATAATGCATCAACATCATTTAAAACACTTACTCTTGAACTATGGAAAGTTTTCACACTATTCCATATCCCCCAAAACAGAACCGAACCAATGTGATTCACTTTAAATCCAAAACCACTCACTGACAAGCGAAACGAGCCCTCGCCGATGCTCTGAGGGCAACGCCAACGCACCAGCCACTTATGCACCTTCTTTAACTACCTCTACAACATTAAAAGCAGAGCAAATTCACATCACAACATGCTCAAAACAGCAACCACATTTAACCCTCACAAAACTATCGAAAACCTTGCCGAAAAGACCGAAAACTAAGCCGAAACGCATCCGAAACATCATCAGCCCAAAACCTAATGAATCTAACATCTAATCCACTTCAATTATGAACCAAAAACACTTCTAAACCATCCTTATACCTCCAGCAACATTAGAACACCTAAAACAGCCCCTAAAACAACCGAAAACCACCTTAAAACACTGCCGATTACATTATTCCGGGATTAGATTAATATGCCATCAATTCAACACTTAATTAATCATTTAATTGACATAATATCATAATTAAATCAAACTAATTACAGCATTAATTGAGATCTAAAAAGATTTCACAAAAACCTCCATAAAATCCATAGATCTAGAATTAAAAACACAAAATTAAGTTTCCATTGTTGATTAGCAAGCCCTTGGGAATTTCAATAAAGAACCTTAGAAAAAGATTAGAAATCAGAAAAGTTACCTTAAAGATTTGCTCCACCAAAAAGATGAGAAATCCTCCCTTGATTTCTTGAAAATGGATGTTGATTTTGCAAAACTGATGAGTAGGTTTTGTAGAGAATGAAAGGATGAATAAAATGAAGTAAATCTTGTTGAAAAATGATGAAGAAATCAGCAAGAAATTGAAGAAATTTGGAGAAGAAGATGGAGAGAAAATGAGAGAAAATCTTGAGAGAAAAGATGAGAAAATGGGAAGTTACAAAAGAAAATAGAATTATCATTTAAATAAAACAATTTAAAAACAATTTTGGTGGATAAATCATTAATTAAAAATAAATTGGGTTTATGACCCTCTAAGGATTCTAAGTATGGCTTACTTTCCAATTTAGTCACTAAAAATCCTTATTGCCGAAAATTACTAATTAAATCCCCAAAACTTTCCTGAAATTACAATTTAGTCACTAGCACAAAATTAAGCCCAATTAAAAATCAAATTAAAGTACAAATAATATTCCTTTAACTTTAAAACACCATTTTAATATTTTTAGAACCATTTCACAAAATTATTACTTATCCGATTAAAATACTATTATTTTAATTTTTCCCGGAATAACGAACCCTAGGAATCCGATTTGACCCGAATCGAATTTCCCCAACTAACACTCAAAATACTAACCCCAAAACCGGGATGTTACAACTCTCCCCCTCTTAAGAAAATTTCGTCCTCGAAATTCTTACCTGAAACAAACAAGTGAGGAAACTGCTCCTCCATACTTTTCCTTGTCTCCCAAGTTGCCACTTCAACACCTCGGTGTCTCCAAAGCACTTTAACCAAATCTATGGTCTTCCCTCGAAGAACCTTTGTATCCACATCTAAAATCTTCACCGGTTCTTCCTCATAACCCATATCCGCTCTTAACTCAATCTTCTCAACCGGAACAACATGAGAGGGATCTGATCTATACCTACGAAGCATCGATACATGAAAAACATCATGCATCCTACTCAACTCCTCCGGCAACCTCAACCGATAAGCAATAGGACCAACACGCTCCAACACCTCATACGGCCCAATGAAACGAGGACTCAACTTACCCTTACGTCCAAACCTCATCACTTTCTTCCACGGCGAAACTTTTAGAAACACTTTGTCCCCGACATCATACTCTATCTCTCTACGCTTCAAATCGGCATAAGACTTTTGTCTATCTGAAGCCTCCTTGAGCTTAGCACAAATAAGATTAACCTTCTCATCCGTATCTTTCAACACTTGTGGTAAAGAAACATACTTTTGTCCAACTTCCTTCCAACACAAAGGTGTACGACACCTACGCCCTTATAAAGCCTCAAACGGTGCCATCTGTATACTTGCTTGATAACTATTATTGTAAGCAAACTCCACCAAAGGCAACTGCTTCTACCAAGAACCTTGAAACTCAATGATGCAACATCTCAACATAACCTCCAAAGCTGTGCTAAAGCTAAGCCTCGTACCCAAAGCAACTTGCAAACCTCTCCAAAACATAGAAGTAAAACGCGGATCTCTATCCGATATGATCGACTTAGGCACACCATGCAACTTCACTGTAACCCCCTTAGCCCGGCCTGGAAGGAACCGGCACTAACGGGTCACACGGGGAATATCGAACTAAACCCGTTAAGGTCCAATTCGATAAACAACCCTGGAAACCGATATGTTTTTTTCTTAACTAGATGCATAATTTGGTTCTTATGTGTGTGTCGAGGTCATGCGCAACAAAAATGGAAACATTCGATTCACGGTTGATCTATTCAATTCGCATATCAGTACACAAGGAACAAAACGCAAATAATTCCTAATTCCAAAAGAATAAACCGATAATTCGATCCACCATAGTTCAATTATACATGCATAGCATACTCATAACAAAGTTCAGATCAAACGGACCATTATTGCATCGTCAATTTCATGTTTCATACAATAGGGACCTAATTGTAAAGCTCACAATATTATAGGGACTAAAACTAACATTTATATACCAATACGAATTTAAATGAACATCAAAAGGATGTTACCACTCAAAATATTATTCATTGCATCTGTATTCGATCGTGGAAAGACATCCGACCCTAAACATGATTTTCCACACTTAAAATGTCATTTTGGGGTCTCGGTATCGATACCTAGGGTCTCGGTATCGGCACCCTATCGTGGAGCTAGCCTCCTTGCACTTCGAAGGCTATTGGTATCGATACCCCCATAGGTGGTATCGATACTCCAGCGTCCAGTGGAGTAATTGCATCGAACCATGGTTCGAACCACCCCAATTTAAGCCTTAGGGTATCGATATTGGTATCGATACCCCCTGTGCACTTTGACAAGTTTGAACATTCTAAGTTAATTCCACCCATTCAAACATAACTATTAATCACCCTTAACTATATGCATAATTTCCTAAGCATAAGGAATAATTTAAAGCATACATTTATCACATCAAAGACCTCAAACAATATATAGGCATGCTTCCTAAAATACGATTTAAAATCAACAATGTTCATTCATATACATGTCTCAATAATCCAAACAACACCATAGTCCATCAATCAACAATCCCAAAACATTATAGGTCGTATTACAACATTAACCAAAGCAAAAATCACACACTTCACATGGGTTTGATTTACACATTGTCAAGCCCAAATTATTTGCCAAAACATACCAAAAATTGAGACAACTCTTCCCCTTGGTTTCCTTGCTCCGAACGTAGCCTCGAATGTCACTATTTGTCTGCAAAGATGAGAGGAGAGCTTAAGCAAAACATGCTTAGTGAGGAAGCTCTAACATGATCATCAATGCATCAATTTAAAACCATATTTAAAACCATAACTTGTAATGCCTTTCTAAAACCAAACATGCTTAACAATCATGTTCATGTTCAATACTAAAAACCTTTCCTTGAGTATGCATGACATTATCAATACATTTCACAAATGATGCGCAATGTTCCAAAAATGTTAATGTTTGTATATTGGCTTCCTAGTGATCACTTAATGTGAACCTTTAGTTCACTGAATACGCGGATCCATTGATTAGAGACCTTTAGTCTCGTCATGACACAAAGTCACCATTGACATGACACGAAGTCACCATTGACATGACCCGAGGTCACCATTGACATGACACGAAGTCACCATTGACATGACACGAAGTCACCATTATCAAGCTCTACCATGCACGGTTGGACACATAGTCACCCTTGTTACGTGTAGGCGGCTCTACCACGCACGGTTGGACACAAAGTCACCCTTGTTACGTGTAGGCATTTTTCCTTTGTTTTCATAATATTTATAGTGCACTCAATCTTAATGACATGTCATTTGTATTCGAATCTAAAGTAGTGTCACTAAGCCAATATCAAGTCCAAGTATGCATGCTAATTTGCTGCTCATAGTGCATCCATAATGTGTTCAACAAATGAACCAATAGTCATGCCCAATGGCACCATCATATGTAAGGCAAATAACCATATCATATTCCACTTCATTTTTCATGTTTTCATAAACCATGGATGTCTTTATAAACCATGCATTTCCAGCAATTAACACATGCATGCATCATTTCAAAATCAAATATATGCAATTCCAAAATCATATTGAATCATTGTTCACATATATGTCATTACCGAAAATAACCGAAAATCGAGGTAATGCATCAACATCATTTAAAACACTTACTCTTGAACTATGGAAAGTTTTCACTCTATTCCATAGCCCCCAAAACAGAACCGAATCTTTGCGAAACACTTTAAAACCCGAAATCACTCACCGACAAGCGAAACGAGCCCTCGCCGATGCTCTGATGGCAACGCCAACGCACCAGCAACTTATGCACCTTCTTGCACTACCTCTACAACATTAAAAACAGAGCATATTCACATTACAACATGCTCAAAACAGCAGCCACATTTAACCCTCACAAAACTATCAAAAACCTTGCCGAAAAGACCGAAAACTAAGCCGAAACGCATCCGAAACACATCAGCCCAAAACCTAATGAATCTAACATCTAATCCACCTCAATTATGAACCAAAAACACTTCCAAACCATCCTTATACCTCCAGCAACATTAGAACACCTAAAACAGCCCCTAAAACAACCGAAAACCACTATAAAACACCACCGATTACATTATTCCGGGATTAAATCAATGTGTCATCAATTCAACACTTAATTAATCATTTAATTGACCTAATATCATAATTAAATCAACCAAATCACAGCATTAATTTATATCTCAAAATATTCCACAAAATCCATCACAAAAGTCATAAATCTTGAATTAAAAACACAAAATAAGATAGCAATAGTTGATGAGCAAGCCAATACTTGGGAATTTCAATAAAGAACCTTAGAAAAAGATTAAAAATCAGAATATTACCTTGAGATTAAATACACCAAAGAGATGAGAAAAGCTTCCTTGATTTCCTTGAAAAAGATGTTGATTTTTGCAAAATTGATGAGTAGGTTTTGTAGAGAATGAAAGGATGAATAAAATGAAGTAAATCTTGTAGAAAATGATGAAGAAATCAGCAAGTAATTGGAGAAATTTGGAGAAGAAGATGGAGAGAAAATGAGAGAAAATCTTGAGAGAAAAGATGGGAAAATGGGAAGTTACAAAAAAAATGGAATTATTAACTAAAATAAAACAATTTAAAAACCATTTTGGTGGATAAATCATTAATTAAAAATAAATTGGGCTTATGGACCTCTAAGGATTCTAAGTATGGATTGCTTTCCAATTTAGTCACTAAAAATACTTATTGTCGAAAATTACTAATTAAATCCCTGAAACTTTCCCAAAATTACAATTTAGTCACTAGTACAAAATTAAGCCCAATTAAAAATCAAATTAAAGTTCAAATAATATTCCTTTAACTTTAAAACACCTTTTTAATATTTTTAGAACCATTTCACAAAATTATTACTTATCCGATTAAAATATTATTATTTTAATTTTTCCCGGAATAACGAACCCTAGGAATCCGATTCGACCCGAATCGAATTTCCCCAACTAACACTCAACTACTAACCCCAAAACCGGGATGTTACATTCACCACCTCAGAAACATACAACCCCGCTAACTTATCCATAGAATACGTCGTATGCATGGCAAGAAAATGTGCACACTTCGTAAACTTATCAACAATCACCCATATAGAATCCTTTTTGGACGACGCTAATGGCAACCCTGTCACAAAACCATAGTCACTCTCTCCCACTTCCATTCTGGCACTTGAACCAGTTGCAACAACCATGTAGGAAACTGATGTTCAGCTTTCACCCGCTGACACACCATACACCATGACACAAACTCCGTCACATCCTTCTTCAAACTAACCCAAAAATATACACTTTTGAGATTCCTATATATCCTCACACTACCCAGATGCACAGCAAACGGACTAGTATGAGCTCCTACCAAGATAGCTTGTCTCAGCTCAACACCATCTGGCACCACAATCCGACCTTTAAAACACAAAACCTCATCATCATCAAAATGATATTCGGTCGGTCTACCTTCAACGACATCTTCCACAAAAGGTACCAAAGCCTCATCCTCCAACTGTTTCATCTTTATCATCTCTACGAAAACAGGCTTTACCTACGACTCCGTCACAAAACCATTTTCCTTTGAAAAATTCCACTTAGCAAACATAGCCCTCAACTCCACCGCTGTCTTACGGCTCAAAGCATCAGTTACCACATTAGCTTTTCCCGGATGATACTCACTAGACAATCAAACATTTACCCTCTTCGGACACAACAAATTCGTCCCTCATACTGAAGCAACAACACACAAACCACCACACTACTTCAGCTTTCACAGAAAACATAACTCAAAAGAGAACTCTCTTTCTTTTTTTTTCTTTTTTTTTTCTTTTTTGATCGATAATCAACTCTTAGCAACCACAACAGTTTCCATACCACCACCGTCGAACTAACCCTCTTTTCAACATCCTCAAACATACAAGGTAACCATATAACCTTCCATCAACCTACGGTCCACACAACGATGCTCAACCAACAAGCCTCATACCGGCTTAACATAAAACCGTTAAACATGATCTTAAACAAACTCCATCGATGGCAACACCTTCATTAAGAGATATAGTCCCAGTATACCATCCTTCCACCTATGGATTACAAAACCCAATACTCAAACGGAAACCAATGTTGTTCCCAAAACCTCGAATCTAAACATGCTAGGACATACCACATATCCAAATCAACCAATGGAACTTAGGACTCCAAAAGAACCGTACTCAAATAAACGATCATTCCAGCCACACACCTATAAAACTTCATCTCACCCTCAAAATTTTACTACCAAACTCATGATGATTCTTCCCAACTTACCAGTAGGATAAACAACCACCCATAAATCAACCATATCCAAAACAAGTCCACTCAAAAACACCTGCACCTAAATTCTATTACAACATCGTACCACCAAACGCATAGAAAAGATTACCACATGTCCTTATCAAGACACCACTCCAACTCAGCAACCTTTGAAACAACCATGTGGCTCAAATAACCTAAAAGGTTCTTGACACAAAAACTTAACCTTTCCAAACACATCCTCAACTATACCCTTACCAAACATCTGATCACGTCTTACCTCCGATCAACTTAACTAAGTCAGAGCCCCACTCACAGCTCCACTATTTACCAGGACTCCCACATGGATTTAACCCAAACAACTTTTCTCGTAACTCCATAACAATATTGGTCCATCCCACAAAACAAACACCCTTCACAGACATCCCTACACAAGCCAAGCCATCCACGATAGCTAACATTGAACAAACATGCAACACCAGGAACCTACCACCCTTTGTGTCGACACCCAACATCGTACTCATCTCAAAGTTAGTACCTCCGATTCAAGTTTAAGCCACCACAACACACAAAACAACACAACTCAAACTTCTAGGTCCACGTGTCGCTAACTACCTCGACACCCAACACAAAACTCTTTCCCAACCTGAACTCACTGATAAAATCAACTCTTACCCCACCTATACCATAACAAAATCCAAACTTGTCGAACTCTTCCTTCCACTCACCCCAACACCTCTTATTTTATAACCTTACCAAGGTTGTAACCACACTGTTGAATCATCCATTAACATGAACCCACTGGACATAACTCTCACTACACTTTCAATAAAAGCAAGCCCAAAAGACCAAGTAACGGATATAGGTTATAAATTGTCCAGCGGTCCTCGTCACACAACTCAAACACCATTACAATCTAACTTTAGCCGAGGTAAACCCAACTTAACTCCTTATACACACAATATGTGCACTTTCCACCTTTATGTCACAACTAAAACCTCGCAAGGTCACACCAAAACTATGATTCAAACCCATGATACCACAACTCCCATACTAATATGTATGTTATTGTATTATTTCATCAAGACTTGACCCAATACTCCTCAAGGCAAAACACCCGATCGGTCACAACCCTTAACGTAACCACACGTTAGACCATACAACAGAGGACTCCATGTAGTTTTTTTTTCCACTAACCATGACGATAAACATATCCCTTTTCTTTTAAAACAAATCTACACTCTTTAAGAAAACAAAACACCAAACCGTCTTACATCACACAACATGCCACAACCTTCTCACAACCCTCAAACTCTAACTGGAGAGAATTTGCAAAACTCAGCCTTCCATTTCTTAATGACCAACTCAAAACTAACCATAACTCAGGGTATCCCCCTCGGTTTCAAATATTCACAACTCTGATCCCAAAAGACCCATTCCTCATCCAAGACTATTCCCTATCCAAAAGGGTAACTTGCCCACAACACAACAAGCTCAAGACCAAAAGGAAGCCTTTTCAACAACTTTTTTTTAACAAACCTACACCTAAAAAGAACCAACCCATCACCACTTCCATCTTCAAAGGAGATACTCGCAAGTGTGAACAAATGTATGTATGATTCCCTATATGCCCTCATCAATGCATGTGCAAGTGCATGTAAATGCAATTTCTAATGTCATGCTCGAGAATGCATGCATGCCCTACAATATCTATAGATATTTACATATATGTGCTCTTACACTATGCATGATTATTTGTTCACACTCACAAATAACATCCTTGATTCCAACAATTTCAACTACTAACTTGCTAACTATTTCCAAGTCAGGTTAGCAGTAGCCACTCCTCTTCAGCAGACTGAAATACACCTGTCAAAGCCTGAACGCACAGTGCAAACTCAATTTCTAAACTGACCTCTCCGTATAACTGGACACAGCAACTACGAGTGAAGGGGAAGGGAAATCGCTCTTCCCTAGTAGTCGTTTCACCCTCAAACTGACCATCAGTGATTATACTAACACTAACTCAAGTCTCACATCTCAGAGGCATATTCCAAAACTTTAAACACAAATTTAAACGTATAATCAAAACATAATATCAAAACATATTAGACTTACATTCGGGCAAGATCCAAGGGAAACTTGAAGCATTTGAAAATGTATTGGCATTGGCAATGTGTAACCGTTTTCCCTTTTTAACCATCATCATTCAAAGTACAACCATAATGCATAGATGTTCAACACATCAACAACATATCACATTCAGTCATACACTTAGTAAACCTCTACACACTTTAGCAAACCTAACCACATAATTTAGCAAACCTGGCTCTGATACCACCAAATATAACCCCCTTAGCCCGGCCTGGACGGAACCGACACTAACGGGTCACACGGGGAATATCGAACTAAACCCGTTAAGGTCCAATTCGATAAACAACCCTGAAAACCGATTTTTTTCTTATCTAGATGCATAATTAATTATGTTCCTAAAAGTCTTAATCTCATACAAAGCATTAACGAAAACAATCCGATCACATACAAGCATTCGATTAAACACTTAAGTAAATTAAGGACTAAAACGTAAAACTTTTACGTACTAGTGAAAAATTAAAAATTCTTTCCATCAAAGTGTAATTAAGCATACAAGTATCCCTTACGGTAAATCTCAAGTCAAACGGAGTATTCTAACATCATCAATTGTAAGTTTCATTAATCTAGGGACCAAAATGTAAATCTTACAAATTATAAGGACTTCGTCAAAATTAAGTTATCCATCTTGAAATTTAATCAACCTTATGCATCCATGTGAAATTTCAGCTCAAAATAACATCTGTAGATACCCTAATTGAACAAAGAAGGATATTCGGGACTAAAATGCATTTTCCAGCAACTTCCATTTCCTGGCAGCCAAAAGTTTCGAAACCTCCTCAGAGGTTTCGAAACTTTATGTAAAAGGTTTCGAAACTTCCCCGAAGGTTTTGAAACTTTTCGCGTCCAATAAGGGTCCAGAATCAAAATTGCCCGCAAGGTTTCGAAACCTTCCTGAAGGTTTCGAAACTATTTGACAAAGGTTTCGAAACCTTCCCTAAGGTTTCGAAACTTTGTGCCTGGAACCTAAAAATTCCGTCACACCAAGTGAATTCAACCGACTCAAGAAACAGCCATTAATCACCATCAACTATATGCATAATTCCTAAACATAAAGAACAATTTAAAGCACACAATTATCAGCATCAAAACTCCATACAAACTATAGGCATGCTTCCTAAAATATGATTAAAATCAAAGACATTCATGCATGCACATGCTTCAACAATCCAAACAACACCATAGTCCATCAATTAATAATCCAAAACATTATAGGTCTTATTACAACATTAACCAAAGCAAAAATCACACACTTCACATGGGTTTGATTTACACATTGCTAAGCCCAAATTATTTACCAAAACATACCAAAAATTAAGACAACTCTTCCCCTTGGTTCCCTTGCTCCGAACGTAGCCTCGAATATCACTATTTCTCTGCAAGTATGAAAAGAGAGAGCTTAAGCACAACATGCTTAGTAAGGAAGCTCTAACAACTTTAAAATCATTTATAAAGTCATACTTGCATTCTTCAAGCTTATTTGAAATATTTAAAACCAAATCATGCTTTTCAATAATGTCAAATCATTTCATGTATCATGCACAAATATATCATTCCATTTCATATATGCATATTGGCTATCTAGTGATCACTTCGTGTGAACTTTTAGTTCACCGAATACACGGATTCCTTTTTCCATAATTGGAGACACTTGGTCTCAACATGCATCGGTTGGACACATAGTCACCCTTGTATACATGTTACCCCCACTACGCACGGTCGGACACAAAGTCACCCTTATTTACGCATAGGTCAACTATATGCACGGTCGGACACAAAGTCACCCTTGTTTACATATAGGCAAGCTCTACACGCACGGTCGGACATAAAGTCTCTCTTGTTTACGTGTAGACAAACTCTACACGCACGGTCGAACACAAAGTCACCCTTGTTTACGTGTAGGCATCATCATTGTTCTCATTATTTTTATAGTGCACTCAATCCTAATGACATTTCATTTGTATTTGAATCTAAAGTTAGTGTCACTAAGCCAATATCAATTCCAATCATGCATGTTAACTTGCTGCTCATAATGCACTCATTACATGTTCATCATGTGAATTAAAATCATGCTCAACGACTTTATCAACATAGGGCAAATAACCTCATCATAATCCAAATTCTTTTTCATGCTTACATAAACCATGAATGCCTTAATAAACCATGCATTTTCAGCAATTAACACATGCATGCATCATTTCAAAATCAAATATATGCAATTCCAAAATCATATTGAATCATTGTTCACATATATGCCGTTACCGAAAATAGCCGAAACTTGATATAATGCATCAACATCATTTGAAACACTTACTCTTGAACTATGGAAAGTTTTCACACTATTCCATAGCCCCCAAAACAGAACCGAACCAATGCGATTCACTTTAAATCCAAAACCACTCACCGACAAGCGAAACGAGCCCTCGTCGATGCTCCGATGGCAACGCCAACGCACCAGCCACTTATGCACCTTCTTGCACTACCTCTACAACATTAAAAGTAGAGCAAATTCACATCACAACATGATCAAAACAGCAGCCACATTTAAACCTCACAAAACTATCGAAAACCTTGCCGAAAAGACCGAAAACTAAGCCGAAACGCATCCGAAACATCATCAGCCCAAAACCTAATGAATCTAACATCTAATCCACTTCAATTATGAACCAAAAACACTTCCAAACCATCCTTATACCTCCAGCAACATTAGAACACCTAAAACAGCCCCTAAAACAACCGAAAACCATCTTAAAACACTACCAATTACATTATTCCGGGATTAAATTAATGTGCCATAATTCAAAACTTAATTAATCATTTAATTGACATAATATCATAATTAAATCAACCTAATTATAACATTAATTGAGATATAAAAAGATTTCACAAAAACCTCCATAAAATCCATAGATCTAGAATTAAAAACACAAAATTAAGTTTCCATTGTTGATTAGCAAGCCAATACTTGGGAATTTCAATAAAGAACCGTAGAAAAGGATTAGAAATCAACAAAGTTACCTTAAAGATTTGCTCTACCAAAAAGATGAGAAATCCTTCCTTGATTTCTTGAAAATGAATGTTAATTTTGCAAAATTGATGAGTAGGTTTTGTAGAGAATGAAAGGATGAATAAAATGAAGTAAATCTTGTTGAAAAATGATGAAGAAATCAGCAAGAAATTGAAGAAATTTGGAGAAGAAGATGGAGAGAAAATGAGAGAAAATCTTGAGAGAAAAGATGAGAAAATGGGAAGTTACAAAAGAAAATAGAATTATCATTTAAATAAAACAATTTAAAAACAATTTTGGTGGATAAATCATTAATTAAAAATAAATTGGGTTTATGACCCTCTAAGGATTCTAAGTATGGCTTACTTTCCAATTTAGTCACTAAAAATCCTTATTGCCGAAAATTACTAATTAAATCCCAAAACTTTCCCAAAATTACAATTTAGTCACTAGCACAAAATTAAGCCCAATTAAAAATCAAATTAAAGTTCAAATAATATTCCTTTAACTTTAAAACACCATTTTAATATTTTTAGAACCATTTCACAATATTATTACTTATCTGATTAAAATACTATTATTTTAATTTTTCCCGGAATAACGAACCCTAGGAATCCGATTCGACCCGGATCGAATTTTCCCAACTAACACTCAAAATACTAACCCCAAAACCGGGATGTTACACACAGGGACTGTGTCGACTTTACTACCTTTTATGGTTGCACTATAGAAAGTAAAAAACACAAGTGATTGTTGAGTTGAGATTACTAAATTAACTACTAAAACTAAACTAAATATTAAGGAAATAAAGATAATGAAGTGAGGCTAAGTAGAGTGCTTCGCGGAGGAGAATCAAGTTGTATTAATTATCCACTTATTAATGCAATGGGTTGAACTTCCACCTCGACGGGTCGCACAAAGGGTCGCCGCAGCTGCCTAGGCGTGGTTATGCCTTGTCGACAATTCAACATTCCATAGTTCAACAGAGCATCCTTGTATGTATTCTTTCTTATCCCTAAGCGAAGAGAACTGTTGAAACCCACGTCTCGATGATACCTCCCGGCGTGAATCAAGGGCGGACAACAACCAAACACATGCGTCTTGTTAGTCGTTGAAATCCTAGGCGGTTAATCTCTTAACCGAATTAGTCAATGCCCATGAGCAAAGACCGTATTCTCTCGTTTCATAAGCCTAACTCTCCCGATATTAGACAAATGGATTTTTCTTCACATACTATCATCTCGAGCTCATATGCAAAGAAGAGTAAATGCCAAGCGAGAACAAACTATGAAATAAGTTTTGCATTAATAAATATCTAACATAACACAACCATCTTCTCCAACTACTCCACAAACAACCTAAACCTCTGAAGAAGTTTAGAACATGATGTAGTCGGCGGCTAAAAGTATTTTCTAGGTTAAAGCTTTCGATGCAAGGAAAGAGTTCTAAAGAGGAGAGAAGTATAATTCCTAATTAAACTATAATAATTAATTCTTATTTACTAAAATATCTTTTCTTTCCCGCACGTGACTTTGACCAAGGCTTGACTCCGTAATTTGGCTTTGTCTTTCTTTCGCTCTTTGTTCGTTAAGATCAGCATCGTTTTCTCTTTTTGTCGAGCACTGGTTGTCATCTTCACTCGGCTGCTGCGGCCTCAAAAGTGCTGCCGTGGCGGGTGCTTCATCTACACTCCAGCATCTATCTTCTCAATGGGCTATCTTTATAAGTAGTTTCCTGTCTAAGAAAGAAAACTATCAAATGCATTTGTTTTATGCCAATTATTAGATGAATTCGTGAATTGTATGTTTGGATGCTGAAGTATGGAAAATATACAGAAATATCCATTAATGTCCTTAATCTTGTCCTTTATTAGTAAATATCGAGTGGGAAAATGGTATTAAAAATAGGACTTTTATGCACTCGTCACCCATCGTCCCACCCAAGAAGCGGCCAAGGTGGGTGGCCGCCCAAAAGCAATTGACAACGGGTTTGCTGCTAAAGAACTCCATCTCCCCCGTTTTGCTTCATATTTCTTCATTATTGTTTTTCATTGTATTTTTTTTTATTTTCTTCTCTTTCCACAAACTCCACAGAAGCTGATGACCCTCAAGATACAAAAAAGTCCAACACGACATATAAATGTAACTTTCTCATCTCTTGGTTTCAACGTTTATCTTGTCCATTATTATTGCCTTGTGTTCATATTAATGCATTGAGGACAATGCATCCCTTGAGTTTAAGTGAGCACTATCGCTATTTTTATAGTCAAATATGCCAAGTCCCAAGTGCCATTTAATTGGTTTATTTATGCAAAAGAATTTAAGTTTAAGATTTTTATGAAGTATGTTGCCTCGACAGTAATATGCCAACCTAGCTGCAGTAGCAGAGTGCACCCTTCACCAAGCTTAGAATCAGAAGGTTTCCAAGGAATAGTACTTAGGATTAGACTATGAGCCTGAAAAATATAAACGCTGCTTAACTTAGTTGATTTTAGAAGTTTTTTTCTTTAAAAAAGCAATAGAGACTTAGACTTTAGATTATAACTAGAGGTGCATATCACTGGATCTAGTGTAGTCTTTAGAGGTACCCATCACAGGCTCTAAGACTTAATAGTTTTTCCCACTTACTAGATGTGCCCGAAATTGGCTTTAGTAGCAATAGTTCAAGTTTGGGGGTATTTGATAAGTGCATAAAAGTCATTTTATAGGCCCGCTTTACTATAACTATTGTTAGTTTTCGAGTCAATTGAGTGGGATTATGAGTCATTTCTGCATATTCTCTACAATTCAGCATTAATGCACTTAAATATGTAATTTATGCAATATTTGGAAGAAAAAGATATTGTTGTTGTTTTTATGCCCTAACAGGTAAAATGCATCAGTAGAAGGTTGCCACGACGGAAGCTTGCCTCAGCGGAAGGTTTCCTCGGCGGCAAATTGCCACAGCGAAAGGTTACTTCGGCAGCATAATGTCATGGAGGAAGGTTGTCTCGGCGGCAAATTGCCAAGGCGGCAAGATGACAACTACAGTCAATATTTGTTACTAGACATTACAAAGACATTCTAAGATGAGGAATGAGCAGATCGAATCAAGCCAAGAGAACTTTAATGAAGCAGTTCCTTGTCAAGAAAAATTTCAACAACTATCATGACAACAACCCACCGCGACAATAGATGCCGAGGCAACACTTGGAAAATAAAGTCAATTTTAAAGCAAGGAAAGATTTAGAAGATTGAAGCAAAGATAAAAAGATTTGATAGTAATCAAGTGAGAAATAGAATTTTCTTTCATGATTATTTCCTATTCAAGCTTCACCTTATTACCTAAGTTGACTAAGCCAAGTCATTAAAAACAAGAGCTTGTCGTCTAGCTTGGGGATGAGACGAGATTGAGAGAGAGTGAAGCAAGGGTTATTGTCTTCTTTATTTTTCCTTATTTTTTGAGTGATGGGAGGATTATATTATTGGATATTTTCCAAGTCATGAACTAATTTAAATTGGCCTGGGATATTATGTTTTATGGTTTGATTTAACTTTGAATTCTATCTAAGTATTTTATGTGTTCTTAATAAAGGTTTTTTTATTCTTGGCATTTATTTGGTTTGCTAAAGAATTGGGAAAGGACCTAAATAAACAGTATATTCATCTAGATTCGGGAGAATTAGATTCACGAAACGAAATAGCATGGTTCGAACCAAGTGCGTGAGAACTAATTCGTCTTAGGGATAAGTGCAGGATTTCAACGGCTAACAGAAGCGCAAGATAGTTGTTGTACACCTTTGATTAACGAAGGGATGTATCATTAAAGATTGTACGATTAACAGAGTTTCGCATTAGGGATAACGAAGACAATTGAAAAACGATTTTTCGAACCTTAAGGATAGTCGCTTAAATTGTCTGAGCAATTCCCTTAGTTGCAATTGTCTGAGCAATTCCCTAAAATTATTTCTTTTATCTTCTCTAAATGCATTAATTATATCCTATATGTTCATACAAGGATTGAGTTCATTTTTAGCGGAAATTAATAAGAAACGAGTCCTACTTTAATTGAACAAGTTTTAGGGACCTAATTGTAATTTTTCAGATATTTGTGATCTAAAAGTGTAATAGATGCACTTAATAACCTAGAGGGCATAAATCACATAATTCAACAAGATATCTAGATGATTGGAATCCTAGTTCCATGCTCTCAATACAAATTGAAATCAATTTTCAACAAAGTCATAATTCAACATGTTTAGGCACAATCAATGTATTAATCAAATCCAAAGACTTTATTAACATAAAAGCAACATACCAATATGCAAAGTTCAATATTCAACTTCTATGTCATAAGGTTCCTCATCACCATTGCTCCCTAAACTACCTAAGGTTCAAAATATAAAAGAAACATACTTGAGCTAAAATATGAATTAAAAAGCATTAAGAGTTTTCCTTGCTTGCCTGGATGACTAACTCACTTCTTGTCTGCGTTACAAGAAAAAGATAGAGGTTAAGCTTACGCTTAGTGAGTGAATTATAAAACAATTTTAACTACTTGTAATGCAGCCCATATTATGCGCAAAAACAGTTTTAAAACAAGTCATGCTCAAGAAAAGCATTTGTGACTATTACATCACTAAGATATTCAAAAATCCGCAAGTGTTTATCACATGGCATATGCCACAAAACAAGTCTTACATGCTTAACAAGCAATGCTTCAAAACCCTTGAGCTCTTTTAGTAAAACACATGCAATTTATATATTGCTCAAAAATCAATAAAACGTTTACACTTGCGTTTTTCACATGTTGGTTAAGTGATACGAATGGAGTTTTCTCCAAACGTTGGGATAAACGGACAAAAATGCGAATGGCATCGTACACCAATTCACACAGATTGACTATCACAATCCAAAGATCCCACCTTAGCATCTAGGATAGTTCGTCATACCCGAATGTGATAAGGTAATAGTTATATCACACAGCACTAGGCTAACCTCTAATGCATCACTCAAGGAATTTATACATGTAGAAATTTTAATTTATAGTGCACTCACATCCTATTGATCGATCAAATTATCACAGGCTCATCACTTAATATCCAACACAAAACAAAACCAAATGCTAAAGTTTTACATTAAAAGTAGTAGAAAAATCACATGAATTCCTCTATTTCATGCACAATGTGCATAAACCGATAAAATACATCTTTTACTTATTTTGAAAACAAAACGAGGAATCATTAAAACCAATTTAAAAATAGTGACATGAGCATTTGTTCACATGCATAATACATATGTATAATTATTTAACGAGCATGACTAATACATAGAAAAATAGCATAATATGGGAAAAACGATTTACGAGAGCAAACGAAAAACTTACTCTGAAGTATAAGGAGGTTTCTCTCACCTTCCTTACACTCCCAGCACTTTTGAAAACAAGGTTAAAACACTGCCTAAGCAGCCCACTCTCAAATCCACTCACCGATTTACCGAAACTTGCTCGACAAGTTACTTGAAAATACGATTCGGCTTTCCGATCTCCCTCAAACTTGTTTCTATACCTCTTGACCTAAATCAAGAATCAAAACCAAAGGGTTTAGTGCATTATAACACACCCAAACATCCCTCAATTCGGACCAATACATGGCAGCCCCTAAAAACACTATAAAACCTAATTGAAACTCACCGAAAACCTCTCCAAACACCCCCTAAACCTTATATTCGGGATTAGATACTTAAAATTCATATTAATTACATTATTTAGGCATCAAAAACAACCATGGAAAACCTTTGAACTAAAATCAAGAAAACAATGGGATTTTTATCAAGAAAATCGACTTTATTGATTCAAGACTTTAAAGATTGTTTCGATCAGCCAAGAAATTAAGAATTTCATTAAATAACTTTAGTTTTCAGAGGTTTGAATGATTCTCACCTCGAAAATTGATCTCACCCCTTTAAAGGTTTAAAACTAGAAAACCCATAGAAAAACGAAGAGATTTTGATGAAGAAAAATATAGGAAAATAAACCTACAAAATTTTATTAAAAAGAATGGATATTTACCTTGAAAAAGATGATGAAGAAGCTGCCTTGGAGAAGAAGAAACCGAAATTTAAAGAAGGGATGTTTTCAAAAAATGAACTTTTTGGGTTTTGGATCAAAATAGAGAATTTTGATTACTTAGGTTAAAAAAGGATTAAAGGTTGTTTATATAAGCTCTTGGAAGGTTTAGATCAACTAGGATTAGGATTATATCAAGTTACCTTAAAGATCCAAAGATTTAGCTTAGTTTATAAAATTGTCCTCAAGTTTTCAATTTTTACAAAATAATCACTAATTTCAAAATCTTAGGGATTCAAGGGTAAATTTTCAAAATTGAGTTGAATAAATTCAAATATATATTTAATAAGGATTTTATTATATTTTTCCATGATTTATTTTGACCTAAATTTAATTTTTAAGAATTTAATCCCAAACTAGGCTTAATTGGTTAAATCTGCCCACTAACTTCTAGGCCCAATTTTGAGGCGTTGCATATTGATTACTCAAATTTACTTTAATTGTTTGTTCTATTATTTTATTTTATTTAAACATCAATCCTATAAAAAAAATGTGTCTTATTTTCAGTGCAAGATATTAAATTCAAGGAGCACAAATCCTTGTGGAGACGACAATTATCTATACTATAACTTAAAACGTGTACACTTAAACCTATTGAAGCAACTTTAAGCACGCAACATATTGCATAAAATCAATGATTAATTGCACAAAAGTTGAATTGTATAAATTATGTTGAAATATCCAATATTATCAGTCAATTATCTCAAATACAAGCAATAATTAAAGTAAATGAGACATAAAATATAGGACTATTGTGCACTTATCAATTTATTTTCTAAAATAATAAATATGTGGACACAAAACTCTTGGCTTAATAAAATAAAATTGATCTTCTAATGAGCGATATATCACGATAGTAAAATATTAACTTACCAAGTTTTAAACTTGGAATGTTTTATTAAGTTAATGTTGTTTAACGATTTTGACCCTTAATGATTTATATAAATACATGTGCCATGTATTATGAAATTATTTAATAATAATATTACGGAAAATTCTACAATGCGTGTCGAACACCGCTGAACACCGTTAATGATGAATATCGCTGAACACTATTAAACTGATTTATAAAGATTAAAATATTTAAGGACTTAAAATATAATTATAAATTATTTTTTATTAAATTACTTTCTATATATATTTTATTTTATTAATTAAATAAAAAATACTAAACCCTAAAATTAATTTAAAAAATAAAAAACCCTAAACTCTAAACCCTAAAATCAAAATCACTAAACATTAAATTACAAACCCTAAAATATAATCTTAAAACCCTATATCCAAAACCCTAAACCAAAAATCCTAAAAATACTAAACCATAAACACTAAATCCAAATCATAAAATCTTAAACCCTAAAATAACCAAAACCCCTAAACCTTAAACCAAAACCTAAACTTTAAACTAATTTTGGGTTTTAATTCTAGGGGTTATACTTTTAGAGTTTCATATTTTCTATTTTAGGGTTTATGGTTATATTTTTAGATTTTAGTGCGTAGGGTTTTATTGTTTTAGGTTTTAGAGTTTATGATTTATTGTTTTGGATTTTAGGGTTTAAGGTTTAATATTTTAGGCCTTTGACTTTAGGTTTTTAGGTTTTTGATTTAATATTTTTATTTTTTAAATTAAAAATAATTTAAATAAATTATTTTAAAAAATAAAATATAATATATATAATTTTTTAAAAAAATTATTTTAAATAATTTGAAATTATATGTTTAGTCCTTAAAATTTAAAATTTTTATTAATTAATTTAATAGTGTTCAACAGTGTTCATCATTAGTGGTGTTTAACAATGTTCGACGTACGTGATAGACTCATCCTAATATTACAATATTATTATAATATGTATCGTTAGGATAGAATTTTAATCATGATATTATTATGATATGTTTACCTTATAATGCTTTGACTTAAATATTGTAATATCTTACATGTCAAATTTCCTTAAAAGAATGTTTACATGAATATAAAGAAAAAACACGGAATATCTTGTGATATAATTTTGGCATTCATAATAATTATTAAATAATTATAATTATTATTATTATTTATGTTTTTTTAATTACTATATTAATTTTTAAATTTTAAAATAAATTTTTGGATATTAAGATCTCGTAAATGATTTATTTTGAGATTTATTTTTGTAATTTCAACTAATTTATATAGTCTTCTTCTAAATCAACTAAAATTAAAAAACAAATGATTAATTCATTTTAATTTTTTTTATCTTGAAACCTTTGTTTGAGTTTTAGTACTACTAATCTCAATGTTTAACCTAAGATATAACAAAAAAAATATTAAATTTGTTTCTATGCTAGAGTTTTGTGTTGATTCTAAATTATTAATCGTTGGATCTATTTTCGTAAAAGTAAATAAATTATTAAATTTATTTTTGTGGAAATCTTGTATAATTTTATTTTAATAAAGAAAATAAATAATTCGTCGAGAATTTTGATCTTTTAAATAAATTTTATCTCCTTTTCAAAATAACAAATCTATTTAACAAAATTTATTAGTAATATTCGTTACTGATTCTATTAAATTCTTAAAGTCTTGAAACAAAGCTTTAAAGAACATTGTTTTCTATTAAATTCTTAAAGTCAAGTTTAATGCGTGTTATGAACTGCACATAAAGCTTAAAAATATTATAGAATTGTAATGGTCGTTGAATCATAAATGAAAGATGCAAGTGCTAAAAAATTTTTAGTTATAAAATTCATTATGATTGTTTTTAAATATTGTGAATTAAACTCATTGATTTTAATTGACCATTCATGATTGAAATAATTTTAAGAACTTTTGTAAGCATAAGAGTATGAGATCTATAAACGGATAATTTAAAGACAATATAAGAATACATATTTAGAATTAATTCTTTGAAAGACTTGACATTTAAACATATATAATGTATTACTTCTCTTTTATAAGTTATCTACCTCGTCCACTGATATTATATTATTATTTGTATTATATACAGACATCTAACCAAAGTTAAAAATTATATTTATGTTTTTAAGTTTAGTTATTGGCTAAATCCCTAACGATAGATATATTCATAATATTCTATTTTTGGTATATGACTATGTGAAACAACAGTAAAACCAATAAAATTCATTAGAAAGATGTTACATATTTGATTATAATAAACATGGTAAAATATCTGAAAAACAATCTACTTTCTATTATTACAGAGAATAAGATAAATATTGTTACGATCTTCAAATAATACTAAGATAAATTGCTAAAAGAAATATTGCTAGGACAAAGTAATAAATATACAAAAAGACTCCAGTCTATCATAGATGACGTGTTCATGAAGTTAAATTTTATAAGAAAAATACTTCAATTGTTGAGAGATAGAAAATAAATCTTTTGACTATGGAATTCTAATAAAGTCAATATTATGAAAAATTATTTTCAAAACAATTAATATGACAAACAATTATTTAAAGAATATATTTTTTTTATCTTTATGATAAGAAAACTAATGTTTTACTTTAAAACAAAAATACTATAAAATATATTCTTTATAATTAGGATGTTAAAACCAAAACTTAATAAATTAATTAATTTGGTATTTATGTGAATAACATTGAAACATTCATAGGTACAATAATTTTAAAGTTAATTTCTGAAAAAACTTAATATTCAAAATATACTTGATTTTTGGGAAAAAATATTTTATCAATTAATTAACTTTAAGAAACAACATATCATATAAGTTACAAAAGAAATTAAAACATTCCTCTAACTAAATAAAAATACAGGGGTGTCTTATGTCTCATCAACAAAGTAAATGAAAATAAACTGATTGTATTTTTATTGATATAATAATGGATATCAATTTCTTGTATAATTAGTTTTTTTTAAAACGCGACTAAGAACATGATCTAAAAAATGAGTTTATAATGATTTGAACTTATAACCCATAGTTAGATAAACCCATATCTTAACCATCTATTCTAAAGTAACTCTTGGTATTAAGTACCTCATATTTTATATAAAGGAAGAGTACGTATTGTGTTCGTCAATGTACGTTAAACCCATAGTTAAGCATTCGAACCCATGGCAGACTCAAAGCAGGAAGAGATAGAAATCATCCATTCATGGTCTGCTCCAAGATCACTTGGTACTAGTCTCATGTATTCGTTTTCTCAGGTAAAATCAACTTCTTTTTTTCTGGGTTCCTTGTTTGGCGGATGGAAAAGTTTGAGAGAGAAAAAAATGAAGAAGATGAAAGTATATTGACACTCTTGTTTGTTATATAATCTCTGGGTTGGTTTAAAAATGGAACTTTTCATTGATTTTAAGCACCTTTTGGGAATAATGAACTAAAAAGTAAAATTTGATTCTTTTCAACACACGGTGTATTTAGAAGATTGATTATTGTTCAAGTTGAGGAAGAACAAAGAACAATCTTACTTGTTTGGATAAAATGGAATTGATGAATCTATTGTAATTAACCCATTAGTTTTGTTCTATTATGATTCCTGGTGGTTTGATTGGCTGCTGAGAAAATTGAAGTAGATAAGTTGAATCATGAAACAGTATTGAAATCACTGAAATAGTAGTTTCTTTTGGGGAGGACAAGACTTAGTTTTTTGAATTAAACAAATCTCGTTGTTTGAGTGGCTTATTTTAATTGATCATGATTTTGACTTCTGGATCACATTCACTGGTATCTTCAAGCTTTTGAAATTGTGAATATGAATATTTATCCATGTTAAATATTTATCCGATACATGTAGGTTAAATTTCTTTTCAAGTTTATCCATGTATTTTGAAGGGTCTTTGGAGGATTATATTTCAGTGCTCATGTCCTGATACGGTTTATAGTTGGACAATGGAAATGTGTACTTGAAAAAGAAACAAATGAAGACTCAGACTTAGTGGTTTAATAAGTGTTCAACTGATCATGATTGTATTGATTCTTAATTCTTTTATTCTGTTTTGAACAACCTAGAATCAAATTTGCTAAAATATTGGCTCTAAAAACTTGCATTTAGTTGAATTAGATGGTGTCGTATCTTATGTTTGAGTTTTAGTCTTTCAGAAAATAGTTGAGCATTGAAAGGTTTTTATCTTTTAAGTAACTATAAAATATTAATCTGAAGTTCAAATTGGGTGAAGTCTATGAAACACTAATGGCGGAAGAAGCCGTAATTTTCTTTACAAGTTTCTCAGTTTGCCTCTCTTCAGCTTATATTATATACACTTACCATTTTCTGTTATATTCAGAGCAATGACATAGAAGTTCTGGATGAGCCTCTCTATGGAACTTTTCTTCGTGTTACCGGTACTGAAAGGCTTTACCGTGAAGAACTCCTTTCTAAGATGGTGTGTCTCATAAGCTTAACTGATGTTTCAGCATTTTTGTTTCTTTCCTTGCAGTTTAAGATGGAAAAAATAGGATAGACTCGTGGGAAAAAGGTATGTAACATTTTTACCTTCTCTCCACCTCTCTGGGGCCTAGGCTAAAACGTAGGATGTGGCAAAGAGTTCTTTATTGGCATTCATGAATTATTAATTTGGATTTTCTTCACTAATATGTTATACTTGCATCTTGTTCAAGTTACTTATGGGATGAGCCATGCATTTAATCGTTATGGCTGTACTTTGACCGGTAAAGAAATGTTCAAATCCTTCGTATACCGGAGAGATACTCTTTAAGTTCCTTGATAACTCCGCAAAAAGGCTATATTTCAAGCCTTTTTACTTAAGTTATTGAATGTTCTTAAGCTCATTTAGGCACATTTAAATGCATTTAGGATCATAACAATGTATCTAGTTTCTTAGTTATGCCTTGGCATTTTTAGTGCGGCAACGGGTGTTATTTCACGGAAAAGGTTGTGCTTTGGGTTGTTGTGTGCAGGTAAAGCAAAGTGGGAAGTTGAGGAAATTTGTCATGGCATTCGTAGAAAGATAACGATGGGAAAATGCCATGGCAAATCTGGAGATCTTTTGTACTGAGCTAAACGACAAGAAGATATTTTGAGAGGAGTGTCAGCTGGTGCCATTATAGCCTAGTCACAACCACCATAGTAGGGGACCACAACCACCTCAGTAGGGGACCACTGTCACCATGGCAGAAATTCCATCACGTGAACAAGGGTGCTAAGGGAATTTTCCCCTAAACCCTAGGGTTTTTCAGCCCCTTTTTAAGCCATGGTGACCTACAAAAATAAAGGAGGCATTTTTGGGAGCTTGAACACAGAAAAAGAGGCACCTTTGGAGCTATTTGCGGCGGAGGTAAGCTTCCACCTTTCTCCTTCAAACTCCGGCCGAAGTGACCTCCATTGATAGAGCTTGTGAAGGGAGTGACGTGTTAAGCACCCGAGAAGGGCTAGCACGCTAAGGCGTCCCATAGTGGTTGAAGAGCCGGCGGACTGTGCACATCGAGCGTGTCTTCTATCCTCTTTCCTTTGCTTTATTTTTCATATATTTTAAGAGGATGATTATGGATGTTTAAGAATGTTATGTGCGTGATTAACTCTTTAACTTTCACACCACCATGTGTTGCTTTATTTCGGTGGTTGTTTATGTGGATGATTAACTTTTTTCTTTTTTATTAATATATAACATTCTATGCGTTTGTGTATTTGCTTTACTCATTGTTGTAAATCATTTAAACATTATAAGAGGCATCAGTGTTTAGGAGCATGCTAGGTGTTCGAGAGAAACCTAGCTATAGATCCTTAGTGTCCGAGAGGAAATAAGGGGGGATCTACGTGAGCAATGGGATTTGGGTAGTAACTAGAGCCTAATCCGACCTTAGGTGCTCGAGAGAGACTTAAGTGAGGGTTTCAACGACTAAAAGGAGTGAACTTTGTCGATGGGCTAGATGATACTGCTGAGACCGAGAGGAGATGTCGTGGCATTTTAGACTATCAGGTTCCTATGACTCGAGAGAGCGGGAGTACTTTAGAAACCTTTTTCGAGTAAATAGACACCATAGATGCTAGATGTTCGTATGAGTGAGGTTAAGAAATCCATAGGAACCTCCACCAATCATTCCCAAGAGACCTCATCAATAGAGGGTTAGTACAACATATTTTTTAAACGTCTTCCTGCATCCTATTTTTGCCTCAACATTTACAAATTGCTTCCACTGTTTTTATTTTGTTTTCTTGCAACCACTACATACTCTTGACACACCACTTTCATGCTTCTATCGTGCCATCACTATCTATTCCATTTTGTCTTGGCATATTTTTGTTACTTGCATTCTGAAATTGCCATAACATTTCACCATCACACCTTCACCGTACATATCTTTACTTGCACACATGTGTTGGCCTAATTTATTGTTTCACATGTCCAGCACCAAGTTTTTGGCACCGTTGTCGGGGATCTGGCAAGAGTGAAGTTTGTCATTTTTATCTCGACATTTTTAATTTACTTTGTTTATTTTCTAGTTTAATTTTACTTGTTTTATTTGTTTTTCTTTTCAGGTTTTTCTCAGTGCATGTCAAGAAGGTCTACTGACAAACCTCTATATCCTAGAGTGCCTGAAATTGAGCGTTTGTTTCGAAAAAGAAGGTATACTTATCGTAAAGCTATGGACCCACCACCAATGCAAGACCCAATAGTTCCAAATGTCGGGGCAAATCAAATTGTTGCTGCACCTTGACTAAGGGCTATTAGGAATCACTTAAATCCTATCTTGGATGATCTTAATCTTGGCATCGTGGCACCATAAATTCAAGCTACACACTTCGAATTAAAGCCTGTCATGTTCAATATGCTGAATTCTATTTGGCAATTTGGAGGTATGGCGCATGAAGATGCAAGGTTTAATCACTAATTTTATCCGGGGTTTTAAACCCGGTTTAATTTTCAAATTCGAATAACGGGCTTGTAATTATTAATAAAAAATGCAAAAAATATATATAATACTTGTTCTGGTTTTACTTCAATTTTAACAAAAAATCAAAATATTAAATATATGAGTTTTGTGTTTATATAAATCATTTCCTTTGAAAAATTCAGAAAATATTAATACCATTTTACTTTACTTATATTCTCATTACTGTTTTTACGTGTCTTTATTTCTTCTTCTTATTATTATTATTACTTTTTTTATTATTAAATATTATTATTATTTTATTTAAATAAAATCAGAATTTTACTTTCGGTTATATTTCATTATATTAGTTTACTCTAAATATATATATATATAACATAACTCAAACATTAAATAAAAACCCATATAAATAAACAACAACCCATAATTATCAATCCATATTTAAGTCCAATAATAATTAAATTACAGCCCACACTTATTTAATATTATAAAGCCCGGATTTTTAATTACATAACCCATTTCCCTTAGCCCAAATTACAAGCCCAGGACCGGTTTAAAACAAAAAACCCTAATCTAACTATCCATTCTTCCATGCGCAGCCCAATCTGGGCCGTTGGATCTGATCTTGATCCAACGACTCAGATCAAAGGAAGGAGGACCGTTCAGATCCCTCACGCGCCCACGCACGACGCTCCCCGTCCCCCACGCGCGTGTGTCCACCACGCATAAGACTCTTCGGATGCTCCGACCGTTCGTCTCCCTCGTCGTCTGGTTGTCGTCGCCGGTGATCCCTTCCTCTCCTCCGAATGCCACATGCACAAAAAACAAATAGAAATTATCAAGATGGTACAACGATTACAACAATTTTCAGAACTATATCAAAGCCAACAATTCCAGCAGATTTCTCAAAGGCCACACATGAATCACGACAATAATTGTCGGTCAATATCAACAAAATTCCAACAAATCGCAACAAACATTTTGGCAATATCGGAGACAAAAAGGACAGATTCCCAGCAAATTATCAGAGGCAAAATACCATTTTCCTCTTCCTTTCTTACCCTTGTAATCTCGATTATAAAAATCGAACCAAAAACGTTTGTAAGGGATCTCTCCCACCACTCGAATCAATAGAAAGCCAAAAATTCTAGTGGTAATAACTTTTCTTTTTCTTCTTGTTTCGCATACAAGAACAAAGAAAAAAGTTAGGGTTCATCGTTTTTTTACCTTCAAAACTTAGCCTTTTCGAGCCGATCATATTCTCCTCGGTGATAAGCCACGGCCTTTGAGCCAACGGTGAACCGGTGACAGAGAAAGGTTGAGTCTCGAAGGTTGTTTTATTTCGGGTTTTGTGAAAAACAAAGGGGTTTTCGGTTTGTTTCTTTTAGAGAAAAGGTTTTTGGTTCGGTGTTTTCTTAAATCTAAGGCTTTAAACCGTTTGGTTTCGAAAGAAAAATAAAAAATAAGGATTTTCGTGTGTTTTTAGTTTCGCCGACCATCGTCGACGGTGGCCAGAACATGGGTTTTACGACGGAGAACGGTGGCCGATTTTTGGGTTGTGAAGAACATGAAGAATGTTCTTCAACTTTCTGGGTTTTTCTTTAAGTTTTCAGAGGAAAAAAGAGAGGGTTTGGTTCTCGGTTTGAAAGAAATGAATAGGGGGAGCGTTTCAAATTTTTGTTTATCATTTATACTTGTCCCAATTTTTAAAATGGTTTTATCACAACATAAAACCTTCCGTGTCATTTAAACCTCTCCCTCGGTCCTTCTGGTTTTGAACCGTTTTACAATTTAGTCACTATTTCAGTTATATTCATCTTTTTAAAATGGTTTTATCACAACGTAAAACCTTCCGTGTCATTTAAATCTCTGGACTTTGAGAAATCACCTTATAGTTCCGAGATTCAGTTAAACCCTTCACCCTCTTGAAATCACCTTATAGTCCTCTGGACTTTGAGAAATCTCTTAATTTGGTCATGGTTTTCTATTAAAAAAAATTTTATTTCGATTTTAACCCGAAATTTTGTTTTCTTTTCAATCGAATCCTTTACAGCAACCAGTTTCCTTATTTTGGTCTTTTGTTTAGCTATTGTTTTTTAAATTTAATTCTTGTGTTGTTATTTACTTGTCCATATGTGCATTTTATTTTTGTGTATATCTTCTATATATTTATTCGTCTTGCGCTGTATATTCTTATTTATGCATTTTACTATATTGGTTATGTATTTTTATTTCATGTTCATTCACTTATTTGTTCATCCATTTATTGTTTTTATTCCTTGCCTATTTATTTATGTCTCTTTTTATTTGTACGTATTTTATTTATGCCATATTTTGTTATGTCATGTATATTTATTTGTCCTTTTTACTTTATCATGCATATTTAGTTATTTGTGTTACATTGTTCATTTTATATTATGTCATGCACTTTTTTATGTATTTTATTTCAATGTATCGTACCTTACTTACATTTCACTTTTGCTTAAGTCACACCCTTAATTAACGAACCTAACAATTACGTTTTTATTCGGTCATAACGGGCCCATCACCAAACGTAGTGGTGGCGGTGTATGCGTTTACCTTCGAATAAATATACGGTAAAATAAAATTTAATTCGAATTTTTTAACAAACATTAATTTAAATACCACTTTAATTCGGAAAGTCTAAAATTAATTAAGCGGAGTTTTGATAAAGGTGCCAATTTTGGGCAGTTTTTAACGATAATATCATTTTAAATCGTAACTGACTCTCGAGCCCAAATCTTTTCGAATCTCTTGTTTTCCCGGTGACCGGTCTACCAAAAGTGACCGGTGGCGACTCCAACCCCTTTTTTAAAAATCTTTTCCATTTGTTTTTAAATTATTTTCCAAACATTTTTTTATCATTTTTCATCATTTTTAAAACCCTTTTCTAATTTCAAAATCCCAATTTAAAATTCCCTTTTTCAAAATTCCAATTTTAAAACCTAATTCCCCCTAAGTTTTCAAATTCTCCTATTTTTAATTAAAACCCTAAACCCTAATTTTATCATCTTTTCAAAATAGTGACCTACCTTTTATTACAAGTTAATTCAATTTTAAAAAAGGGTCGCTACACAAGTTAACATATTCGTTCATTTTTAGAAGTTTGTGACTCATTCCGTCAACAAGGAGTACATGAAGATGTGTTGAAGCTCAAGCTATTTCCTTACTCCCTATGTGACCAAACAAGGGCATGGTTGAGTGGAGTACCATCCGGATCGATGGAGTCATGGGCCGATCTATGGAAGAGCTTTTTGCTGCGTTATAATCCTCCAAATCTCAACACTCAGCTTAGAAACGACATAGTTTATTTTCGACAAGGTGACGACGAGTCAATGTGCGAATGTTGGGATCGATACCAGGGATTGCTTCGAAAGTGTACAAATCATGGATTTCAAGATTGAAATCAAGTTGTAATATTCTACAACGGAGTTAATGCACCAACCAGGATGATGTTAGATACCTCAATAAATGAAACTTTACTAGACAAATCACCCGAGGAGGCATTTGACATACTTGATAGAATTGCCACCAATGACTATCAATTTCCTTCTACAAGACTTGGAACCCGGAGGAAGGCGCAAGGGACATTTGAGCTTGAAGCTAAGGACTCACTATCCGCCCAACTCTCAACCAACACCAATATGTTGAAGAGCATCCAGCGTTCCAATGAAGTGAAGGAAGTAAAGATGGCCAATTTAGCATGTCTATTATGTCATGGCAATCATCATGAGAGTGAGTGCCCAGGAAACCATGAGACAACCAATTATGTGAGCAATTTCAATAGGAGCAACAACAATCCTGATAAGTGCTCAACACACTATCACTTTTTACCCCTTTTATGGGCATTAATCATCAAATATACACCCACTCGGACCAATGCATGTACTTAATGTGATATATATAGAAGTTATACTCATATAGATAATATTTATAGAAAAAGGCACATTTTACTGTGTTTTCATATCTGTGCAGGACAACCAGTGCCGCAGCAGGGACAAGGCCGAGGCAGCAGCAAAAAGACAGGAAGCAAGACTATAGGCGATGGAAAGACAAAAATACAAGGAACGTGTTTGGACTTGAAGCACATGGATCGGAGCTGGCTAGCGCAAGGAAAAGCCCAAAGGAAGACCACGCGGGAAAACCCCTTAGCCGAAGCAAACTTGGAAATATTTTTATTATGTACTTGACTTGTTCCCTACTCCAAGTTGTATTCTACTTAGGAAAGGTTTGCCCTAGGTCTAGCCTATATAAGGACCTAGCCACCCAATGTACAAAACACGGAATACCTAGGGAGAGAGCCGATTTCTATTCTTGTTTCTTTCCTCTCCATTATGTTCTAAACCTTCTTAGGGATTAGGTGAAGGTTGTCGAGTATTTGTGAGAGGAGATTGTACTTTGTCTTTGATTCAATGCAATAAAGTTATCAAGTTTTGCTTATCCTTTGTTATTCCTTGTTTTCACAATTGAGCTCGGGAGAGGATATTGTGAATCATCCATTTATCTAAGCTCGGGAGAGTTAAATTCACGAAAGGGGTAAGTACGGTGTTTCAATCGCGAAATACTAACTCGGCCTAGGGATAGGTTAAGAGTTTCAACGGCTAAAAGAAGTGTGAGATTGGTTGGCGAGTATAATTGGTTCACGCTGGGAGGTATCATCAAGGACTAGTCATCAACAGCACTCTGACTTAGGGATAAGCGGAGTCATCCAAGGACACTTTGCCGAACTTTGGTAAAGTCTGCCCACGAGCAAGGGATTGTCGCGGCAGACAGTATTGTCGCTGCCAAGGCAGTAAACTGCAGTGCGACCGAGGCAGTGATATACGATTGCATTGGACAGAGACAAGTCAATCAAATCCACAATACGACGCAACTGGATCCTAGCCCATCTCTCTCTACTATTTCAACTCTTTATTTTTATTTAGTTATTTTAGTTTAGATAAATCAAATCAACTCACTTGTGTTGTTTACTTTTTCTACAGAACAAGAAGGTGAAGAAAGCATATTAAGTATATCGGTCCCTGAGGAGACGATAACTCGATAAAATACTTATCACTTATTACTTTTGATGTGTCCACTTGCACTAAACGCGCACTTTTGACACGCGACAAGTTTTTGGCGCCGTTGCCGGGGACTGGCAACTAAATTTTGTTTTCTTTATTTTCTTGTTTATTTTTATTTTTATTTTTATTTTACTCTTGTTTGTTTTGGTGTATGACCAGGGCCAATCCAACCAACCCCTTGTACGAGTTAGATCCAGAGATCGAAAGAACAAGGCAAAGGTTGAGGAGACAGATCCAAGGAGCCATGGCAGAACACCTGGCAGGACAAAATGTACCTGCCGGCAATGGAGGACTTCCGCTGCCACCTGGGCCGCGGTAGCTCACTGTCAGAGACTTCCTGGAAGAGGACTTAAACAGACTAAACCCAGGAGTCGTTACACCGGAGATTGAAGCAGCCCATTTTGAACTTAAACCTGTTATGTTCAATATGTTAAATACAATTGGACAATTTGGTGGGTCTGCAACTGAAGACGCAAGGCAGCACCTCAAGTCCTTCATGGAAATCTGCAACTCTTTCAATATCCAAGGAGTCCATGAAGATGTCTTGCGATTAAAGCTATTCCTCTGATTGCATGAATCAAGAAACTGGTATGTATGTTGGGAACTACAACCGCAACAATGTGATATCCAATACATACATCCCCTCATGGAAGAGGCATCCAAACCTATCATGGAGTAACCCTAACAATGCCTTAAATCCAATCGCCCAATCTTCGGGATTTCAGCAACCGATGCCACAGCAGCAAGCCCAGCAGTCGATGTCGCCGCAGCAGATGCAGCAGCAACCGGTAAGTTCATTGGAGAACACGCTAAAGGCCTTCATGATGAAAACTAAGTCATACATGGCAAAGAATAGCAATTTCATCAAGAGGACAGATGCCTTCATGAATAGAACTGAGATGAGGTTGCAAAATCAAGAAGCGGCCATTAAAACGCTGGAAACTCAGGTTGGGTAGTTTGCTCAATTCATAAACACTAGACCACAAGGAGGCCTACCTAGCAATACTGAAGTTGCTAAAGTAATGAGCCATGAACAGTGCAAAGCAATCACTACTAGGAGTGGTCTACAGCTGAAGGAAAAGATCCCAGAGAGCCAAATTCAATCAGCGGATCAAGCAAAAGAAGAGGCCGAGCAAACTGAAGCTGACAGCACTACCCCGGTAGAGAGCACTGCAGCTCCTAAGTAGCCTGCCGAGGCAGAAACAACTCTAGTGGTGCTAGGTATAAAATTTCAAACTAAAGAAACCCTGGATGAGATGAGACCACCACCACCTTTCCCACAAAGGCTGAAAAAGCAAAAACAGGACCAACAATTCAAGAAGTTCCTCGACATCTTGAAGCAAGTCCACATCAACATACCTTTCGTTGAAGTTATTGAACAAATGCCGAACTATGCCAAGTTCCTAAAGGACATGGTGTCAAAGAGGAAACGAATAGGTGAGTTTGAGATAGTGGCTGTTACCGAGGGATGCATGGCAATGCTGCATAACCGCATGCCACAAAAGTTAAAAGATCCTGGCTGCTTTACTATACCTTGTGCGATAGGTAAGGATTATGAAGGTAAGGCCCTATGCGACCTTGGAGCAAGCATAAACCTCATGCCCAAATCGGTCTTTCAAAAGCTTGGAATTGGAAGGGCGAAGCCTACAACAGTGATACTCCAACTAGCGGATCGATCCTATGTGCAACCTGAAGGAAAAATCGAGGACATACTAGTAAGAGTAGATAAGTTTATTTTTCCTGCTGAACTCCTTCTCCTTGATTGTGAAGCAGATGACAATGCACCGATCATCCTTGAGAGACTTTTCCTTGCAACTGGACGTACCCTCATTGACGTGGAAAAAGGAGAGTTGACAATGCGGGTCAATGACCAACAAGTCAAACTCAACGTATTCCACAACTTAAAAAAATATGATGATCCAGAGGAGTGCAAGGCCATCCACACAGTAGACACTAGAGTATCCTGCCTTGGCAGTCTGCTCGGCAGGATATTCGGCAAGAAGATTAAGCCCAAGATGGATGGACACATAGAAAAAAAGAGTGGCCCACAACTGATTCACAATTTGGGCCTAAGGGAGAGAATAATTTTGGGAGATGCATTTGCATGCCCTCCACCAGTAACATGATATCCTCCCTTTTCTTTATTAATATATTAGGATTAGTTAGTTCATTTTTATTTTTTATTTTCTCTAATTATTTTTTCTTTCAGTATTTTTCTTTTGTGTGTTCTATTTAGGAATAAAAAGCAAGAATAAAGGAGAAATAGTTCACAGCAGGAACTCTATCGAGGAAATAAAACAGTGTCAGGGCCGCAGCAGTCCTAACGGGCAGAACAGTGTAACGGCTAGTCTGCCGAGATTCCTGCCGCGACAGAAAAAGGAAACGGTTACAAACGGCTAGTGGTTTCAACGGTCACAAGGTCGAGGCCTAAATAAGAAACTCCTTCCTCTTGAACTATTCACTCTTGCTTTCTTGTTTTCTTTAGTATTCATAACAATCTCTCTCTCACATTACTCCAAGAAAAACGCGCACTTTTGACACGCGACAAATCCCTACTCTAACACCTGTAATCTAGGATGGCGACAGCATCAGAATTTTTCATGGGGAAATCAAGGAGCCAGTAATCCTAATCCCCCGGCTAGAAATCAGAATGAGCCCCAGAATTTTCAATTGAATATGCCTTGGCATAATCAGAACAAGGGAGCTGCATCATCATCAAATACCAGTTCTTTGGAAGCTACTATGCAAGAATTTATTCTAAGTACCAAGACGATGCTTCAAGAGCATTCTATAGATATCAAGAACCAAGTTACATTATTACAAAGCCACAATGCTTCATTGCGAAATTTGGAAAGTCAAGTTGTCCAAATTGCCACGGCATTACAAGAGCGTCAGCCAGGACATCTGCCAAGTGATACTAAGGTCACTAAGCCACATGGTAAAGAACAGTGTAGCGCAATCACACTAAGGAGTGGCAAGCAAATTAATCCACAAAATAAGTTTTGGGGGAAGATGAGTGATGATTCCTTACCCAAACCTGTGCAAGAAGAGACAGAAATGCCTAAATAAATTCTCGGGGAGAAGGACAAGGAGGAAGGTTTGACAAAGGTACCTATTGATGGAGCGAGCAAAAATGCCACTGCAAAACCAGTTCCTACCCCAGCAGTGGAAGAAGTTAGACCCCCACCACCCTTTCCCCAGAGGCAGAAGAAGCACAATGATGAGATTCAACTCAAGAGGTTCGTTGACAAATTGGACCGGCTGTACATAATTGTCTCACTCTTAAAGGCAATTGATCAAATGCCCACTTATGCAAAATTTCTCAAGGAGATAGTCACGAAGAAAAGGAAAGTGGAGAAGTTTGAGACAATTACCATGACAAAAGAGTATTTCTCTGCTTTAAGTAATTTGCCAATGAAGAAGAAGAAGGATCCAGGTAGCTTTACCATTTTGTGTGCTATTGGAGACAAGTTCATTGGAAAAACACTCTATGATCTTGGATTGAGTGTAAATCTGATGCCCAAATCAATCTTTGTGAAGCTTGGCATGGGAGATGCGAGACCCACATCTTTCATATTGCTGATAAGTGCTCAATACACTATCATTTTTTACCCCTTTTATTGGCATTTATCACTAAACATACACCCACTTGAACCAATGCATGTGCTTAGTGTGATATATTTAGAGGTTATACGCATATAGGTAATATTTACAGAAAAAGGCACGTTTTACTGCGTTTTCATGTCTGTGCAGGAAAACCAGTGCCGCGGCAGAGATAAGGCCGAGGCAGGACCTGATGCCGAGGCAGCAACAAGAAGACAGGAAGCAAAGTGATAGGCGATGGAAAGAAAAAAATCCAAGGAACGTGTCTGGACTTGAAGCCCATGAATCGGAGCTGGCTAGCACAAGGAAAAGCCCAAAGGAAGACCACGCGGGAAAGCCCCCTTAGCCGAATTCAAACTTGGAAATATATTATTATTATGTACTTGACTTGTTCCCTACTCCAAGTTGTATTCTACTTAGGAAAGGTTTGCCCTAGGTCTAGCCTATATAAAGACCTAGCCACCCAATGTATCAGAGATCGAAATACCTAGGGAGAGCCGACTTCTACTCTTGTTTACTTCCTCTCCATCATGTTCTAAAACCTTCATAGGGTTTAGGTGAAGGTTGTGGAGTATTTGTGAGAGGAGATTGTAATTTGTCTTTTATTCAATGCAATAAAGATTATCAAGGTTTGCTTATCCTTTGTTATTCCTTGTTCTTGCATTCAAGCCCGGGAAGGAAGTTTGTGAGTAATCCATTTATCTAAGCTCGGGAGAGTTAGATTCACGAAAGGGGTAAGTACGGTGTTTCAATCGCGAAATACTAACTCGGCCTAGGGATAGGTTAAGAGTTTCAGCGGCTAAAAGAAGTGTGAGATTGGTTGGTGAGTATAATTGGTTCACGCCGGGAGGTATCATCAAGGACTAGTCATCAACAGTACTCTGACTTAGGGATAAGCGGAGTCATTCAAGGACACTTTGCCGAACTTTGGTAAAGTCTGCCCACGAGCAAGGGATTACCGCGGTAGACAGCGTTATCGTTGCCCAGGCAGTAAACTACAGTGTTGCCGAGGCAGAGATATGTGATTGCATTGGATAAAGACAAGTCAATCAAGTCCACAATACAATACAATTAGATCTTGGCTCATCTCTCTCTCTCTAATATTTCGACTCTTTATTTTTATTCAATTATTTTAGTTTAAATAAGTCACACCAATTCACTTGTGCTTTTATCTTTCCACAGAGCAAGGAGATAAAGGAAGCATATTAAGTATACCAGTCCCTGAGGAGACGATAACTCGATAACATACTTATCACTTATTACTTGCGATGTATCCGCTTGCACTAAACGCGCACTTTTGACACGCGACAAGTTTTTAGCGTCGTTGCCGGGGACTGACAACTAAATTTTGTTTTCCTTGTTTTCTTGTTCCTTTTTATTTTTATTTTTATTTTACTTCTGTGTTTTCTTGGTGTATGACCAGGGCCAATCCAACCAACCCCTTATACGAGTTAGATCCTTAGATTGAAAGAACAGGGTTAAGGTTGAGGAGACAAATCCGAGGAGTCATGGCAAAGGTTCAGGCAGGACAAAACATACATGCCGGCAATGAAGGTCTACCGCCGCCACCTGGGCCGCGGCAGCTGACTGTCAGAGATTTCTTGGAGGAGGACTTAAATGGACTAAACCCAGGAGTCGTTACACCCGAGATTGAAGCAACCCATTTTGAACTTAAACCTGTTATGTTCAACATGTTAAATACAATTGGACAATTTGGTGGGTCTGCAACTGAAGACGCAAGGCAGCATCTCAAATCTTTCATGGAAATCTGCAACTCTTTCAAAATCCAAGGAGTCCATGAAGATGTCTTGCGGTTAAAGCTATTCCCCTATTCACTGAGGGATAGGGCGAAAGCTTGGTTGAATAGCATTCCAGCGGGATCTATTGGATCCTGGAGTGAACTTTGTCGTGATTTCATTACTCGCTTTAATCCTACTAATCCATATGATAGAATTCGTAATGAAATTACTTCTTTCCGATAGGCTGAAGACGAACAAATGTACGAGGCATGGGAACGCTACAGAGAGCTATTGCACAAGTGTCCGCTGCATGGATTTCCCTTATGGACACAAGTGACAATGTTTTACAATGCCACAAATGCCCCGACAAGGATGATGTTAGATGCCTCGGCAAACGGCACACTCCTGGACAAGGCACCCGAGGAAGCTATTGAAATATTGAATAAACTCGCAAGGAATGACTTCCAGTTCCCCACATCTAGGCGAGGAGTAAGACGCCAAGCCACGGTAAACGAATTAGATTCATCAAGTTCAATGGCTGCACAATTGGCCTCTCTTACCAAGATGGTGCAAAACCTACAATTACAAAACAATACCCGTGAGGTCAAGGTAATTGATTTATGTTGTGATTTATGTGGAGGTAACCACAGTTCTGGTGATTGCATGAATCAAGAAACCGGTATGTATGTTGGTAACTACAACCGTAACAATGTGATGTCCAACACGTACAACCCCTCATGGAAGAGGCATCCAAACTTATCATGGAGCAACCCAAATAATGCCTTAAACCCAATCACCCAACCACCAGGATTTCAGCAGCCAGTGCCGCAGCAGCAAGTCCAACAACCGATGCCGCCGCCGCAGATGCAGCAGCAACCGGTCAATTCATTGGAAAACACGCTAAAGGCCTTCATGATGAAAACCGAGTCATACATGGCGGAAAATAGTAATTTCATCAAGAGGACCGACGCCTTCATGAATAGGACTGAGATGAGGCTACAAAATCAAGAAGCGGCCATAAAAACTCTAGAAACTCAGGTTGGACAGTTTGCTCAATGTATAAACACTAGACCACAAGGAGGCCTACCTAGCAATACTGAGGTTGCTAAGGTACTAAGCCATGAACAGTGCAAGGCAATAACTACAAGGAGTGGTCTACAGTTGAAAGAGAAGATCCCAGAGAATCGAACCCAACCGGCGGATCAACCAAGAAAAGAGGCTGAGCAAACCGAGACTGACAACACTGCCCCGGCAGCAAGCACTGCAGCGCCTGAGCAGTCTGCCGAGGCAGCAAAAATTCCAGTGGTGCCAAGTATACGATTCCAAGCTAAGGAAACACTGGACTAGATGAGACCACCACCACCTTTCCCGCAAAGGTTGAAGAAACAAAAACAGGATCAACAGTTCAAGAAGTTCCTCGATATCTTGAAGCAAGTCCACATCAACATACCATTCGTTGAGGCCATTGAACAAATGCCCAACTATGCCAAGTTCTTAAAAGATATGGTATCAAAGAGAAAACGAATAGGTGAGTTTGAGACAGTGGCTGCCACCGAGGGATGCATGGCAATGCTGCATAACCGCATGCCACCAAAGTTAAAAGATCCTGGTTGCTTCACTATACCTTGTGCGATAGGAAAGAGTTATGAAGGAAAGGCCCTATGCGACCTTGGAGCAAGTATAAACCTCATGCCTAAATCAGTTTTCCAAAAGCTTGGAATTGGAAGGCCGAAGCCTACAACAGTAATGCTCCAACTCGCGGATAGATCCTATGTGCAACCTGAAGGCAAAATCGAGGACATACTGGTAAGAGTTGACAAGTTTATTTTTCCTGCCGACTTCCTTGTCCTTGATTGTGAAGCAGATGACAACGCACCGATTATCCTTGGGAGACCCTTCCTAGCAACTGGACGTATATTGATTGACGTGGAAAAGGGAGAATTAACCATGAGAATCAATGATTAGGAAATCAAATTAAATATGTGTCAACTGATGAAAAGACACGATGAATTAGAGGAAGAATGTCAACTACTGAATGACCCAGATGATAATTACATAATCCCTTGTCTGAGCAACAATTGCCTCGGCAGTGATCTTCATGACATACCCCAGGGTTGCCTCGGCAGTACTTTGGATGATTGTTACAGCCATTCTTTAAATAGTGCTGAGACAACTGAGAAAGAGGAAGCAAACTGGACAGCACATCTTCCAGGTAAGTACTTTGAACCATTAGAGTATAAAGAGAAAAATAAACAATCTGGTGATAAAGAACCATTTGTCCCAGAACTAAAACCCTTACCAGAAAAACTAAAGTATGCTTATCTGGGAGATAACCATACGATGTCGGTAATCATTTCTTCTAAGTTGTTGCCAGAACAGGAACAGACCCTAATAGCAATGTTGCGGCAGCACAAAAAGGCAATCGGATGGTCAATTGATGATTTGAAGGGAATTAGTCCAGCAGTGTGCATGCACAAAATCCTCCTGGAAGAAGACCATAAGCCCACTGTAGAAGCTCAAAGGAGACTTAACCAGGCTATGAAAGAGGTAGTACGTAAGGAAATTATCAAATGGCTGGATGCAGGAATTATTTATCCCATCTCTGACAGTGCATGGGTAAGCCCGGTGCAATGTGTACCTAAGAAAGGTGGTATGACTGTTATAACCAATGAGAACAACGAACTAATACCAACCAGGACTGTGACCGGTTGGAGAGTTTTTATGGATTATCGCAAGTTGAATAAAGCAACAAAGAAGGATCACTTCCCCTTACCTTTCATTGATGAAATGCTGGATAGACTTGCTGGTAAACCATATTACTATTTTCTTGATGGGTATTCAGGATATAATCAGATTGCCATTGATCCAGAAGATTAGGCAAAAACAACGTTTACTTGTCCATACGGCACTTATGCATTTCGAAGGATGCCGTTCGGCCTTTGCAATGCCACGGCAACATTCTAGAGATGTATGATGGCAATTTTTTCTGACATGATTGAGGACTTTTTGGAGATATTTATGGATGATTTTTCAGTTTTTGGAGACAGCTTTGATCACTGCCTTGGCAATCTGGAAAAAGTGCTGCAAAGATGTGAGGAATCCAACCTAGTCTTAAACTGGGAAAAATGTCATTTTATGGTGACTGAAGGCATTGTGTTAGGTCACAAAATATCATCAAAGGGAATAGAAGTGGATAAGGTCAAGATAGACGTGATAAAGAATTTACCTCCACCAAATTCTGTAAAAGGAGTTCGAAGCTTCTTGGGACATGCAGGGTTCTACAGAAGGTTTATTTCTAATTTTTCCAAAATTTCTAAACCTCTTTGCAACTTGCTTGAACAAGATAGGAAATTCGAGTTCAATAAAGAATGCACTGACGCATTCGGTACTCTCAAGGAGAAGCTAATCACTGCACCAATAGTTATCCCACCGGATTGGTCATTGCCATTTGAATTAATGTGTGATGCTAGTGATCATGCTGTGGGGGCAGCACTCGGGCAGAGGAAGAATAATCTGTTTCATGTGATCTACTATGCCAGCAAAACGCTCAATGATGCCCAGATTAACTACACCACAACTGAAAAAGAATTACTGGCAGTAGTGTTTGCCTTTGATAAATTTCGATCATATCTCATCGGAACAAGGGTCACAGTCCACACGGATCATTCAACAATTAAGTACCTTTTCTCAAAGAAGGATGCCAAGCCCAGACTGATTAGATGGATCCTTCTTTTACAAGAATTCGACGTTGAGATCAAAGATCGCAAGGGTACAGAAAACCAAGTGGCCGATCATCTTTCTAGATTAGAGAACAAAGACAATGCTCACTCACTTGAAGATATACAAGATGAATTTCCAGATGAACAAATACTGTAAATTGTTACTACTGCAAAAGATACTGCCGAGACAGAGGCCATCGCAGTATACAACCGAGCTGTCGCGGCATTGACTGAATATATATCTACAACATTGACAGAAGACCTTGCCGCCATAACATCCACCCCCTGGTATGCTGATATTGTTAATTATCTTGTTAGTGGTATTATTCCTTATAACCTCAATTATAACGAAAAGAAGAGATTTCAGCACAATGCAAAACATTATTACTGGGACGACCCTCTTCTGTTCAAACATTGTGCAGATCAGGTTATAAGAAGATGTGTGCCAGAAGAAGAACAAAAAGCAGTACTCCAGCACTGCCATGACTCACCTTGCGGTAGGCATTTTGGAGGAAATAGGACAGCAACAAAGGTGCTACAATCCGGCTTATACTGGCCCACACTGTATAAAGATGCCCATGACTACTACAAGAACTGCGATCGCTGCCAACGCACAGGCAACATTTTAAGACGACATGAGATGCCTTTACGACCCATATTGGAAGTAGAACTATTCGATGTTTGGGGAATAGATTTCATGGGACCTTTTCCATCTTCTCAAGGAAACCTTTATATCTTAGTGGCCGTGGACTACGTATCAAAGTGGGTCGAAGCAATCGCCACACCGCACAATGATGCTAAAACAGTTCAAAGATTTCTCAAGAAAAACATTTTTACAAGGTTTGGAATCCCTAGAGCAATCATAAGTGACGAAGGGAAACACTTTGATAACAGACTGATTATCGTGGCCTTAAAGAAACTAGGCATCACCCACAAACTCGCGACGGAAAAATTTAAATATGGATTGGGAAAAAGCCGGACAGAAATGACTACTAGATCTCAATGAGATAGAAGAGTTTCGGACAGCAGACTATGAGAATGCCAAAATCTACAAAGAGAAAACAAAGAAATGGCATGACAGAAGGTTACTGCCGAGGCAGTTCCTGCTGGGGCAGCACGTTCTCCTTTTCAACTCCAGACTTAAACTGTTTCCCGAAAAGCTCAAATCTAGATGGTTAGGACCATTTGAAGTTGTTCGAGTTTTTCCCCATGGAGCTGTAACGATCAAATCACTAACAGATGACCATGAATTCAAAGTAAATGGACAACGCTTGAAGCATTATTCTGGACCACAGGACATAAAAACCATGGAGACCATCACTTTGGAGGATGCCCTCGCACGCCCTCCTTTAACGAATTAAGGCCGCAACTTCCGATCTTTTATTTTCTGCAATTTATAAGGAATAATTTTAGTTTAGGACATTTAATATCTACTGGTTGTTTTCTTTTGTTTTTAGTAGGAGAAGGAGAAGAAGTAGAGGCCCAGATGCATAGGACCCCACCCACTCGAGTCCAGTCACCGAGGCAAGCAAAGGCGCAACCATCGCCCTCCCCAAGGACAAAGCACATGGCATCTAGGCAACGGAGAAAAATTGTTATGAGCAGCTCTTCGGAGTCGCTCTAAAATTCTTTGTCCTTTATCTCAATATTCAATTGCTTTTACTATCTTTCCTTGCTACATATAATTCATATTCTGTTTTGTCGTTTATTCCTTCCAAATATAAAGCATTCAGGACAATGCTTGGTTTGAGTTTGGGGGTGCAGATTCACTGCCAAGGCAGCAATCTACTGTCGCGGCCTTGCCGAAAAAAGGAGTATTCCAGTAATTTTTTTAAATTTTTATGCTCCCCGCCTTACTTGAATTCGCTGCCTACACTCTTGCACTGCTCATCATCAGTATTGCCTTAGTTTATTCTTTAAGGCTATAGAAATCTTTCTCCTTACCATGTTTAGGTTCTGTTAAGAGGGCTTAACCTTAGGATGCTTAAGGATGAAAACTTAGAAGCTTACTATAGGAAGAACTTTAAACAGTTTTGGGACTAGTTGGATTATAGTAATTCTTTTAATGACTCGGTGATAAAGACTTAGATTTTTGGAAAAGTAGCTAGAGGTGCCTACCACCGGCTCTAGAAAATCTCTTCTTCATACTAGAGGTGCCCGAAATTGGCTCTAGTATGTATTAAGGAATATTAAAAAGAAAAAGACAAAAAGATTTTTAGTGAAAACACGAGTCTTTGAGGTGCCCGAAACCGGCTCAAGACTTGGGGTTTGAAAAAGAAGAGAACACTTAAACCAATGTCTATTTGTCTTGAACTTAGAGTTTATCTAAGAAAGCCTTTAATCAACTTGTCCACAAAAACGCACACACTCACAATCCTATGGTTTATTTCTAGGTAAATTCTTAGGTAGCCGAATGGTCAAGACTTAAGAATAGGCCTAGCTATGGTGGGGAGAATAGATGGACATGTAAGACCAAGAGAGAGTAGAGTTCGGCAACTTGGTGGTTTGCATTGCTTGAGGACAAGCAATAGTTCGAGTTTGGTGGTGTGATAAGTGCTCAATACACTATCATTTTTTACCCCTTTTATTGGCATTTATCACTAAACATACACCCACTTGAACCAATGCATGTGCTTAGTGTGATATATTTAGAGGTTATACGCATATAGGTAATATTTACAGAAAAAGACACATTTTACTGCATTTTCATGTTTGTGCAGGAAAACCAGTGCCGCGGCAGAGACAAGGCCGAGGCAGGACCTGATGCCGAGGCAGCAACAAGAAGACAAGAAGCAAAGTGATAGGCGATGGAAAGAAAAAAATCCAAGGAACGTGTTTGGACTTGAAGCCCATGAATCGGAGCTGGCTAGCACAAGGAAAAGCCCAAAGGAAGACCACGCGGGAAAGCCCCCTTAGCCGAATTCAAACTTGGAAATATATTATTATTATGTACTTGACTTGTTCCCTACTCCAAGTTGTATTCTACTTAGGAAAGGTTTGCCCTAGGTCTAGCCTATATAAAGACCTAGCCACCCAATGTATCAGAGATCGAAATACCTAGGGAGAGCCGACTTCTACTCTTGTTTACTTCCTCTCCATCATGTTCTAAAACCTTCATAGGGTTTAGGTGAAGGTTGTGGAGTATTTGTGAGAGGAGATTGTAATTTGTCTTTTATTCAATGCAATAAAGATTATCAAGGTTTGCTTATCCTTTGTTATTCCTTGTTCTTGCATTCAAGCCCGGGAGGGAAGTTTGTGAGTAATCCATTTATCTAAGCTCGGGAGAGTTAGATTCACGAAAGGGGTAAGTACGGTGTTTCAATCGCGAAATACTAACTCGGCCTAGGGATAGGTTAAGAGTTTCAGCGGCTAAAAGAAGTGTGAGATTGGTTGGTGAGTATAATTGGTTCACGCTGGGAGGTATCATCAAGGACTAGTCATCAACAACACTCTGACTTAGGGATAAGCGGAGTCATTCAAGGACACTTTGCCGAACTTTGGTAAAGTCTGCCCACAAGCAAGGGATTGCCGCGGTAGACAGCGTTATCGTTGCCCAGGCAGTAAACTGCAATGCTGCCGAGGCAGAGATATGCGATTGCATTGGATAAAGACAAGTCAATCAAGTCCACAATACAATACAATTAGATCTTGGCTCATCTCTCTCTCTCTAATATTTCGACTCTTTATTTTTATTCAATTATTTTAGTTTAAATAAGTCACACCAATTCACTTGTGCTTTTATCTTTCCACAGAGCAAGGAGATAAAGGAAGCATATTAAGTATACCAGTCCCTGAGGAGACGATAACTCGATAACATACTTATCACTTATTACTTGCGATGTGTCCGCTTGCACTAAACGCGCACTTTTGACACGCGACAATTGCAACTAGCCAATCGTTCCCATGTGAGACCAGAGGGGAAGATCGAGGATGTCATAGTAAGGGTGGACAAATTCATGTTTCTAGTCGACTTCCTTATACTTGATTGCGAGGTTGATGCTAATGCACCCATTATCTTAGGGAGACCTTTCCTAGAAACCGGTCGCATTCTCATTGATTGTGAAAAGGGTGAGCTTACAATGCGAGTAGCAAATCAAAGATTGATTGTGAACATCAATAATTTTCTCAAGTACGTGGATGATTCTGAAGAATGCCAGAGCATTTTGGAAGTAGATTCTGAGCTGTCAAAGGAAGCTGATGAATTTTGTCACAACAATTTTGTACAAATAGATGAGTATGAAGAATTCATAAAAGAGGAAGAGGAAGTTGGTGAATTGCCATTGGAAAAGCAATAATTTAGTCTGCTGATAGCTAGAAATCATTCGAGCTTCGAACCTCTTGACTTCGAGGAATTCATTCCTCCCAAGCCTTCATTACTCAATGCACCCAAGCTGGAGCAGAAGATTTTGCCATAATATCTTAAATATGCTTATCTGGGTGAAGATGAGACCCTGCCTGTTATCTTTTCTGCGAATCTTAAAGCTGGTCAAGAAAGAAGTCTACTTGTTGTTCTGTCACAACATAAATGAGCAATAAGATGGACCATGGCAGATTTAAAAGGGATTAGTCCTACCATCTGTATGCATAAGATACTTCTGGAAGAATGCCATGGCAAAGCCATAAAGCCACAACGAAGACTCAACCCTATTATGAAGCAAGTTTTTATGAAGGACATTATCAAATGGCTCGATGCTGGTGTTATCTACCCAATATCGGATAGTTCATGGGTGAGCCCGGTGCAACGTGTGCCCAAGAAGGGAGGCACAACCGTGGTGATCAATGAAGACAATGAGCTATTGCCGATGCGCGTAGTGACCGGATGGAGGATTTGTATGGACTATCGTAAGCTCAATAAGGCTACGTAGAAGGACTACTTTCCTCTACCCTTCATCGACCAAATGTTGGATCGTTTGGCGGGCAAAGCTTACTATTGTTTCTTGGATGGATATTCGGGTTATAACCAAATAGCCATATCACCGGAGGACCAAGAGAAGACTACATTCACTTGTCCTTATGGCACTTATGCTTTCCGGAGGATGCCCTTTGGATTGTGTAATGCCTCGACAACTTTCCAGCGTTGTATGTAAGCTATCTTCTCTGATATGGTTGAGGATTATCTAGAGATATTCATGGATGATTTTTCTGTTTCTGGAGACAATTTCTAGAATTGTCTTGGCAATTTAGCAAAGGTCCTGAAGCGATATGAAGAAGCTGACCTTGTGCTGAATTGGGAGAAATGTCACTTTATGGTGACAGAAGGTATTGTGTTGGGCCATAAAATTTCACACAAAGACATTGAGGTAGACAAAGCTAAGATCAAGGTGATCGAGAAGCTACCACCGCCTATAAATGTCAAGGGCATAAGAGGTTTCCTCGGACACGTAGGATTCTATAGGAGATTCATCAAGGATTTCTCGAAGATCTCCAAGCCCTTGTGCATGTTGTTGCAGCAAAATCAACCTTTTTGTGTTCGATCAAAAATGTCATGGCGCATTCATAGAGCTGAAGCAAAGCCTCATCACCGCACCCATTGTTGTACCCCCGGTAGTGTAGTTAAGTTGTGCATCAAGATATTGTGTTGATGTGCAATGTGAGCGATTATGCCGTGGGAGTAGTCTTGGTGCAGCGTCGAGGTAAAATTTTTCATGTTATATAGTATGCTAGCCGTACACAACTTAACTACACTACCATAGAGAAAGAGCTACTTGTCGTGGTATTTGCATTTGACAAGTTTATGGCATACTTAATAGGCACCAAAGTCATTGTTCACACTGATCACTCCGCTATTAAGTACTTAGTGACTAAAAAGGATGTCAAACCTAGGCTTATCAGATGGATTCTACTGTTGCAAGAATTTAATTTATAGGTGGTAGATAGGAAGGGCACAGAAAATCAAGTTGTTGATCATCTGTCTAGGATAGAAGTTAACCTGGAATATCATGACAAAATTGAAACTGATGATGAATTCCCTGACGAGAAAATTCTTTATGCCATGATAATTCCGTGGTACGCTGACCTTGTTTTTTTCTTGTTGGTGATGTTTTGCCTTTTGACATGACTAGCCAGGGAAGGAAAAAATTTAGGCATGACGCGCGATTCTACTTCTGGGATGATCCATTCCTGTTCAAGTGTTGTGCCGATCAGATTATTCGAATATGTGTCCCAAAGAGGATCAAAGAGATATTCTACATCACTGTCACACAGGCCCATGTGGTGGACATTTCGGAGGGACTAAGACTACTGCGAAGGTCCTCCAATCAGGTTTTTATTAGCCTACCTTATTCAAAGATACCCAGATATTTTTCAAAGCCTGCGATCGATGTCAGAGGATTGGGAACATCTCTAGACGTCATGAAATGCCATGAAAAAATATTTTGGAGATAGAGTTGTTTGATGTTTGGGGCATAGACTTCATGGGACCTTTCCCATCTTCATTTGGAGACTTATACATCCTATTGGCAGTGGACTATGTGTCCAAGTGGGTTGAAGTCATTGCGACGCCTAAGAATGATTCAAAGACTGTGATTAAGTTTCTTCATAAGTACATTTTCACGAGGTTTAGCGCGCAAAGAGACATCATCAGTGATGAGGGTACTCACTTTGACAACAAGTTAATTGTCAAGGCATTACAGAGATACGGGGTAAAACACAAGATTGCCATGACATATCACCCTTAGACCAATGGGCAAGCCGAGGTTTTAAATCGTGAAATCAAGCAAATTTTGGAGAAAGTGGTGAATCCAAGAAGGAAGGATTAGTCACCAAAGCTTGATGAAGCATTATGGGCATACCGAACTACAGTCAAAGCCCCCTTAGGAATGTCTCCATTTAAGTTAGTCTATGGCAAGACATGTCACCTCCCGGTCGAGCTAGAGCATAAAGCCTATTTGGAGATTAAGAAGCTCAACTTTGACGCCGAGCTAGCTAGTGAAAGAAGGTTTTTAAAGTTGAATGAGATGGAAGAATTTAGGGCCCAAGCCTATGAAAATGTCAAACTCTACAAGAAGCGAACCAAAAGATGGCATAATCAAGCGATTTTTCCAAGGCATTTTCAAGTTGGACAACAAGTGTTTCTATTCAACTCAAGGCTGAAACTCTTCCCTAGGAAGATTAAATCAAGGTGGTCTGGACCATTCAAAATACATCATGTATATCCCCACGGAGCTGTAGACATCAAGAAAATTGATGACGAGACAATTTTTAAGGTCAATGGCCAGCGCCTAAAGATCTACACTAGAGGCCATGTGATGCGAGATAAACCCACTACATATCTTCTAGATGCCTGACAAACTGAAATGTCATGGCATTTTCAGTTTACTCTTATTCATAAATAATTATTTTCTAAGTTTGTTTTATATGCTTTATTATGCTGAGCCTTTTTAATGTTTTAATTTATTTTTTTTAGGTTGAATATTCACCTTTGGAGGCTAGCGACTGAATATGAAAGCAAGATAAAAGCACAAAACCCTACTTTGAAATGTTTGGGGGCAAAAAGAGACAAAAAGGGGGAAGCTTTTTCATTTATTTATTTCTTTTGAATTTTTTTAAGAGTCATTCTCTTTCCTTTTTAATTCCTGCCATCATTAGCTAAAATACCCGCCACACGTTTTCTACCCACCCCTCCACTGACCATTAAAGTTTTATTTTATTCCTTTTCTCTTTCACCTCTTCTTCCTCACCCATTCTCACCTCCAAAACTGGAAACTCTTTCCCCTCCATCAAAGAAAAGCTTCAAACTTTCTTACTTTTTTTTGTTTTTTCTCAGCTCAAAATGGTACGAAAGAGACTGGTAGGCTCTGCATCACAACCTCTACCCACTTTCATTGATGATGCGGCAAAGGAGAGGTTCAAAACTTTGAAAAATAGGAAGGTATTTTTCGAGCTTGGTTTTCTCCTCTCCGGCGAAGAGTTCGGGCTGGAAGTGCGAGAAATGGTTAAGCACCACCATTGGGAGTGGTTTGCTGCTCACCCTGGTTCGGTAAACGCCACCTTAGTGCGAGAGTTTTATGCAAACATACATAGCCCAGACCAGAAAGTCGTTTATATCCAGGGCAAGAATATTCACTTCACCAACACAACCATTAATCGCTTCTTTAAGATTCCACAAGAAGTGGATAGACATGCGAAAAAAGAAGAAGTTGATTATGACACATATCAAGGAGTGAAGGAAGATCTTTTCCTGCCCCAAACGGAATGGAATGGCCAGCAAGCCACGAGGAGGACAGTAAACCGCGAGCGCCTACTTCTGCATGCATGACTGTGGAATCATTTTATGTGCTACAAGTTGATGCCCACTTCGCACCACACAACCGTAAGTTTGACTCGAATGATGATTTTACATTCTATTCTATTTGGAATCCTCATGGACATAGGACGACTCATTTTTCATGAAACTCATGCTTGTTTGAACCGCCCGAAGAGCCCTCTTATTTTCCCCAACTTGATTACTACTCTGTGTTGGAAGAAGGAAGTTCCGGAGAATGATTTTGATGAGATCCTAGAAGGGATGAAGGGTCTCACTGTTGAGAAAGTTGCTACCTTGATGGGCAATGCTAAAGAGCAACCGAAGGCATCACATGCTGCGACTGCATGAGGGAAGGCACCAACCTAATAGGATGATGTTCTAGAGCTTTCCCGGAATGCCACGGAAAAAGTGGACAACTTGTCAAGAGACTTAAAGGAATTTTTCAGCTATACTAAGTAGAGGGATGAAGTTTTCCAAGCCTACTTGGCGGAGCAGTGCCTGCACCTGGACCAAGAGTTCCCTATGTTCCTTGACACTATCCTGCCTACATTAGGAAATGCCTCGGCATTTCCAACTGTTCCACCTACAACCAGGCAAGCTGCACCGAACTTGAATGAGACACCATCCCCATCTAATCCATCTTAGGAAGTAAGGCCCGTAGAACCTGAACTAGAGGAACATGCCCAAGAAGCACAAGCCCCTGAACCTGAACAGAATCCTGAAGAAGCCCCGGCATATTCAGATGAACATGCCCAGGCACATTCTACTCAACAGGACCCATCTATTGAACCAGAATATGATACCACCTTTATTTCTTCTCTGTTTGAAGACCTACCTAACCATCCAACACATCCAGAAGAAGCACAACAAGCAGCTCAACAAGAACCATCACTAGTGCCCTCGCCCCAAAAGAAGAAATCCAGACGTCGTCTGAAGATGTCGGTTGGACGACAGGCGAGCCCATCTTCTACTACAGAGAAGACAAGACCCCGAGGGGACGATCATGAATCTGATCATGATGTAAGCCCGTCCCCGCTAAAAAGAAGAGCATCTCGTCGAACTGCCACCACACTACCACCCACATAGACTAAGGTACCTTGCATTTCATTTTATTTCATAGCATATAGTTTCATTTTTTAGCTGCATTGAGGACAATGTATGCCTCAAGTTTGGGGGAGGTGTCGTTCCTTACTTTATTTTCATTTTGCATGATAGCAGTAGTTGTAGAAAAATGCCATGACAAATGCGTAAGTTTTAGGGTAAGTTTTGGATTAAAGTTAGTGATGCCCGATGATGATAATTTTTTTTTATAGCCAATGATTGAATTGAATACTCATGACTTGGGATTTGGATAGAACCTGCTTTAAGACTTGGTGGTTTGTGCTTATTTTATTGTTACACGAATGTATGTTCTTCATGTTTAGGAAAGTTAGAAAAATTTTATAGAATGATAACTTAAATTGCTTGGCATGTTTTAATGAAATTAAATATAAATAGGAAGCCCCCGTTATTTTAGTTGAAAGCTGTGAATAATTGTAGAGGGATACTCAGCTATGCCATGGCATATCCATGTGCATATGAGTTACTAAAAGAGGCACAGGGTGAAGCTACACTTCTATCTTGCCATGGCATTACCTGGATACTGTATTTTAATAAATGGTAGTTATGGCATGAGTAGAAGGTAGTTTGACAGGCTGGCTCCCCTCGTAGCAGTGTTTTATTTTGTGTAGAAAAATAATTTATATATGGGGAGCATTAAAATGGTGCCTAAAATTAGAAAGCATGCCTTGCTAGAATAGTGAACATTCCTTAGGTTTTTTTCTAACTTAAATAAGCATAGATTGAATACGCTAACTCACACACACACTTGCATTCAACCTTGTCCTAGGGCAGCGTTCTTGAAATTTCCTCGAGTCTTATATGTTTATGTCATGACATTTTCTGAGGGCTGAAACTCAGACCATTTTCTTGTCTTGATCCTGAATATTGTCATGACATTTCTTCTCTGCTAGCTGCTATCCATCGCTTGAGGAAAAGCAATAGCTTAAGTTTGGGGGTGTGATAACTCCGCAAAAAGGTGTAATCACTAATTTTATCCGGGGTAAACCCGTTTATTTTCCATTTTCGTCTTAAATAATAATGGGCTTTAGGTAATTTTAGAATTTATAACAAAAAAATCAAAAAAACAAAAAATGCAATAATGGGCTTTATTTTTCAATGTTCGCTTAATTTTATTTTCTTATAAAAATGTATTAAATAAAATCAAAAAAATTATATACATATATATTAAACTAAAATTGTTCACCAAAAACATTATAAATTGTTGCTTATTTAATTTAACTTGATCTAATTTTATTTTCGTTTACTACGTGTCCTATTTTGATATTTTTGTTAATATTATGTTTGTTTTTATAGTATATAATTATGGTCACTATATATTTAAATTTCACTTAGATTGTGGTTCCATTTTATTCACTATTTTACTTTTCTCTATTTATTATTATTATTATTATTATTATTATTATTATTATTATTATTATTATTATTATTATACTTGTGATATTTAAAACAAAAATAAAAAACACTATATTCTTAATATTTCTTTTATATAAACAATTATTCCCTTTTCCTTCCGTTTTTTACCTTTACTACTATTGTTATTGTTATGTCATATTATTAATTATTATTACATATTTAGATTAAAAAATCCAAAAACAGTTAATTATTATCATGTTGTTTTAATTCTATTTTCGGTTTCATTATTATTATTATTATTATTATTATTATTATTATTATTATTATTATTAAATTCAAGTATACACTAAGAACCAATCTGAATTTAATATAAGCCCAACATTTATTAATTAAACAATCCAATGTTTGTTACAAAACCCATAAGAAATAAATACACAGCCCATTAATAATTAATTATAAAGCCCGGTTTTAAAATAACACAAGCCCATATATTTTAATTACATTCGGTCCGATCACATGAGCCCATACCTAGCCCAAACCGAATCTTAACTCGGTTAACCTAAAAACCGTAACTGATCCCTCCTTTCTTTTGCGCAGTCGGCTGTGAGCCGTTGGATCAGATCTGTGATCCAACGGCCGAGATTGAAGGAAGGAGAACCCTCCAGATTCCACACGCTCCGCACGCGTGGGCGATTCGTCTTCTCACGCGCGCGTCGCGTGCACGTGCGCCCTTTCAATCGCCCGAAGATCCTTCGTCTCCTCATCGTCCGATCGCCGGTGATCTTTGTCCTCAGATCGGTGGTCCCCTCGCATCCAGCCAAAACAGAGGCAAGACAACAATGGTCCCCTCCTCATCCCGTACGAATGCCAACAGTGCCTCACAAACGAAGAAACGACAAAGAAATCAGCCAAATCAGATCAATTTCCACATATCTTCTTTTATTTTTCATTGTAAAATTGGCTATAAAAGCCCCAAATCAGAGTGTAATACTCGGACGGGATTATTTCGAGAAAATCAATACAAAGACAAGAATTTTCAGAGCAATCGGTTCTTTTATTTTTCAAATACAAAATATCAGATTTTAGAGTTTTATCTCTCGAATCTACAATCGGTTCCCGTCGCCGGTGTGGTCTCATTGTCCTTTTTCTTTCAGTCTCTCCAAATCGCATCTCCTCTGCTTTGAACTATAAGTTTTGGGGATGTCGATTAATATTTTCGAGAAGGAAAACTAGAGGTTTCAAACTTCGATCTTATGTTTTAAAGTCGAAAATAAGGTTTTATTTTAGATCGGCAAGTTTTTGGGTTTTTCGAATAAGAAAAAGAAGGGTTTTCACCGTCACCAGCCGCCGCTAACGATGGCCAAGACGACGAATCTCTCGTCGGTTTCTGAAAATAAATTAGGATTCTTTTTTTTTTCTTCAGAGAATTTTGGTTCTCTGTTTTGGTGTTTCAAATCGGAGAAAGAAATGAAGGAAGCTATGGCCATTTTGGCCTAAATGTTTTATATGTATACGATTTCTAAAACGACGTCGTTTTAGGGCGTTATTAACCCACGCGGTGACCCGATTCAGGGGAAGAATCCGCGTATTTTCTTTAATGGTCTAATTGTAGAGACAATTCCTTAAGTCTGGGAACGTTTGGCTTCCAGCCACGGGGAAATACCCCTTTTAGTCCCTCAAATAAGTTCTCATTTTAATTTCGTCAATTTCGTTTTATTTTATTTTAAATCAAACCTATGATTCATTTATTTTTTTATTTTGACCCTAATTTTATTTCCTTGTCTTTTTATTATTTTATTTAATTATTTATTAAATTTTATTGAATTTGATTATCATATAATTAATGACAACTAATTTCTATGAAATTTTTGACCATTTATATTTTTTATTTTTTATTTTTTTAATTGATTTTATTTTAAAAGAAAAAGACATTAATTTGGGGATTTAAAAGCTGTCATTTCTAGTTTATTCCCTTTTAAAATTTTTCAAATTCATAAAAAATCTTTTTTATTATTGATTTCCTTTACTTTTTTAAACAACATTTATTAGTTTTAATTTTTAATTTTTTTTCATTTGCCGTAAAAAGGGGGATTGCATACATTTTGTTTCTTTTCCTATTTTCTTCGTATCTAACAGTACATATTAAGTATATATTAAATGTACTTTCCTTTGTTGTAAAGTTCATGCAACACATTTTATGACAATTTTATATTTATATATATTTGTATATATTATACTATTATGGCATGTCTTATTATTACGTTATATTACCTATTACAAGTTTCTCATATTATTGTGTATGTATTATAATTTCTTGTTTATTTATTTCCTTATTTAATTTATTTATTTTACTCGACCGACTTTACGATGACCCACAACGGGGAATGATCCGTATTATTTATAGCCCGTTTGTTCTAACATCTAACACCTAACTTCTAACATTTATTTATTGCATTTAATTTATCGCAATTTAATTTTCATGCATTTATAACATTTATTCTTTTTTTATATTGTTGTGTTATTTATTTACTTCATTATTTATTTATTTATTTATTATTTTGTTTATTTTATTTACTTATTTGATCGGCTTTACGGTGACCCACAACGGGGAATGATCCGTATTATTTATAGCCCGTTTAGTGTAAATAACTAACTTATAACATTTAATTTCTCGTATTTAATTTTCCGTATTTTAACTTCTTGCAATTTATTTTCTCGTATCTAACATCTAACATTTAATTTACCGCTTTTAATTTCTCGCATATATACTTGTTGTAATTTAATTTATTTGTTTTACTTTCCCGCATTGACTTGTAAATTTGTATATATTTGTTCGAACATGTGACATTTAATATTTAATCTAATCTAATTAATAAAAATGCGATATCTCAATATTCGGTCGTAACAGGCCCGACACCAAGCGTAATGGTGGCGGTGTATGCGTTTACCTACGAATATCGAGGTCTTTAAAATATATTCGCATTCTTAAACGGATAATAAATTAATAAAAATATGAACTTGCAAATTTCCAATTCGGGCAATTATATTCGATTAGGTACCAATTTTTGGGCAGTGTGGGGTATTTTATATCTCATCCGTAACCGACTCCCGAATCCATTTTTTTAGAATATCTGGTTTTAACGGTATCCGATCTACTAAAGTGACCGGTGGCGACTCTAGTCTTTCTAAAATAAATTCCTTTTTTATCCTCTTTTAAACCTAAATTATTTTATTTTCAAACCTCATTTTAAATAAAGTCCCCCAATTATTTTTAAATCTTTTTTTTCTTAAAATTCTCAATTTTTCAGTTTCAAATTAAATCTCTAATTTTTTTTTAAACTAAAACCCCAATTTTTCAAATAGTTCTAATTTTTACAAAAAGATTTAATTTTTAATGACGGGAGGGTCGTTACAAAAGGCTATATTTCAAGCCTTTATACTTAAGTTATTGAATGTCCTGAAGCTCACTTAGATGCATTTAGGATCATAACATTGCATGTAGTTTCTTAGTTATGCCTTGGCATTTTTAGTGTGGCAACGAGTGCTATTGCACGGGAAAGGTTGTGCTTTGGGTTATTATGTACAGGTAAAGCAAAGTGGGAAGTTGAGGAAATTTGTCATGGCATTCGCAGAAGGATAGTGATGGGAAAATGTCATGGCAAATCTAGTGATCTCCTGTGTTGAGCTAAACGACAAGAAGATATTTTGAGAGGAGTTCCAGTTGGTGCCATTACAGCCTGGTCACAACCATCACAGTAGGGGACCACTGTCACCATGGAAGAAATACCATCACGTGAATAGGGGTGCTAAGGGAATTTTCCCCTAAACTCTAGGGTTTTTCAGCCCTTTTTTTAAGCCATGGTGACCTACGGAAAAAAGAGGCCTTTTTTGGAGCTTGAACACAGAAAAAGAGGCACCTTTAGAGTTGTTTGCAGCGGAAGAAAGCTTCCATCTTTCTCCTCCAAACTCCGGCCGAAGTGACCTCCATTGATAAAGCTTGAAGGGAGTGGCATGTTAGGCACCAGAGAGGGGCTAGCATGCTAAGGCGTCCTATGCTAGTTGAAGAGTCGGCAGACTGTGCACATCGAGGGTGTCTTCTATCCTCCTTCCTTTGCTTTATTTTTCATATATTTTAAGAGGATGATTATGGATGTTTAAGGATGTTATGTACGTGATTAACTCTTTAACTTTCACACCACCATGTGTTACTTTATTTCGGTGGTTGTTTATGTGGATGATTAACTTTTTTCTTTTATTAATATATAACATTCTATGCGTTTGTTTATTTGCTTTACTCATTGTTGTAAATCATTTAAACATTATAAGAGGCATTAGTGTATCCCGTGTTTAGGAGCATGCTAGGTGTTCGAGAGAAACCTAGCTATAGATCCTTAGTGTCCGAGAGGAAATAAGGGGGGATCTACGTGAGCAATGGGCTTTGGGTAGTAACTAGAGCCTAATCCGACCTTAGGTGCTTGAGAGAGACTTAAGTGAGGGTTTCAACGACTAAAAGGAGTGAACTTTGTCGATGGGCTAGATGATACTGCTGAGACCGAGAGGAGATGTCGTGGCATTTTAGACTGTCAGGTTCCTATGACTCGAGAGAGCGGGAGTACTTTAGGAACCTTTTTCAAGTAAATAGACACCATAGATGCTAGATGTTCGTATGAGTGAGGTTAAGAAATCCATAGGAACCTCCACCAATCATTCCCAAGAGACCTCATCAATAGAGGGTTAGTACAACATATTTTTTAAACGTGTTCTTGCATCCTATTTTTGCCTCAACATTTACAAATTGCTTCCATTGTTTTTATTTTGTTTTCTTGCAACCACTACATACTCTTTACACACCACTTCCATACTTCTATCGTGCCATCACCATCTATTCCATTTTGTCTTGGCATATTTTAGTTGCTTGCATTCTGAAATTGCCATGACATTTCACCATCACACCTTCACCGTACATATCTATTTCCAACTGTTTATATTTTATCTTTACTTGCTTTTTAGTTAGGTACACCTTTTTTCCTTTAAAAAATTGACTTGTACTTTACCCCAAATCCTTGTGGGAACGATACTCACTCACCTTTTATTACTTGTCTGACAGTGTATACTTGCATACATGTGTTGGCCTAATTTATAGTTGCACACGTCCAGCACCATTCCTATATCTATTGACATATGTATGTTAGCTGCAAATTCTTACCACAGTTAGAATGTGTTTTCATGGTGTATTAGGATAACATTCGCAAAAGTTCTTTTGCAAGTATAGTATGTGCTACTGTGATTTGTGGGTTTTCAGTCGATATGCTTAATGTTTCCTGTGAGAAAAAATGCAGTGCTTACCGAATCGAAACCACTTGTATATGACAATGAGAGTGGTATAGATCTTGTTACAGCTACTACACGTCGCAATTCACAAATGTAAGATTCTTGGAGTTTTTTCTTGGCACTATTTGCTACTTGTTACAAAATTTATGAGAGCATATCATGCAAGGTCTTGATGTTACTCTTGTATGATGATATGTTAGGTGTTTGTTCCAATTTAATAATAGTTTCCTTAACACAAATTTTTCCTAAAAACCAGCTGACTTTGAATAATTTTTTATCCTTTTCTGAATTTGGACTCAAAGATTCACCACAATAATCTTCAAGCAATATATTGGCAAAGGTATTAACCTATGTAGAAATCTTATATGATTTTTCAATATATATGAGAGCAAATAATGTTCTAATATCTGATTTATCATTTAAATGGTTGTTTTCATTCTTTCATGCTATTCAAGCAAGTTTTACTATCATAAAATGCTTCTTGTTCGTATTATCAACTGACTAACCAAATTTTGCAGAGGAACTGTATTAAGTTTCGGATTTTCTTATCAGAAACTATGAGGGACTTTTTTCTTTAGGCCTTTTTATGGGTGTTTGTTAGGGTTAATGGGTGATATGAGTTGTATATTTGCTTCTTTCATGGCGGAGAACATGTTGGTCAAACTAATGCAGACATGTATTTTTGTTGAAGTATGACTTGGACTTAAATTAATTTGCATGGTCCAATGCAGGTAGAAGGGAATAATGCAAATGCTGATGATGTAATCATGCTTGACAAGGATGGTTACGTATCTGAAACAAATGCCACCAACATTGTAATATTTAGGATCTTGCTGTGAAATAACCAGTTTACGGGTAGTTTCAGTGTTGAAAATCTTCTCGGTGAAGGAACTTTTGGACGGGTTTATCGATCTCAATTTGATGATGAAAAGGTAGACACTTAGTTTTTCTGATCTACTCAATAGTCATCTATATGCTTACTTTTTGTTTATACTACTGTAGGCTCTACTTTGTTGTTTTGTTGTATGACAAAGAACAGTTAATAGTTCTAATTTGTTTGAACTTTTAATACTTTCTTTTCTTTCTAGTCATAGAAGAGAAAGTTGCATTTTTAATGCATTATTTGATTATTAAAATAATATAGTATTATTTATATTTTGATTTTAATTTTAATTTTTTTAAATATAGAGTTATTTTCGACGTTTGTAAAGACAAACGCCGCAAAAAAAAGCTTTCTTTAGCGGCGTTTGTAAAGACAAATACCACAAGAAAAACGTTCTTTAGCAGCGTTTGTAAAGACAAACGTCGCTAAAAATCTGGACCTGTTGTGGCTTTTTTTTTCAAAAATGCCACAAACTATTGCGGCGTTGGTTTTAGCGGCGTTTCTTGTGACGCTTAAAAAAGCGCCATAAACGTTTTTAGCTGCGCTTAAAAAAGCCACTATAAAACTAAAAAAACGCCGCTAAAAACTATTTTGTTGTAGTAGCTAAAAATGAATTAAATTATAATTTATATATCTATTTAACTATTAAGAAAAAAATACATCTCTTTTCCATCATGTTAAGCATTGAACATTTGTCTTTAGTGTAACGATTTTTACTAAACTAGTCGATTAGTGTCATTAATTACGAAAAATTATTAGATGAGTTAAAATTATTACGTTACTTATAGTTAGGGGTGAGTGTTCGATCGAGTCGAGTCAAAAAATTTTGAGTTATTCGAGTTGACGAGTCTAGTTTTACTATTCGAACTTTCATTTAAAAAATTCGATTCGAGTTTCAATTTCTTATAAAGATTTAATTTTAATTATTTATTATGTTATAGTACGATTTGATTATAATTTAAAAAACTTTCACTAATCATATAACTCAAAAGTCAGTTCGTGTTCCACTTGTTAAGGAAAGCAAAATCCTATTAGCATTCTTAGTTTTCGGTGATCGTGAAGTCATTAGCTGAATTGTCTAGTAGATAGATCAGATCTGGATGCGGTTGTTGCTCCGAGGCGATACGGGCTCGACCCACTCCTACCTACCCCGGAGCACCATAGCATGTCAGGAATAAGAGGGGACTGTCATAACCCGTTTTTGTCCAGGTAACCTACAAACCCAGATCCAATGACTGAGATTTTTTCCACCGATTGAGTCTCTTCATCTTCAACAACTCCGACCATGTGTCTCACCTATCGGACTTCCAAGATAGTCGTACGACATCTCATTCGACCACCACAACAAGGAACCATACAAAAAAATAAAGAAAAGATTTTATTCATTTTTGCACACAAAGAAAAGATTAAATATCATCAATAGGGTCAAAGAGACTATTCATGTCTTGCACACCAAGCAAAATTTCAATATAAATAGATGTAATCCAACATATGTAAAGAAAGAAGCTTTTGGGGAAGAAATAAAAAGAGAATTTCATATTGAAAATCAGGTTACAATTTTTCTTTGTTCATGTATTTTTTCTTTAAATTCGAAATCAAAAATAAAAGGGTTTTTGTTTTTTTTTAAAAAAAAAAACTTTTGTTGTTTTCTCAATAAAATTAAAATCGTTTATGTTTAATATATATTTTTAATCCTTTTATTATTATTATTATTATTATTATTATTATTATTATTATTATTTATAGTATTAAATTTCTTCCTCTATTTTTCTTTAATTGTTTTATGTCGTTTCTTTTTTTTTATTTAGTTATATCACATATTATATATAGTTATATATTTATTATATATTATATTTTTATGTCACATACTATACATACATATATTAAAGTATATATATTATTTTCTTTTCTTTTTTTTTTACATACGTATAGATATAAATATCAACATTTTTATATACATATTATATATTATTATTCTTTTATACTATAAAATTTTTACATCTATATGCTATAAGCATGTTATTCTTTTATTATATATACACACATGCATTTATATAAAAATTATTTTTAATGTATATATTAATCTCATTAAATAAATTATATTATATATATTTTTATCCTTTTTCATATCCGTATTGGATCATTCATCTTTTTGTTATTTCAATGTAATATATTCATTTTACTTTTATTTACATATATTTTTTCTTGTTTATATTATATGTTTTTCTTGTTTATTTTTTTTATGTTGTAATTTTCGTATACACATATACATATGCATTTTAACTTTTATATTGTTTTCCTTTTTTATTTAGATCGTATATTTGTACTTGTTTATGCTTTCATGCTTAGGTTTAAACATTTGAATTAAGTTTTTACATGTACCTCATGTCATGTTTTGTCATACGTATATTTGTGTCATATGTATATAATATATATTTTGTATGATGTGTTATTATTAAATGGATGTTAAGTTACGTGTGCGTGTATATATATATATATGTATGTATGTATATGTATATTTATCATTTAATATAAGTTTTGTATTAATTATAATATGTATACATGTGTATATTATAATATTTATTTTTATCTCATATGAATTTGTCTTCTTGAAATAATGTGTTTTAATATTTATTATTGTTTTACATTTTTCTCATGTATATTCAAATATATTAATTATTAATGTGGTACTCCCTTTTTCGATGATAAACTTGGCTACTATTCCGAGTTGTGGATGATAGTTGTTTATTTCTCGAACAGTAAAAGCTTTTAAAATTTATCCACATGCATAATTAAATTTTTAATTTAATTGTCACTTTAACATGTAAATTTTGATACTAATAAAACGGTAATTAAATAGGTAATAATTTTGGGCGATGTGGGATATTGATCCTTCCCCATCCGTAACCAACTACCGAACCCTTATTTTGAATCTCTGATTTTATTTTACGATGCCTAGTCTACTAAAGTGATCGGTGACGACTTCAATAAATTTTTCAAAACACGAGCATTTACCAAGATCCCCTTTTTAATTATTATTTTTTGTAGCAGACGGAAAAACGATCGCTATAGGGACATACTGGATGTAACCACTCCTTTGGTTGGGGGTTGTGTCGCCCTGCCTTTCGATCGATACACAGTTGAATAGGACGATCACAAACGTAACAGGTGTGGGAGCGATCCTAGTTAGGGAAAGCTAAGATGGCACCTCGCATATGGATAGTAAGAGGGCGCTTATGCCTCGACGGTGGGGCTTTATGGGAAAGGGTCCAATTGATGTTTTATATGACCGACATAAGACTCGACTTGTTAGATATTATGGAGGTTTAGTGAGCACATGTTAAATCTCTCTACCATTTTCTTTTTTCTTACTTTGGCTAATATGAGTTCACCTGGTATTAACAACTTTATCAGGAAATTTCAAGACAATCAATGAAGACAGCGATGCCAATTTAGGAATTTGAGGTTTTTGTTTAAGGATGTGAAACTATTTTATAAAAAATTAAAATTTATAAATTTTTTAAAAAAATGAATTTCATTAAAAAATTAAAATTAAAATATATCACATGTCATGTTTTAATTGACTAACGGTTTTAACAATCAAACACATAAAATGATTAAAATAAAATTTTAAATATCTATTAAGAGAAAATAATTTAAATGCTAAAAATGAATTAAATTATAATTTTTATATCTATTTGACTATTAAGAAGAAGAAAAAAATACATCTCTTTTCTACCATGTTTAGCATTGAACATTTGTCTTTAGTGTAACAATTTTTACTAAACTAGTCGATTAATGTCATTAACTACGAAAAATTATTAGATGAGTTTAAATTATTATGTTATTTATAGTTAAGGGTAAGTATTCGATCGAGTCGAGTTAAGTCAAAAAAAAATCGAGTTATTCGAGTTGACGAGTCTAATTTTACAATTTAAACTTTCATTAAAAAAATCGAATTGAGTCGAGTTTCGAGTTCTTATAAAGATTTAATTGTAATTATTTATTATGTTATAGTACGATTTGATTGTAATTTAAACAACTTTCATTAATCATATATATATATATATTCATGTGAGCAATATTCTTTCATATTTTTATATATCAATATATATATTATAAAAATTTAAGGGACTTGTCTCGAACTTAAAAATAAATCTTCTAATTACTAAAATTTTTTGAGTTATTCGACGTTCTGTTTTACAATTCAAATTTTATTTGAAATTTTTTTGAGTTATTCGAGTTTATGAAATTTTGAGTCGGGTCAAAACAAGTCAAATATTTTCGCCTCAAGTCGAGTTGAGTTATTTAGTTTTTTCGAGTCGAGTTTTGCTCACCCCTACCTATAGTCTAATCTAATAATGAATTTTTATCTTATTTTTTTAAAGTGAATTTCTATTTTTTTAAGATGAATCTTTTTTTTACATGTTATTAAATAAATGAATCTCATTAGAAGAGATTATAATAACATAATGAGTCGGGATCATTTAATATTTTTTTATTAGATGTTTGGTAAACGTTTTAGTAAAACATTTTATCAATAAGTTCACTTGTTGATATGGTTCGTTGGAGGAAAATAAAAGCAATAATAAAATTAGGACTAACAATATCAATATATCATGATGTGTTAAAATTAGATTTTTTTTTCTCCTAGGGTTATTGTTGCTGTTTTGTTCTTTCTTTTTCTTTGAGTGCCGGCGACGGTACTAATTTTAATATTAATCGTCGACTGTTGGAATCTATCGTTTCTGTTATTTGTTAGTTTTCGATAAATAATTCTGCTCTTGTGGCACGATCTATTCTACCTTTTGGTACGTTTTTTTGTCGTTTGGCAAGTTTTTTTGTTTTATTTTTTAAGGTTAGATCTGACGACGCCACGATTGATCAAGATGGCGCTTATTTGTTATCACGGTGATCTTCCTTGCTTTGGACCATCAGATTGAATATGGATACGCAGTTTGCGCTCGTGGATAGTTTGTCACGACGCTCAGTTCTGATTTGCGATTCTCAGTGGTCTTTCAATAGATTAATCCCCTTTTGTGGTTCGTTTACTGACGCAATCAGATTTGTTCGTGTCTATTTTTTCGATCAAATCTTTGGATGAGTTTTTAAACCTTTTCCATGTATGGTCCTTATATGATCTAAAGTGGTTAGTTGTAAGAAAATATTCAAATTATGTATTTAGTTTATAATTATAATTGTAAACTATTATTGTAATATTGAGTATATTCTTGTTTAATAAAATTAGCCGCTTCTATTAAAAAAAAATTAAATTATTTTATTAAATTAAAATTAAATTATTAAAATGTATAAATAATAAAAATTAAGTATATAATTATATAATTTTTATTAATTATCACGTGATTCTATTGAAACTATACATAATATGTCGGTAATTTAAGTAATTTACCAAAAGAAAACCTATACAACAACGGACAAAAATTAAACTAAGAGTATCATAAAATAAAATACCAAAGGTTCCTTCTTTTTCTTTTCCTCAGAAGTCCCGTCTTCGTTTTCATTTCATCCAACTCTTACAAGTTGGGATTTTTTGCTAGAATTTCTTCGCTTCTTCTCTCCGCCGCCGCTTCAAAGGTAAAATCTTATCTTGTTTTTTCGTCGAGCTTCCTTTTTATTCATTAAAATTCATTTCTTTTTTGCCCCCCTTCTGTTACACGTCACTTTCCGCCTCTTCTATTCCGTTCTTCTCTCGAATTAGGGTTTTTGAAATTGTTATGATTTTCTTACCTCCTGTTATTATATGAATTGTTTCTTCGTTTGTAATACGAGTTAATTAGTGATTGATCTCGGATTTTTTTAATCTGAACTGTATTGCGATGTAGTTGAAACTTTAATTTTTCCTTGTTAGCTTCTGACTATTACGTGTTGGATTGCCTTTATGGAAGATGTCAAAAGTTTGAATTTGGAAATTTTGAGTTATTTGGTCTGTTTTATGGTGATTGTCAATACTTTTTATATTCCAGTTTTGGATAATCTGGGAATGCGTCTCTAAGAGGCTGCTTATTATAATAAACCGCTTGAGCAAATTGAGCCATGCTCTGTATACATGTCACCATTTTCTTATCTTTTGTTTTCCTTCTTTAATAACGCATTGTCTGCTAATTTGCTTACATCTGTCACTATGAGTGGTATGGTTGTACTTGTAATGCATAGTTGCATACACAGGAAGCTGGTAATTTGCTATCCTCAGCTAACCAAAGAATTGGTATGAATCAGAATTGTGATAGCCTGAAGCTTTTTACTTGTCAACATTAGCTGCAGCATCTGCTTATAATATTTGTCAGATAACTCGGTCTACGGCTCGCTCCTTTTATTAACAATATAATCATCTTGAGAATATTTTATGAAGTTTTATACTGAGCTCTTTATGAATATGGTCCCATTAATTAATGTTTTAGTATATTATATATATAATTGGTCTATATGGGTATAGTTTATTTGTTTGTATTCCAACTTCCTTATTTCACATTTTTTTTGGCGTGATTAGTAAGGATATATTCACTTTGCTCTTTCATGCTTGTTAAAGTTTGATTCTATTTTTTTTATCATGTTACATATTTTTTCATGTTTTTTTAGTTGTGTGTTTTCTTCTTATGTTTGAAAGTATTATATTTTACTTGTCTTTTGATGCCAAATAACAGGAGAAAATGCCCCAAACTACCTTCGCGTTGAGTGGATGACAAAGATAACTGTGGGATATGGGAGGCTGCTGTTGTTCTTCCCGAAAACCTCATCTGCATGGGACACCTGTATATTATTATGTTAGTAATATGTTAACCTTATGAATATGTCTAATTTCTTTATTATCTTATAGAACTTATTCTTTCTTCAGCCCCAAGATATGTAAGGTTTTTGTTTGGAATACTGGGAGTATTCACTCACCATTATCTACAATAACAAGTTGGAAAAGGAAGAAGCAAAGAGAAAGAAAACAAGAACATTTTTAATACCCTTAGTTCTCTTTTCTTGATTGATTATTCCATGAAATGTACCCCTTAAATTTCCTTTTTTTTCTCTTGAACTGGTTGTAGAGTCTGTGATTTGCAACTGATCTTTTGATCAGATAAATGTTGGAAGTTTTTTCATGGGATATAGAGTGTGTATATGTGTGTAAAGGATGAATCTGTTGTTTGATTATGGCCATTGTTCTATATGGTAGCTTATGAGGTGATTTCTAATTTGTTCAAGCGGGGTAACCTTTTAGCTGCTATCTTGATAAAAATGTTCTTCATAGTCTGTCTTTTATGCATCACTCTGAATTTTAAAATGCCTTTCCACAGTGTCCACCCGCTTTGGAAGAGAATGAGCCTTTAACACCTCATGATGGGTCAGCCTCTGCAATGGCTGCAGTTCTGGTTAATTTGAATCTAGAAGTACCCGACACATTTAGGCCACCTCCAGCACCTTTGCCGTATGATGTGGTCGTTGCATATCCACATTCAGGTGATTCAGAGTCTTTCAAGGAAAATGTCAGTGGGGTTAGTATTGAGACACTACCTACATGTGAAGATCTTGAGGAATCACTCTGCAGAACTCATTCTAGTTCTTTACTTTCACCAAGAAAACTAGAAGTCACAACATTAGTTGAATCTAATAAATCAGCAATGGAGGAAGTGGATACCTGTCCTATTTGTCTTGAAGGTTGGTATACTCTTATTGCCTAAGGCATTAATTGCTAGTGTAAGATCCTAACAACCATGTTTGCTGCTACCTGTCCCTGATTATCGTATGTTGAAAATAGTGTCAATTTTCTTGTTAATTTAATATCTTTAGCGGCTCCTAAGTGATAGCTTGTCTATGGTACCTATGCAGAGTATGATGAAGAGAATCCAAAACTTGTAACAAAATGTGAACATCATTTTCACCTCTCATGCATTTTGGAATGGATGGAAAGAAGTGACACCTGCCCTATATGTGATCAGGTTTTGCCTCTCTCAAATTGCTATTAGTTTTACACTTGTAGTTGATTACCTGCGTAAGATTAGCCCGGTTGTAGACTTGTAGTCTTGTACAGGGATTAACTTGAGACAAGTCTTACACTCAGACTTGTTGGATTCAGTTTATTATGCTGACAGATGATCGACCTCGTGGATGGTGCAATAAAAGAAAGGGAAATCGTTGTGTAGCATTTTAATATTAAATTGTATGAATGTACAGTCTTCTAATTCCTTTGCCAAATCTTGCACTTCACATAACCTCACAGATATACGATTATGACCGTCTACAAATCAGTGATGGTTTTTACCATTTTAATGTTGCAGGAAATGATATTTAACCAGACTTTTGATCAATAACTCTTTATTCAAGATGGAAATTCCTTTGTTGTTTGAGAGTAAAGCTTTGCACTAAGGATGCTGCAGATGGGGTGTGCCCACAGGATTGACTTTTACCTTTGTTATATAAAGGCTGAATGTATTTAGGCTGCCAATAGTTTCACCAATTCTTCAAGTCTATGACTCGGGAGAGAGAAGAATCGAGTTGACACAAAGTTATAGTGCTACTAGGGATATTGATGCTCCTCTTCCGTAGTCGAATATTTTCTCGTCCGCTTTGTTTTGCAGAACAGGTTGATTTTACTTGTTTATATTGGTTTTTCTTCTCCCTTTCTCTGAAATTGAATGTTGTATGCTACCTTTATTTTTCTATGGCTTTGTAAATATATACTTTGTTGTTTAAATAGATTTATGATTGTGCATGCTCAATGTGTTGATGAAAATTACATCATATGAATTTAGATCAAGCAATTTGTTTGTCTAGTCCTTTTTTTTTCTCTTGTATTTGCCTTCTTTTGTTTATCATGGTTGTAACTAGAGGTAGGGACGAAGCCACGTTATAGTTGGGTAGGGTAATTGTCCCTCACCCCCGAATTTTTTTTTTCTTTCACTCTTGTCCCTTTATTTAAATTCTTTTAAAAATTGTTTTTTTATGAATTTGTCTCCCATTTTTAAACATTTATGTTTTGTCCCCTTTAACCCCAAATTTTGGCTCCGTCTCTGACTATAGGTGTTCAGAAATTTGATCCGTGGATCCGACTGAAAAAGGTCGGGTATTTTCTTTGTTAGGATTTAGGATCACATACTCTCATCTATCCTTTCAGGATTTGCCTTTTTTTTCTTAGAAAAAGCTGATCAGCAGCTCAGGAGCGTGTGAGGTCTTGTCATTTAATTTTAAAATATTAAACAAATAAATGAGTTTTAAAGTTATTTGTGTTTAACTGAAATTAGCCGATTATATCAATAAGTGTTGGAAGCATTGGTAGTAACACCCTTAACCTGGATTTCATATTGAGTCTTAACTCAATCCATTACTATAAAATTGTAACCTAGTTTAGCTCAAACCACAATCTATTTTTCATAAAATACATTAAGTCTAAATGTTTCCGTCATATATAAATATTTAAAATGTTACACGATAGTTCCATTTGAAAATACATGTATAATATTCGACTTACAATTTAAATTCAAAATATGAGTTGCAATACAAAACATAGGGTCCTACGAATACATTGTCCAAATAAATCAAGTATTATACTCTAAACAAGTCGATGTTGAATTTTACTCTGATGATTCTCTACTAATGCATGTCAACCTATTAACCTACGAATGAAAACAACAAATTTGAACATTGAGCTAACAAACCTTAGTGGATATATTTTTACTCTACTATGCTTTATGCAAATCACAAATATGAGCATGTAGTTAAAGATAACATCATAAAAAATACAATTGTCGCGACCATTTTAAAACTGAGGTGTAAAAATAATATGGCGATTGAATTTTAGAAAATCAAGTTTTTTTTTCCTTTTATATCGATAATTATGAAAATCGGGGTCTTATTAAAACATGCATCATTTTAATTTTAAAATGACTTGGAGTCGCCATTGGTCACTTAGGTAGGCCGAACATCGTAAAATAAATTAGAGATTCTTTTTAAAACATTTGGGTTTGGGAGTCGGTTACGCATAAGGACGATCCTTATAAGCACCTAAAATTGGTACCATATTAATTACACGTAGCATTTTGACATTTCAAATAATAACATTAATTTAGTTCGTCATTTTTAGTTGAATATCGTTCGAATGAGAATATTCTTTTTGATGAAAAAATACATTTCTTTTACATACGAACTTGAATAAGACGTCCAATTACGTTTGGAAACCTTAACTCGTATTTTAAAGAAATATAAGTTCTACTCCAAAAGGTTTAAATACATGACAGGTTATTATCCTATCAATTTTAAGTTCTATCGTATTATGCTCCATTAATTAAATAATTAAGATCCTATTTAATTATTAATTTTTCAAGTGTATTATGGTAACATCCAAACAATTGGACACTACCATCTAGACACTTAAAGAAATTAATAATACTACTTATGTTTCTAGTTATTTACTTAATTTTATTTTGTTACTAACCTTATATTTTTTTTATCATTTTCTAAGTTAAGATGACACATCAAATGTGATATCAAAGTATACCCTTGGTCAATATCTTGGTACGTCAAAACACCGACCAACTTAGTGCATCCAAGGCATATAATTAAATACACCATCTCTTAGTACAATTATCTTCCTATTTAAAAAAGTTTTAATTAATTGACCAGTCCTAAGAAAGTTTCTAATTTAATTAGCTAAGTGTAAATTAAGTTCACCCTAACAAGTATGCTATATGAATTTTGAAACATGCAAGCAAGCAAGCATATAAATTAAACAATTAAATAAAAACATTAATCAAAAGACAAGGCCAATATGAATTTCATTTAAAAACATAAGGCTCAAATACAAGACATAGGTGGACTAATTGATCTAATTAGGAATTATAAGGCTCAATCTAAAGGAATTAAGGACTTAATTGAGGAATTTAGAGGTCAAGTTAGGCTCGAATGGTGACCTAATTGAAGGAAATCTAAAGTTTTAGGCTGAAATTAGAGGTTTTAGGGACTAAATTAAACTACAACTCGAACCATGAGGGACCTCTGAAAGAATTTTCCCCTTTAATCCAAAACACGCGGATCTGGGTCGACCCGGATCAAACACGCAAATCCCTTTAGCAAAACGTTGTTGTTTTGCCATCCTTTAGAACCCTCATTTTCGATTCAGATCGATCATAAACTCCCTTCCTCTAACTCGGTTAACTGACTCAGCTCCCCCAATCCTCTTAGACTAACACTAAAAGCTCAGAAAATTACTTTAAAAACGGATCAAACCCCTTATGTTTATCAAGAACACTTGAATGTTTTTCATGTTCATCATGAACATGAAGAACACAACCCTTAACCTTCGTCTGGTCCGCCTTTAGATCCGTCCACTACCTTCACTCGTAAGCGTCAATATGTTTTTCGACTATCACTTTCAGCCAACGACCGCCATAGTTTTTACTACGGCCATCGTTTTCCGATTCCATCGAATTCACCAAAATCCTAAAATTGCCTAAAAAACATCTTGGAAATGTTTCTCTTTTTTATTTAAAGATCAAACACACTGGAATTCCCCTAAAATCATTCGATTTTACTAAAACATCACTCAAATATACCTTTATTCAAGAGAATCCTCCCGATTTTCCCAAATCTTAAATCTAAACCTACCGAAACTATCTCCTAACCCAAATCCAACTGGATCTTTCCCCAAATTCCCAGGATCTAGGTTTAAAACACATATTTCTTTTATCCTTTCGCCAATTTTCAACCTCAGCAAACCAGAAACTCACCGAAAATAACAACCGAAAGCCTACTCTGTCTGGGTTTGAGTCTGTGATCTTGTTTCTCTTCCTGCCATTCAAAGTGTACGAAAATAATGTTTTCATGAGAATGATTAACACTGTTTTTGATAGTGTGAAAACTACTGGAAATCGAGAGAGATGGAGATGATGGAGGGTGGTGGTTGTTTTAATTTTTACTGTTTGGAGTTAAAACTATAATTTAATTATAATTAGTTAGTCTCATATCTCAAATGATGAGTAAAACCTAACTTAACAAATTAATTTATCAGAAATATATAAAATAAAAACTTCCGACCTGCCGGATTCGAACCAGCGACGTAAGGATGACAGCTTAACAACTACAGTCCTCCGCTCTACCAACTGAGCTAAGATCGGCTCTTTTCTTAATTTTTAAATCAAAGTTTATATTAAAGTATTTTGAAGTTTGTTTAAGTATCTATTAGTCGGTTTATACTTTTTTTTGGAATGTCGGTTTATGATTCCGGTGCGTTTAATTTAGGTACATGATATGGAATAGTCTTAAATTTTGGATATTAGATTAATCGGATAACAAAGATTCGATTTATATTTATATTTTTTAAATTTAAATATAAATTAAGAAATCATATAATAAACACATAAAATTTAAAAATTTATAATACATAAACCAAATAAAAAAATTAATGATTTGAAGTTAGTTTTAAAATATTTAATATATATAAGTTTATCACAAAATAAATATTAAAAATATTAATATCATTTTTTTATATTATTAAATTAATAAAAATATATTTAAAATTTTTAAAATTTAAATATATAATACAAACGTAAAAATAATTTAGAGATTTAAATTTAATTTTAGGTATAAATATTAAGAATTTAAAATAAAATATAATTTAAAACTTATTTGATTGGGTACTCGGTTACCAAAAAAAATTGACTCAAACCCAATCCAACTATTCTCGGATTGGGTAGCCATCCCAACTGAATATTTTTTAAGAAAATATCCGATTTTTTTTGGGGTTATAAGTCGGGTCAGTTGGATTGGATAATTTTAAACACTTCAAATAATAACCTAAACAAAAAAGAATTTATAACATAGACTCGATTTATAACATTAACTATAGTTTCGATCATTAAAAATTATTTAATTCAACCCTTTCTTACGTGTTAGGAACTCACTTGTATAATAACTTTTTAAAAATATTCTTCAAATGACATGTAAAATTGTATAGATTTATTGGTTTAAAAGATAATCGAAAAAAATAATAAAATATATAATTTTTATTGATTAAAATCATAGATGATGTGATAAATCAGATTCATAAATATAATTTTTCTAAGTAATTTTATACTAAATTGAATGAGCCAAAAAAATAGTTGAAATAAAATAATTTTTTATTTCTTTAAATAATATTTGGGATTACCTAAAACTTATATTTTATATTTATAATATTACCTTTTTAATTTTTATTTAATTATCTTACTGAATGTAGTTATAGTATCTAAAATAAATGAAAGAAGTTCGTGTAAACTTTAGTTTACGTATATTTTTTTAATTTTAAGGGTTAAAATTTTAGTTTAGAGGTTTAAGTCGTAAAGTTTAAATTTAATATTAATATTTAAAATTTAGAGTATTTAAGATTTTAAAATTAGGATTAAAATTAAAAAAAATAATTGAATTTTATGATATAAATATATAAATCAATATAAAATTAATTTTATATATCAAAATTTTACCTTAATAAATATGTCATTTGAATTTTTTGTTTAGAACTGGAAATATTACAGTTGTAGGTATACGTAACAATTTTCGAACTTTCATTTTTATAATAGAGAGGGGAGAAGGTTTAATCTAAAACCATAATTAAACTGATATCCTATGCTATACACCATAAGTTTAGTCAACAATTATTTTTATTTTTCAAGTTTGGCTGATATTTTTTTATATATATAATGAAAAGTTATAACTCTGGTAAATAAATTTAATTAAGATATATTTTTCTTAACATAAAAATTAATGTCTCTGAATCATAAATAAGACCCAACTTAGAAAAGGTAAAAAAAAATAATTTAAAGGTTTGAAATAAAATAGATACAAATATAATCAAAACTCGACAATAAAAAGTAAAAAAAATATATATTATAATAATAAGTCGTGTTGACAACATATTCATAATCATATCTCAATCACGAATAAGAACGGTAATTGTAAGCTTGTATCAAAAATTTAATTTGAGGATTAAAATAAGAAGATTAATATGATAATCAAAATAATTATATTATTTTTTATCTAATATATTTAAATAAAGAATAATATACTTTAAATATCTACTTTAACAAAAAAAAAAATATTTTAACTATTTATATGAAAAAATGATATGATATATTTATGTACTTGTTTTTGATATAAACGTTGTAATAGATTTTATTGCCTATATATAATTATATTTTACCAATTAAACGTCCATAAATAATTAAAAATATATATAATTAGTTAATTACATTCTAGGTCATTAAACTTAATTACAAATTTTATTTAGATTATACATTTTACTTTAATCAAATTACATCATTCAAAATTTTATTATTAATAAATTGAATCATTTATACTATCATTAAGTAATTATAACGTTAAACAATAAAATTTTGACTTTTATAAAGTATATCTTTTACATATCAGAATCAAAAAAATATTTACTTAACCATTTAAATATTTTTGCTAGAATTTATAGAAAATTTAATTATTTTTTCTTTGAACTTATTTAAATAAAATGTTTGAGAAAAATTCTAAATAAATTATTTAAATTATCAATTAAATATTATTTGATGATGACATACGATAAATAAATCAAATAAAAATGATTTTATTGGTTATAGTTATGTACGATGTTAGCATAAATAACATAAATTGTTAATTGTATAAGTTTATGATCTAAATGAAAGCTAAAATTAAATTTAGTGATTTAGAATGTAAATTACTCTATATAACTAGTATCTCAATAATTATATTTTTTTATAAGGAAATTTTTTTGATACACAGCTGTGTAAAACTAAAATTTATACAATTTTTTTAGTTTTAGGAGGTTAGATGTTTAATTTAGGGTTTAAAATTTATAGATTTAAATTTTAAATTTTAAGATTTTAAATTTAATTTTTTGATTTAAAATTTAATTTTTAGATTTTAAGATTTAAAATTTAATTTTTAAATTTTATTAGGATTGACGGTTATAAATTTAGAATTTTAATTTATATTGAAAATATACAAACAAGTAAAAACTAAATTTCACACTGCTTGTGTTTAATATTTTTGCCCTTCTTATAAATACTATGTGAAATGCAAACATGTTTTATTCTGTTCCAATTATTATAAATACTCGAAACACAAACATTTTCTAATGTTCTTTTTATTCGAAACCTTTTTAGGAAATAGTCGACTAAATTATGTACCAATTTAAAAAGAGAGACCTAATTCAAGTATTAAATATATATTTAAACATAAAAAATACAGATATATACAAATTTATGTTAATTGAAAAGGAAATTGATAAGAAAATAAAATCCGACCTGCCGGATTCGAACCAGCGACCTAAGGATGACAGTTTTTACAACAACTACAGTCCTCCGCTCTACAAACTGAACTAAGGTCGGTTCATAAAATTAATTTCATTTTATTTTATATAAACCTTTTTCCAAGACGATATTTCCCCATTGTTGTTACTTATTAGCAGGTATCCTTGCGTTCATGGTTACGTCAATCTGTTGTTCATTGCGACAATGATGTGGAACGGTTTTCTAACAATGAAAGAGATGTAGATTATATGTGAGATTAATTTCATGTTACGTATCCATTGATGATTCATGAAGAATAGTAGGGTTTTGATTTTAGCAGATTGCAGGCGTGGTTTTTCCGACCATGTGTGACGTTTACTTGTTTTCAGCTTCTTTCCTTAATTCTTGGAACAGGAACGGTGACAAGTATCGTTCTCCACAACTTGGATGAACTGTCTTAGAAGAAAAAAGGACAACATGTAAGAATTACTAGTGAAATTTCATAACAAGAATAGTTTCAGTACTGGAAATTGTTGAAACGTGCTTACCACAATCAACTTGCCATTGTTCTCAGTCATTCTTGCTAGTCCGAGTGCTCGAACAGTGTGGCTCCGGATAATATTCCGACCTGCATTCCAAAAAAGTCGATATGAGTTAAAACTTGACGAGAATGATTTCCATACCAACGTTCATGTTCCTAGAAAACCACCAAACAGCAAAATGTAGCTTTGTAATTATTTTAACCTTGTCATGTTACTGGCAGTAGTTCAGACAAACAATCAATGTTTATCTGAAGTGAAACCATGGACAAGAACATGATATCACGAAGTGTGAACAGAAGCATCGACAAAAGCGAATCGAATCATTCTCTTACGTGCAGTGATGGAGCTGTGCATAGAGTGGGAGGGACCGCAATCACTCTCAAATTTTTTGGTATAATTACAGTTTTAGTTCTTTTTAGTTTAAAGGTTAATTAAAATAAAGATTTTTTTCTCTCCTAATTTTCAAATTTAAAGGTTTAATAGACTCTTACTCCTTTATTGTCCCTCCCAACATTGAATCTTAACTCCGTCCCTCCTAATCATCTCCAAATTCTGTCATGGTCAATATTCTGTCCATGCTTGTGTGAGAAGGCATAGTTAAAAGCATCTTATAACCTTTCATGGCTTCCATAAGTGCCATACTTATCCGTCGAAATTGCACAGTTAGCAACAATAGTCGAACAGATTCCTTGCTTGTATAGACCTAGATTATAGCTCATCTCGGTCATATTCAGATGATATCGTGTCCCCTGGTGCCAAATATCTTTAGTTACCTTCTCTATTACCATCAAATTAAAGATGGCACGGGTCGGGTCGGGTTAGATTTTCGCCTCACTCGTACTCAATTCGAACTTCAAACCCTTCCACCTACCACCAGATCTGGTTTTAGGGTGGAAAAATCCAACCCGACCTAAGTTTTAAGTTTCAAAACTCGATCTGACCTGACCCAACTCAAGTTTTAAGCTTTAAAATCCGATCCGACCCGAGCTATTAAAAATTTTAAGTTTTAGAGATGTAATTGTAAAAAAAAAATGGATCTAGTTGTAAAAAAAAAATTAGTGACCTAATTATAAAAAAAACAATTTTAGTAATCTAATTGTACAAAATATATAAAAAGAGAAATTATTATTACAAATATCCCTAAAAATATATAGAAAATTTACACTACTAATCACGAGTAGGATCGGGTTAGATTTTTTCCACCCTAAACACAAAATTATTCTTGAAAAAATCCGACCTAAATCCAAATTTTCTATCAAAAAAATCTGACTCGATCAGATCGGGTCAATTCAAAATCTATCAGATTTGAGTTTTGTGCCCATTACTACATCATATATATATATATATATATATATATATATATATATATATATATATATATATAAACTTAGGAAAATTGTTATATACACAAACAAATTTAATTTAAAGTTAAAATTCAAAATCAAAAATCAAAATTTTTTACCATAAATCATAATCATAAACTTTAAATTCAATAATATATAATCTAAACCCCTAAACTAACTCACTTGTTGAAACAAGAATTTTTATCGTTAATATATACGATGATGATAATCTATAAAGTTATACACATTTTTTTTGGGCAACTCTTACATATGGTTGTGCATTAAAAATAATTATAATTAATATAAATCGATGGAGTGTTGTCCAGTGAAAAAGGTTGATGTTTTTCATAAAAAATCTTAATTTAAACAATTTTATTGGTAAGATGTATTGGTTTTTTTTTATCAAAAATTATAAATAAAATAAAAGATTTTGCTATTAATACCACAAGAGATCTTCATAAATTTTTATCATTAATGTTTATTTTATTTTATTTTATTAAGTAGTATCTGTTCTAGAGTATATACTCTCAACCACTGGACATTGATTGTTCAATCATTGTGCTGACAATTTTGGTGCTCGAACCCGTGACCTCCAAGAACAACAACTGTTCCTTTAACCGATGAGGCTAGATGGTTCATGCTATATAAATGATAACAATGTTTATCTTTTTATGTGTCCTTTTATATATATCCACTAATGATTTTGTTGTCATATGTATTTAATAAAATTTTTACTATTTATTAAGTATCTTTTTCATCGATAATAAATGTGATATAAAATTAATTTTGATAAAGTATATAAACAGAAAAAATAGGCAAATTCTATTCCAGAATGCTAAAATAAATTATAAATATTATAAAAACTAAGAATTAGTTTAAAAATATTAAAAATAAATATATAAATTTTAAAACGTTTATAGTATACGTAGATAATAAATGTGATATAAAAAAGATATGTCATTAGCCATGAAACAACATAGAAGTCTGCAACATTCTGGCTACACCGAGACAAATGAATCCAAACACTTATCTAGGTTTGCCATTTATGGTTGGAAGGAACAAGAAACAATCTCTGATGAACCTCAAAGAAAAATGCATAAAACACCTTACAAATTGGAATTCGAGGAACTTTTCAATGGGGGAAATTTTTTTTATTAAATCTGTCTTACAGGCCATTCCTCTTTTTGCTATGTCTGTATTTCTACTTCCTATCTCACTATGCCATGAATTGGAAGCTTTGTTTGCAAGATTTTGGTGGCAGAAAAATCAAAATAAAAGAGGTATTCATTGGTGTAGCTAGAATAATATGTGTTTACCGAAAGAAAATGGTGGAATGGGCTTTCGAGAGCTTGATAAGTTTAACATTGCTCTTCTAGCTAAACAAGGCTGGAGATTAATTTCAAATCTTGATTCATTGGTGGTAAGATTATTGAAAGTTAAGTACTACTCTCAAGACTCTTTTCTTAAAGCGAATCTCGGTTTCAATCCATCTTATATATGGAGGAGTATGAAATGCTCTTGAGCTTGGACTTTGTTGGAAGATTGGCTCTGGTTCTTCTGTTTCCATATGAAATGATTTTTGGCTACCCAAAAAACCAATTCATTTGTTATCATCTCCTCAAGTTAATGGTATATCGAAGGTAGCTGATCTTATTGATCAAGATCGTAGACAGTGGAAAATTGGATTCATTCAAGCATCATTTTCGAATGAAGAGGCAAAGAAAATTTTATCGATTAGACTTTCAAACACACATCAGGCAAACATTTTAACATGGGCTTATGAACACACTGGACAATATACAGTGAGAAGTGGATATTGAAGACTCTTTCAAGATCAGATTAACATCGCATACTCTGGTCAGTTTTTTAAAACTTTATGGTCTTTGAATTGCCCATCAAAAATTAAGATTCAAATGTGGAAGTTTGCTTTCAATTATGTTTTCATGATGAAAAATCTCTACACAAAAAGGATTGCTACAAATACTTTCTGTCCCAGATGCTCGAACATAATGGAAGATCTAAATTATGTCAGCAGGCAATGTTACTTTGCGAAACAAGTTTGGAGTTCTATGGGTTACAATTGGCCTATAAATATAAATCAACTTGAGTTTTGCGATTGGCTAGAATTTTTGTTCAGCAAATATAACAAACAACGACATGCTGAAATTATCACTATTATTTGGTCCATTTGGTTTGCTCGTAATAAACTGGTAAACGAAGGTATGAGACAAGAAGTTACCTATGTTGTCAATTTTGTCAAGAGTTTCTTGTTTGAATTAGGTAACTTATCTTATCAATTAAAGCATCCTAATGCTAGAGAGGATGTAACATGGATTCCACCAGCAACTCCTTCCGTCAAATTGAATTTCGATGCTAGTTTTTCTATTACGAAAAAAATATCATGGTCAGGTTTCGTTATCAGAAATTCAAAGGGTGAGATCATGGGATTCAGATACAGAATGAATCAGGGAATTATTTCTATTTTTGAGGCTGAAGCAATTTCAATTCTTCAAGGGCTAGAGTTTACAATTGATTTGGGGTTTCAGGATATAATTGTAGAATGAGATTCAAAATCAATAATCAAAAAAATTACTTCTAGAAATGAAGATTTTTCTGTCATTAGCCCCATCATAGCCTATATAAAATACCTTTCGAGATCCTTCTTAAATTGCAGTTTCAAGTTCATAGGAAGAAATGGAAATAAAGTGGCGCATGCAATGGCTTCATCTGGGAAATCAGATAATGAGAATAAATTCTGGGTAGAGGATGCTCCGACTTCTGTTCTTTTATTTGCAGCTGAAGATAAACGTTTTCTGCAGTCATCTTAGAGTGCTTCACATATCTTGACTTGTTTAAGAGCTTTGAATTGGTTCGATTATTTTGGTGTTTGCTCAATTTGCTGGATATAAATCTTCACCAACATGAGTTTGGATCATTTGAGTTTTTCTTTTGTTGTTTAAGTTTCTTTTATTTTAATTTTCATTGTTATGCTTTTGGATGTTTTGGATTTTAAACTTTAAAATAAATAAATCTCGCATGGTACCTATTTTTAAAAAAGAAAAAAAAAAGCTAAAAGAGTAGGCAGTCCAAATTACTAATTTATCTAAATAATTATCTAGATATATAATTTTATTGCTAAAATATTTAATAAAATCTTATTTTTATTTAAATGCAGATTTAAAATTCATTTTTAATAAACACGAGATTGACCTGAACTAATAAAAAATTATTTATTTAAATAATCTTTATTAAAATATTTATTTTAATATAATAATTAAAAATTAATTTTAAATTAAAAACAATTTAAAAATGATTTTAAATCCCTCATAAGATTCCAAATCAAATTGACTGAGTTGATAAGAAAATGACACGTACCTTCTAATACCAAAATCCACCATGCTACGATAAACAACCATTCAAAGACTATAGGCTAAAAAGAGTAGGCAGACACTACTAGTATGTGCATCTCTGCGACAATTGAATCTTCCTTGATGAAATTAATTAGGTATGGAATAATAATCAAATATCGAGAAATATCGAATATCAAACTTAAAAAATATAATAATTTATTAATTTTAAATTTTAAATTTAATAAATTAAATATTGATTAAACTTTTTATTTAAACATTTTTAAATTTTTGTCAATTTCAAAATTAAATAAATTAGACCTCAACTTTTTATTTTTAATATTAAAATAGTAACTTAAAAATTAGATCCGACACCCTATATTTGTTACTATCTAAATTACCTTCAATGATTCATCATGATTCTGTCAAAAATTATTTTAATTTTAAATTACATCGTATTTATAATATATAATACTGAATTCTATATTATAATTTAAATTTTATTTTATAATTGTCTTAGATTACGATAATCAATAACTAAGATTATTTTTTATTTTTTTAAGTGATATTTTTCACATTTTCTACTGTTAATCTCATCTATTCATTTCAATCATTCAATACCGCCCCTAAACATAAATTGGAGAGGCGTTGGCCCAGGTCTAATTTTTTATATTATTTGATATTATAATCTGTCACAGATTGTTTTGAAAATGAAAAAGAATGCAAAAAGGGTTTAAGAAACAATGAGAATTTGGGATAAAAGAGAAAAATTCATTCATGTATTTTCTTAGATAGCTCAAAAACAATTTATTCTTGCCAACAAATAGTACTGAAAATAAAACAACCAAACATTACATTTGTCACTTAAAACATAATTAAAATAAGACTGAGTAATACTCCCTTCTTGGGCTGGACCATACTTGATCCAACAATTTACCCGTTTATTGACCCGATTTTTCTGAAACGACACCGTTTACTGATGGCTCTTTTAATTCCATTTCATAAAATTTCTCTCAATTATCCTTTGATTCTGAATCCTAAATTATTTTCCTTCAAAACCCTAATATTTCCTCCAAATCTGTCTCTAGCATCGTGATAATACCCTCTCTTACACCATATCCTTGTCCCTAAGGATCAAAATCAGGAAATTGAAACTTGAGGACCGAATAATTCTCCCAAGTGGCATGTTTAGGGCTAAGATTGAACCATTGAATGAGCAGTTTTGTTACAACAATATTGTTTTGCTTCACCATTCCTTTATAGAGAACAATAGTTGTGTATATTTTTAGTTGACCATCATCAGTTACTTCGAGAGGATCATGAGAGGTAACCTATTTGTTTTAAATTTTTTTCTTTAGGAGACTAACGTGAAAAGTTGGATGGATCTTCGAAATTACAGGAAGTTGAAGTTTATATGCAACTAAGCCGGTTATTTTATGTATTTTGTAGGACCTAAAGTAACGAGTAACAAGCTTTAAGTTTCGTCGGAGTGTCACCGAAGATTATATGTATAGCTGAAGTTTCAGGTACACAAAATCGCCTACTTCAAAAACTCAATCTGTTCTTTTTTGGTCTGTAATCTTTTTCATGTGATTTATTGCCTTTTAGAGTTATTCTTTCAATAAAATAGCTAAATGTTGTCTGTTGGCTTGCAATTCCTGAATGTTGTTGTTTACTGTTGGTTGAGTCCAATCACACTAAGGAGGCTTGTATCCATACATAGCCTCAAATGATTTAAGTCCTAGGGAGGTGTGGTAGGTAGTGTTATCTGTGAAAGCCAATTAGCCTAAGTGTGTGGTTTTAGGAAACACATGCTACGTAGATAATGTTTCAAACATTTGGTTTAGTTGTTCTTTTTGGCCGTCTGTTTCTGGATGATAAATCGTACTAAAGAAAGTAGAAGTACTCAACTACTTCATAATAAATGATAAGTGCTCAACTCACTATCACTTTTTACACCTTTTATGGGCATAAATCACTAAATTTACACCCACTTTTTACACCTTATATGGACCAAAGCATATACTTAATGTGATATATTTAGAAGTTATGCTTATAAAGATAATATTTACAGAAAAGGCAAGTTTTACTGCATTTTTATATCTGTGCAGGAGAAACAAGTGCCGCAGCAGCAACATGGTCGAGGCAGGACCTGATGCCGAGGCAGCAGCTGAGAGCCAGATAGCAATACTGTAGGCGATCGGAAGAGAAAAATCCAAGGGACGTTTTTGGACATGAAACACATGGATTGGAGCTGGTTAGCATGAGGAAAAGCCCAAGACAAGGCCACGCGGGAAAGCCTCTTAGTTGAATTAAATTTGGAAATATTTTATTTATGTACATGACTTGTTCCCTACTCCAAGTTATATTCTACTTAGGAAAGGTTTGCCTTAGGCCAAGCCTATATAAGACCTAGCCGTCCAATGTATGAGGGATATACCTAGAGAGCCGATTCATATAGAGTTTACCCTAAGATTCAATGTTTTCTTTCTCTCAAATTATGTTCTAAGCTTTCTTAGGTTTTAGGTGAAGGTTGTTAAGTATTTGTGAGAGGAGATTGTACTTTGTCTTTGTTTCAATGCAATAAAACTATCAAGGTTTGCTTATCCTTTTCCATTCTTTGTTCTTGCATTCAAGCTCGGGAGAGAAGTTTGTAAGTAATCCATTTATCTAGACTCGGGAGAGCTAGATTCACGAAATGGATAAGTACGGTGTTTCAATCGCGAAATCTAACTCGGCCTAGGGATAGGTTAAGAGTTTCAGCGGCTAAAAGAAGTGTGAGATTGGTCGGTGAGTATGATTGATTCATGCCGGGAGGTATCATCAAGGACTAGTCATCAACAGTACTTCGACTTAGGGATAAGCAGATTCATTCAAGGACACTTTGCTGAACTTTGGTAAAGTCCAAACCACGAGCAAGGGAATGCCGCGGCGGACAATATCGTCGCTGCCAAGGCGGTAATCTGTAGTGCTGCCGAGGCAGTGATATACAATTGCATTGGACAGAGACAAGTCAATCGAATCCACAACACAACGCAACTGGATCCTAACCTTTCTCTCTATTAATCAGATCTCATTCTTTTACTTAGTTGTTTTATTTCAATTTATTTAGTTTCATCCAAACCCAAATTACCTGTGTTTTTACTTTATTTCTTTTACAGGACAAGAATATCAAAGAAGACATATTAAGTATACCAATCCCTGTGGAGACGATAATCCAATAAATACTTATCACTTATTACTTGCGACGTGTACACTGCACAATTTGCGCTATTTATACATGCAACAAGTTTTTGGCGCCGTTGCTGGGGATTGACAACTAAATTTTGTTTTCTTTATTTTCTTGTTTCATTCTTTTATTTTTATTTTACTTTGGTTTTTTTTGGTGTATGACCAGGGCCAACCCAACCAACCCTTTGTACGAGTTAGACCCAGAGATCGAACGTACACGACAAAGGTTGAGGAGACAAATCCAAGAAGCTATGAAAGATCACCCGGCAAGACAAAACTTACCTGCCAGCAATGGAGGTCTTCCGCCGCCACCAAGGCCGCGGCAGCTCACTGTCAAAGACTTCCTGGAAGAAGATTTACATGGATTAAACCCAGGAGTTGTTACACCGAAAATAGAAGCAGCCCACTTTGAACTCAAACCTGTCATGTTCAATATGCTTAACACTATTGGACAGTTTGGTGGGTTTGTAACTGAAGATGTAAGGCAGCACCTCAAGTTCTTCATGGAGATATGTAATTCCTTCAAAATCCAAGGAGTCCATGAAGATGTCTTGGGATTGAAGTTATTCCCCTATTCACTGAGGGATAGGGCAAAAGCCTGGTTAAATAGCATTCTAGCAGGATCTATTGGATCTTGGAGTGAATTCTGTCGTGATTTTATTACAGGCTTTAATCCTACAAATTTATATGATAGAATTCGTAATGAAATCACTTCTTTTTGACAAGCAGACGACGAACCTATGTACGAGGCATGGGAGCGCTACAGGAGTTACTGCAAAAGTGTCCTTTGCATGGATTTCCCCTATGGACACAAGTGACCATGTTCTATAATGCCACGAATGCCCCGACAAGGATGATGTTAGATGCCTCGGCGAACGGAATACTCCTTGATAAGGCACCCGAGGAAGCTATTGAGATAATAAACAAACTCGTAAAGAACGATTTTCAATTCCCTACATCTAGGCGAGGAGGAGTAAGACACCAAGCCACGGTGAATGAGTTAGACACATCAAATTCAGTGGCAGCACAATTGGCCTCTCTTACCAAGATGGTGCAAAATTTGCAACTACAACAAAATACCCGTGAAGTTAAGGTGATTGATTCTTTTTGTGATTTATGTTGAGGTAACCACAATTCATCTAATTGTATAAATCAAGAAACCGGCATGTATGTTGGAAATTACAACCGAACCAATATGATGTCCAACACATACAATCCCTCATAGAAGAGGCATCCGAACCTATCATGGAGCAATCCTAACAATGCCTTAAACCCAACCACCCAACCCTCAGGATTCCAACAACCAATGCAAAATTTGCCGCCGCCGCAGGTCCAGCAGCCAATGCCGCCGCCGCAGATGCAGCAACAATCATAAGTTCGTTGGAGAACACTCTCAAAGCCTTTATGATGAAAACAGAATCATACATGGCAGAGAACAGTAATTTCATCAAAAGGACAGATGCTTTCATGAACAGAACTGAGATGAGGCTGCAAAATCAAGAAGCGGCTATTAAAACTCTAGAAACTCAGGTTGGGCAGTTTGCTCAAAATATAAACACTAGACCACAAGGAGGACTACCTAGCAATATTGAAGTTGCTAAGGTAATGGGACATGAACAGTGTAAAGCAATCACTATTAGGAGTGGTATACAGCTGAAGGAAAAGACGAAAATTCTAGCATCAGACCCAGCAAAAGAGGAGGCTGAACAAACTGACCCTGATAACACTGCCCCAGCAGAAAGCGCTGTAGCTCCTGAACAGTCTGTCGAGACAACAACAACCCCAGTTGTGCCAGGTATTAAATTCCAAACTAAAGAAATTCTAGATGAGATGAGACCACCACCACCTTTACCATAAAGATTGAAAAAGCAAAAAGAGGACCAGCAATTCAAGAAATTCCTTGATATTTTAAAGCAAGTCCACATTAACTTACCATTCGTAGAGGCAATTGAACAAATGCCTAATTATGCCAAATTCTTGAAAGACATTGTGTCTAAGAGAAAAAGACTAGGTGAGTTCGAAACAGTGGCTGCTACCGAAGGATGCATGGCAATGCTGCACAATCACATGCCACCAAAATTGAAGGATCTTGGATGTTTTATCATACCTTGTGCGATAGGTAATAATTATGAAGGTAAGGCCCTATGAGACCTTGGAGCAAACATCAATCTAATGCCCAAATCTGTCTTCTAAAAGCTTGGAATAGGAAGGGCAAAACCTACAACAGTTATGCTCCAACTTGCGGATCGATCATATGTGCAACCCGAAGGCAAAATCGAGGACATACTGGTAAGAGTTGATAAATTTATTTTTCCCGCTGATTTTCTTGTCCTTGATTGTGAAGCAGATGATAATGCACCGATCATCTTGGGAAGACCTTTCCTTGCAACTGGATGCACCTTAATTGATGTGGAAAAAGGAGAATTGACAATGAGGGTTAATGACCAACAAGTCAAACTCAATGCATTCCACAACTTCAAAAAATATGATGATCCAGAAGAGTGCAAGGCCATCCACACAGTAGATACCAAAATATCCTGCCTTGGCAGCATGCTCGGCAGGTTATTTGGCAAAAAGATCAAGCTCATAGTGGAAGCAGTACATAAGGATGGAAATAAAACAAAAGGGAGTAGCCAACATTTGAATTCTAATTCTGGACAACAAGAGATAAAAACCTTAGGAAATGCATTTGCATGCACTCCTCTAGTGACTTAATCTCTTCCCTTTTCTTTTTATATTATTATATTAGGATTAGTTTAGTTTATATTTATTTTCCATATCAATTTTATGCTTTAAGTATTTTTCTTGTTTGTGTTTAATTTTTATTTAGGATAATAAAGCAGGAATAACAGAGAAGTAGTTCACAGCAGGAAGTCTGCTGCCATGGCAGAAAACAGTGTCAGAGCCGCAGCAGTCCCAACGGGCAGAACAGTGTAACGGCTAGTCTGTCGAGATATCTGCCGCGGTAGAAAAGGAAATGGTAGTAAAGACTAACGGTTATAAAACGACTAGTGGTTCAAACGGTCACAAGGCCAAGGCCTATATAAGCAACCCCTCCCTCTTGAACTATTCACTCTTGCTTTCTTGTTATCTTTAGAATACTAAACAATCTTGCTCTCACAATACTCTCTGCCTACCCTTTTTAAAATTCTCAGAAGTCCTCCAAGAAAATCTTCAAAAAATTAATCTCTCACAATCATTATGGCCACCTAGAAGCGCTTTGCCCCAGCCAATGTTGAAGACCGCTTCAACAAGTCTTTCATTGCCCGACAGTTGTGGGAGGAACAAGGGTTCCAACACTCGGATGACGAAAATTATGGAATCGAGCACTATCTGTTCGACAGGATCAAGTACCAAGATTAGGAAATCTTTTGCCTTCAACCTGCCCAGGCAAACGCAACCATCGTGCGGGAATTATATGCGCACGGGCCCAACAAAGATTCTCTCTTTATCCACTCCCCAAAGGCGTGGATGGACCAGAGACTTTTGCCACAAAGTTATGCAAATCATGCAAGCGGAACCAGTCCAAGCAACGCCCCAGAAGTTCACTGCTGATACTGCTGCCGGGGCCCAATACACGGCAGACATGCCAGACACTGCCCACACCTCTGCCGCAGCAGACCCGTACCAGGAGATACTGCAAAGGATGGCAACGATGGATCTTAGGCAACAGAGATACATGGAGTATCAAAGAGACTTTAACGACACACTAGCCCAAATGATGCTCCATGCCTTTCCAAACCAAGGGGCGCAGTTTCCAGAATTTCCAAGCAACATGTTTGTCACAACCGCCCCCTATACCGAGACTACACCAGCTCTAGGAGGACCGAAACCGTTCTTCCACGCAGGCCCTCAACCACAGTTTCATGTTTCCGGCCCATCTAGGGCAACAGACTCTGCCGCAGCATCATCTGCCTACAAAAGAACATCAAAGCGGAGGGCAGTCTTCAGCACTCCACCACGATCCCCCATCATCATGGGCAGTCTATCAGCGAAGATAGATGCCTATGTACATCAGAGCTCAACCGCTGCCGGACCGAGTACACACCATACCGGGGCAACCGCAGAAAATGAAGGTGGAACGGACATCATGATCACCGAGGAGATTACCGATGTGGAAGAAGGAGAAGAAGTGGATGCTCCAATGCAACGGACACCACCCACAAGAGTCCAACCGCCCCGGCAAGCAAAAGCTCAACCATCGCCCTCACCAAGAACGAAGCAATCAGCAGCACGACCCCGAAGAAAAATTGTTACAAGCAGCTCTTCGGAGTCTCTTTAAATTTTTCATATATTCAATTTTATTTGCTGTTTGTTTCTTGATTTGCTGCTTATTTCTTTCATATTTTTGTTGCCCACTATTCTCTTCTAATATAAAGCATTGAGGACAATGCTAGATTCGAGTTTGGGGGTGTAGAGCCACTACCGAGGCAGCAATCTACTACTGAGGCCATGCCAAGAAAAGGGAGTATTTAAGTGAAAATTTTTTTCATGCTCCCCGCCTTACTTGAATCAATTGCCTATACTTTTGCACTGCTTATCATCAGTATTGCCTTAGTTTATTCTTTAAGTCTATAAAAATCTTTCTCCTTGCCATGATTAGGTCCTGTTAAGAAGGTTTAACCTTAGGACACTCAAGGATGAAAACTTAAAAGCTTACTATAAGATGAAAATTTTCAACACTTTTGGGACTTGTTGGATTATAGGAATTTTTTTAATGAACTTAGGTGATAAAGACTTAGATTTTTTGGGAAAGTGACTAGAGGTGCCTATCACCGGCTCTAGGAAGTACTCTTCTTCATACTAGAGGTGCCCGAAATTGGCTCTAGTATGCTATGAGGAATATCAAAAAGAAAGAAGGAATTAGTGAAGAGAAAAAAAACACAATCCTTGAGGTGCCCAAAATTGGCTCAAGAATTGGTTGTTTAGAAAAGAAGAGAACACTTAACCCAATTCTACTTGTCTTGAACTTAGAGTTTATCTAAGAAAGCCTTTAATCAAAGTTGTCCACAAAAATGCACACACTCACCAATTCTTATAGTTTGTTTCTAGGTAAACCCTTGGGTAACCGAAAGGTTAAGTCTAAAGAATAGGCATAGTTATGGTGGGGAGAATAGATGGAAACATAAGACCAAGAGAGAGTAGAGTTTGGCAAATTGATGGTTTGCATTGCTTGAGGACAAGCAATAGTTCGAGTTTGGGGGTGTGATAAGTGCTCAACTCACTATCACTTTTTACACCTTTTATGGGCATAAATCACTAAATTTACACCCACTCGGACCAAAGCATATACTTAATGTGATATATTTAGAAGTTATGCTTATAAAGATAATATTTACATAAAAGGCAAGTTTTACTGCATTTTTATATCTATGCAGGAGAAACAAGTGCCGCGACAGCAACATGGCCGAGGCAGGACCTGATGCCGAGGCAACAACTGAGAGCCAAAAAGCAATATTGTAGGCGATCAGAAGAGAAAAATCCAAGGGAAGTTTTTGTACATGAAGCATATGGATCGGAGCTGGTTAGCATGAGGAAAAGCCCAAGACAAGGCCACGCGGGAAAGCTTCTTAGTTGAATTAAACTTGGAAATATTTTATTTATGTACATGACTTGTTCCCTACTCCAAGTTATATTCTACTTAGGAAAGGCTTGCCCTAGGCCAAGCCTATGTAAGACCTAGCCGTCCAATGTATGAGGGATATACCTAGAGAGCCTATTCATATAGAGTTTATCCTAAGATTCAATGTTTTCTTTCTCTCAAATTAAGTTCTAAGCTTTCTTAGGTTTTAGGTGAAGGTTGTTAAGTATTTGTGAGAGGAGATTGTACTTTGTCTTTGTTTCAATGCAATAAAACTATCAAGGTTTGCTTATCCTTTTCCATTCTTTGTTCTTGCATTCAAGCTCGGGAGAGAAGTTTGTAAGTAATCCATTTATCTAGACTCGGGAGAGTTAGATTCACGAAAGGGATAAGTACGGTGTTTCAATCGCGAAATACTAACTCGGCCTAGGGATAGGTTAAGAGTTTCAGCGGCTAAAAGAAGTGTGAGATTGGTTGGTGAGTATAATTGATTCACGCCGGGAGGTATCATCAAAGACTAGTCATCAACAGTACTTCGACTTAGGGATAAGCGGAGTCATCCAAGGACACTTTGTCGAACTTTGGTAAAGTCCAAACCACGAGCAAGGGATTGCCGCGGCGGACAGTATCGTTGCTGCCAAGGCAGTAATCTACAGTGCTGCCGAGGCAGTGGTATACAATTGCATTGGACAGAGACAAGTCAATCGAATCCACAATACAACGCAACTGGATCCTGACCTCTGATAAGTGCTCAACACACTATCACTTTTTACTCCTTTTATGGGCATTAATCACCAAATATACACCCACTTGGACCAATGCATGAACTCAATGTGATGTATTTAGAAGTTAAGCTCAAAAGATAATATTTACAGAAAAGGCACGTTTTACTGCATTTTTATATCTGTGCAGGAAAACCAGTGCCGCGGCAGCGACAAGGCCAAGGCAGAACTTGATGCCGAGGCAGCAGCAGAAAGACAGGAAGCAAGACTGTAGGCGATGGAAAGATAAAAATCCAAGGGACGTGTCTGGACTCAAAGCCCATGAATCGGAGCTGGCTAGCATGAGGAAAAGCCCAAGAAAAGACCACGCGGGAAAGCCCCCTTAGCTGAATCAAACTTGGAAATATTTTAATTATGTACTTGACTTGTTCCCTACTCCAAGTTGTATTCTACTTAGGAAAGGTTTGCCCTAGGTCTAGCCTATATAAAGACCTAGCCACCCAATGTATTAGAGACGGAATACCTAGGGAGAGAGAGCCAAATTCTATACTTGTCTTCTTCCTCTCCATTATGTTCTAAACCTTCTTAGGGATTAGGTGAAGGTTGCCGAGTATATGTGAGAAGAGATTATACTTTGTATTTGTTTTCAATGCAATAAAATTATCAAGGTTTGCTTATCCTTTGTTATTCCTTGTTCTTGCATTCAAGCCCGGGAGGGAAGTTTGTGAGTAATCCATTTATCTAAGCTCGGGAGAGTTAGATTCACGAAAGGGGTAAGTACGGTGTTTCAATCGCGAAATACTAACTCGGCCTAGGGATAGGTTAAGAGTTTCAGCGGCTAAAAGAAGTGTAAGATTGGTTGGTGAGTATAATTGGTTCACGTCGGGAGGTATCATCAAGGACTAGTCATCAACAGCACTCTGACTTAGGGATAAGCGGAGTCATTCAAGTACACTTTGCCGAACTTTGGTAAAGTCCAACCACGAGCAAGGGATTGCCGCGACGGACAAGTATCGTCGCTGCCGAGGCAGTAATCTGCAGTGCTGCCGAGGCAGTGATATACGATTGCATTGAGCAGAGACGAGTCAATCAAATCCACAATACAACGCAACTGGATCCTGACCCATCTTCTTCTATTATTAAATCTCTTTATTTTTATTTAGTTATTTTAGTTTAGATAAACCAACTCAAATCACTTGTGTTTTTACTTTTCTACAGAACAAGAAGGTGAAGAAAGCATATTAAGTCTACCGGTCCCTGAGGAGACGATAATACTTATCACTTATTACTTTCGATGTGCCCACTTGCACTAAACGCGCACTTTTGACACGCGACAAGTTTTTGCGCCGTTGCCGGGGACTGGCAACTAAATTTTGTTTTCTTTATTTTCTTGTTTATTTTTATTGTTATTTTACTTTTGTTTTTCGTGGTGTATGACCAGGGCCAATCCAACCAACCCCTTGTACGAGTTAGATCCAGAGATCGAAAGAACAAGGCAAAGGTTGAGGAGACAGATCCAAAGAGCAATGGCAGATCACCCGGCAGGACAAAACTTACCTGCCGGCAATGGAGGACTTCCGCTGCCACCTGGGCCGCGGTAGCTCACTGTCAGAGACTTCCTAGAAGAGGACTTAAACGGATTAACCCCAAGAGTCATTACACCGGAGATAGAAGCAACCCACTTTGAACTTAAACCTGTTATGTTCAATATGCTTAACACTATTGGACAGTTTGGTGGGTTTGTAACTGAAGATGTAAGGCAACACCTCAAGTTCTTCATGGAGATATGTAATTCCTTCGAAATCCAAGGAGTCCATGAATATGTCTTGGGATTGAAGCTATTCCCCTATTCACTGAGGGATAGGGCGAAAGCTTGGTTAAATAGCATTCCAGTAGGATCTATTGGATCTTGGAGTGAACTTTTCTGTGATTTTATTACTCGTTTTAATCCTACAAACTTATATGATAGAATTCGTAATGAAATCACTTCTTTTCGACAGGTAGATGACGAACCAATGTACGAGGCATGGGAGCGCTACAGAGATTTACTACAAAAGTGTCCTTTGCATGGATTCCTCCTATGGACACAGGTGACAATGTTCTACAATGCCACAAATGCCCCGACAAGGATGATGTTAGATGCCTCGGAAAACGGGACACTCCTGGATAAAGCACCTGAAGAAGCTATTGAGATATTGAATAAACTCGTGAAAAATGATTTCCAATTTCCGACATCTAGGCAAGGAGGAGTAAGACGCCAAGCCACGGTAAATGAATTAGACACATCGAGTTCAGTGGCAGCACAATTGGCCTCTCTTACCAAGATGGTGCAAAACCTACAGTTACAACAAAATACCCGTGAGGTCAAGGTAATTGATTCATATTGTGACTTATGTGTAGGTAACCACAGTTCCTCTGATTGCATGAATCAAGAAACCGGTATGTATGTTGGGAATTACAACCGCAACAATGTGATGTCCAACACATACAATACCTCATGGAAGAGGCATTCAAACCTATCATGGAGCAACCCTAACAATGCCTTAAATCCAATCACCCAACCTTCAGGATTTCAGCAACCGATGCAACAACTGCCGCCGCCGCAGGCCCAGCAGTCAATGCCGCCGCCGCAGATGCAGCAGCAACCGGTAAGTTCATTGGAAAACACGCTTAAGGCCTTCATGATGAAAACCGAGTCTTACATGGCAGAAAACAGTAATTTCATCAAAAGGAAAAACGCTTTTATGAATAGAACTGAGATGAGGTTGCAAAATCAAGAGGCGGCCATTAAAACACTGGAAACTCAGGTTGGGCAGTTTGCTCAAAGCATAAACACTAGACTACAAGGAAGACTACCTAGCAATACTGAAGTTGCTAAGGTAATGGGCCATGAATAGTGTAAGGCAATTACTACTAGGAGTGGTCTAAAGCTGAAGGAAAAGATCTCAGAAAGCCAAATTCAATCAGCGGATCAAGCAAAAGAAGAGGCCGGGCAAACTGATAACACTGCCCCGGCAGAAAGCACGATAGCTCCTGAACAGCCTGTCGAGACAGCGACAACTCCAGTGGTGCCAAGTATTAAATTCCAAACTAATGAAACCCTGGAGGAGATGAGACCACCACCACCTTTCCCACAAAGGTTAAAAAAGCAAAAACAGGACCAACAGTTCAAGAAGTTCCTTGACATCTTAAAGCAAGTCCACATCAACATACCGTTCGTTGAGGCAATTGAACAAATGCCTAACTATGCCAAGTTCTTAAAGGACATGGTGTCAAAGAGGAAACGAATAGGTGAGTTTGAGACCGTGGCTGCCACCGAGGGATGCATGACAATGCTGCACAATCGCATGCCACCAAAGTTAAAGGATCCTGGTTGCTTCATCATACCTTGTGCGATAGGTAAGAGTTATGAAGGTAAGGCCCTATGCGACCTTGGAGCAAGCATAAATCTCATGCCCAAATCAGTCTTTCAAAAGCTTGGAATTGGAAGGGCAAAACCTACAACCGTTATGCTCCAACTAGCAGATCGATCCTATGTGCAACCTGAAGGAAAAATCGAGGACATACTGGTAAGAGTAGATAAGTTTATTTTTCCTGCTAATTTTCCTGCTAATTAATGATTATTTTGTAAAAATTGAAAATTTGAGGACAATTTTAAAAATCAAGCTAAAACTTTGAATCTTTAAGGGGCTTTGTAGAACTAATGTTTTGATATAACAATTGAAAAATAATTTTGGACTAATTTGAAAAGATTTCAAAAATGGTTCTTATGTCCAAACTACTTGAAAATATATTTAAGATGTTTTTGAGAGTTTCTAAATGTGTTTTAAATGATTTAAAGAAACCAAAGAAGTGTTTTTAAACCAGGTGTTTCGATACCATTAGATCATGTATCGATACCGTCATGTTTTCAAAGGCAAAATCATTGATATTTGGTTTCGATACCAGTTTTTATACACCCCCAACAGTCATATACGATTTTATAAAACCCCCAATGGCTAGGAGCGATATCAATACTGGTATCGATATCTGTTCATAGTTGCAGGTTTAACGGCTATTTCCCAAAGCAGCCATTTCGATATCTGTTTTAGGGGTATCAATACCTCCTACACCAGAAGAGGAAATATGCCTTGAAACAAGCTCCAAACGGCTCTAAATCAATCCCAACGGTCACCAATGGCTAGAAGCTCACTTGGGATGATAAAAACAAGCCTCAAGCATCAAGAGAAGACTAATGCTTCATTGTAAACAACAATATGATCAAAGATTTGTCTTAGTGCTTAATTTCCTATTAGTTGGGTAGAAAAACATTTGTGAGCTTAATTGTTAATATATGCTCAAGTGTAATTAGGAATTGGGTGAGTGCTTAGATTGCAAACATTAGCCTTGTTAGAAGGATTAAACAAGTTTGCTAAGTTTTCTTTTGTTTGAGTGAATTTCCAAAGTTTGGGTTGTGAACTTTGGATGCTAGATTCGGTTTTGAATCAAGGTTTTTAAGGTTAGCCCTTTAGCCTCAAAAGGACGAAATTCTTAGTGAATTTGAGAAATCCTTAGTGGGAAGCTAAGTTAGTGGATGTAGGCGTGGCCGAACCACTATAAATTCTTGTGTTTATTGTTTATCTTTTTGCTTCCACCATAAACACCCAAATTACCAATTCTCCATCACTTGGTAAACTTAAATCGGTTGTGAATCGAGCCCCTTCAAGCCCAACATGATTTAATCCAATTATAATCCTAGCTGATCTAGGATTTCAATATTTTAATTAATTAAACCCAAAGTTTATATTTTAACCCAAATTACTAATTAAACTTGATTTTTAACTCTTAAATCCTATTTAAAAGCCATAAACCCAACCCATTTTTATTATTTTCATTTACCCTCTTTTGAAGGCAGAGAACCATCAGCTTTTCAAAGTTAAACCTAAATCTTTTCATCAAATTTCATTTATATTAAATTATAGAACTTTTTTTTCTTCAAAACTTCTCGTTTTCTCATCGTTTTCACGTTTTAAAACCCGGAAAGTAATTGGATCAGTTTTGGAGGTGAAATTTCATATACCCTCTAGAAATATGAAGTTCTTTACTAAAATTCCCAAGTTCTTGGCTTGGTAAAAACGTTTTTAATCCTTTTATTTTAGAAAAAATCGGTTTTTTGGTCAAAATATCCAATTTTCATTCAAGGGTTTCTAATCACTATTTTTGGGTATTAAAAGGATGATTTTCAATGTGTTAAGATGCTTATAAAGTGTTTTTAAAATCTCTAATCCCAAACTAAAGTTTTAGGAGAAGTTTGATTAGTTTCGGAAAGTTTTCGGTTAAGGTTTTGATAGGTTTAAGGGGATGTCCGAATTGGGGTTTTATGTGTGCAACTTGGAGCACTAAAAACTTAGTTTTTGATTCTTGAATCCGGAAAAGAAGTAGGAGACCTCGTTTGAAGAAGTTTTGGATAAAAACAACGTCTTGGCGAGCAAGAAATGATTATCCATGAGTGATTTTGAGAGCGGGCTACTTCGACAATGTTTTAAATCTGTTTTTCAAAGGTTTAGGGGTATAGGGAAGGTGTTAAAAACCACCCTATACTCCGGAGTAAGTTTTTAAGTTTTGCTCTCTTGAAAATCCCATATTACGCCTTTCTTTATTATGTGTTTTGTCATGTTCATGTTTTAATGGTGAATAAGAAATTATGCACGTGATTAGATGCTCATGATACTATTTTTATAATTTTTTATGCTCCCATGGTTTTGTTTTCAAAATTTGATAAAAAGAAGTTTTATCAGTTTTTACACTTGATGCACGTATTGATGGGAAACATGAGTAATAATTCGATGTTTTTATCTTAAAACTTGAGCATCGTGTTTTTTTTAGTATTGGTATTAAAGATGATAAAACGTGGATAAGTTGATCGATCAATAGGATGTGAGTGCACTATAATTAAAATGCGTACGTTATTAAATGCCTTAGTGATGCATTAGAGTTAATAGTTATATTATGATATACGTGTTGTATTACATGTAAGTGTTGCTTATCCCGGATGCTAAGGTGTGTTTTCATGAATGGTTAATCCATCATGGGTGTGAGTAGGCGAATAGCCCTCACACGTGGTATGAGTAGCCATTGGCTCTCATACATGGCGTTTTGGCGATTTGCCCATATGCCTGACATGTTAATCATGCGTGTTCCGTTTATCCTAAGGTTTAGTGGTAATCTAAACCGTTAACTAGTACCAATACAATGTTAAAAGCAAGTATGTTTTCTTAATTGAAAAGTGTTTTCAATGAAGCTTTGCAATAGACATGTAAGACTTGAACGATTCTTAATGAGCATGTGTTTGTCAAAAGTAATTGAAAAAGGTTTTGTGGCTTTTTCTATGGATACTTGTTGTTTTTCATGTTGTTGGCGTTGATATCCATGTTTTTATTTAATGATTTGAGCATGACATGTTTTTATAAAATTTTGGCTTTTATAAATCTTAAGTAGATGAGAGCAATAGAGCACTGAATTGATATGATATTCTAAATAATCTGGTTTTAAGTTATCTTTATTACCTTATTATGTTAAATGAAGTTCTTTTGTTTGTTCACACCTTTGATTGTGTTTAAGCATGTTGAATTTGACTTTGATGAGTATTTCTATCGATTTGAATTAAAAGCATGGAACTAGGGTGATTTGCATCTAAAAATCTTATTGAAGTATGTGGTTTAAAGTCTATAGGTGATTAAATGTATCTAGAAGGTTGATGGTCACATTTATAGCATGAAAACTGGGTAAATAGTTGTTTCAAGGTAGAGGGTTTAGATACTTGTTCATAGGGTATCGATACCTAGGCAAAAACATAACGATTTTCTGGGAAATTAAGTCGGGTTTCGAAATCACATGAAATAGTGTCAAAAAAGTAGTATAGAATTCTTCAGGCGTATCGATACGGCTCTTTTTTTTTCGATATCAACCTTCACAGTTTCAAATAGGTATCGGAACGGTCTTTCGGGCGTATCGAAATACGGGCTTGTTGTACAGGCAAACTTCTGAGTTATCGTAGGTGTTCCGAAACATTTAATTCCTATTTTGATATTCTTTGTCGTTTGCTACGGTATTGATACCGGGGAAGGTTGTTTTGATACCCCTATCAGTTAAAGTCGTTATAGGCTGAATTAAACTCTAGAAATTTACACTTTAATCACAAAACTTTAATAATGCAATTAGATGACTTGTAAATATTATTTTAACCTGAAATTTGAGACTTAAGCATGTGATATACTTAATTAAGGATTGGTAACCTTAATTTCACTTTTTGATCATAATTATTTGGAGAATTACAGTTAGGTCCCTAAAACTTGTTCATTTTAATTAGGACGTGTTTCTCGTTAATTTCCGTTGAAAATGAACTCAATCCTTGCATGAACATGTATGATCTAATAATCGCATTTAGAAAAGATAAAAGAATTTTTTTAGGGTTTTTTATCAGGCCGAGTCTTCGGATTAGCCTCGGTATTCCCCGTGTAACTCATTCGAGTCAGGTGGCATCTAGATCGGATCGAAGAGTTACAAGCTTTTAGTTTTTCAAAGGCATCAGTAGCTTCAGTAGTCCACTAAAAATTTCCTTTTTTTAATATCTGGGTAAGAGGCTTACTAATCTCCCCAAATCCTCGAATAAATTTTTTCTAATACATTGTTAATCCAATAAAACCTCTAAGAGACTTAAGGTTTTAAGTTAAGGGTCAGTCTTTTATAGCAACAATTTTGGATTGATCAGTTGAAACACCATTAGCAGAAATGACATAACCCAAATATTAAACTTGCTCCTGACAAAAAAAACACTTGCTTTGCTTAGAAAACAATTTGTTGGACTATAAAACCTGTAGGACCTACCTCAAATGGAATAAATGAGTGTGTAGTTTAGGTCTATAAACCAAAATATCATCAAAAAATATTAGCACAAACTTTCTAAGAAAGGGATTAAACACTTGATTCATCAATGATTTGAATGTAGTTAGGGCAATACTTAGTCCAAAGGGTATGACTTTAAACTTATAGTGCCCTTGGTGAGTTCTGAAAGTTGTTTTTGGGACATCTTCCTCCTTAATTCGAATCTGCTAGTACCCAGATCTAAGGTCCAGTTTAGAAATTTTTTTGCTCCACATAACTCATCTAGCAAATCATCCACCACTGGAATAGAAAACTTGTTTTTCACAGTCATAGAATTTATGTTCCTATAATCCACACAAAGTCTCCATGTACCATCCTTCTCTTTGACTAAAAGACAAGAAGAAGCAAAAGGGCTTTGACTGTTTTGAATAATAGAAGAAGATAGCATCTCTTTAATTTATCTCTCAACTTCTATTTTTTGTGATGAGGGAATCTTTAGGGTCTCAAATTCACTAGTTGAGCATTTGGCTATAGAATAATATCATGATCATATAATCTTGGAGGAGACAGTCTTTTAGGCTCAACAAATACCATTTGAAACTCATTCAAAAGTGGTTTTAGAATTTCTGGAATAACTACTGATAGATTATAATAAGGCTTCATGCAATATAGATTGAATTTTAATCTTGTAAGATGGTTATTCTATTAAGAGTTGGTTAGAAGCTGTTAGTGTTAGCTAATACTTATATAATTGAGTGTCTTTTTCATTATGAAATAGGTTTCTCTGATAAACGCTCTCCCTTGCATTCTCTCTTGTATTGTATACATTTCTAAGAAATAAAGAAGTTATCAGAATTCTTTCTTTTCTTTTTTCTTTATAGTTCATCTTCTTAGATTCTATTGAGGCTTAACAACCTCCACATTTATATTTCCGATCTCGTCTGTCCAACATGGTATCAAAGTCTTTTCAATATCTGGTGAAGCGTTCGATGACCTAGGTTGTGGTCGAAGTTGACTTTCACTTACTCGTGGAATGATTCCCATTTATTTTTCTGGAGCTTCTTCATCGTTTCTAGAAAAATTAGTTGCATATGCTATGCTCGGTGAGATTGTTCTTTTAGCTCATTTTCTGAAACGATCTATTTACTTTTAGATATTTGTTGCACTTTTGTTATGATTTTTTTTTTTTTTTCTGTGTATACTTCTTCTTTTCTTGGTGGTTTCGTTTTGGATCTAGTCAGTTAGGGTTCGTTATGACTTCTAAGTATGTCGCCTCTATTTCTTCTCCCTCTAAAAAAACTAATCCATCTTTGGCAAATCCTTCCTCTTCATGAGTTCCAGTTTCTGCCACACCTAGAAAGGTGTTTTCTTCCAAAAAAAAATAAATGTTGTGTTAAATGATCACAATTATCTTCTTTGGCATCAACAGGCTTTATTAATCATCATAACTAATCGGTTACTTCATTTTATTGACGATAGTTTCACACCTCCTATTCAGTATATTACTCGTGAAGGGGTTCTTAGTATTAATCCTGATTTTGAAGCTTTTGAAGAACAAGATGGTGCCCTGGCAACATGGATGTTGTCGACTGTTAGTCAAACACTGCCTCTGATCTATGGAATGTATTAAGAAGATTGTATACTGAAAAATCAACTTCAAAACTTATTTCATATAGGCATATGTTACATTCTCAGAAGAAAGGCAATTTAAGCACGAAAGATTTCTTTATGAAGATTAAATCTATTTATGATAACTTGGATAACTTTGGTGAGGTTATCTTGAACAAGAGCATGTTACATTTGTTCTTAATGGCTTACCTCCTGAATTTGGTCCCATTGTCACTATCATAACGGTAAGTCCAAGCTCGTATGATCTTACTTATATTACATCCATACTTTTAGATGCTGAAACAAGGCAATCACCTTCGATTGCTACTCATGTTAATACTGTTGATCATATTGCTCATGTTCCTTCAGCATCACAAGCTTTACAATCACATCATGTGTCTTCTGTTCAAGGACCTGTTTCTAGTTCCTTTTTTGTCCCATTGGTGTTGATTCTGTTACACCTTGAAGTTTTCAACAATCTGGCAATATTTCTGACCAGTCATATCAATTTTAACACAACAATTATGGATACAATAATGGTAGGGGACGAGGTCGTGCTTGAAATAGGCCACAATGTCAATTATGTGGAAAGTTGAGACACTTGGTTGATAGGTGCTATTCCAGGTTCGATACAACCTTTAAGAATCAAACTTCCAGGCCTGTTTACAATTGTAGAGGATACACTCTAGCACCTCAAGCACATTTTTCCACTTTTGCTAGCTTTCCTACTGTGGTTCCTGATTCGTATAATGGTTTTGTATATGCAGCGTGTGCACCCAACACTTTACCAACTATAGCTATAAAGCCCTCTGCCTCTTCCTTAGTCTTATACTCCTACAACTTCATTTAGCCCCACTACACTTCTTCCTGGATCTGGAGTGTTTCCAACCATCCTTGTCTCTTATGAGTTGTTTCTAGTAAGAGGTTAACAAATGTTTGCTCCAACAATCACTGCTCCTACATCTGTTGCATGCCATCCTAATCATTAGGTACATGTTACGGATATGGTAGCTGACAATGCTTGATATCCTGATTTCGGTGTCTCTCATCATTTGACTAATGACACCTCCTGTATGATTCCTGGGTCCATTCTTCCAAGGTCAGGTAAAGTTCAAGTTGGTAATGGTCAGTCTCTTCCCATCAATTTATTTGGGCAATCAACTTTGCTTACTACTGCTAGGCCTTTACATATGCGCAATATTCTATATGTTCCTCGTATTACTAAGAGTTTACTGTCAATATCAAAATTTACACAGGATAATCAAGTCTCGAATGAGTTTTATCTTTCTTTTTGTCAAGTCAGAGATTTCACTACACAACAAGTTTCGCTTACTGGTTCTGAATTTGAAGGCCTTTATAAGCTACATGCTCCTTTTTGCGATCACCATTCATCAGTTTGATAAGTCTCTTTTTTTAATAACAAGGGTCTATCTGGCTCATCTCCTCCTACTTCATGTATAGCAACGCTAAATAGTGTGCCACTTAATACTTGGCACAATAGACTAGGACATCCATCCCTATCTGTTTTTACTACTTTTTTGTCTCAATGTAATATACATTTCAACAATAAAAGTTAGAATATTTTGCATTGTAATGCTTGTGAACTGGGAAAAGCACATAAGTTGCCTTTTTCTTTATTTACCACTCAATATTCTGCTCCCTTAAAGTTAGTTGTCTCTAATGTATGGGGGAAAACTCCCATTATATCCTATGGTTTTAAATTTTATGTGGCTTTTATTGATCCCTTCACTCTTTACTCGTGGTTTTATTTTTTGACTAATAAGTCTCAGGTCAAGGACGTTTTTCTTGTCTTTCTTAAGCAGGATGAGCTTCAACTTGGTCATTCTCTTAAAATGCTTCAAACTGTTTGAGGGGGTGAGTTTGTGGCACTCAAAGCCGTGTTGCAAGATAGGGGCATTGTTCATAGGGTGTCTCGCCCTCATACCTCCGAGCAGAATGGACTTGTGGAAAGGAAACAGAGCCAAATTGATTTTACTTGCATAGGCTGGTCTGCCACTGACTTTCTGAAATGATGTTTTCTCCACTGTAATTTTTTTGATTAATAGACTTCCCTTCACATCTCTCTCAGGTATGTCTCCTTATGAAAAACTTTTTCATACAAAACTTGATTATAGTTTCTTTTAGAGTTTTTGGTTGCTTGTGTTACTCGAATCTTAGGCCTTATAATACTCATAAATTATAGTTTCGTTTAGCTCCTTATGTTTTTATGGGTTACTCCCCCACTTATAAAATATATAGGTGCATGATAGTAAGTGGTCGAGTCTATATTTCTAGACATGTTCGATATGCAAAAAATAATTTTTCTTTCTTGCATGACACAACGTTGTGGAAGTTTACTATCTTTATTGTGTCTAATTTTGATTTTTTTGAAGTTCTTAAAATCATGTGATAGTTCTTCTGATCACTCTTCTCTATCTGTGATCTATAATGCCATTGTTCACTCTCATAAAGGTAAGAAGTTACAGTCTGTTACTGGTACACATGCCTTTAACATGGCTTCTACTATCCCTCAGTCACCTTCATCATCACATACAAGTTCATTTTCACCTCCATTTCCTACCAACATCCACCAGTCATCTTCATTGTCACATGCAAGTCCATCTCAACCTTCATCTATTACCAACATCCACCAATCATCTCCATCAACACAGGTAAGTCCAGTTCCGCCTCCATCTTCTACTAACATCCACCAGCCACCTCCATTAACACATGTAAGTTCATCTCCATCTTTATCTTCCACCAACATCCACCAATCATCTTCATCAACACAAGTAAGTCCACCTGTACCTCCATCTTCTACCAACATCCACTAACCACCTCCATTATCACATATAACTTCATCTTCACCTCCATCTACTACCAACATCCACCAGTCACCTTCATCAACACATGGCAATCCACCTCCAGCTTCACTTACTACCAACATCCACCAATCAATTTTTATTAAATTTTTTTGGCCCTTCTTTGGTGCAAAATTAGCATCACATGGTGTAACGCCCCAAAATTGGGCCTTGAAGTTAGGGGGCCGGTTTAGCCTAGTTCGGGATTAAATGATTAAAAATTGATTTTTAATGAAAATAAATTTTGAGAAAATATTCTAAAATCCTTAATTGAATTATATTTGACTTAGGTAAACTCAATTTTGAAAATTGACCCTTGAATCCCTAAGATTTTGAAAGTGACTATTTTGTAAAAATTAAAAATTTGAGGATAATTTAATAAATCAAGCCAAAACTTTGAATCTTTAAGGGGATTTAATCCAATTATAATCCTAGAAGGTCTAGGCTTTCTAATTTTTAATTAATTAAATCCAACAATTTTATTTTAACTCAAATAACTAATTAAACTTGATTTCAAATTCTAAAACCCTATTTAAACATTATAAACCTAACCTATTTTTATTATTTTCGTTTTCCCTCACTGGAGGAAAGCTTTCAACCAAATTTTAAGCTAAAAACCTTTTCTTTTTCATGTAATTTCGTTTTCAATAATTATTATAACTTTTTTCTCTTTAAAAATCTAGTTTTCTTATCGTTTTCACGTTTTAAAACCCGAAAAGCAATTAGATCAGTTTTGGAGATGAGATTTAATCAACCCTATATAACTTTGAAGTTCTTTACTAAAATTCCAAAGTTCTTAGATTGGTAAAAATGTTTTTTCCTTTGTTTTTTGAAAAACCGAGTTTTGGTTCAAAAATCATAATTTTCGTTTAAGGTTTTTTACTCACTGTTTTGGATCATAAAAAGGATGAATTTTAAAGTTTTAGGATGTTTTAAAGTTTTTTTAAAATCCCTTATCCTGGACTAAAGGTTTAAGAGAAGTTTGGTTGGTTTCAAAAATTTTTCGCTTAAGGTTTTGATAGGTTTAAGGGGCTGTCTGACTTGGGATTTATTTAGTGTGATTAGGAGAACTAAATCCATAGTTTTTGATGCTTGAAATAGGGCAAGAAGTAGGTGATCTCGTTTGAAGTGATCGAGTGGAGTTTCGGTGACTTGTCGGGAAAGTTTCGGTTATCGGTGAGTGATTCATGAGAGTGGGCTGCTTTGGCAGTTTTTAAATATGTTTTACAAAGGTTTGGGGGTGTAGGGAAGGTGTGAAAAACCTCCCTATACTCAGATGTAAGTGTTTTAGTTTTGCTCTCTTGAAAATTTCATATTACGCCTTTCTTTACTATGTGATTTTGTCATGTTCATGTTTTAATTGTGAATAAGTGATTATGTATGTGATTAGATGCTCATGATACTATTTTTGTAATGTTTTGATGCTCTCATTTTTTTTTTCAAAAATTGATGAAAAGAGATTTTATCGGTTTACGCATTTGATGCATGTATTGTTGGGATGCATGAGTGAGATTCACAGTTTTATCTTAAAACTTAAGCATCATGTTTTGTTTTTAGTGTTGATATTAAAGATGATGAAACGTGGATAAGTTGATCGATCAATAGGATGTGAGTGCACTATAATTAAAATACGTACGTGTATAAAATTCTTTAGTGATGCATTAAGGGGAGCTAATGTTGCTGATATAAGGGACTTTATCGCATTCGAGTTTGCTAGCTAACCTGGACACTGAAAGCTTTTCTTACAGTACAACTTGGATTTTTTTGTCATTTGAAGAAGGCCATTTATGGCCTTAGACATGCTCCAGAGCTTGGTTTCTCACGCTGAAAGCTTTTCTTACAATACAACTTGGATTTTTTTTCAACAAAAGCTGATATGTCATTATTTTTTAGGAAAATTGATAGCAGCAAACTATTTCTCATGGTGTATGTTGATATAATTATCATTGGAACTAACATGTCAGAGGTTGATAAGTTAGTACATACTATCAACTTATAATTTCAACTGAAGGATTTTGGCTCTTTGGAGTATTTCCTAGGTATGAAAATCCAACAACATTCACGCGAGTTATGTCTTAATCAAAAGAAATATATCTCATATTTATTACAAGAAGCTGGAATGGAGCAATGTTCCTCTACTCCTACACCAATGGTGAATAAGGTGAGTCAGTATATGGTATAATCACCTGGAATGGAGCAAGTCATATTTATTACAAAGAAATATATCACATAGCATGGGCATATAAGAATAAACTTGTTGTCTCTTGATCCTCATATGAAGCTGAGTATCATAGTGTGGCCAATATTGTGGCTGAATTGATGTGAATTGAGAAACTATTGGCTAAAATTGGTGTTTCCATTATTGGAAAACCTATAGTTTGGTGTGATAACACCTTTACAGTCTCAATTGCTGCTAACCCCACGCATCATGCTCGTATGAACCATGTTGAAATTGACTTGCATTTGTACGTGAACGTGTGTTGGCTGGCAAGCTCTTGATTAACTATGTTCCTTCTTCCAGTCAAACAGATGATATTCTTACCAAACCTATCCCTCCTGCTGTGTTCAGAGAGTTGAGAACCTAGCTTGGTGTTTTTTTCGTTCGAGAAAGTTTGAGGAGTAGAAAACCGAGAGAATGATAGAGTATTATAAGGCTCATGCAATATAGATTGGATTTTAATCCAATAAGATGGTTATTCTGTTAAGAGGTTGTTAGAAGCTATTAGTGTCAACTCATGCCTATATAACTGAGTGTCTTCTTCATTATGACTATATAGTCTTTATTGTCGTGGGTCACCATTGCTTAAAAAGGGGTTGAAAAACCCTAGGGTTTAGTGGAAAATTCCCTTAGCACCCCTGTTAACGTGATGACATTTCTGCCATGGTGATAGTGGTCCCCTACTGAGGTGGTTGTGGCCCCTACAGTGGTGGCTATGGCCAGGTTGTAATGGCACCAGCTGACACTCTTTTCAAAATATCTTCTTGTCGTTTAGCTCAGCACAGGAGTGTCAGCTGGGGCCACACTAAAAATGTCAAGGCATAAATAAGAAACTACATGCAATGATATGAGCCTAAATGCATCTAGATGAGCCTACATGAACTTAAGAATACTCAATAACTTAAGTAAAAGGCCTGAAATATAGCCTTTTTTTTTTGAGTAATCACATGTTATAAAAATCCTAATACATCAAAAATCATGAATTTAGGATCCAAGAAAGTGGGTTAAAACCCTTGAACAAAATCACAAGTTTGACCACAAAAACCGATTTTTCTTGAAATAAAGGTTAAAAACAATTGTACCAAGCCAATAACTTGAGAATTTCAATAAAAAATCTATAATTCAGAGGTTTGAATGTTTTATAACCTCTAAATTTGATTCAATCCACTTCCATGATTTTTGAGAAAAACAATTGAAAAACATGACTTTTTTGAAGAAAAAAAATATAAATAATTAACCAAATGAATTTTTATTGAAAAGATTGATGTTTAAGTTTGAAAATATGATGGAGAGGCTGCCATGAAGATGAGAAGTCGGAATTATAAAAATAGGTTTAGGTTTATTATATAAAAATAGGTTTTTATGAATTTAATTAGGTAATATGGGTTATATGTTTTAAAATTTGGGTTTTGAGTTAATTAAATAAGCTTATAGAAGGTTAGATCAATTAGAATTAAAATTGGATCAAAGACCCTAAAAGATTCAAAGTTTTATCTTAATTTATAAAATTGTCCTCCAGTTTTCAATTTTTACAAAATAGTCACTAATTTCAAAATCTTAGGGATTCAAGGATCAATTTTCGAAATTGAGTTGACCAAAGTTAAATATATATTAAATAAGTATTTTAGAATATTTTACCATAATTTATTTCGATTAAAAATCAATTTTTAAGTATTTAATCCCCAACAAGGCTAAACCAATGAAACTGGTTCACTAAACTTCTAAATCGGCCTCTAAACTTCTAGGCCAATTTTGGGGGCGTTATAACTCTCCCCCAATTAAGAAATTTTGTCCTTGAAATTTTCATAGTGGAGAAAGGTAAGAAAATTGCTCTTTCACAAATTCCTTTCACTCCCATGTGACTTTCCAAACACCATGATACCACTAAAACATTCTGACTCACAAATGATTCTTACCACCAAGACCTTTACAACCCAAAACTAAGATCTCAACATATATCTCATAAAGACAAGATTTCATCTCATCCTAAAACCACCCGTTATCACAACTTGAAATGATACACAAGACAACGGTACACCAAAAACAACATAGTTCGTCTCAACACTCATTGCATCCTCAAGTCAAAAGTAAAAACCTTTTTTTCTTTTCTGGCGACCTAACCTTTCCTTACTCAAGGTTGACATCCAACTCTTGACAAACTATAACAACTCCCCACTGCCACTAACATACTTAACTTTCTCAAGCTTAATCCAACACCCCAAGCAACAACCAAAACTTTTCTCCAAGCTTTACTCGTCGCATCGACACATAAAATTAAATAAATAATCCCAAAATAAAATTAAATAAATATGCAGCACATTTTATTCTTATTATCAATCTATTTACATAAAAAATAAACCAATAAATACAAGACCATTTTAATTTACACCATCCCATTAACCCGTTGAGCCCAAACAACTAAGCCCCGTTTTAATCACAACATGGTAACCCAACCGGCTAAACCCTTAACCCAGTTATTAGAAACCCTAACTGATGCCTCTTTGTCTCGGCAAAACTGAAGGAGAGTCGTTGGATCTGATGTTAGATCCAACGGTCCAGATGCAAAGGAGGAAGCTTCTGGAACCCACCACGCGCCTACGCGCTGACTGTTGGGATCCTTCACGCGCGCGACCCTTTAGCCTCCAAACAACTCCTCAATTCTTCCGGTCGTCATCCGACGTCCTTCCGGTAATGGTCCCTTCCTTTTTCGGTGATGACTCATGCAAACAGAAAACAAGAGCAATTGTCAGATTCGTACAAGCATAACCAAAACGTAAAATTTCAGAGAATTACAACCGAAATTCAGAGGATAATCGGCCAACAATTTTAGAAATTTTAGAGCAGTGCATCACATGCATGCAAAATCAAAACCATTAACCAATAAAAAAATAGGACTAATTTTCCTTTCTTTAATCCCATGTATTTCATTGGTTATTTAAACCAATTTCCAGAATATTGTAAGGGATACTTTTTTTTCCACATTGGAATCAATACAAAAAAAATCCTCTCATTTTCCCTTCTTGCATGATTCTAAATAAAAGAAAGTTAGGGTTTAGTTCTGTTACCTTCGATTTCCCTCGCCCTTGATTTTTCAAACTCCTTTCTGTCGATAATAAGCCTTGGCCTTATTGCTGGTGTGGTGAATCGAACATGAACAAAAAGTTGGGTTCAAAATTTTAGATCAAACGAAAAGAGCTTTCAGTTTTTTTATAAGAAAAAGATGTTTCTTTTGATTTTTGGTTTTCGGTTTTCAAAAGCAAAGAGATAATGGTTTTCTTTCTGGTTTTTAAATGGCGGTTTTCTAGGTTTTGAAGGAGGTGGTGAAGAACATATGAATGTTCTTCATCTTTTCTGGAAATCATTTGAAGGTTTCAGATGTTTTGTGGGTTCGGTTTAGAAGAAAATGGCTAAAAGGGACACTTTTCAATTTCAAGTGTGTTTTATAGTGAGGGACTTCTTTAAAAATGGTCTATTTACTTCATTAAATCCCTACGTGTAGGGTTATTTCTTCTCACAGTCCCTGTGGTTTTGTATCGTTTTATAATTTCATCCCTTATCTAAACTTTGTCTTGATTATTTTCGATCTATCCCCTTAACTTCCTTTTTGTTTTAATTTCGTCACTAATTTGAGACCCAAACTTTTTGTTGTTTTGATTTTGTTTTAAAATTCCAGTCTTCTTTCAATTTGGTCCTGAAGTAAGTAATAAAACATGTTTTTATTTAAATTTTACTTCACTAATCGTGATTTCATGTTTGAGATATTTCGTATGTTTTTTTAATTGTTTTGTTTATTCATTTACATGTTCATTTATTTGTTTGTCATTTATTTCGTATATTTATGTGTGTATTTATGTATTGCATTATGTATTTTTGTTATGCTTTTTATATATGTCTCATTGTTTTTATCATGTATTTATTTGTATCCCTTGTATTAATGTTTAAATTTTTTAAGCTTACACTTCATTAATTAATGAACTTAATGTGATACATTTTTATTCGGTCGTAATAGGCCCGACACCAGGCGTAGTGGTGATAGTGTATGCGTTTACCTTCGAATAAAGATACGATAAAAATAAAATTGAATTTTAAACAACTATTAATTTAATGCCACTTCAAATCGGAAATTCCAAAATTAACTAAACGGTTATTTTTTAAAGGTGTCAATTTTTGGGCGGTTTTTAACCGTAACCGACTCTCCAACCTAACTCATTTCGAATCTCTGTTTTTTATGGTGTTCGGTTTTCCAAATTGATCGGTGGCGACTCCAACCCTCTTTTTTAAAATTCTTTGCCAATTTCTAAAATCCCTAATTTTTAAATTCCTCTTTTTAACCAAAATCCCCAATTTTCATTTTCTCAAATCCCTAATTTTTTCCATTAATTCCCGATTTCCAATTTTTAAATTCTAACAGTAATTTCAATTCTCTTTTTCAAATCAAAATTCCTAATTTTGAATAAAAATATCTAATTTTCTTCTTCCAATTTGCAACCCTAATTCCCAAATTTAAAAACCTAATTCTTTTCAAATCTCCAATTTTTCAATTATATTTTCAATTTAAACCCTAAATTTTAATTTCTAGACCTAAATTTTAATTTTCACTCTTCCAAAATAGTGACCCATTTTTACCACACTTATTGTTTTTTTATTTTTTTAAAAGGGTCGCTACAACTGCCGAGAAACCACATCAAAAAACTTACGAAAATCTGTTCACAACTCCACAAACCTATACTTTCTTTTTAATAGGACTAACTTATCACAACTTTTGTTTTCACGAGGGAAATATTCGCAAGCATGGAAAATGTATGTATGATTTTCTTTATGTCACCCTATATTCCTCATGCAAATGCAATCTAATTTCATGCTCAAGAATCCATGCATGTCCTAAGATGTCTAATTTGTATGTATAAGCGCTTTTACACTATGCATGATTATTGTCCATACTTACAAACAACATCCACAAATCTAAAACTTTAACTTTCTACTTCAAACCCTTTCTAAAACTCAAAGTTCAAGACCATAGGAGCTTGTTACCTAAGGGTTAACGCCTCAAAAATGGGCTTAGAAGTTATTGGGCCGTTTTAGCCTAGTTCGGGATTAAATACTTAAAAAAATAGTTTTTAATAATCAATTGAGGAAAAATATTCTAAAATCTTTATTTAATATATATTTGACTTTGGTAAAATCAATTTTGAAAATTGACCATTGAATCCCTAAGATTTTGAAATTAGTGACCATTTTGTAAAAATTAAAAATTTGAGGACAATTTTTCTAAAACAAGCCAAAACTTTGAATCTTTAAGGGTCTTTGATCCAATTATAATCCTAGTTGGTCTAGGCTTTCCAAATTTTAATTAGTTAAGCCCCAAAATTATTTTAATCCAAATAACTTAATTAAACTCAATTTTTAACTCTAAAACCCTTTTTAATATCTAAAACCTAATATATTTTTCTAATTTTCATTTTCCATCATTGGAGGTAAAAACCTTTTTTGGATAATTGTTATAACTTTTCTTTTTCATCTAATTTCGTTTTGAATAATTGTTATAACTTTTTTCTTCTTTAAAATTATAGTTTTCTCATCGTTTTCTCGTTTTAAAACCCAGAAAGTGATTGGAACAGTTTTGGAGGTGAGATTTCATCAATAATCTATAAAAATAAATCTATATAATAAAATTCCAAACTTCTTGGCTTGGAATAAACGTTTTTAATCCTTCGATTTCATAAAAATCGCTTTTTGCAAAAAATATACAATTTTCGTTCAAGGGTCTTAGTCACTGTTTTTGGGTTCTAAATTGTTGATTTTTATCATTTTGGGATGTTTATAATATGTTTTTAAAGTCCCTAATCTCGGACTATAGGCTTAGGTGAAGTTTGGTTTGTTTCGGAAAGTTTTCGGTTAAGGTTTTGATAGGTTTTAAGGGTTGTTGTGTAGGGATCCGACTTGGGGTCTTTTGTGTGCGATTAGAAACACAAAATCCTTAGCTTTTAAAGCTTGAAACAAGACAAGAAGTGGGTGATCACGTTTGAAAGAGTTTCGGTTTGGTTCGCTGGCTTGTTGCGTAAGAAATCGGCTTTTAGTGAGTGGATTTGAGAGTGGGTTGCTACGAAAGTGTTTTACTGTATGGATGGTGTGAGAAACCTCCTTATACTCCGAATTAAGTTTACGTTTGCTCTCGTAAATCGGTTTTCCTATAATATGATTGTTTTACTATGTTTTTGACATGCTCGTATTATATAAGTAAAAATGTGATTATGTACGTGTCAGAATGCTCTCGTTACTGTTTTATGTTGATTTCAAAATGCTTCTACGTTTTGATTTTTGAAATAAGCTAAAAAGAGACTTTATCGGTTTTTAAAAGTAAGCATGAGAAAGTTGGATACTAATGTTTTACCTAAGGTTTTTAAATAAGAACTTGAGCACTTATACTATTTTGTGTTGGATATTGAGAAGATGTTATAGGGTAAGTCGATCGATCGATAGGATGTTAGTGCACTCTTTATATTTATGAAAAATCTTATACATAGGTAAATTCGTTAGCGATGATGCATTAGAGTTATTGCTTAAATTGTGATATATGTGTTGTATTGCATTTAAGCGTAGCTTATCCCAGAAACTATGGTGGGAAACATGTTTGGAATTGATTCCATTCTGTGCATAAGATAGACTCGTGCATGGTATGAGTAGGTGATAAAGCCCTCATACGTAGTATGGTGATATTTTAGTCCCATACGTGTGATGATTCGATATTTATGTCTTCATGCGAGTATCCATTTATCCCAACGATTAGGAGTAGACTAATCGGATCCCTAGTATCAACACGTGAAAACTCAAGTGTTAAGTTTATGTTGATTTTAATTTTAAATTGAGTTTGCGTGAGTTTGACTTGTTTTCAAACGATTTATAAAGCCTTGGTAATGAAGCATGTAAGTCTTGAGTTTCACGGATTTGTTCCACGTGATAAAACACTTGCTGGATTTTTATACTTAGTGGCGTTTTTGGCCATGTGTGATTGTTTTAAGAGCATTATTTGATTTTATCGTATAACTTTTTAGCATATTATGGGATGCATTGCAAGTTGTTTAAACTATTTTTATACATCCCTCACTAAGCAATTGCTTAACCATTCTCCTCTCCTTGCAATGTAGAGAAATAAGTGAGACTCTCGTCCGAAGAAGCAAGGAGTTTCATATTTTACGCTTTGATACATTTTAATTTGAAGTATGTTATTTCCAATTGAACCTTAGGTAGTAGAGAGCAATGGAGCTAGAGACCTTATGCTATTTATGATTTGTTGATGAACGATGATATTTTGAGATCCTTTAATATGCTACTGAATCCATGAATTTCTGAGTTTAGACATGCTTATATGTCTTTTATTGAATTAATAAAGTACTTTGTTTGATTTTCATATGCCCCTATGTCTATTTATGTTATTACTTGGTATGTTTGAATGTTCTAACATGTTGAATGATTCTTATATGAATTAGGATGAATTACATCTAGAGAACTTGTTAAGACATGTTTTCTACGGCCTTTAGGTGAAAATTATGCATCTAGACTTGTTGAGTTCATTTTATGCTTGAAACTTGAGTAGTTTGCAGTTTCTGGGCAGAGGGTTTCGATACCTCTTCATAGGGTATCGATACCTAGGCAAAAACATGACGAATTTTCTAGGAAAATAGCTTGGGTATTGAAACCACATTAACTAGTTTCAAAACGATAGTATGAAAATTAATAGGAGTATCGATACGCTATGACCTTGGTTCCGATATTGATTTTTACAGTTTCAAATGGTATCGATACTAGGTCTTGACACCATCGAAATACGGGTTTGTTAAGTAAGGCAACCGAGTGAGTTATAGAAAGTGTATCAAAACAATTAAGTCCCGTTTCGATACCCCATTTTGTCGTTACATCGATATCAATACTGGAGTGGGACGTTTCGATACGCCCATGGCAATTAAGGTCGTTATAGGCTGGTTTAAACTTTATATCTTTACCTTTTGGTCCCCAAACCTTGAGATGACAATTAAATGACTTGTAGACATTATTTTAAGCTGAAAATTTACGTGCAAGAATGAAATATACCTAATTAAATATCGGTAATCTTAATTTCACTTTTAGACTTTAAATTTCTGAAAACGTATAATTAGGTCCCTAAAACTTGTTCGGTTGAATTAGGACTCGTTCCTCATTAGTTTCCGCTGTAAATGAACTCAGTCCTTGCATGAACATTTAGGATCTAATTAATGCATTTAGAGAAGATAAAAGAAAATTTTTTAGGGTCATTTATCGACGAGAGTCTCCAAATTAGCCTCGTTATTCCCCGTGTGGCTCGTTCGAGTCGGGTGGCATCTAGACCGGGTCGAGAGGGTTACAAATGGATAAACATCTACACCACAACTCGAACGTTTCTAGCACGTTCGATTCACTTTTCACAAAAAGGCATTCTAAGACTAAATTGATTCAAAATAACTTTTCACTTTAACATAATCGAGGACCCAGTCGACTCAAGATCGAGTATCACAACACCAAAAATAAACCACAACACAAACTTATCAATACCTTCAATTACCCACAACTCCTCTATTACCAAGACTTAGCTCTTTTTTCTGTCCCATTATTACTATTACTATGCTAACACAAAAATTAAAAAAACAAATTGAGTCAATCGGAAGCAAGGTGCTAATTAGCTCAAGTTTTACCAAAACCAAACCTAAAAGTAGTGGAGCAATGGGAACCTAAGTAAAACATGCTTTAACCAACTACAACATATAAACATCTCATGATATAACATCAACAACATGTTAGCAAACACAATGCAATACACAAAATAACATATATGAATAAAAAATCTATCCCCAAAGTCTCGTAAACCTAAGCTCTAATACAAATAAATTTAAGCCCCTCGACCCGGTCTAAATGCCAGACAACTAGAACGAGCTACACGGGGAATACTAAGGCTAATCTGGAAACTCACCCTGATAAAAAAACCCTAAAAAAATTCTTTTTATCATATCTAGATGCTTTAATTAGATTCTACATATTCATGAAAAGACGGAGTTCATTTTCAGTGGAAATGATGAACAAATGAGTCCTAATTTAATTAAAAAAGTTTTAGGGACCTAATTGTAATTTCCATAAATTTTAAAGACTAAACGTGAAATTGAAATTATCATCCTTAATTAAGTTCATTACATGCATAAATCTCAAATTTCAGATTAAAACAATGTCTACAAGTCATTGAATTACATGCTCAAAGTTCTGTGACTAAAACATAAAATTTTAAAATTCATTTCAGCCTATAACGGTAATAACAACTAGGGGTATCAAAATCCTTAGGCACTATTTTGATATCAATTTAGGAGGTATGGAAAAGGTGCTTAAGTATTTCGATACGCCTTCGATGACAGGCGTGACAAGCCCGCGTTTCGATACAGCCGATGACCCGTTTCGATACCATTTGCTACTATAAAAACCAGTATTAGAACCTGGGTTAAGCGTTTCGATACGCCAAGTATAATTCATGCTACCGTTTTGAAACTAGTACATTTGGTTTCGATACTCAGGCTTATTTTTCCATAAATTTGTCATGTTTTTGCCTGAGTATTGATACCCTATGAAGAGGTATCAAAACCCTTTGTTCAAAAATTGCAGATTACTCAAGTTTCATGCCTTAAACGAAAAATCTAAGGTTCTCTAGATGCATATAAGTTTCTAAGGCATAAACCACACTTCAAACCGAGTACACTAGATGCAGTATCACTTAAGTACATAAGCAAGAACACAAAACATAATCATACTTTAACATTCAATATGGAATAACACAAGTTACATAAACATGTTTCATCCAAGTGAACATAATTTAACATAACTTCCAAATATCGTAAATAACAATTCAAAGTATTTTAAAACATAATAGTATATTAAATATAAGCAATTGATAAGCCAAATTCAAATAACACATAGGTCCACTATCTCATTGCTCTAAACTACCTAAGGTTCATAACTTTAAAAATAACATACTTGAGCTAATAAACTATAAAATAAATGGCACGTACGGCTCCCCTGCTTTTCAGTTGCTTCAACACTTAGATCTCCATATTACAAGGGAAAAGAGAGGCTTAAGCCAAAGCTTAGTGAGGGAAACATGTAAAACATATTTAAATAACTTACAATGAAGCCCATAAAAGCCAATATTATTTAAAAATAGGTCATGCTTTAAGTAAATAAAATATCCATGGCTATCAATGTCACCATATAAAAACAAGCAAGTGTCTATGGCCCACAAGCCACAAAATCTTTTCAAAAACCTTTTTGAAAACCATGCTTATTACGCACCACCCAAGTCTTACATGCTACCAATAGCAAAGCTCAAACAAAAACCCTTATGCACAACACAAAAGCACATGCAATTCCCTTTGCAAAGTAATAATTAAAAAAACTTGTCTTTCAACCATATTGGCATTTTTGATCCGATTAGTATTACCTCTAATCGTTGGGATAAACGAACTCTCATTCGGTCCCTTGTACTTGGTTACATGCAATTCTAGTTCCATCAAGCCAAAACTCACCTTATTGTCCGGGTTAGTTAGCAAACCCGAATGCGATAAATTCCATTATATCGCGCAACATTAGCTCCCCTTAATGCATCACTAAGGAATTTGACACGTACGCATTTTATATAATTAGTGCACTACCATCCTATTGATCTATCAACTTATCCCTGTTTATCATCACATAAAAAGCCAATATAAAACAAAACAGATGCTCAAGTTTTAAGACTAAAAGATTGAAATATTCTCATGCTTCCCACTAACACAAACATAAAATGCATTAACCGATAAAACCTCTTTTAACAAATTTTGTAATCAAAACCATGGGAGCATAAAATCTTTTATCAAAAACAGTGACAAGAGCATCTTATCACAGGCATAATCTCATATGCACAATATAAATAGAAGTATGACTAATTACATAGTAAAATAGGCATAGTATGGGATTTCAAGAGAGCAAAACTATTGAACTTACTCCGGAGTATATGGAGGTTTCTGACACCTTCCCTACACCCCCAAAACTTTGAAATAGTATATAACCCCCTCGACCCGGTCTAGATGCCACGCGACTCAAACGAGTTACACGGGGAATACTGAGGCTAATCCGGAGACTCGACTAGATAAACGTGTTGCAACCCCCTTTTACAAGAGGTTCGATGATTTTTTCTTTAAAAACCAAAACAACGGAGTCGTCACCAATCTTTTTTAAAGGTGTGATTGGATCACCTAAAAATGGGTTATTTTATTAAAATCATTTTTTTATTAAATAAACAATTTTGCTCTGCGAAAAACAAAAAAACAAGTTCGGGAGTTGGTTGCGTGTGGGGAAGGGTTTACACCCCCACAACGCCCAAAAATTGATACCTAGCCGATTACAAAACGTTTTAATTTTGGATTTTGCAAGTTCATATAAAATTTAAGTTATTGTCCATTTACAAATATAATTCTATTTTAACGATCCCACCTCTGGGAGAGTAAAATTTAATCATCGCCAACATTTCTGGCACTAACCCATTACCTCCTTTTGGTGAGACACCGCATTAATTAAGTTCCACTTTTTAAAATCAATCAAACAAAGAAATTTAGTGTGCTGAAACTTTTATTATTCTAAGTTAATTATTATCAATCTAAGAAATATCTAAATAAATTTTACCTATAAGAGGTTAAAGTATAATTAAGTATATCTTATTAAATATGAAGAAAAATTTATTTACCATCTATACAAATCTCTAACTAAGAAAATTAAGAACCTATCCCTAATGTTTTTATTTAAACTAATATAACAAAGACATACAACAAGTTTAACAATTAAAATTAAGAAGGAAGATGATTAAAATAGGAATAAATAATAGAGGGGAAAATTAATAGTGAGATTAAAAGTAAATAAAAATATATCAAATTTAAAAGATATATATAAATGATTTTTTTAGAATAAAACTTGTATGAATTAAAGTCACCCACTTTATTGAAAATGAGTATGAAGCCCAAAACACAATTTACTAATATTCATTAAAGAAATTAGATCAAAACACCCTTTTTAAAAAATTCACATGTGTTCCACAAAAATTCAATACAAAGTGATAATGGTGGGAGAAAAAAGAAAATTACAAGAGTAGAAGATGTGGTGAATATGAATTCTAGAGTGGTGATGGTTGTGTCTCCATTGTGCTTTTACAAAGGGGATGGGGATTATATAGTGTTTTTCAACCAAAAAATACATGGGAAATAATTAAAATTAATGAACAAAACCATTGATTTTTAGGTAAAAAAATCACCCAAAATAATCTTGATTTGATTTCTCTCCAAATTTGATAGAATCTACCCAAATTTGAATAATGTTCTTTCCCTTTTCATTTTTGACAGATTTTAAATGATTTGGGATGATTTTTTCTTGATTCTTCCATATCTAAATTGACATTCTTCGTCTTTTTCTTTGATTCTGATTTGGAGCTGATCTTGAAGTATTTTCTTCCATATTTTCCATTGAATTTGATTTTAGGTTAAAAATCAGTGACAATAGTTGCCCCTTCTTTGCTTATTCTAGTGAAACAAGGATAGGGTAAAGAAAAAAGATACAGATTTTCACCGGTTGTAAAATCGTTGGAAGATTCCATTCTCCATATGTCTGAACGGATAAGCGAGTTCTATTCTCCTTATGCTCGAATAGATAAGAAAATTCTACTCTCCTCATGCTCGAGTACCAAATTGATAGTACTACCCTAGAGCATGTGCATGTTGGTACTACCCCCAACATAATATATCTCACCTTGGTGTCCGGTGACATTACTAACCCTATCAATCTGGATGTGACAGTACTACCCCTATCAACCCGGATGTGACAGTACTACCCCTATCACACAATATTAGGTGAAAGCCAAAATACAACACACAAGGAATTTCACACGTACAAATTTTAATGTTTACAGTGTACTCTAGACCCTATTGATCGATCAACTTATCCTATAAGTTCATCACTTAACTAACCAATATATTATCAAATCCAATGGTCAAACTTAATTCAAAATAAAATTAAATCTCATACATCTCAATATTTCTTGCTTCAAGCATAAATCGGTAAAATCTCATTTATCTCATTTTTAAAATAAAACCATGGGAGCATTTAAACGTATATCAAATCTTCATAAAATAGTAACATGAGTGTAGCGACCCTTTTTTTCTTAAAATAATAGGAGTAGTAAAAAAGGGAAAAGGGTCACTAGTGAAAAAGTGGAAATTAGGGATTAGGTCTTGAAAGTTGGAATTGAGAAATTAGTCCTAAAATTGGGGTGTTTGAAATATTAAATTTAGGGATTAAAAATTAGGGTTTGAAAACACCTAAAAGGATTTAAAAATTGGTGGGAAGGGATTTCAAAAAGGGATGGAGTCGCCACCGGTCACTTTTGGTAGACCGAACACCGGAAAACCAGAGATTCGAAATGGTTTGAATTCGAGAGTCTGTTACGATTTTAAAACAGTATTAGCGTTAAAAAGCCGCCCAAAAATTGGCACCTCTATTAAAATAACCGCTTAATTAATTTTGGAATTTCCTGTTTAAAGTGGCATTAAATTAATTATTTATTTAAAAATTCGGATTCAAAATTTATTTTATCATGTCTTTATTCGAAGGTGAACGCTCACTCCGCCACCACTACGTTTGGTGTCGGGTCCGTTACGACTAAGTAAAGACATAATTAATAGGTTCATTAATTAAAGGTGTGATGTAAGTTAAGCGAAAATAGATACAATATATACAAATATAATATAAATAAACAAATGCATAATATAATACATAAGTAAGCAAAATGCATGGCACAAATAAAATATGTATAAAAATAAATACATGATGATAAAAAAACATGTCACATATGAACAATAAAGTAAAGATAAATAAATAAAACATACATGAAATATGTAATAAAATACAACAAAACCTATTGTAATAACCCATTTATCTGGGTATTAAACCCACATACAAATAACCAAGCCCATTACTAATACCTAACAACTCAAAATACACCAAAACCCAATCCAACATTAAACCCTAATTACAACTAAACTAAACTAACCCTAGCCGCTTCCCTTTCTCCCTGAACCTGCTCCAACGCCCTCATCTCTGCAAAACATTAAAGTAAAAGGAGATTAGATCTGTAAAAGCAAAAAAAACAGAAATCTTTTAGTATTTTATAATGTAAAAAATGGGTATAAAGCCCCATTCAAAACAATGTAATCCGAGGACTGATGAATCGAAAAGAAAAAAACAGTGATATTCGGAGCCAAAAAAATCCACTACTCAGATCCAAATCAAAACAAAATAAGAAAAAAATTGGAATCATATTCGAGCCAAAAAGCGGTAAAAAAAAGGTGAGATTCGAAGCTTATCTCTTAGATCTACACTCGTACGAGCATCTTTTCGAAAATCCGAGGCCAGATCTGTGTTCCTCGCGTCGAGATCTATCGAAAAGCCCATTCCTTTTCCGTTTCCAGCAACCGGCGCGGTGGCCGGCGGCGACCAACGGTGACTCGGCACCGGAGAATGCAGAGGAGGCAGAGAGCTTCCATGAAGCTCTATCTTTTTCTCTTTTGAAGAAGGAAGCAAATGAAGTAAAAAAATAAAAGGGCTTTTATAACCAAATGGAAACGACACCGTTTTGGTGCCGGTTCTTAGGGCCCAAAACAGTGTCGTTTCAAGACCTGGAGCCCCGGTGGATCAACCCGAACCGACCCTGACCCGCGTCTAACCCGGATCAAAGGGATAATTACATGCGCAGTCCTCGCTCTTCCTGCAGCTTTGCATTTCGGCATTCTGGTTTCATTTACCGTACAAATCGGTCACTGTTTTGCTTATTTTAGCCATATTTTTTAAAATTTCATTCAATTTAACCTCTATAATATTTTATTTAACCCTAAAGTTTTCTATTTTGCAGATTTGGCCCCTGTTTTCTAACAGAAATTATTATTATTATTATTTTCGTATATTATTTTTGTTATCTAATCTTTCCATTTTGCAGATTATATTTCGATAAAAATACGAGATCACAACTTTTAAAGTTAAACCGTGTATATATTTTCGATCGTATAAAATATTATGTAACCGACAGGTACCGATTTCGGGCGTAGGGGCCTAACCCTTCCCTACGCGTAACAGACTCTCGGATCTAGTTCTGGTTCGTAGACGCAATTTTTGGTGTTCCAATCACACCGTTAAAAAATATTGGTGGCGACTCCCCGGACGAATTCCGGTGATTATACCTATAGACGAATATATGGCCACATAATAGAAAGCATAAATAATAAAGGAATATATGAAAAGCAAAATGTAAACATAACATAAACAATAAAAAATGCTTACATAAAAAAAAAACATGACAAAATAGAATGCCAATAAACGAAATAACATAAAATGCACAAATAGATAATAAGAATGTATAAAATAAAACAAATGCAATAGAAGGACAAGCAAATGAAAATAAAATAATAAAATAAATTAAATAGCAAATTTTAATTCTGGATAGGACGAAAATGGAGGAAGAACAAAATTTCAGGATGAAAATAAAAAGAAAAAAAGAGTTTAAACCTCAAATTAGTGACCAAATTAAAAGGATTTAAAAATATTCAGACCTTCAAAGTGCCATTATGAAAGGAGGAAGAATTTCAAAATAACCCCCAAGACACGGAAGGGCCTGAACAGAATAAAACCATTTTATAAAAAGATTATCATTGAAATTAGTGGTCTGATTGAAATATATTAAAAACTCCGAGGTACTCAAAAGGTGATTTTAAAAGGGGGAAGGGTTTGAAAATAAATGGAAAACCACGGAGGGACTCAAGGGAAATAAAACCATTATTTAAAATAATATTATAACAGAAATGGTGACTGGATTGTAAAGCTTTTAAAAGTTTTGGGGACCACATAAAGAAATAAGGAAACACGGAAGGTTTTAAAATCGAAATAAACCATTTTCTTGAAGTCCTAAGAGTATATAACACAATGAAATAATTAAAAAAAACAAGGCCTCTTCTCATTTCCTCCAAATCGGATCAAAGAAAACCCCCAAAACCTCTATCCGATTCATACCAAACCCAGAAATGATGAAGAACACCTTGAAGAAGGTGTTCTTCAAGAACCCAGAAACCGGCCATCTCTCCTTTGTTTAAAACCGAAACTCGAGTCGAATCCCTTTTTTACGAAAACCGAAATCAAAACAAAGTTATTCAAGAAAAACGAGTAAAAAGAAAATCCTCGTCAAAGGATTCGTTTGTTCCTTCCCCTTGCTCGGCTCACCAAGAGGCACAGTGGCCGTGAGTTTATTGCCGGCGACAGAAAAGAAACGGAGAAACGAATCGATGTTCACCCCTAAAGGTAAAAGACTGAAACCCTAGACTCTTTTTTTGTATACGAAAAAAGAAGAAAAAGAATATTACCAATGAATTTTTTGGTTTTCTATTCATTCGAATGATGGGATCAGGATCCCGAAGACACTGTTTTCTTTCGGTTTTATAATCGAATATTACATAGAAAATCAAAAGGAAAAAGCCTCTAAAATCTCCTATTGGTTCTGCCAAATTTTGGACGTATTCATGTTGATATCTGAATTCTGATTTTGTGTTGGGTTGTTGGCTGGCAAATTTCGTATATCTCTGTAATTTGGTTGCAAATGTTGGCTGTTATTCGTCTGATTTTGCTGCGAAAATCGTACGATTCTGATGCTCTCTTTGTTTCTTTTGTATGCGTGGCGATCGGGGGAGAATGGTGACCACCGGTGATCTGTTCTTTGCCGGAGGAAAGGGGACCACCGGACGGCAACCGACGACCGACGACGGCAGAAGGCGAAGAGGCTATCTGGCATTCGAAAAGACACTCGCGTGGATTGCATGCGCGCGTGGATGACCCCAACAGTCGCGCGTAGGCGCGTGGCGAGCTCCAGAAGCTTCTCCCCCTTTAACGTGGACCGTCAGATCTATTTCAGATCTAACGGCTAGGATGCAACTGCGCATAAGGAACAAAGTGTTAGCTGATTAGGGTTTTTTTTTATGTAATTAGGGTTTAGCCGGGTTTGGACTATTGTTATGGGCTAATAATTTAATTATGTATGTTGGACTATTATGATAAAAAAGCAGACTCGGGCTTGTACTAAAAGGAATGTGGGCTGATCAATATGTAGTGGACTTTTAAGTTTTGGACATGTAATATTATTATTGGACTGAAATAATATTAATAAAAATGGGCTTTTGTTTAATTAATTGTTTTGGATTTTATTTAATTATATGATCTGATTTATAATAATAATAGTAATAATAATAATAATAATAATAAAATAAATAAAGATAATAATAGTAAATAAATAAACGAAAAAGCTTTAAATATGTATAATATATTTTTTTCATTAGTCAAAATACTACGTATATAAAGATAATAACATTTTGTTTTCTATATATACATATATATAAATGCTACTAATATGAAAGGCATAGTAATATTTTTATTTTTGAAAATAATATATACATTTATATTTACAAAGGTAATGGAAAAAGAATAAATGTATATAAATATAATATTTTTGAAATTTTTTCAATAATAAATATGTACAATTAATCTTTTTGGGATTTTATATTTAGTTAATTAAACTAAAGCCCGTTAATTGATAAAAACACGAAAATTTAAACCCGGGTTTAATACCCGGATAAAATTAGTGATTACAATGAGCATTAATTAACATGCATAATCAAGTATGCAAAACAATAGACAAGCATGACAAATTTCATAGGAAAAAGTATAACGTAATATGGGACTATTTTGCGAAAGCTAAAATCTTACTTACTTCGAGTATAGGGAGGTTTTTCACACCTTCCCTACACTCACAAACCTTTATAAAACAAGTATAAACACTTTCGTAGCAGCCCGCTCTCAAATCCACTCACTGTTAACGTTACTTTTCCGATAAGCCACCAAAAAGATTTGATCTCCTTCAAATGTAATATCCTAACTCTTGTCCTGTTTCAAGCATGGTCATGCATTTCTAGTCTCACTCAATTAAGTGACCTTTGATATACTTTCCTATTATGTAGGAAGGACAAATCCTATCTCGATCATTCACATCTCACTACATATATTGTAATATGTCCAATGTCAGTTTTTATAGTGTAACTAATTACGAGACACGTTTAACTGCATCAAAACATAAAACAACATATGTTGGAATAGTAATAATCTCAAGTCTAACGATCATATATATAGTTGTCACTATGAGTAATATCGTGATTGTCACATAATAATCCAAGACATATGCTCACAGCGGGTCAATCTAATATATTATTCTCCATTAATATATTCATGTATTAATTGGACATCTCTATGTCAATGATAACTTATTATCATCAATTAACAACATGTTAGTCTTAAGCGTATTATTATTGTCCATACCCATAATAATACTTGACTAAGGATCTTTTAATAATAATACTTATATTATTATATGGACCTTATTGTTTATCAGTATATGTTATACAATTATACATATATCTGAAAACAACAATGTCAATGCATTTATTCAATAAAATTGGTAAATAATAGTATCCTTACAATCATCATATGATTGGTCTTTGGGCATACTCTAACATCTATAGCTCAAGTATGTCTTTTGTAAAATCTCATTTATCTCATTTTTAAAATAAAACCATGGGAGCATTTAAACGTATATCAAATCTTCATAAAATATTAACATGAACATTAATTAACATGCATAATCAACTATGCAAAACAATAGATAAGCATGACAAATTTCATAGGAAAAAGTATAACGTAATATGTGATTATTTTGCGAAAGCTTAAATCTTACTTACTTCCGATTATAAGGAGGTTTTTCACACCTTCCCTACACTCACAAACCTTTATAAAACAAGTATAAACATTTTTGTAGCAGCCCACTCTCAAATCCACTCACCGTTAACCGTTACTTGACTAATAAGCCGCCAAAAACATTCGATCTCCTCCAAACGTGATCTCCTAACTCTTTTCCTATTTCAAGCATCAAAACCAAGGGATTTAATACTTGCAAACGCACAAAAGAAACCCTTAACTCGGATCCCTACACAACAACCCTTAAAATCTATTAAAACCTTAATCGGAAACTTTCCAAAACACATCAAATTTCACCTAAGCCTACAGTACAAGATTAGGTATAATTAAAACATGTTATAATCATCCTAATACATTCAAAACCATTAATTTGGGATCCAAAAACAATGGATCAAAACCATTGAACGAAAATTGGGATTTTCGTCCAAAAACCAATTTTTTATGAAATCAAAGGATTAAAAATGATTACTCCAAGCCAATAAATTGGGAATTTCAGTAAATAACTTTGAGATTTTAGAGGATTGATGAAATCTCACCTCTAAAACTGATCCAACAACTTTTCGAGATTTTAAAACATGAAAACGATGGAAAAACTAGAAAATTTAAAGAAGAAAAGTTATAAAATTTATTCTAAATGAAATTTTTTCATACCCATAATAATACTTGACTAAGGATCTTTTAATAATAATTCTTATATTATTATATGGACATTATTGTTTATCAGTATATGTTATACAATTATACATATATCTGAAAATAATAATGGCAATGCCTTTATTCAATAAAAATTGGTAAATAATAGTATCCTTACAATCATCATATGATTGGTCTTTGGGAATACTCTAGCATCTATAGCTCAAGTATTCTTTTGTAATGCTAGTGGTAGTAAGAGAGCAATTGGATGGGATGTCAATGTTGATAGTGTTTATTCTAGTGAAATTGTAACACTTGTACGTTTATTTTCATTTTTTGTTTATCAATGATGATATTTCTTGGAGTAAAGCTCAATGTTGAGTTGATCAATCAATTAAATTGTCCAAGAGGGGGTGAATTGGCTAATTAAAACTTTGTGGAAGATTTTAGGGTAAAAATAGAGAAAATTGAGGACACAAGATTTATAGTGGTTTAAGCTTCAAAACAAGTTCTATATCCACTACCTTAGCTCCCACTAAGGATTTTCAAACCATTTCACTGGATGAATTCAACCTTTTTCTAGGTTCAAGGGCTAATTTTTACAAACAAGCCAATTTTCTACCCAAAATTGACTTAAACCTCACCAAGGATTAAAAAAGTTGAAAGATGGGCAAAAGGGGTTTCTGTCACAAGAATAAAATGCCCCAATTATAGATTTACTCTCCCCAAACTCAATTACAAAGAAATAAATTGAAAATACAAGAGTTGGATTTGATTGCTTGGATGTTGCTTAAGGTTCAATAGTTGTTAATGCTGATTGAAATGCTTCAATATATATCTTCTTATTGATTTCTAACCGTTGGGTTGTTGGAGATGTAAATATAGACGTTGGAGCTTCATCTTTCCATCATAAATGCACTCCACAACATGTAGTATCGAAACACGGGTTACCTGTTTTGAAACAGTCTATAAAAAGAAAGAGACATTGTGCATTTATTAAGGGTGTATCGAAACAGGTTTCGATACCTGAAGTAAACTGTGAAGGTTGGTATCGAAACGGGTATCGAAACGGGTTAACAACCATTTAAAGCTTAACTACCACCAACGGTCAAGACATTTAATGCTTAAAAGAGCCGTTGTGGATTTCTAAGGTTATCAATACTGGTATCGAAACGCTGAGTCATGATTTTAAAATATTTAAAAATTAAAGTCTGGTTTGATACTAGGTTCGAAACAAATGTTGGCAGTGAGGTTTTGGTATCAAAATGGGTATTGGTACTTGTTCTAAGTCTCAACAACATTCTTTAAAAAAACAAAGGGTGGTATCGATACCTGTTCTACCGGTATTGAAACGCTCGTATAGATAACACTTAGAAAATTGTTTTAATGTTCTTGGTTTGACTTGAATCTTAATTTTTGACTCAGAAACTTAAAAATTTATTACAAAAAATAGTCCTTGAACATAAATGTTATATCAAAATCAATTTTAGTTTTACACTCAATGTTTGAAAGACATGAGTGTCATAAACATTAAGTTGAAACTAGGTTGCTATGCCTTTAGTTGAATTAACGTGTGGTCTCTAGTTGAAGTATGATACTTGGTTGATGGTGTATGCTTATTGGCGTAATTATGTTTGGTTGTTGTTAACCATGTTGTATGATCATTGTATGAGTTATTAGAATGTTTTTGGAACTACTGTTAAGGCTAAATTACCCAGGGGTATCGAAATGAGTTGATATCATTTCGATACACGGGCTTGAACAAATGTCTAAGGACTTGAATCTGGGTAGGTGTTTCGGAACCAACTCCCTGTGTTACGAAACGGGTATGCTTGCACAGGCAGGTATATCGAAACAAAAAACAGAGTGAATCGGAACCTGTTTTGGCAGTGTCAAAACTTTTCGAAATGAAGCCATAGACGTTTCGATACACGAGCTTGCTACACAGGCTACCGGGTGAGAATGAGTCAAGGTATCGATACACTTGTTAGGTTATTCGAAACCCCTTGGCCTTACCAATGGTTTCGAAAAGGGTAAGAGGAGTTCTGATACCCCTATATGTTATGGTAGTTAAAGGCTGAAATGCAAGTTTAGATTCTTTACGTTTTAGTCCTTAAATTTTATTATGGCAATTAAATGAATTGTAGATATCATTTTTAATTGAAATTTGACATGCAAGCATGTAATAAACTTAATTAAAGATAGGTAACATTAATTTAATATTTTATCCCTGAATTTATAGAAATTTATAATTTGGTCCTTTTTGCGAATATGGTGCAATCGATGCTTGTTTCTTCTCCCATTTCAAACGTTGGGCTTCTAGTTGAGTGCATGTAAATTTAGGATATCAAATCATCTATAACAGATAAAAGAAAAAAATAGTTTTGTTTATCAGTGCAAATCTACCCGGATTTGTATAGGTATTCCTCGTGTAATCCATTCGAGTCGGGTTTCGTCTACACTGGGTCGATGGGGATAAAAAGAGATAACCCAACTCTTCATGGACTTTGCTTGATTCGTGAGAAACAAAATGAAGAAATATTCAAAGCACGAATCAAAGAAGAAGATGAAGGATTCCCACAAGAAGTAAAAAGGGTATCATCTTCAAAGAAGAAAACATATATGGACACTTTGAGTGATAAAGACTCCACCGAAGATGAAGTAGCCCACCTATGCTTGATGGCCTTCAATAAGTTGCAAGAAGCTTATGATAAATTGGCTTTTGAGTTTAAAGTCACATTTTCTAAAAACAAAAAGATGATTTTAAAGCTAAAATTAGAAAATAATTTGCTTTCAAAAACCAATTTTTAGTTTGAAATAAGATTGAAAGAATTTGAACTTAAAGTTTTTGATTTACAAAACTTGCTTCAAAAGATGAAAAAAGATCATCAAGATGCTTTAGATGACCTTAAGAAAGAAAAATATTTGATTTCCAAAGAGCTTGAAAAGAAAAACAATTTAGGAAAATCAAATTTTTATAAAAGACACTCTAGTCCCCCTAGATTTATTAATAGAAAAAGTTTTAGAAGTATTTGGATCCTAAAAGGACTAATCACTTCAATTAAAAAGGACTAATCACCTTATAGGTGTTTCGGTATCGCTAAGCTTTTCAAAGGCAAAACTAACAGGCGTTTTGATAAGGTCTAGGAACATTTCGATATAGTTTGCTACTTTGAATTTTTGTTTCGATACAGCAAACACTCATTTCGATACGCTAGTATCGAAACCTGTTTTAGGTGTTTTGATACACCTCTAACGAATTTACAAAATCCCAACGATTTTATAAAAAAACAATAATTTAGGTGTTTTAGGTGTTTCGATACGCAGATCAACTTGTTTCAATACGCTTTGTAGGCATTTCGATACCGGTCATTTATTACAGATCTAAAGGCTATTTCCCAAAGTGACAATATCGAAATGACCATCACGTGTTTCGATACCACATGCTCTAGAAACAGAAATTGGCCTGGAAATCATCTCCAAACGGCTCCAAATTAATCCCAACGGTCATCAACGGCTAGAAGCTCAATTGGGATGATAAAAGGAAGTCTCAAGCACTTGTGAGCTCAATGTATATGTATAATCAAGTGTATTAGGATTAACTAAGAGATTAGATTGCAAACATCAACCTTGTTTGAAGGATTACAAGTTTGCTTAAGTTATTCTCTTGTTTGAGAGGGTTTCCAAAGTTCGGGTTGTGAACTGTAACGCCCTAAAAATGGTCCTAGAAGTTAATGGGTCAGTTTAGCCGGTTAAGCATAGTTCGGGATTAAATTCTTAAAAATTGATTTTTGGTTGAAATAAATTAATATTTTTTTCTAAAATCATTATTTATTATATATATATATATTTAAATTTGTTCAAATCAATTTTGAAAATTGACCCTTGAATCCCTAAGATTTTGAAACTAGTGACTATTTCGTAAAAATTGAAAATTTGAGGATAATTTTAAAAATTAAGTCAAAACTTTGAATCTTTAAGGGGGTCTTGATTCAATTTTAATTCTAGTTGATCTAATCTTCCAATGGCCTATTTAATTAACCCAAAACCCAAGTTTTAAATCATAAAACCTAAATTACATATTTAATAATCCTAAAAAACTTATTTTATCTCAAAACCTAAACCATTTTTATTATTTTCGTTTTATTTTTTTTCCAAAGAAGATAACCATCATCTTTTGAAGTTAAAACCCTAAACTTTTCAATTAAAATCGTTTCTTTAATTATTCATAATGTTTCTTCTTTAAAAAGTTTTATTTTCCACTCGTTTTATTCTTCAAAAACCTTGGAAGTATATTGGATCAATTTTATAGGTTAAGAATCATTCAAACCTCTGAATTTTATAGTTTTTTACTGAAATTCCCAAGTTCTTGTCTTGGTAAAAATCATTTTAATCATTTTCTCTAAAAAAATCGGTTTTGGGTCAAAAATATATAATTTTTGTTCAAAGATTTTAATCAATGTTTGTAGATCCTAAATGGATGATTTTTAAAGTTTTATGATGTTTATAAAGTGTTTCTAAAGTCCCTAATCCCGGACTAAAGGCTTAGGAGAAGTTTGTTTTTTTTTCGGAAAGTTTTCGGTTAAGGTTTTGATAGGTTTTAAGGGATATTGAGAGGGAGTCCGACTTGGGATTTTAAGTGTGCAATTAGGAGAAATAATTCCTTAGTATTTGATTCCTGAAACTTGGCAAGAAGTTGTAGATCTCGTTTGAAGGAGTTTTGGATCAAACCGGTTACTTGGCGAGCAAGAAACAATTATCAAGGAGTGATTTATTAGAGTGGGTTGCTTTGGCAATTTTTAAATCTATTTTATAGATATTTGGGGGTGTATTTAAGGTTTGAAAAACACCCTATACTCGGACCTAAGTTTTTAAGTTTTGGTCTCTTGAAAATCTCATATTACGCCTTGCTTTACTATGTGATTTTGTCATGTTCATGTTTTAATTGTGCATATGAGATTATGCATGTGATTATATGCTCAGGATACTGTTTTTAAAATGTTATTATTCTCCCACGTTTTTGTTCTAAAAATTTGATAAAAAAAGATTTTATCGGTTTATGCCTTTGATATATGTATCGATAGGAAGCATGAGTGTGATTCACTGTTTTTATCTTGAAACTTGAGCATCGTGTTTTTTTTAGTTTTCGTATTAAAGATGATAAAATGTGGATAAGTTGATCGATCAATAGGATGTGATTGCACTATAATTATAAAATTCGTATGTGTGTAAATTCTTTGGTGATGCATTAGAGTTGATGCCCAGTGTTGTGTGATATAATAGTTACCTTATCAGATTCGGGTATGGCGAACTATCCCGGACACTAAGGTGAGATTTCGTGAATTGTGTTAGACAATTACGGACATGCTTGGCGATATAAGCCACATACGAGTTTTCCGTTTATCCTAACATTTATTGGTAATCTAAACGGTTTACTAATACCTATACAATGTTATAAGCAAGTATTTTCTCTTAATTGAATGGTGTTTTCAGTGAAGGTTTGCCATAGGCATGTAAGGTTTGTGTTTTGCTTATTAAGCATGTTTTTCCAAACAGGAATTGGAAAAGGTTTTGTGGTTTGTGCCATGGTATACTTGTTGTTTTTCATCATGTTGGCATTGATAGCCATGTGTTTATTTCATAAGTTGAGAATGACATGTTTTTATAAAATTTTGGCTTTTATGGGTTGCATTGCAAGTAGTTTTTACTTGTGTTTTTATATATCATTCCCTAAGCTTTTGCGTAACCGCTCTCCTTTACTTGCAATACAAAGAAATAAGTGATTAGGTGTCATCAAGTAGAAATGGAGTCAAGTAAACTATTTTATATATTCTTACGCTCAAGTATGTTTTAATTTAAATTGAGAACTTTAAGTAGATGAGAGCAATAGTGCAATGAACCTATATATTTCCTGGATATTCTAGTTTTGAACTTCCTCTATGTCTTTTTTTATGATATTGAAGCATTTATGAGGTGCAATCCATGATGAATTTAAAGTTATGATATGTTGTTCCGTTGTTGATAATGATTATGTTTTTTGTAAGCTTTATATATGGTATTAGGTGAATATGCATCTAGAGGTAGTGTATGAAGTGTACCTTATGCTCTTAGGTCCTTTAATGCATCTAGAGAACCTTTAATTTTCGTTTAAAGCATGAAGCTTGAGTAATATGTGTTTTCTAGATAGAGGGTTCCAAAACCCCTTCATAGGATATTGATACCAAGACAAAAATACGTAAGATTTCTGGAAAACTTGGCCTAGGTATCAAAACCACATGAACTGGTTTTGAAACAATAGTATGAAACTATACAGTCGTATCGATATGCTTCACCCGAGTTCTGAATCCCATCTTTATAGTAGCATATCGTATCGGAACTAGGACCAAGCTGTATCGAAACGCGGGTTTGTTACGCAGGTAACCGGGAGAGTTATCGAAGGCGTATCAAAACCTTTAATACCCGTTTCGATAGCCCTTTTTCGTTTTTCCGGAATTGATACGTGGTATATATGTTTTGATACCCCTGATAGTTTAAGTCGTTACAAGTTGAATTAAACTTTGAAAAATTACATTTTAGTCACTAAACTTTGAAGAACCAATTAGATGACTTGTAGATATTATTTTGAACTGAAAATTTACATACAAATATGAAAAATATTTAATTAAGGTTTTGTAATCTTAATTTCACTTTTAGAATTTAAATTTTTATAAAAATTCAATTAGGTCCCTAAAAATTATTCGATTTAAATTAGGACTCGTTTCTCATTAAATTTCGCTGCAAATGAACTCAGTCCTTGCATGAACATGTAGGATTTAATTAATGCATTTATAGAAGATAAAAGAAAAACTTTAGGGTAGTTTATCAGGGCGAATATCCGGATTAGCCTCGATATTCCCCATGTAGCTCGTTCGAGTCGGGTGGTGTCTAGACCAGGGCGAGGGGGTTACATAAACTTTGGATGCTTGATTCGGGAATTGAATCAAGGTTGTAAGGTTAGCCTTTTAGCCTCAGAAGGACGAAATTCTTAGTGAATTTGGTAAATCCTTAGTGGGAAGCAAAGGCAGTGGATATAGTATTGGGGTTAGAAATCCAAACCACTCTAAATCCTTCGTGTTTATTTTTTATCTTTTTTTTTCCACCACAAACCACCCAAATTATCACTTATCCACCACTTGAAAAGTTTAACCGATTGTTTATCGAGCTCATTCAAGCCTAACATTTATAATGAATATCTTTTGAGAGTCTACTCTTATCTCAGAAGAGTTAGAAACATTATTATTTTTTTTGGTTTATCCCTAGGTTCACCGTTAGGTTTCTTAGAAGACTTTAACCTAAATTCAACATTGATTTCAAGTTCAAAACTAACAACTAGGCCTATAAAAGAACCGAACGAACACGAATAAGGGTGTGTTCATGTTCGTTCGTTTAACATTAACCGAAAAAATGACAATCACGAACATAAACAAACATGAAATTTCTTATTCATGTTCATTTATTAAGGAAGATAGCTTGTTTGTGTTCATTTATGTTCGTTCGTTAATATTATAAACTTATTTATAAAGTATTCACTCTCTACTTTAAAATAGTATTCACTCTCTACTTTTAAAAAAATAATTTAATAAAATTAATTTTTTAATAAAAAATAAATTAATAAATTAAACGAGTGGGATTTAAAAGTCTTAAAATGATAGATCTCCGCCATTGATTCAAATTTAAACCGAAAGGTTAAATCTAAATGTAGCACATTACTCGTTCTTAGCTTTATAGGCATGTTCTTCCCTTCTTCTCATTTTTTTTTAACCCTAAACTCCTTAATTATAGTGTATCGATCTATTTCACAAGGTTAAAGGGTTTTTTAGGTTTTATTTAGTTTATAAAAGTCTATGTTGTGCTTTACTACTATCCTTTTATTTGTTCCTCTCCTCCACGGATTTAATTTTTTTAAGTTCCTACACAACAAAGCCCTTTAAACTTTACTATTACTTTGCCTATAATATGCTAATCATCTTGATCCTTAATATTATTTTTATTGAATCTTTACGTTTTTTGTAATCTTATAACTGTGTGTTCTTTTTTATTAAATTTACTTAGTTTTTTATTAACTTTTAAATTTGAATTGTTGTTGAATTGCTTTATAACGCTTTTCGTTTTTATATGTTGTGTTTGGGTCTTTATATATTATTTTTATGTGCTATACTCTCTTATAAAATAATCAATCTGATGCATATATAACTTAGTTGTCAATTTATTTTCAGTTTAAGTGTGATATTCTCAATCACAAATTTTATATGATTTCTTTGTCATTGCAGGTTGTAAGAATTGAACATTGTGAACTAGTATTTTTTAGAGTGAACCAATGTTCCCTTGTTCTTGGCGAAAACTACAAGCTACAGGTGAGTGAACTAAAACAACTATTTTATGTTGTAACTAGATTTTAATTTAATCACACTTGTGTTTTGTGGCAAGTAACATAAATAATTTTGAGTTCAACTAGAATATTGTAATAACTTATTCGTTCTTAATAACCTCAATTGTGATATTGAACTAAAATTTATGTTTTTGCCTAAATTATAATTTAGATACTAAATTCTAAAAAGTGGAGTATTTTCCATAGATTCACTGTGTATACTAGACTTTGACATGTGTAAAATATGAATAAACTAATTAGGGTAAGTAAAATTCATTTCGAATCAAAAAATATTTTTTTACTCAAATGATATGCTAACATTTAAATTTTTAAATGTTTACTTGATCACAAAGTTCTTTTATGTTCATTGGTGTTTCAAGAGCTAAGAAGTTATTTGTGAATGTTGATGATGTTCTTAATAAAGAAGAAAACTGTAATATAGAAGCTTCTAATCATCCACTTGACACCAACACAAAAGAAATTGAGGTTGAAAATCATTTTTAAATCTTTAAGAAGCCAAGAAGATTGAAGGTGTGTGATGATTTTTTAGAACCTGGACTTATAAGCAAGTAATGAAAAGTAAGGTGCAAATATTACAAACATCCTCTCTTTCTTTCGAAATCTAAGAACACTTCTTATTTGAAACAAAATTTAGATGATTGTATGGAGAAGTCAAAATTTTATAAACAACAAAAATTAATTAATTTTTTATCTTCTAATTCGAGTATTGGTACTAATCAATCTAAGATTTATTAATGCTTTACATAATGATAATTTTGGAAAGTTAAGATGAGATAAACTATGGCTCATTGAATCACGATGTATGAGCATCCTTTTAGTATTATGAAAAAAATATTTAATTTACCGATAAAACGAAAAATATACAATGGACAAGTATTTTCTGAGTTATTATAAGAAGTGCCTCTTTCAAAGTTTACGAGTTTGAGAAGAAGAAAAAGTTAAAAGTTTTATTGAAAAAATGATTAGAATTAGATAGACTACAAATTTATAGAAATCTAAGCCATAAAAAATTAAATACATGATTCTTACAGTTTATTTTGTGGATCTTGATTGGAAGCGTCAGAAACGAGTGTTTAACTTAGTTTATTTACCACCTCCAAAAAAAATTGTGTTAATACTATTAATTACATTTTATCAATTTTTTAAGGATTGAGAAATTGAAGTTAAAGTAAGTGTGCTTTAGTTGTTTTCTTTTAATATAATTATTAATTATTAATATTTATTTTTTATAAATATATAATTTTTAAAAAATCTTATTTGATACTTTCTTAGATTTTCACAATAAGAAGGGAAATTGAAATAAAGAGAAAATTTGGGCCTAAAAATGGGCTTTCAGCTTGTAAAAATGAACATTTTTATTTTATGGAGACTATTATTATTATTATTATTATAATAGTAAGTTCGGACAAATTACAAGTATAACACAAATAATTAGATAATTACCTAATCACTCCTATCATCCTCTAAACTTATCCCGAAATCAAAAACTCAAGCCCAATAAAATAAACAAGCCCGTTAAGGTTATGACGACGCAAAATATTAAGCTCATACTTCAGGTTAAATTGATCTTCAAATTTTAAAATTTGAGTCATTACAATTTATCTCTACAATGATCATTAATTGCGATTCTTTGTACAAATCAGAAGAGATAAATTGTTTAAACGCCGAAGATCGCCACCTTAATATTTTTCTCATCAACAATAAATTAAAACAAAAATAATAATTTATATATCTAAATACGATAAAAAAAATTAATATTTAATACCAAAATACAAAAGTAAATAAAGTTAAGGGGTCAAAGAAAGAAAACTAAAGTCAACATACACCGGCTCCAAATCTTAGGTAAGAAACATGAACAAACATGTTCAACAGTTGAAATCATTTGAAACAAACAAAAGTATACCATTTAATTTCCACTCACATTACTAAAATATTATACCCCCCCCCTCCCCCCAAATCTCATCAGCCGATCCATCATTTCCTTTGCCAAACTCTAGCCATGGGGGGAAGGGACCAAGTAAGGCCTCTAGCACCCGCCGACGCCCGGAGCAGTGACGACAGAGAAGCTGCTTCTCAACTCAATAAAGTTGGACACAAGAAATTCATCAAATGCTGCGGTAGCATCGCTGCTCTGATCATCACCCTAGCCGTTGTCATCGTAATTTTGATCTTCACGGTGTTTCGAGTCAAGGATCCGATCATCGAACTGAAGGGCATGTCAATTACAAATCCGGAGCTGATCAATAGTACAAGTACAATTCCTATTCCTAGACCGGGCTCCAACATATCTTTAATAGCCGACGTTTCGGTCAAAAATCCCAACATAGCATCTTTCAAGTATAGAAACACCACCACAACTCTTTACTACTATGGCACCGTTGTCGGGGACGCTCGAGGCCCTGGGGGCAGTGCAAAGGCCCATCGGACGATGCGGATGAATATCACGGTGAATATCATGACGGATCAATTGTTGGCCAATCCGAATCTGGTGTCAGATGTTGGGTCGAGGGCGTTGACCCTGAGTAGCTATTCGAGGATTGGAGGAAGGGTGAATATATTGAGCACTATAAAGAGGCATGTTACGTTGAAGATGAATTGCACCTTTACAGTTAACATCACGAGCCAGGCAATTCAAGAGCAGAAGTGCAAGCGAAAGGTTGATCTCTAGGTTTAAGCTATCTTTGCTTCTTGCATTCCAATGTACTATACATACATACATATGTATATGGTATGCATAGGTAATAATGATAGATAAATGGACTTATGGTATGACTATAATTTATTTGTTATTGGAGATTTTGTTTAACTTGGCTTTATTGCAATGATTTTTTGGTTTTTTAAACAAAATTAATTAATTATGTATCAAATCCACAATTTTAGGGGTTTTAATGTTTTGCATTTAGCGGGTCGAAATTTATTTTGTTTGATATTTAAATTTATGAGGATCTAAATTATTATTAGATAAAAATTTAGAGGCAAATCCCCTACCATTGATGCTTTAGTTCCTTCCTTGTGGATAGATTTCTTAGGTAAACCCAATACATCCAGAAAACAACATTCTTAAAAAATAGTTAAAAAGTGACGGTATCGTTTTTTTTATAAAAATTATAAAAATTTTGATACATATTTTTCGGTATATACTAAAATTCTTATAATTTTTATAAAAAACGTTATATATCGAATTTCTTAAAAAAACGTAAGGATTTATTTTATAAACCGAAAAAAAAGAATAAGGATTTCGGTATATATTATTTTTCTTATAAAAATTTTGATATATACTAAAAAGTGTGTACCGAAATTCTTAAAACTTTTATGAAAAGACGGTACCGCCGTTTTTTAGTCATTATATAATATATAAAAAAATTAGCATCCCTAATGTAAAATCAACTGTCCATATCATGTGTAAGCATGTTTAACCAATAGTTTGGTTGGTAAAGTATCTATTTCGTATCCCAAAGCTGCTATAATGGAAATTGGGAAGCTGCCGAATAGTTGGAAAATTAGAAACAATTATTTCATTGACCAAACAGCAAAGCACGAAGAGTGAAAACAACAACAGAATTTCCACGACTTAAGTGAACTTTTGACTGAATTTATAGGAATAATAAAATTATTATTTGTATGAAAAAGTTGGAAATAAAGTATTTGGGACAGCAAGAAAAGTGGGAACATGTTCCTTGCTTTGTTTAAAGACACTGCATCCCACTGCTGTAGGCTCCATCAATTAAGTGAGAATATCTTTATTTATGATGGATATCAATATATTAAGTTAAACTTTAATGCGCTTTATTATTAGAGTTCAATATCCATTAGAATTAGGGTTTTCATCTAATGCTTATAAATATAAACTTTTAAACAAATTATTGTACACAACCTTACTTTGAGAATATAATACAAATCTCTCTCATTTGTCTCTCATCTTTGTTCTCCTATTTTATTCTTATTCTTTACTTTATTCACAACACGTTATCAGCACGAGACTCTAACCAATGAAGGTATTTTTCGTTCAAATCTTAAAGAAGTTATTGAAAAGAATTTATTACTAGCATGAATCAAAGATAAGTTATTCTCTCTCAATTACATTTTAATTTTCGATTTATCTTTCTTTCTTGATTTTTTACTTTATTTTTAATTTTTAAAAAACCTTTGGTTGTTTGGTGTTTATATAGCGATATTTTAACAAAATATTGGTTATTAAACCTACCATATATTCAAACTAGTGAAAAGTTTACTTATTTAATTTGAGTGTTTTTTTTATTTATAACAATATTTATTTATTTTATTATTATGATGAAAGTTTATGTTTTAATCATGTTCTAAGTATTACATGATGAACAAATATTAAACCTTTAATTAATATGTTCTTTATTATGTTGGTTTAATCCGAGTATATTGGCTGGACATCCCATTCTACGAGGCTACTGGTCTTAAAGGAGGTTCTTTTTAAAGGACCTTGTGAACTTGTTTAACAACGTCGTTTTTGTTCCTTGTATGCATTGTATATATATTGGTTGATAAATTACTATTTAATAGTATGAATATTATAAAATCTATATTTGCTTGAAAACAATATTTTTGTGTCAAAAAACTCGACTATAGACTTCTCCCAAGTTCAAGTTACGAAAATCGTCTTGATCCAAGAATTTTTATGGGAGGCATTTCCTGAAGTGAATACATGCATGATGCTTATTCCATGCAATTATTGGATTTATGTCATTCCATGAAGTGAATGCAAGCATGATGTTTATTTCATGCGATTATTAGATTTATGTCATTCGTTGAAGTGAATGCAAGCACAATTATTGGATTTATGTCATTCCTAAGTGAATGCAAGCATGATATTTATTCCATGCGATTATTGAATTTGTTTCATTCCTTAAAGTGAATGCAAACAAGATAATTCGCTATATGGTTAGTGAATAAAACTCAATTATGTGTCAGAGTATCACTAATTAGGATATGTTAGAAAAATATACTCCACTTTTCACACATTAATGTTGTCTTGTATACACAAAATCATAAAAAGGTTTTAAATACCTATTAATCTCCGCTCCATTCTCTGAAGTGAATGTGATATTTTATAGGGGAAAGAATAAATGCCACATTAGTAATTGTGGTCATGATTGAGATCATAAAATAAGCATGAATATGATGATTATTTTGAGAATACTTATATCCACAAGAAGTAGAATTATAAAGATGACAAGAATGATAGATATCATATCAAAATCTTTATGTTATGAATGCGATGGTACAAACAATTGATCTTGTACTTGTCAAACGTCGAAGTATTATGGACTTTATCCATAATCATGAATGATAAATTAAAGAAAATATAAATAGATTTTCTTTGTGACGAAAATAATTATGGCGTTGTTGATCTAACTCAATTCGATATTGTTAATTTTCTCATAACCCTTAAAGGGAATAATTCGCCATTTATTTTATTCTCTTAATAACTTCTAAAAGGAATAATTGATCTTTTATTTATTTTATTTTATGTTAATTTATTTTTATTTATTATTTATTTATGTTAATTTACTTTTATTTATTATTTATTTATGTTAACTTACTTTACATATTATTTATTTATTTTTATGTTAATTTTTTCTTTAAAAGAATAGGATTAAATCCGAGATAAAATATGCAATAAATTATGGTGATTTATGCTTAGCAGACAGTGCAAGTACTCATACAATACTTAAGCATAAGAAATATTTTCTCATTTAAATACTTTAAAAGAATATGAGTATTATATATCAAAGTACTAAAATATAAATGTTTCAAAAGAGCTCTTGAGAGTTTATCTTTTATAGATAACCGATTTGATATGATGTGCTATATTTAATATTTTTCCATTCCCTGAAGTGAATGATACAAAACACATATTTTTCATCCCCCGAAGTGAATAAAATAAAACACATATTAAAAGGTGCATAATTATGCATATTTTCCCATTTTAAATACAAGGGAATAATGTGAGTACTATATTCGGAAGTACTAATATCACAGAAGGCTCCAACTGAGCAAATATGTTATTACCAAATGGAACTTTATTCCATATTTACAATATATTATATTCTTCAAAGTCGCAAAGAGACTTGAGTTTTAAAGATATTTGCATAAATATATTAAGAATATTAGTCAAGAGAATGTTGATTATCTCAATATTATGAGTATAACTCAAGGCAATAAGAAAATCTTGACAAAGTTACATGCACTGTCATTCATATTGTACTACAAAAGAATTAGTATAAATTGAAGCTTATGCTATTATAAATCATATGATTATTGATAATTTTATTTTGCATGACCGGTTAGGTCATCCTGGTTCAATTATGATGCAAAAATTTGTTGACACTTTCGTATGGTTATTTATTAAAGAGCTAAGATTTTCTTCATGGTAATTTTTCATGTGATACTTGCTATGAAAGCAATTTGATTATTCAATCATCAACAACTAAGATAAAGTCTAAATCTATTAATTTTCTAGAACGGATACAAGATAATATATGTGGGGACATACACCTTTATTAAAGACTATCTAGATATTTTACAATTTTTATCGATGCATCGACTAGATGGTTATATGTATCCTTGTTATTAACCTGCAACTTAGTTTTTACGATGCTACTTGCTCAGTTGATTAAATTATGAGCATATTTTCCAGATTATCTTATAAAGACAATCGATGTTAATAATGTTGATGATATGTCATTTTATATGTAGTATCACTAATTCGCATCAAGCCAACAAATGATCATAAGTTCTCCCTATTACAAATGGTTTTTGGTCAGGAACCAAATATTTCTCATCTTAGATTTTTTTTTTGGTGTGCGATATATGTTCTAATTGCTCCACCACAACGTATAAAGATGAGTTTTGTTAGGAATATATATCAGATTTAAATATCTTGAACTTCTGATAGGGAATTTATTTACAACAGGATTTACTATCATTTTAACGAGTCAGTTTACCCAACATTAGGAGGAGAAAATAAATAGCTGGAGAAAGAAATAAGTTAGAATGAATTACCATTTTCTCATTTTAATCCACGTACTACACAATGTGAACTATAAGTTCAAAGGATAATTCATTTAGAAAATCAATTGTCAGATGATTTTTCTGACCCTAAAAGAGTAACTAAGTCACATATACTAGCTATGATTGCTTCGATTAAATTTGATATTCTGGAAGTACAAACTCTAGTTGCTAATAAGTCTAACTTACGCTTGAAGCGTAGTAGACAAGTAAGTTCAAAAGATAAGAAATCCTTGAAAAAAAAGGATCTATATTTTTTGATGGTCTGATCGAAGAATCAATGAATTACGAAAATCTCAAGAAAAGATTAAAAGGTCTCCAATAGAGACATTGACATGAATCAGGTACCTGATAATAAAGAGATCTTAATAGATTATTTCATGTCTAGTAATAAGTAGAACTGTAATTAAATCGACGTCGATAATATATTTGTATGCAATATAGCACTAGGGATTTTATTTGATGATGTGGATCATGAACCATTGTCAATTGGGCAATGTAAACAAAGAAATGATTGACCAACATGAAAGAGGCAAAACTAAAACCTCTTTAAAAAAGAGAAGTATTTGAGCCTATAGCTTGTTCATTGAAATGTGTAAAGCTTATGGATATAAATGAGCCTTTGTGAGAAAGAAAAATTAAAAGGAGAAATCATGAGATATAAGCTCATTTGGATTGCACAAGGATTCTCACAAAGACATGAAATTGATTATGAGGAAAATATATTTCTTGTTGGTGGATGAAACTACTTTTAGATTTTGATCAGTCTGACAATAAATAAAATTACTCAGTTTCTGCCTAATGGATGTTGTTACAACCTATTTGAATGGGCCTCTTAATAATAATATTTACATGAAACTTTCAGAAAGATTTAGATTGACATAAGTAGTTAATTCAAGTTCTTGAGAACATTATTCAATCATATTTAATATATGTTTTTATGACTTGAAATAATTTAGGTGTATTTGATATAATCACCACATTGAATACTTATTAGCATAATGTTATATGAATTATTTAATTTCTCCAAGCATTTTTATTAAGAGGTTTAGCTCTGAAATTTTATTATTGTGTATGTCGATGATTTGAATATCGTTGGGACTTGTTAAGAGGTCTCCTCAAATCTTTGTGCATCAATCCGCATATAGAAAAAATGTTTAAAGAGACTTTACATGCATAACGCATATTCATTGATCACCTTTTATGGTTGCTGTCTCTTAATGTAAACGATCTATTCCACCCTCGAGAAAAGGGTAATGATATTCTTGGTCTAAAAGCGCAATAAATACATTATTTGATCTAGAAGCATTGTATCTTAGCTGGTCTAGAAATATTATTTAAGTGCTACGAGATCATTACTTTTAAATAATTGTTATGCATGAGGCAAAGCCGAAATATGTGTTTGGCTAAACAAATCATGAAGATATGTGAATTGCTTTCACAAGTTATCTTGTGTAGAGATAATGCAAAATTTATATCTCAAGGTGGATATATCAAATGTGATAAAACGAAATATATTTTTTAAAATTTCGTCCCTCATGATCTTTAGAAGAATAGTATTCAATCAATCATTTCAAGTAATAATTTGGAAGATTTATCCACTAGTGCATAATGTACTTCAATATTTGAAGATTGTATTCAATATTAAAATATGAAGATTCAAAGATCTTATGCGATATTTTCATGAGGGAGAGTAAATACGCGTTACACTCTTTTCCCCTTAACCGAGGTTTTGTCCCAATGGGTTTTCCTAGTAAGGTTTTTAATGAATCAACATGTTATGCGTATCAAAGATGTGTGTACTCTTTTTCCTTCACTAAGATTTTTTTCCCACAGGTTTTTTATCTTAGTAAGGTTTTAAGAAGGCACATTATCTTCATGGATATCCAAGGGGAGTGTTATGAATATCTTTATTTATGGTGGATATCTATATATTAAGTTAAACTTTAATGGGCTTTATTATTAGAGTTTAATACCCATTAAAATTAGGGTTTCCATCTTATGCGCCTATAAATATAGACTTTTGGATAAATCATTGTGCACAACCCTACATTGAGAATATAATACAAATCTCTCTCTTTTGTCTCTCATCTTTGTTCTCCTATTTTATTCTTATTCTTTACTTTTTTCACAACAATGATTCAAAATTTATTTTTTGATATGAGTAGAGTTTGAGTTGACTGAATTTTTAGATTTTTGTATAAATTTAATTATAATTATTTATTATATTATAGTATAATTTAATTTTAATTTAAATAGTTTTCTCTAATCTTATAATATATATAAGTTATATTTTGATGCTTAAGATGTATAAAAAAATTACACAATCCTTCATATTTAAGCTACTAAATTTAAAACCTAAATCCTAAGCTTGAACATCCTAAAACCTAAACCTTAAAATCTAAAACCAAAATTCTGACCATAAACCTTAAATTTTATATTTCATACGCTAAACCCTAAATTACAACCTAAATATCGAAATTATAAAATTGAAAGGTTTGTGTAAACACAAACTTATGTATCAATATATATTTATATTCATATTTTATATATGTGACATATATTTTCATGTATTCTTTATATTGGTATATATATATATATAGAAAATTTGAAGAGTTTGACTCAAACTTAAAAATCAATTTACTAATTATTAAAAAATTTAAGTTATTCAAATTTATATTTTACAACTCAAACCTTATTTGAATTTTTTTATATCAAATTTAATAAAAAATGATCATTTAAATTGAATTTAGTCTAGTTTTACTTAGTGATGTTCAAAATTGCCCAACCCGATTGACCCGACTACCCGAAAAAAAATGACGGGTAATTCTCGAAAAAAATTACCTTGTCGGGTCGGGTACCCGTCCCGAGAATAATTAGGCCAGGCTTGGGCCGATTTTTTCCAATTACCGGGTACTCGAACCAACTAATTTTAAATTATATATTTTTTAGTTTTAAATTATTTTTTTATTGTAGGTTGCCTAATATTTATACATAAAATTTAAATCTTTAAATTAATTTTATGTTGTATTATATAATTTAATTTTTAAAATTTTTAAATATATTTTATTAATTTTTTAATATCGAAAGAAAAAAACGATATTAATATTTTTAATATCATTTTAATGATAAAACTTTAATAAATATATATGTATATATATGTTTAAATATTCTAAAATTAACTTTAAATCACTATTTTTTTTTTGTGTTCATACATTATAGAATTTTAAAATTTGTGTTTAATATGTGATTTTTTTTAATTTTAAAATAAAAAATAAAATATATATGAACTAGGTATCCGAATTTTGCGGGTACCCGATATAAATGGGTCGGGACATGGATAAAAAAAATCATTACTCGAAGGATCGAATACCGATTTTTGAGTACATAAAAATCGAGTATACGATAATGAGTACCCCTAGTTTTACTCACCCTTATGTCACGTGATAAGTGTTCAACTCACTATCACTTTTTACACCTTTTATGGGCATTAGTCATCAAATCTACACATAGTTAGACCAATGCATATACTTAATGTGATATATCTAGAGGTTATGCTCATAAATATGATATTTACAGAAAAGACAAGTTTTACTGCATTTTTACATTTGTGCAGGAAAAACTATTGTCGCGGCAGCAACGTGGCCGAGGCAGGACTTGATGCCGAGGCAGCAGCTGAAAGACAAGTAGCGATATTGTAGGCGACTTGAAGAGAAAAATGAGCTGGACGTTTCTGGACAAGCAGCGCATGAATTGGAGCTGGGTAGCACATGGAAAGCCCAAGTCAAAGGCCACGCGAAAAAGAATCCTAGTTGCAGTAAACTTGGAAATATTTTATTTATGGACTTGACTTGTGTCCTACTCCAAGTTATACTCCTACTTAGGAAAGGTTTGCCCTAGACCAAGCCTATATAAGACCTAGCCGTCCAAGAAGAGAGGAGGAGGAGAGTTTTCGGCACAAAGAGCTTAGACCTAGCCGACTTCATCTTTTAGAGTTTTCTTTTCTTAACATTATGTTCTAATTTTCTCTAGGCTTAGGTGAAGGTTGTAGCGTATTAGTGTGAGGACATTGAACCTTGTTTCTTGTTTCAATGCAATAAAGTATCGAAGTTTACTTATTCTTTGTCATTCTTTGTTCTTACATCCAAGCTCGAGAGAGAAGTTTGCAAGTAATCCATTTATCTAATGTCGAGAGAGTTAGATTCACGAAAGGAATAAGTACGGTGTTTCAATCGGGAAACACTAACTCAGCCTAGAGATAGGTTAAGAGTTTCAGCGGCTAAAAGAAGTGTGGGATTGGTTGGTGATTACAATTGATTCACGCCGAGAGGTATCATCAAGGACTGGTCATCAATAGTACTTCGACTTAGATATAAGCGGAGGCATCAAAGGACACTTTGCCGAACTTTGGTAAAGTCCACCCAAGAGCAAGAGATTACGGCGGCGGATAAGCATCAGCGTTGTCGAGGCAGTAAACTGCAGTACTGTTGTGGCAGTGTTGTGCGATTGCATTGGACAGAAACAAGTCAATTGAATCCACTATACAACACAACTGGATCCTGGCTACTTTTTTTATCTGATTTTATCTTTTTATTTAGTTTCATCAAACCCCAATTTACTTGTGTCTTTATTTTATTTCTTTTTACAGAGCAAGAAGACGAAGAGAGCATATTAAGTAGACCAATCCCTGTGGAGACGATATTTGATATACTTATCACTTTATTACTTGTGACGTGTTCACTTGCTCAATTTGCGCACTTTTGACACGCAACATCACGGACTTAGTCTTTCCTGAACTATCTGTGCAGCGTTAGCACTCCCGATTTATGCTAACAAGCCTTAATTTGGACAACTCAATGGCTAGAAAGCTAAGAGAATTGAGAAGGCAAGAAGTAAACACTTTCTTGAGCTTTACAAGGCTTAATGCTTACACTTTTGCTTGATGGTTACAAATGAGGTGGGTGGTCCTATTTATAGGCCCCCAAGTCCCTAATAGACGGTTAAGATTATTTTGATCGGACTGCTATTATGTTGCCTCCATAAATATCTACAAAGATCTATACTATTCTAGAGATTTCTACATTATCCTATACATGTCTACAACTATCTATAATGTTCTAGAGAAATCTAGAGACTTCCAGAGTAGTCTTGGTCTTTTTAGGGTCTTGTAGGTCTTTTAGAACATTCTTGATCCTTCGAGAATGTTCTAGAACCTTCGAGAATTATCTAGAGTCTTCTAGAATTTTCTCAGACCTTCTAGACGTGTCTAGATCTTGGTGGAACCTCCTGGAACATTCTAGAACGTGATGGAATCCTTGAGATGGATGTAGGTCATTCTGGAAGCTTCCTTGGTGCATAGATTCTTCAAGAATGCCCAAAGATGATTTATTAACCTCATTGTTGCTGGCAGGTCGTGACATTCTCTCCCACCTAAGCTCGCGACGCCCTCGTCGCGTCTTCATGGAATTGTTGTTATTCTTTCTTGGACTCCCAACTTGCTTTCGTTTCGGTTTAGACGTGATATTATGATCTATCTTTCCCCTTGGTGGTAGCCTCTTTGGCGGATTTAGAGGTACGACATTCTTGAACACTACATGCTCCTCAATTCTAAGTGATGAGATCACTTTAGAATTTGGCTTGGTGGCCCTGATAGTTGGCACCACACAAGCTTGGTGACTCTCCGTGATGCACAAGGTGTTGGCATATGTCATCGGAGTAGCTTTAGCCCTGTAAAAGAAACCAATGCCTAGGACGAGCTTGTAGTCGTCCATTGAGGCTACTGTGAAGTCTAGGTGGCCAGACCATGTCCCTACATTGGCCTTCACCCCACGTGCAATGCCTTGGATTGGCAGGGCAGTGGAGTTGATTGCCTTGATGGATCCTCCCTCTTTTGTTGCTTTGAGACCTAGCCTTTTTGCTTCATCAAGAGAAATAAAGTTATGGGACGCACCTGTGTCAAGCATTGCCCTTGATGCTTTCCTGTTGATCGTGACATCCACATAAAGTAATCCCTTGGCTTTAGTCTTTGGGTGGATTACATCACATTAAGTAATTGTATGGATCCCATTTGTGCACTAGTTTCATGTTTCTTGATATCACTATCTTCTTGATGCTTGGCTAGGAGCGAGCTAAGTGCTTGTCATTGCGGGCATTCCCGAACCCAATGATCACCATCACAAATGAAGCACTTATTGGGTGGTGATCTTTTTGTGCCTCAAGCATCTTGAAACTTATCCTTTTCCCTACCTTTCCATGAGGGTCGATCTTTGGACTTGTTCGAGTGATCCTCATGGTGACCATCTTTGCGAGGGCTATTGTCTCTCCAACCCACGGCTTGATTACTCTTCCCATCCCTCGGCTTATATGTGGGCTCCTTGTGGATAGAATAATCAATTAAGCTTTCGGCTACGGATATGGCATCAACAAGATTTTGCATTTCCCGACGCTTAAGCTTGATCTTTCCCTATGGTTGGAGCCCATCTATATAATTGAAGAGTGAATCCTTTTGAGAGATCAGGGATCTCGATCACCAAATTGGTAAAGTCTCTAACGTAATCATGAATGCTTCCTGATTGTTTTACCTTCGCAAACAGGCTCTTACCTCATCTTCGGTGTTCTCGGGATAGAACTGTCATTTTAGCTCTCTTTTAAAGTCATCAAAGATAGAGATGGTGCACGTACCTCACTCAATGTCTAAGTGCCTTCTCCTCCACCAACGCATGACGGTGTCAGTAAGGTATAGAGTTGTGGTTTGAATCTTGGATGCCTCATCCATGATGTCGATAGCTGCTAGGTATTTCTCTAGCCCCATAAGAAGTTGTCTACTTCTTAAGCGTTGCGTGATCCACTGAAGGTCTTTGGCTTGTGTACTTCGACCCTTCTAGCTTCATAAATGGTGTTGGGCCCGGAGACCATTGCACATTTGCACAAGGCAACATCGACTTGTAGTGTCTCAACTTGGGCACGAATATGGTCTAACTCTTGTTCAAGAGAAGCACATACCTTTGAGAGCTCATCCATGAGAAGGTTGCGGATTTGCCCCATCTCGGACCTTATGGTTTCTTCTAGCTTTATCATCATAGAATTCATAGCCATGTGAATCTCGACATCCTCTGCCTCGAGGCCTTCTATCCGCTGTTGAAGGTCGTCCACTTAGGCTCCCATGCCCCCCATGTTTTCCTCAACATGGTTTATGCGAGACTCCAAGCTAGAGAGTTGATCATTGGACTTGGCTCGTGTCTTAGCTGTAATAGGATCAACTACCTCTTCACGCCCTCGTTGCTCTTGTGTGGTCTCCTCGATTGAATCGATAACTTGCTTCTTTCCACTCTTTTCCATGTCCCGAACACGATCATAAAATGCTCTAATACCAATTGTCACGGACTTAGTCTTTCTTGAACTATCCGTGCGGCGTTAGCACTCCAGATTTATGCTAACAAGCCTTAATTTGGACAATTGAAGGGCTAGAAAGTTGAGAGAATTGAGAAGGCAAGAAGTGAACACTTTCTTGAGCTTTACAAGGCTTAATGCTTACACTTTTGCTTGATGGTTACAAATGAGGTGGGTAGTCCTATTTATAGTCCCCCAAGTCCCCAATGGACGACTAAGATTATTTTGATCGGACTGCTATTATGTTGCCTCCATAAATATCTATAAAGATTTATACTATTCTAGAGATTTCTACATTATCTTATACATGTCTACATCTATCTACAATGTTCTAGAGAACTCTAGAGACTTCCATAGTAGTCCTGATCTTTCTAGGGTCTTCTAGGTCTTCTAGAACATTCTTGATCCTTCTTCTCCGTCCTTCTAGAATATTCTAGAACCTTCGAGAATTATCTAGTCTTCTAGAATCTTCTCAAACCTTCTAGACGTGTCTAGATCTTGGTGGAACCTCCTAGAACATTCTAGAACGTGATGGAATCCTTGAGATGGATGTAGGTCATTCTAAGTCATTCTAGAAGCTTCCTTGGTGCATGGATTCTTCAAAAATGCCCAAAGATGATTTATTAACCTTATTGTTGCTGGCGGGTCGTGACACTTAGCATAAATATCGCCAATTTTAGGACCACATTGTGCAAATAGTTTTATATTTTATTTATATTTTAATGATATAAATTGATGAGGGTAGAATCTAAAATCTGTTTTCGTGGAAGATTTAATTCAGTCGACCTATTTATCCTTGGGTCAAATTCATGTTACAGTCTTTGACTAGTAATGAACACTACATGCAACACCATGATTCAATCTTACATTAAACATCACACAACCTGTTTCAAGGGAAGTGGAGACGAGGCTTTTAAGGTCTCTGCTAATACTAGTAACTCGGAAGGCAAAGAGTTAACCAACAGCTGTTGCTGACAGGGTCGATAACTGCAACGGGCAGGAAAGTACAGACTTAGGTAGGGTGAGACGGGTGCCGATATTATTATTATTTTTTTAACAAGTTAATAGTGATTATAAACATGGACGGAGCCACATGTAAGAATGGGTCTCTTGACACCTTAAAATTTTTAAAAAATTATATTTTTATACAATTTATATATAAAAAATTAAAAATATATATAATTTCACACCCTTTAAATATCGTTTAAGAAAATGACACCCCTTAAATAAATTTCTGGCTCCGCCCCTGATTACAAGTAGTATTTGTTCTAGAATATAATCTTCATCATTTGACATTGATCGCTCAATCACTCTACTGACATCGTTGGTGCTCGAACCCGTGACCTCTAAGAACATCAGCCGTTCCTTTGACCCGTGACATTGACGTTAATCTTTTAAATCCGTTTTAATTTAAATGTTACTTAAGTAAAGTTTTTTTTTAAAAAAAAAACTTAAAAATCTAATTAATTTTTAATCTGTTTTAATATATAATTTTAATTTTGTTTTTTGGTACCGCACTCAAATTTTAATATGGGTGGTCCATGAGATTAACTTTGTATATGTGAAATATATGTTGGGTATATTAACCAGAACTTGTTAATGGGATTGACATCTAAATTTTTTTATTTAATTGGTATGACTAAAAAATCATGATATGTTTTGAAAAATGCTGAAGACAAGGGCATTGTGTTCCCACTACAAAGTGAAAGAATCAGTGTGAACTGAGAATATCTTTTCTCCATTCTCCTGATGTTTTAGTAAACTAACGACAAAGAAACCAGATGAGCATCTTTTGGGGACCAAGTCTAGAGCACCAAAAACAGTGGCAGACGTCCAATCAATACTCCCAAGTTTCTCGGCTTTCAAACGACTAACGGGGCAGGCGGATTTTGAGCTATCGGACTCAAAAAATAAAATATTTATGTTAATTTAGATTTAATTTTAGTATATCTTATTTTTATTTGACCTGATATGATATAATAAAAACTATAATTTAATCTTAGACAAATTTTAATATTTTAATAAAAAATATTAAATTTGACTCAAAAAATTAATAAAAATATTAAATATAAAAATATAATAAATGTTATATATAAATTTATCGGATCAGCTCAAAATTTTTTTACCTCAAACCCGAATTTAATCGGACTTTACTTTATTTTCTTAATAACCTAACTTAATATGAATTGTTTTTTAAATATACTTAAATTAAAACGAATCAAAATTCGACAAGTTTAAATTATATTATTGTCTTTAATATTTTTGCTCTTTGAGTACATACTGAATCAAGTTTCAAAAGGAATCATAATCTCGTTAATAAAATATTCGATATCTTTTAAATAAGAGTATAAAACTTCTCCCCGTTTGAAATGAAAAATGAAATCACAAGGCAAAATTCGTCAATATTACCTTAATAAATGACACGTCATGATTGGTGCAAATTTATATGTTAAGAGTTCAAACATTGATATTTAATAGAATTATATATAAATTTAAAAATTTTATTAGAAAAGTTATTAATAAAAAATATAAATAAACTTTTGAAGGTATAAGAGAATTTTAAATTTAAAAGTGTAATTAAAAATTTAAATAATTATTCGTTATTTATAATAATGGTTGCTATATAAAAATAAGGTATCCTCTAAATTTTTTATTAAAAATATCAATATACAATAATCGTAATAATTTGTTATGACACAAAATATCTTATTTTAGTAGTTAAGAAAATGGTTGTTGATTTTAAGGGTCATGAGTTCGAGCACCGATAATGCAAGAACAATGATTGAGCAATTAATGTTCAATAGTTGAGAGTATACTCTAGAACAAATATTACTCTCAATGGGGGTTCTGGACAGACACAATAAGAGTCAGGGATGGAGCCAGGATTTGGGGTTGAAGGAGGTAAAACATAAATATTTAGGAGTAGGGGGCAAATTCATAAAAAAATATTTTTTAAATGAATTTAAATAAGGAGACAAAAGTAAAAAAAAAAATCTTCGGGGGTGGGGGGCGATTGCCCCACCCCACCCCTTAATAGCTCTGTCACTGATAAGAGTGACCCGCACAGGGTATCCTAAAAAATGAGACTCAAAATTTTGATAAACTACATTCATTAAATGATGTTAATCTCGAAATTTATTATTAAAATTTTAAAAATATTCTTAATAAAAATGAGTTATAATTGTTAAAACATTATAATTATGTCTTAGATATGACAATTAATTATAGAATCTTATTGTTAAAATATTCTTAATATGAACAAGCGCAATAGAAACGACTGTATAGAGGCTCTTAGAAAAGACAATTGCTTCTAAAGGCCACATTTTTAAAACTAATTGATATTATGAACAATGGCTTTTGAGGGTCATAATTTAATAAATTTCACAAGGCCCTTAAAATCTTTGAACCGTCCCTGACCACTGTAACACTATAACTGATTCAAAAAAAATAATATTTGTTATGCTTATAAATACGATAAAAAAAATTATGCTAAAAATATAATTGTAAATACATTTTAAATTCTTAGATCTATAATAATTAGTATAATAAAAATACCGCAATTAAAAACATATTTACAACCTAATTTAAATCCCGGCGACTTGCCACATCTATCCAAGCCCAGTATTAAATGCTGGAATAGCATCAGCTACCCACTTTCTTTTCCTTTTCTCCTTCCTTTCCCTCTACAAATGGATCCTTCCCTTAACAACAAATGTCCACTCCTTCCCCTAACTATCTCAACAATTTAGGACTCGGATATTCAATCGTCATCGCCGTCGGTTTCCTCATCCTACTCTCCTCCCTCCTCCTCACTTCCTACATCTGCTTCCGCTCCTCCGCTTCGCCTCGCGCTTTCTCTCTCAATCCCAACACCACCATTATCAGCACCGCCTCCAACACCGATGGAATCAGACTCCCGAGAATCGTTTTCGTCGCCGAAGATGAAGATAGTGAGAACATCGTCGTCGGACTCGACCAGGCCGTTATAAATTCTTACCCGAAGTCTCGGTTCAGTAAAGAGTCGGCCGCAGCGGTTTCTAGTAACCTGAACACCATGTGTTCAATTTGCTTGTGCGAGTATAAGGATTCGGAGATGTTAAGAATGATGCCAGAGTGTAGACATTATTTCCATGCCTTGTGCATCGATGCTTGGTTGAAACTCAGCGGGTCGTGCCCCGTTTGCCGGAACTCGCCGCTTCCGACACCACTTTCCACGCCGTTATCGGAAATCGTGCCTTTATCTCAGTTCGCTGCCGATCGAAGAAGGTCTATGTGACTTTTGTGTGTGCTTTTTTTTTTTTTCATTTTTAGTTAGGAAAAGTGTGATATCTGTATCTTTTGAGAGTTCAATTTAAAATGAATAATTTGCAGCGTTTTTTTTAAATGACTTTTGCAGCGTTTTTTTCTTTCTTAAAGATAAAAATAAGATATTTTTAAATTAAGATTTAAAATTTTATATTTTTGGAATTGTACTATACTTGAGGACTTCTGAAACACCCTTTAATTATTGATACTTGAGGACTTATATTTGAATTTTGTAAAATCAATTTTGAAAATTAACCCTTGAATCCCTGAGATTTTGAAACTAGTGACTATTTTGTAAAAATTAAAAATTTAGTAACTAAATTGTAATTGGACCAAAACTTTAAATATTTAAGGGTCTTGGATCCAACCCTAATCATATGTGATGTAAACCTTCCAAGAGCCTATATAAACAACTTTTAATCCCTTGTTTTAACATAAGAAATCAAAATTCTCTAATTTTTAATCCTAAACACAAAATTGGTGTCAAACCATAAACCCCATATATTTTTCTTTCTTAATGCCTAAGAAAGATTTTTCATCATCTTTTCAATGTAAATATCCATTTTTTAATAAAATTTCGTTGGTTTATTTTCCTATATTTTTCTTTTTCATATTCTCTTCGTTTTTCAATCGTTTTACTAGTTTTTAAAAACTTGGAAGGAGCTTGGATCAAATTTGAAGGTGAGAATCATTCAAACCTCTGAATTATAATTTCTTTACTGAAATTACCAAGTTCTTGGTTGATTAAAACAATCTTTAAAATCTTGAATCAAAAAAATCATTTTTCTTGATAAAAATTCCATTGTTTTTCATGATTTTCGTTTAAGGTATTTACATGGATTTTATTGATGCCTAAATAAATTAATCTTGAAGTTTTTAGATGTAATTAATATGAATTTTAAGTATCTAATCCTGGACCTAAGGATTAGGTGGTGTTTGGAGAGGTTTTTGGTGAGTTTCGGTTAGGTTTTATGGGGGTTTTAGGGGCCGCCATGTATTGGTCCGAGTTTGGGGATGTTTGGGTGCTTCTTAATGCACTAAATCCTTTAGTTTTGATGCTTGAATCAGGTCAAGAGGTAGAGGATAAATTTTGAGGAAAGCCGACTTGTGTTTTTGAGTGATTTGTCGAGCAAGTTTCTATTTTGGTGAGTGGAATATGAGAGTGGGCTGCTACGAAAGTATTTTAATTTTTTTCCCAAAGGTTTGGGGTCTGTGGGTAAGGTTTGAAAAACCTCCCTACACTCGGAAGTAAGTTAAACATTTTGCTTTCTTAAAGGTTCCCATATTATGCTATGTTTTACTATAAGTTTTAGTCATGCTCATATTTTGTTGTGCATGTGTTATTAATGCTCATGAGACTGATTTTACAAAGATTTTTATATATATGATGTTCCCACGGTTTTGCTTTGAAAAAATGAGAAAAATGATTTTTACCGGCTTATGCAATTCATGCACGTGATTTATCTATTCTTTTCATTGTGAAACTTGAGCATTAGATTTTTTTATGTTGGATATAAAGATGTTTTTAATAGGGATAGGTTGATCGATCAATAGGATATATAATGCACTTTAAACTACAAAATTCGTATATGTGTTTAAAATTCCTTAGTGATGCATTAGAGGTTAGCCTAATTCTCTATGGTATGATGTTCATATCACATTCGGCTATGGTGAACTATCCCGGACACTAAGGTGGGATCTTGTGATTGTGATAGCCAATCATGTGCATGACATAGCGGTATGATATCATCATGTGTTGTCCGCTTATCCAAACGATTAGTGGTAAGTCTAGTCGGATCACTAATACCAACATGTGAAAAATGCAAGTGAAAAGTATTATCTGTTTTTGTGCAATTCGAGACTGCATGTATTTTGCTATTGATTTCAAAAGTTTTTATTTAAGCTTTGCTAAGAGTAACATGTAAGACTTATGTTTTTCTTATTAAGCATGTATTTTGAAAAAGGTATTTTGAAAACGTTTTGTAACTTGTGAGCCATGGTGCAATTGCTTTTTTTTTTCTAAATGATGACATTGTTAGCCATGAATGTTTGAATATGAAGAGCATGACTTGATTTTCTAAATTGATTTATAATTGGTTTTTAAATTGGATTTGACTTGGTTTTAAATTGATGAAATCAGTTTAATATGGGCTGCATTGCAAGGTATTTTTATACTTGTTTTATTCACTCACTAAGCTTATGCTTACCATCTCTTTTACCTTGCAATGCAGAGTAAATAATGTTGAAGCAGCAAGGGGAAGAAAGGATCCAGGTAACCGCCAAGTAAAAGCTCTAGTATGTCTTTATAACATTAGTAGTAGTGAGAGAGCAATGAGGACGAGATTCCATATTGAGAATATTATTCATGCTAATGATACTTTAAATAGTTATATGCTTATACATATTTGATGAATATCAAAATTGATGTTAGTTTGTAACTTGGATTTGAATTGTCTATTGGTATTCTTTTAGTTATAATAAAGTTATATTGAAGTTTGATTCTTGTTATCCGTATGTGTTATTTTGAGTTTTTTTTGTAATGAAACATGACTAATTTGAGTTGAATCTATGATGTGGTTATTTAGGTTGGAATACATCTAGAAATCATGTTGAGTATATTGAAGTTGTTCTTATATGTGTTTGTGAGATTGTTGAAGCATGCTCTTAGGAGTTTGAATATATGTTTTTCGGCCTACCAAAATGGACGATGGAGACTCCAATTTATTTTAAAATTAAAATAACTCATTTCAATAAAAACCATGATTTTCATAATTAAAAATTATAAGGGTAAAAAACTCGTTTTTTTTAATTCAATTGCTAGGCTATTTTTATACCTGGTTTTAAAAATGGTCACGACAACTTGACGACTCTGCTGAGGACTTTTTTGAGTCAGGCCTTAATAATTAATTACACGTGACATTTTGGCTTTTCAGGTGGTAATATGATTTTCTTCATGAGGTTGTCAATGGATTTTCAGACGAATGAGAATAGTATTTTCCTTGTGTGATATATCTTTCATTCATGCATAAGCTCTCGACCCAAACTTTTACCCTTGAGTGGGAGTTAGATATAATCTTACTTGATGCTCTCCAGCTCTGAGTTCGAATTTTAATTTCGGTATACTAACCTTACGCATCGTGGTGCTTACGCCTCCGTTGTAAGGGACCTATACCGCCGAATCAATCTCTTATTGTTGTAGTAGACAGTTAAGACAATTCGGGAACCCAGAGTCTAAACTAAAACCCTTGAGTGGAAACCTAACCCTATTAAAGCTAGATAGAGACCGTAAGATAAGGTGGTATGCTAACGGAATGCCGCCAAAATAGGAGTTGTCTTTAGTTATTTTTTTCCTCGATATAAATTGTTCTCTGGTTATTTTTCACAATTTAAATTGTTTTTTCTTGTCAATTTTTTTTGAGGTTATTAAATCACGATACTGACATTTTTTATGTGGGGTATGTGTGAATTTTGCATCACATAACATGTATTAGAGGTATAGATTCGAGAGCTAGTTGAATAGGCAGTGGTCATAAACTGAAGAGTTTGATAGACAAGTGGAAGACAAAATGCCGAGATGGACCATATTCGAGAAGACTCAATACGAGATCAGTGTTAATGTTTGGGAAGACCAAGTATCAATAATTAAAGGGTGTTTCAGAAGTCCTCAAGTATAGTACATGTCTGTCGAAATTAAGAGTAATTTGAGAATTTTTGGACGATAACATGAAGAGTAATTTTCGATTATGTTTCTTAGTTGTTAGGAGAATGGTTACAACACCAATAATAGGAAAATATGAGGTTTTGCTACACTATTCCAGTGGGTGAAAAGAATTGGACTTATATTGTGTTCAACAATTGTTCGAGATTCAAATTGGGTTTAGGAGAAACTGTAGATATAAAAGCGGATATATGACGGATAAATTATGAGCATCCTAGGGCTATTGTTGACAAATGAAAATTTGGAGAGAAAAAGGGAATTGCGAGCTCAGGATCAAGATTCAAATTTCATGAACGACGAGAATTATCGAAGGATGAAGCTGAGAAGTGAAGTGATGAAATCAGAAAGTACGATACGATTGCAATCACTAATTTTATCTGGGGTCATTGGCCCGTTTTACTTTTCTATTAAGTTTCAAAACAACGAGCTTTATTTTAAAATTCGGTTTATAAACTTAATATTTGTTTTGGTATTCACTATTTCTATTCATGTTAAAACCAAAAAATATATTATATATTATTATTTTCTTTGAAAGTATAAAAAAAACTTATATATATTATACTTAATTTTCTTTTCCCTTTAATTTCCAGTTACATTTCAATTTTCTTATTATGATTTTTTTTATTTTATTCATTTCATTTATTATTATTATTATTATTTATTATTATGATGATGATTATATAAGATAATTTAAATAAATAATAAAATCGCACTTTTAAAATTAAATAAGAACTCGTAACAATTTTATTATAAACAGTCCAAATAAAAATTAAAATACCCAAAAAAATTAATTAATTACCATGACTCTTATCTAATGCCCAAACAAATTTTTAATTATATATTTCATTTTACAATCCCAAACCTTAACAGAAAACCTAATCCCTCTTTTGTTATTGCGCAACCAGATATCCATCGTTGGATCCATTCTAGAACCAACATTCTAGATTGAAGGCGATAAGAAGGCTCTGGATGTTACACGCGCCCACGCGCGATGCTTCCACTGCTCCACGCACGCGTGCAACACACGCATAAGATTTTTCTGCTACCAGTGGCTTCTCGTCTACTCCAGCTATCGTGACATCATCGTTGGTCCTCATTTTTTCTTTCGTTATACAATTTCGTCACTTTTCTTTATAATCAATTATTTCCTTTTTTACATTTCACCTCAAAATTTTAGTTTCATTTTATTTCAGTCACTAATTCATAAGAATAAGCTTTTTATTGGTTTTAATCTTACTCAAACATTCACATTTTCTTTTAATTTAACCCTTTTTTGTCATAAATCAACACCTATATTTTACTTTGGTTTAAATTTAGTCATTTTCCTTTTTTTCTTTTCGATTTGACCATGAAATTTGGTGTCTGTTTCATTTTAATCATGAATCTAGTATTAAACTTTTCTTTTGATTTCTTTAATTTGTTTTATTTTGATTTTGACCCATGTTTTATTTATTTCTATTTTATATTCATTTATTTATCATGTTTCTCATTTTATTTTATATGTTTTGATGTACATATATTTATCTCTTATGTTGTATTCATCTTGAATATATTTGTCAATGTTACTTATATTATCTAAGGTTACACTCTAATTAGCTTAAATAATGTGATGTCTATTTATTCGATCGTAACATGGCCGGTACCAAACGTACTGGTGGCGGATTGTGCGTTTACCTTCGAATAAAGAGGATTTTAAAATATATTTGAATTCATAAATAAATTTTAATTTAATGCCACTTTAATTTGGAAACTTCAAAATTAATTAAGCGGAAATTTTAAAAGGTACCAATTTTGGCGATTTTAAAATACTAACAATATTTTTAATCGTAACCGACTCTCGAATCCAATTTTATTGTAACCTCTGGTTTTACGGTGTTAGGTCTACTTAAGTGGTCGATGACGATCCCAATTTTTGAATTATTTTTTAAACCTTTATAAACCATCAAATTTTAATTCCTTTAGGGTTTTTGCCTTTTAAATACCTCCTTTTTTAAACTAGTGACCCTTTTTACTCTTTTAAATTTTATCCTAATTTTCGAATCTCTTTTTAATCCCTAATTTCCCCAATTTCAAATCCCCTTTTAATTTTTTTTTTCAAAATCCCTAAATCGGACATTTAAATTTTAAAATTTTAAATTGTTTTTTAATAAGATCGTTACAACAGTATACAAAAAATTTGTTTGCAAGTTTTTAACCATCGCTTCAATTGAAGGATAACATATTGAAATCCTGACCGAGTCAATCACCAAGATTATGCAAGATAGAGTTGGTGATCAACTTCATGATCAAGTAAAAAAATGTCAAGTATATCTAAATTTTACTCGATAAAGATGTAGACTTGGCAACAGATTTTCATCGATATGTCAGAACAATTTTCGAATCAGAATGAATGTAATGATCATCAACCAAGAAGCTCAGATTAGTTGTTTCCTATCAATAATTTGACCTCTCATTGTATTCGATCTTTTGGTTAAATGAGCGTTGCTCTAATGACAAGCTCTTGAAATCGATATCTCTTGTATTCATGCATATGTTTATTTCATATTTAATATCATAACATTATTATTTAACAACATTGCATAAGCATACATGAATATAAAGTGGTTGAGGATTTTGATGACAGTAACTCAACATTAATAAAAGTTCATGAATCAGAGATCATGAATGAATATATAGGAAAAGTTGCTAGAATTCAAGAAAGATTACGAGAGTAGGCGACCAAGTTCTCAACCAAAGGTAGATGATCAAATCTTAAAGCCATGTCTGACAATCTACCTAGGGGTACCAAGTTGGATAATGAAGATGTATTCTGTAAAAAAGTGTTGTCTTAGGGTCAAGACATGATCAATTGACAAATATGTGTAGAGTTCATGATAGAAATTGGGGTAGGTAAAGAAGGAGAAAACTCTGAGTTTGGTCCATGATTTGGTTATCTCACCAGGATTCAAAGTCCTCGTTTTCAAGAATATGAAAGCTCTAATTTCCTCAAAATTCACATGGTAATGTTCTGTAGGAAGATGGAAGGATATTTTGATAATGACAAAATATTGATTCATTATTTTATGATAGCTTGATTGGACCTTCTATAACATGGTACAACAGGTTGATAACAGATCCGAGCATGGGTTGATTTTGCAAGAGAATTTTTGGGGCAATATAGGTATGTCATAGACTTGGCCCCATATCGTCAGATTTTGCAGAACATGAGAATGAAAGATGATGAAAGGTTTAAGGATTATTCATTGATATGGAGAATATTATCATCTCAAGTATAACCACCCATGATAGAAGAAAAAATGTCTCTCATGTTTCATCAGACTCTGTCGTCTCCTTTCTTCAAGAGAATGCTTGTAAATTCAAGGGACAATTTTAATGATCTCATGATTATTGGTTGAGTGATATAAGTTGGAATCCAACAGGAAAAATCGAACTCAGGCTTAAAAGTTCTGTAGAGACAAAAAAAGAAGTAAATGAGTGCAATATTTAAGGATCCCGAGGTTGTAAGAGAAAGAGATCACCTAGATCTTCAAAGCAACTACAAAAAATTCCCCAGAAAAGCGCAAATCAAAAGATATTTGGAATTCCCATTTCAAATTTATTTCCTTATCATGTTGAAGCTCAATATCTCACTCTCAAGCTAACGAAGAAAACACCAAACCCTTTTGCTCATAGTTATGATCTTGAAAATGTTTGTGAGTTTCATATGGGATTATCTGGTCATGCAACCAAGAAATGTATGCCTTTACTAGAAGAAATCAAGAAGCTGGTTAATAAAAGAGTCCTAACACGGGAGTTGGTACAACAATGGAAAATCGAAGGAAATAATCAATGTGATACTCTTGTTGAAGAATCGTAGGGCTAGGATGAACACTTCGAAGATTGTTTAGAGTTTTGAAAATTTTGTCTCGTTCATTTCAATACATTAAGGAAGTACAATTTACAAAAATCATTAACTAAAATTGAACTTTGTTGCTTTTGCTCAATAAATAATGAGGTTTTCATCTTATTAAAAAGTGTTTTCTTTGAAATTTAGAAAGTAGATATGTATATATCTCCTGATACTTTTAGGTCTTTGGATACCAATTAAAAGATGCGGTATAGATTCAAGACTACTGACAAAGTGAATGTTGCGAAAATAAAGATGTAAAGTTATTTCGCAGATTGCTCTGTTCAGTAAGGCAAGACAAAGAAAGTCTTAATTCTTTTGGTGATGTCCGATGAAAAATCCTTGAAATGCATAGAGTTGCCTAAACTTGAAGTTCTAAGCGTAGCTTTCTATAAAAAGAATAAAAAAAAGAAAAAGTGAAAAAAGAATGAAAAAGGATAAAAAGCAAAAAGCATGAATATGTCTCAGATCGTCTGGATGGAGCCGTGGGGGATGTAGAAAAATTTAATAAGGAGCTACTTTCCACCTGTCTAATACTCTAGCATCAAAGATGTATATTCGAATACATGTATTGAAAATAAACACGCGCATAGAAATCTGTTATTAAAATCTTATTTTTGCACTCTATTGCTTAAACGAAGATGGAGAGAATGGAAAATGAGTTTTTTCTGATTGGATCGAGCAACGCTGTAATCACAAGGGAGAGAACCGAGTGTTCTAAAGGAAATTATAAAACTTCACATCCTTCCACAAAATTCAGGGCAAACGAGAGGACTGAATTTGAAAAGCTACTGTAATTGGTATCCAGAGTATTCTATTATGTTCTTTTTATTTTGTAATAAACCTTCAAATTTTTAAAGAATCACCTTTTGTTGAAATGATGGTCAGCAAGTTGACATTTCTTTAAGAAAAAAATAAAAAAAGAATGAGATTGTTACAAATATACAACCAGCCATGTAAAGATGTGGCCGAACATGGGGCAATCATGTATAGACTATAATTTTTTTTCAAGGGTCATGATGATAATGGTATTAAATTACGAATATTATTCCAGTTTGATGAATGTTCAGGGACTACAAGAAATTTCAGGGACCTAGGTCATTTGTTCATCCTAAATGATGAAAGTGGGGCAAACTTAGCATGATAAAAGATTATCAGAGCATTATTGCATATGAGACCTCAGAGTGAAATGGACAAAAGATGAACAGTCCAAAAAACTTATCTGCTATAAGGTTGAAGATCTATTTGAAGAAATGATAGCTCATAAAATAGGGGGAAAATCCTAACTGATTGGGAACGACAATGATGTTAATGAAACAGATGAAGATGTCAATTAGAGAAATGAAGCTAGATAAGATCAAGCAGAGCACAAAGTTATTGAGATGAGATGTTGTCATAGTAGAAAAAGGCTTAATGAAGAAATAAAGAATATTAAAGCACATCCAAGTGTTCCTTAATGAACACGGTTCATACATCATATAGTTAGGCATCCATAGTATAGAAACGTGCTAACTCATGCATTCAAAACATTTTTGGTTAATTCTAACAGGAATTTGCAATATATATGAAGAAATAATCCAGATCAGAATAAGAAGAGGTCTTAGAGAAAAAAAATCCGATGAAACGAGAAAAAAGATTTGAGAAGGACAACAGAGACCAATAAGGATTTATGTTTGAAAAGAAAGATTTCAACAAATAAGATGAAGTTAAGCAAGATTTTCTGTTTGAAGAGTCGGGTTTCAACAAAAAGTTTTTTTACCAGAAGTTCGAGGAATTTTGTAATGAGAATAATAGCCTTGGATTTCGTGACTTGATACAAGTTTGAAGAAATTCATAATTAGAAGAAAAACTTCAAACTCTTTCGTGAAAAATGGAAAATTTCGTAATGAGAAGAATAGCTCCAGATTCCATTATTAATAGGATATGAGGAATTTCATAATGAGTATAACATCCTCGGATTTTTTAGCTTAATAATGGTGTGAAGAAATTCGTAATGAGGAGAACAACTTCAAACTCTTCAATAGGAGATGGAGAATTTTGTAATGAGAAGAACAACTCCAGATTCAATTGTTAAATCCTTCGGGTCATAAATAAGTCCTTCGGGTCATCGGTAAGGCCTTCAGGCATTATGTTAGACCCTTCGGATCATCAATAAGTCCTTCAGACATGATGTTAAGTCCTTTGGACCATCACCTTTGTGATTGATGATATCGTTTGCAAAATAAATAAGACAATTCGATCTTAAATCTTTCGTGTTATCATTAAATCCTTCGGGTATGATGTTAAGTCCTTCAGTCTGTTACCTTAGGGAGTTATGATATCATTAGCATAGGAAAGGAGACAATTCGATCTTAAATCTTTCGGGTCATCATTAAGACCTTCAGACATGATGTTAAGTCTTTCGGGATGATATCTTTGAAAATGCTGAGAACTTTTCAGGGATTATCAAGATAAGATGATGGAGTGTTGATAAAAGAAAAAAAGAAAATGAGGAAAATAAAAAGAAAATAAATGAAAAAAAGAAGCAAGAAAAACAAAAAAAATAAAATACTTATGTTCTATATGCAGGAAAATCAATCTTAAGCGGTATTAATCAAGTTAAACCAGCAGTAGGTTCAAACGAGAATGTTCAGGAGAAGGACCAAAATACCTTGAATAGAAAAGATATAACGATAGAGGTCTTAATTCTAAATGAGAATATGAAGTTTTCAATTAAATCCATCTTGAATTTTTATTAATTGATGACTTCTTTTTTTGCAGGTTTAGAGATTAATTTGAATTCCTGATAAGAAGAGTTCACCCAGCAAAGAGGGAAGCTCATAATGAGAAGAATTCGATTGCCAGCGCTTTTGGAAAGAGGGAGGTGCGAGATGAAGAGTTTCAAGAACATTTCTAGGCCTTGAATGATTAAGAATTTCCTAATTAGAATAACAACTTCAAACTCCATTGTATGGCGGAAGATGAAGAATATCATATTGAGAAGAATAGCTTCAGATTTCATGGTTCAACAAAAGTTTAAAGAATTTCAAATGAGAAGAACAACTTAAAAATTCAATAGTATAGCAGATGATCAGCAGATCCGGACAAAATCCGTGTCTTCTCAGTCTTTGCCTGCTTCTTGTTCCACAACAACGAGCGAAGAGGGGCAACTGTCATACTCGTATTTTGTCCGAGTGTTAATATGTATAATAAGGCCATAATAAATAGTTGATAAAAATAATTAGATTAGAAAATAAATCTCATACTAGTGTGAATGTCCATACATACAATCATTTATTTTAGTGTAGGAACAAATCTCACATTGGTACAAAATGTTCATTACATATAAACACTCATTTTAGTTTAGGAAATAAATCCCACATTGGTAGGAAACCTCATCTTCTCCTCCCCAAATTCCTATAAAAGGGAGGGATGTTAGAAAGAAAACCAAGAAGAATAAGAAAAATAGAATGGTGGGAGTCTTTTAGCAAATAAAGGATTATGCTTGATTTTACAATAACAAGCTTTGATAAGTCATCAATTTTTTTTCTTATTATGTTTGTTTTGTTTCTTTAGGCATTAGAATTTGTAGTTAGAATATTTTAGGGATTAAAATTTGTAATTAGAACATTTTATGCATTAGAATTAGTGGTTAGAATATTTTAAACGTTGAGCACTTATAATTGAGCTTTTAGTTTAATAAAATTCGATTTGGTCATTTTATGTCTTGTTTTATTCTTTGTTTATTTAATTTATTTGTATGCTTTAATTGAATGTTATTTTTAAAACCATATAGTATATTTGCTTAGGAAAATACCTAATTCAAACTTAGCTAAATAATTAAATAATTAGTGTCTTTTTAGGACTAGTCAATCTAATTAATTAAATAATTTTAATAGGAAGAAAATTGTAGTAAATGAAAGGTGTATTTAATAATATACCTTGGATACACTAACTTGGTCGGTTTTTCATCTTACTGAGACATTGAACAAGGGTGTACTTTGGTATCACATCCGATGTGTCATTCTAATTTAGAAAATCGCAAATAATATAAGGTTAGTATAAAAATAAAATTAATTAATTAAATAACTTACAAACAAGTAGTAATGTTATTAATTTCTCTAAGTTTCTAGATGGTAGTGCCCAATTATTTTGGTGTTACAATAATACCCTTGGAAAATTATTAATATAATAGGGTCTTAATTATTTAATTAATGGATCCTAATGAGATAGAACTTAAAATTGACTAGATAATAACTTGTCATGCATTTAAACCTTATGGAGTAAAAATTATATTTCTTCAAAATACAAGTTAAGGTTTTATAACGTAACTGAACGTCTTATTCAAGCTCGTATTTACATGAAATGTATTTTTATCTAAAAGGATACCTTCATTCGAACGATATTCATTTGAAAATGATGGACTAAACTGAGATTATTGTTCGAAATGTCAAAATGTCATGTGTAATTAATAATATATCAATTTTGGACGCTCATAAGGGTCTTCCTTATGCGTAACTGACTCCCGAACCCAAATATTTTATAAAAAAAATCTTTAGTTTGTTTTATGGTTTCCGACCTACCAAAGTGGTCGGTGGTGACTTCAAATTGTTTTAAAATTAAAATAAAACTAGTTTAAATAAAAACCATAATTTTCATAATTAACAATTAAAAGGGTAAAAGAATCAATTTTTTAAAATTCAATCGTTAGGCAATTTTTACACCAGTTTTAAAAATGGTCATGACAATAACGTTTTGCTTAGCTGAGGTTAAAAGAGAGGGGCTAGGTGAACGATTAGTTATGAATGTTATTACTGATTTTTTTTATCTCTAGAAAATTTTTCTCTTTTTCTTAATCTGAAATTCTTCCTTTTTTCTTACTGTCATTCTATTTTTCTTTAAGCATTGTTACAAAGGTATCAATGGTCTCATTGATTCTTGTAAATGGTGGAAACAAGGCATCAAGCAGCTATAGTGAGTACTGGAGATCAACCCACTAAGTCACAACCATCAGAATGATGTCTCGAAACTAATCGGCGTCAACAAGAGTTGTGATCGAAAAATTCTCGAATGGAAGATTCGATGGAAGGATAAGTTTTAGAGGATGCAGTCAACCATGATGAGCAACATACAAAAATTGTTGGAGCTTACGATGGGTAAAAAGCTTGATGTGTACCTAATATTGGAGTAAACTGGATTATTACCCACTCCAACTTGTCAATCAGTAGTAGAATCCATGGAAAAAAGGGAATGCTCCATTGAATGGAAATGAACAACCAAGTGTGTTGGTGGTTAATCTAGTAAAAACGGATAATCATAAAGGATTAAGTATAAAATCCTTCTCATTGATTATCTTAGCTTATAAGTTGATTTGCCCTAAGTTTGATAGTTCCAAGTTTAGAGAATGTCTATATAAAGTGGAACAATATTTTGAGGTTGGAAATATTTATGCGTATTATGATGCTTCACTTAGAGGGTATAGCATTTTTGTGGCACCGACTTTTAGCTAAATCATAAATTGGCATTTGGTTTCATGAAGAGAATATATAGGATGGATGCATGAGAGATTTGCTCCGGGAGAGTTTGATGACCTTTTTGAAAATTTAGTGGCTCCGAGAAATTAGTCAATTGGTGAAGTTATTACAACCTAAATCCTTATTGAATGCATTTCACTTGTCCAAGCATGTAGAATCTATGTTGTTTTCAACTCATAGAAGAAGAGTGAAAAACATACCTTTTGGAAGACCTCTGTAGCTCCATTGACTTTAGTTATGCCTGCCAGAACACATAATAGTACACTATAGGGTTATTTGAGTGTAGGTAGTAACGTGGGACAATCATCTTTCAAGTTCTCTACTACTTTTCACTGGGTCCTACTATTTTTAAGGGTGCCAACACTGAAAATACTAAAATTGACGTCAGAAAACTCAAAGCTAGTGAGATTAATGACCGAAGAAAAAAAATATTTATGCTTATGTTTATGTTGTGCAGTCAAGTACACATCTGAACATAAGTGTGCCAAATTTTATGTGTTTCAGATTGTAGTAAAGGGAACTGAAGAGAAACAAGAACATGAGTCTTTTTAGAACGTGAGAAGCAAGGTGAAGTAGGAAGTTCATAAACTTTCAAAAATGAGAAACCGATTTTATTCCTTTATGCTATGTGAGGTCTTCTCATTGAAAAACAATGAAATTGTTGCTAGAAGTAGAAAGCCAAACGTGTATTGTATTGGTAGATTCTGGTAGTACACATAACTTCTTAAACTGGGCTATAGTTAAAATGTTAAATTTGGGAATAAATAGAAGGAACCAACTGAAAGTCATAATAGCTGATGAAAATTCAATAACAACAATTGGAGAATATAAGAGCTTGGAAAGAAAAAACCAAGATCATTGATTTAAAATATATTTCTTGGTAATACCTATGAAGAATTATGAAGTGGTGTTAGGAATTAAGTGGTTAAATTCAATTGGGGACAGTGGAATGAGACTTTTTTTCAATTAACAATGTAGTTCTGTCAAAACTATCAAGAGGTTACATTAAAAGGGGTACCAACTAAACCTCTATAATTTGTGAGTTCAAAAGTATGTAATAAGTTGTTCAGGGAAAATCATATTCCTTGTATTGTTTTTATATGTATGATGAAGGCCTAATTAGAAATGAGAAAGGAGAAAAAAGGGTTGACAGAGGATATCAATGTTTTATTACACCAATTTAAGGATGATTTTACAGAACCATAAGAGTTGTCTCCTGACAGAAATCATGAACACGAGATAGATTTAATCAATGAAGTTATTTTGGTGAAGGTGAGATCATATATTCACCCTAGTCATCAAAAGCATGAAATTGAGAAGATGATTGAGGAAATTCTAGCTAGTGGAATCATTAGACATAGTAACAGTGTCTTTTCTTACCCTATGATGATGGTTAAAAAATGCTTCTTGGAGAATGTGTATGACCTACAGAAATCTCAATCAGGTAACAACTAAAGATTGTTTCTTATGCATATAAGAGAAGAATTATTGGATGAATTAGGGTTAGTTTCTTATTTTGCAAAGTTAGATTTAAGGTTTGTATATCACTAAACTAAGATGAGGAAAGTTGATATCCCAAAAACAACCTTCAAAAGACACAAAGGGTATTATGAATTTTTAGTAATGTCCTTTGGATTGACAAATACACCAGCTACCTTTCAAGATCTTATGAACAAGATTTTTAAAAGGTAGATAAGAAAGAGCACATTAAGACAACTTGTTAGTTCTAAATTAGTGGCAGTGGCAACAGAATCATTATTCAATACAAACTCAATGTAACAATATATGCGGTTGAAATAAATGCATGTCCCGGTACAAGAGTGAGAAGAAAATTCAACAAATAAAATCTTGCTTGTCACTTAATTGAAACACCATACCTTCCTAGAATCTTAGCCAAATCATTTAATAAAAGAGGATAAATGACATGACCACAAAATTACAAAATATCAAGATCAAGTGTTTATACCGTAAGAAAGATCTCTTTTCTACGAAAAATTATATCATGGGTCAATCCCACCACGTGTCAATGGGACCAACCACTAACAACTACCCATCTCATCAATTTTTACATGTCATATTTTTTCCCAAGTGAATCTTCACTTGAAAAAATAAAAACTGATGAGGTGGGTAGTTTTTAGTGGTTGGTCCATGAATGACATAGTGAGACTGACCCATGATATAATTTCTCCTTTTCTACATTCAGTTTCTCGGAGATCCACTACTTGGGAGGTCACCAGAGGTATGAAAACATATGTGAAATCCCTTTTTATCTATATTTGCTTCGTGCCAGATAATTACAACGCAAATAACGTCAAAACTAGCATGCTCAAACCAGTAACAACTGTAATTGAGACTTCTCTTGGGCGCATTAATTCCATTACTTGATACTTTAGAACTTTCACTTCTAGGAGTTACATTTGTTGCATTCAAATTTTGTTTCAATGAGCCATTGTCGAGAATCTACTCCTGAAGAACAGGATGGCGGGTGAGTGACAAGAAAGAAATTTAAGTCACTACAGAAAAATGAAAAACTAAAGTTAAGCAGCAAAATTTTAAGTCGCTACAGAAAAGTGAAAAACTAAAACTACGAAGCAAGCAGTATATTATGACTTCTAGAAGCAATTACGATAGCAAAATAATTGGGATACTGGATCTAAGTATGATTATTAGATGTAACACATAATCTTCCAACTTCTCAATCCTTTTCAGCTAACACAGTACTTTTGAGTTCAAACAACAAAATTATACATTTAGGCAGGAATTTGAATTATGTGATCGGTACAAGTATTTGCAATTAATATGACTAATCTGATATCAAGTATGGTTTACAAAATTAGATGCGCATGCTCTATCTTTCAACATAGATTATCAAGAATTCACAGCACGACATCTATCGTGCACATAACCATGCCGGCTAAACTAAACAAGACATTATTGATATTGAAAAATAACAAGTAAAGCATTTGAGAACGATGAAACAGGTAAAACACAAAAAAATGCATTGGCAATTTTCTTAGGATATATCATAAAGGACCGTTCCATTCTTAAATAATGATAATAATGATAGTAAAATCTACAATGGTCTGTTGTTAACTTAAACTTCTCTCATAAGCATTATTTGTAGATCAATCTCAAAGAACTATTGGAGAATTACTACCAATCATCAGGTACCTCTTTTTCTTGTAACAAAGCAGCATAATTGACTCATAAAGCCTTAATTTCTGTCTCAGATTCCTGAAACTTCTTAACTTCTGCAAACATCTCTCAATATACAACCGAGAGAGACGATTTAGTTATCATGCATTAAGATTGAAATAACAGAAATGCCACATCAACTAGTATAGTAGCAACCACAAGACTAAATAACAAATAAAAATGCTTAAAAATGACACTAAAAAATCATCCCAGTAAATTTATCACCAAAAGAGGTTCAGATTCAATCTTAAGCCACTAGCTCTTCAAATATTATAGTATCGACCATAGTACAAACTTGAATAAGTTTTTCTGACTCAAAGCTACGTGAATAACAAACACGGAATATTGTTAGAAAAAAAAAACAAGGTAGAACATTAAATGCAATAATACCTCGGAATTGAACGGTGAAATGAAATAATTTCATTTGCAACCGGAGGTGGGAAACAGGATTTGAGTAGGCAAATCTATGAGAATTCCGTCTTTCGGAGACAGTCGAATGGTGTCCATTTTCCGAACCATAGATCTCGAGTTCATCGAGCGAGCGCGATCATATTTAAATTTTCTTTCATATTAGCAGTCGATGTCCACATCTCCCAAAGATTCTGTAATCAATTTGCACAAAAGAAAAAAGAGTTATCACTGATAAGATGAGCTGAGAGGTTTTGAAAATATTTGAGATTCCTTTGATGAACTTAGGGAAAAGCAAGAATGGTGGTGGGAGACGAGGATTTAGAATTTGCAATTACATTTACGTTAAACGTTTGTATCGAGTTTATTGGAGACGAGTTTTATTTACAATTACAGATCTAATTACGATTATATATGTTCACTTTTTTTAATTTTAAAAAATAATCGAGACGACTTTTATTCGTAATTATAATTTGTAGAGATGGGTATGGGTTAGATTTTTGGTCTGCCCGAACCTAATTCAAACACAAACAACTAAATTTGATCTGATTCGACCCGAAAATAAATATCCTAAACTCGACTAAGACTCGACCTATAAAAAACTAAGGAATAAATTAACAAAAATAATATTAGGTGATTTAATTATAAAAAATTATAATTTTAAGGATTAAATTATAAATAAAAAATAATTTTAAGACCTAACTATAAAAAATATATAGATAAAGAATTATTATTATAAATATCCTAAAAAATTTATTAAAAAGTTATATATTTAATCTTTGGTCGAATCGAACCTGATATTTTACACCTTAAACCCGAAGTAGACTTGACCCGACGTCACTCTAAAGAGAACTTGACCCGATCCAACCAATTTTTCATTAGAAAATCCGAGCCGATCAGATCGGGTCGGGTCAAAACTCGATTTAACAGGTAAAATGTTCATCCCTAATTAAAGAACTAATTATAATTATATATACATTTAAACAATATAGATCTACTAATTTTATTAAATGAGGATATATCCGAAAATACAATGAAAATTTACTCCTTAATAAACAAAACACTTAAATTCAATATATACCTAACAAACAAAACTAGCATCACGAGATCAAAAGACCAAACAAGGAAATGGTAGGAACTTAATCAAAAGACTCGAAATAAAATAAGGATACAAACATCACCAAAATTCACGATGATAGGTAAAATAATTAACAAACAACATAAAAATGTATATTACAATGAAGGTGCATTAACAACAAAGATATTACCATTATTCAATCGCGAAAAGGAACGATAGATGTAATCGCATATCCAAATCTTATTCGAGGTCCGTAATAGGGAGATCAACAAAATAACGGAAGGAACGCTATCATGATCAGTCGTGGCATCGTTGGATCCAACCCTAATAAAAAGAAAAAAACATACCAAATAACAGCGAAAAACGTATCAAAAGATAGAATAAAATCGTGTTATAATAGTAGAATAATTTATATAAAATTGTGTTTGTAGTTCAACATTAGGATAGTTGCTTTTTCAAGCAATTGACTTGGGTTCGACTCCTAGAAAACGTTGTTAGTTTTAGTTTTGATTTTTCTTTTAAAAAATCATAAATAAAATAATAAACATTGAAGGCTTCAAGATGAAAGTACTTGTAGTTCACTGGTTAGGATAATTTTCTTCCAAGTAAAACACCTAGGATTAATTCCTGGTAAATTAAGTTTCTTTTTATATTTGGAACTTTGCACTGATTGATAAAAATAACTTGATAAATATATAAACATGTAAATTTAAAATAAAAAATGTTTAACGATAGTTATAGACACTTGTTCGACTCCGGATAAATGCAGTTAAAATTTTGGATATTTTTATTGTTAAAAAGTCTTTAAGAAATCAACATTGTTTGCTGCTAAAATAGCATGAGCATCCGAGACCATAGAAGCATATGAATATTAGGGATGTAAATGATAATAAGTTCTGTGGGAAGAAATGATATAAGGTTTTTAAACTTTTCATATTCTACCTACTGGGGACACTAGTGCATTATCTGAGATCATCAACTAACCAAAGGTCATAGTCTCAGAAGTGTTCGTTCTTCTTCTCCAAAACTATTATATAATTGTTATGAATTACATATTCTTTCCCTTGGATTACTGCGCTCATGTCTGGTTCTTGAAGTATCCTCTCATTGGGATTGAATTTAGGGAAGTAGGTAAAGGATCCAGCTACAGAAAGTATCACAAGTGTATGATCAACAAAAAAACGAAGCATCATGGTAAGTGTACAAAAGTCTTATATTTTATATCACTTTCCACTCAATTATTGTTTGTAATTAATATACTTTAATGATAATATTGAATAATTCTACATATTTTCTACATTCCAACATCCAAGTGCTTTATTATTATTTTTATATATTATTTGGTAGAAAATGGGTACAATTACGTTTTTCTTTCTTAGACAGGAAATAAATCTTCGAATGATACCAAATACCATCAACAGATGCTAAATGAATAACGCAGATAAAGATCAATTACAGAGAAGTACCCACCAGGGAAGTATTTTGGTTGTTGCGACAGCAGAAGCTAATAAGACATATGGTGTGCGATAGATGGAGAATATAGAGTTGAATCTAGAGAACAAAGCTAGAGAAGAATTAAAGCAAAAGAAAGCAAACTGAGCCATGGTCAAAGTTACGAGAATTCAAGAATCTAAAAAGAGTAAAATTAGGAAATAAAATAAAGAGTTTGTATTTAATATAAAAGTTGTATTTTATTCCTATTAGAATTCCTATCACTTATGGGAAGTATTGAACTAGGCTTGACTTTTATAATCGACCCTTATACCTAGGAGAGGTAACTCGTCTCTACCGATTAGAATCATAGTCGCCGCCACCTCTATCATATTCTAAATTCTTTCTGAGACTCAGGTTACTTGGGAAGTAGTTGTGGAATAATGTTGTATCTTTATTCAAGTTTTATTAATGCAAATTCAATATTCATAGTTTATGAACTCTTGATATTTACTCTTTCTTGCATACGAGATCGGAAGATAAGTTTGCGAGAAAAAACCTATTTGTCTAAACTAGGGATAGTTAGGCTCACGAAACGAGTGAATACGGTCTTTGCTCTTGGGCATTGGCTAATCCGGCTTAGAGATAAGTCAAACAGGATTTCAACGACTAAAAGGAAGAATATCATCGGTTGTTGATTACCACTGATTCATGCCTGTAAGTATTATCAAGACGTGACATTCAATAGTACTCCGAAATAGGGATAAGGAGGAAGCAATTAAGTAGGCTTTGTCGAATTATGAGTTGTTGATTTGGCCACATGAAATTTTATAAATTTTGGATAGACTCGCCAAAAATGATTATAAACATCCCACAACAATGAGAGGAGTGGAAAATCTGGACTCTTCAAATTCGATTTTGGCCCAACTAAAATCATTGACAAATATGGTCAAGGGTTTACAAAAACTCAACAACGTTCAAAAAGTTAAGTTAACCGCCCCTTTTTGTGAATTATATGGCGAGAACCATGACTCAAGTGAGTGCCCTCAGAATCCAGAATCTAGCTTCTATTTTGGAAATTTCACTGAAATAATATGTCCAACACATACAATCAAGCATGGTGGAAGCACCCAAACTTCTCATAGAACAACCCCAACAATGTGCTCAATACGTAAAGGTAGAATGTGTAAACTACAAGATTCCAGAAGAATAACAGACCAGTCCAACAGTAGTTGCTGCAACGACAACCGAAAGATCTACGAACCCTGGAAAATACTCTGAACATGTTCATGGCTCAAATTGGTGCCTATATATCCAATACAGATAAATTCATTCAATGAGCCAACATATTCATGGACAGAACAGAGATATGGATTCAGAAAAACGAAGTTGCTCTGATAACACTGGAAATCATAGTAGGTCAAATTGCACAGCAGATGAATAACCTACTTATGGGAGGTCTATCATGCGATACTGAAGTCACTAGAATAGGCCCGCATGAGCAATGTAAAACCATAACAATGAGAAGCGGATTACAATTTAAAGACCCTAAGATACCAATCAAAGTAGTGGGTCAGGAATCTGAGACAACAAATACCAAGGACATACATGCAAAGAAATCTGATGAGAAAGAACCAACAGAAGTCGATGTAAGAGACTATGTCACAGTAGATGATTTCGAGGTAGCATCACATATATGATTTTAATGTTCTGAAAAGATTGAAGATTTGAGGTTGACACCACCATTCCCACAAAGGTTAAAGTAACAAAAATAGGAGTACTAGTTCAAAAAGTTTCTGTACATCCTAAAACATATGCACATTAATATACCTTTAGTGGAGGCAATCAAACAGATGCCCAATTACGCAAAATTCCTTTAAGATATCATCTCAAAGAGGATAAGGATTACGAAGTTTGAAATTGTCGCTGCAACAGAAGGATGCTTGGAAATGTTGCATAATCGAGCCACAACAAAGAAAAGATCTCAATAGTTTTATGATACCATGTTCTATAGGGAATCAATATGTATAGGTAAAAATTGAAGACAACTACGGTAAGAGTAGACCGCTCTTACGTGCAACCTGAAGGAAAAATTAAAGACATCACGCTAAGAGTAGATAAGTTTATATTTCCTGTTAACTTTCTTATTAGATTTTAAAGCAGATGAGAATGCCCCAATCATACTAGGAAGGCCATTCTTGGTGACGGGGAGAATATTGATCGATTGCGAAAAAGGAAAAATGATTATTAGAGTTAATGACCAACAATTAAAGATCAATGTGTTCAGAGCACTAAGGCATCTATAGGAACCAAATGAATGCCAACAGATCGAGGTTTAGATTGAATTCAATTTTGAGAAAGATATGATTAAAGTCGATAGAACAATCGATGCCCTCTTCGGTAGTAACCCAAAGTGTCATGATCGTTTCTATTTAGGAGAAGAGGAGTGTCTTAACAACCAAGAATTTGACTTTTACAATACCTCAAAAGAAGTTAATTGGGTAGCCACATACCTAGATAAGTATTTCGATCCACTTAATTACTCTTCCAATGAACGTAAAATACAAAAATTTTCTATAGAGCAACCACCCTGATCGTGGTCTGTGTGTTGTTATAAATTATGCGAAAATATGTGCAAGTATACACAGTCATGCAAGTAATAAAGGGTGAGTAAGTATCATTCCCACGAGGATCAGGAGAAAGTACACGTCAAATTTGTCAAGGCAAAAATGTCACTAACTAAAAGGAAAACAAGTAACTGGTATATACAAATGGGAATGTAAAATGAAAAGTGTTGTGAATGTAAGGTGAAGTGTGGTGAAGGTGTGATGATGAAAATACTATGAGAATTTCAGAATGCAAGCAACTAAATTCATCAAGGCAAAATGGAATGGATGGTTATGGCACGATAGATGTATAGTGTGTGAAGTATGAAAGTGTGATTGCAAATGAATAAGTAAACTGAGGAAACACTTTTTAAATGCCAAGGCAAAAGCTAAATCAGAGAACACGAGTAAGTAATATGATGTAATAACCCTCGATTGATGAGCTCTCCTGGGAATGACTAGTGGATTTCTTATTCACTACTTAACCTCACTCATATAAATAACTAGATACTTTGTGGCCTATTTACTCGACAAAGTTTCCTAATGTGATCCCGCTCTCTTGAGTCAAAGGAACCTAACATTCTAAAATGCCACGACATCTCTTCTCGGTCTCAGTAGTGACATCTAGCCTATCGACAAAGCACACTCCTTTTAGTCGTTGAAACCCTCACTTAAGTCTCTCTCGAGCACCTAAGGTCAGATTAGGCTCTATTTGTAGTCTAGAACACATTGCTCAAGTAGATCTTCCCTTAGTTTCTCTCGAACACAAAGGATCTATGGCTAGGTTTCTCTCGAATACCTAGCGTGCACCTAAACAAGGGAAACTCTCGTGCCTCTTACAAGCTTTAAATGATTAAAAACAATGAGTAAAGCAAATAAACAAACACATAACATGCTAATATATTTATAGAAAGTTAAAGGTTATATCATCCACAAAAACATCCACCAAATAAAGCTAAACATGGTGGTGTAAAAGTTTAAAGACATATCATCAAAAAACATCCATATAAACCTCTCAAATATATGAAATAAAGCAAAGGGAAAGGTTGGAAGACCACCATGGAAGCGCTTTAGCATGCTAGCCCCTCTTGGGTGCCTAGCACGCCACTCACTTCAAGCTCGATCAACAGAAGAACCCTTTGCACGTTGGTTGGGGAAGAAAGGTGGAAGCTTTCTCTCCCTCTTTTTGCTATCCTTGTGCCACGAAATTAGCTCCAAAGGTCATATCTCAAAAGTTAAAAGCTTCTTTTTTCTTAGGTCACCATCCCTTATAAAGTGGGGGTGAAAACCCTAGGGTTTAAGGGAAATTCTCTTTGCACCCCCATTCACGTGATGGCATTTCTAACATGGTGATAGTGTTCCCCTCCAAGGTCGTTACAGCAAGCCTCACGTACAGCACTAGCTTTCACTCCTTTACAAAATATCTTCTTGTCTTTTTCTACAGTACTGGATGTCTCCATATTTTCCATAATATTTTTCCTTCGTTGTCCTTCTGTAAATGTCATGACAAATCTCCCTTGCTCCTAGCTTTGCTTTACCTGCACATCATCAGCCAAAACACGACCTTCCCTGTAAAATAACATCTTTTACCACACCATAAATGTCAAGGCATATCTAACCACCAAATACAATGTTATGATCCTAAATGCATCTAAATGATCCTATATGCACTTAAAGGTAACCAATAACTTAAGTAAAAAGGCTCTAAACATAGCCTTTTTGCGGAGTTATCACCCTCCCCAAACTTAAGCTATTGCTTGTCCTAAAGCAATGGATAGCAACTAATAGAGAAAAATGTCATGACAATGTTCAGGATTAAGATAAGCAAACAATAAGTGTTTCAACCCTCAGAAATGTCATGGCATAAACATATAAGACTTGTGGAAATTTCAAGAATGCTACTCTAAGACCAGATCAGATGCGATTGTATGTGCATGAGTGTATCCAATCTATGTTTTGTTAACTTAGAAAAATTCTAAAGAAGGTTCACTATCATAACAAAGCATGTTTCTTGATAAGTCCTCAAAAGACTATCACTTTTACACCTTTCATTGACAATAATTACTTAATCTACACCTATTTGGACTGATGCATAAGCCTAATGTGTGATATTTACATACGGTGCCTTCATAACATATATGGATGATATTTATAGAAAATATAAGCTTTAATGAATCTTTGTGCGTTTGCAGGTAAACTTGGACCCTAATTGAACCAGCCACAGATAGGAGCTTCTACTGATGGAAGACTAAGCAGACTCAAAGCCAGACCTCCGCCGGGGAAACAGATGCATCCTACCGCGACGGAGAATTTCTTAAGACCAAAAGTCAAAGTGGTGGTCGATTTGAAGAGCATAAAAAGCTGGATTTTTCTAGACACTTGGAGTAGCAATTGGAGTTCGAGAACACGGTGTAAATATGGAAAGAACCAAACTAAGAGATTTACCTTTGCTAGGAAGGAAACATCCAAATTTACTAAACTTCTTCTCCAAGGCTGATGTTGCCCTAGTTTTAGCCTATATAAAGGATATGCCGTCCAAGAGAAAGAGAACAAAGTTCACAATAGACTTTAGCGTTTTCTTTGTTTCTCATTATGTTCTAAATTCTCTTAGGGTTTAGGTGAAAGTTATCGAGTATTTGTGAGAAGATATTGATTTTTGTTTTCTTGTTTCATGCTATAAAATATCAAGGTTTGCTTATTCTTTGCCATTCAATGTTCTTGCATTCAATGTCGGGAGAGAAGTTTGTGAGAAATCTATTTATCTAATATCGGGAGAGTTAGATTCATGAAAGGAATAAGTACCGTATTTTTCTAGCTGAAAAATACTAACTCGGCCTAGGGATAGGTTAGAGTTTTAGCGGCTAAAAGAAGTGTGAGATTGGTTGGTGGTTATAGTTGATTCACACCGGGAGGTATCATCAAGGACTAGTCATCAACAGTACTTTGACTTAGGGATAAGCGGGGTCATCCAAGGACACTTTGCCGAAACTTGATAACCCCACAAAAGAGCAAGGGATTGCTGCAGCGGACGTACCCTTCATTGTCAAGGCAGTAGGACTGCAGTACTGCCGAGACAGTGTAGTGTAGTTGCATTGGACAGAAAAAAGTCAATAGAATCCAAAACACGAAATAACTGGATCCTGCTCGTTCTCTCAAACTGATTTCATTCTTTATTTTGTTTTTTTTATTCAAGTGTTTTCATTTAATTCAAGACAACCAATTTATCTGTGTTTTTACTTTATTTCTTTTGCAGAGAGAGAAGAACAAAGGGAACATATTAAGTATACCAATCCCTGTGGAGACGATACTCGATATTTATCACTTTATTACTTGCGACGTGTTCACTTGCACAAATTGCGCAACCCTTTTACACACAACAAGTTTTTGGCGCCGTTGCTGGGGATTGGTAACTAAATTTTGTTATCTTTATTTTCTCGCATCTTAAGTAAGTTTTATTTAACTTCGGTTTTTACTGGTTTATGACCAGGGCCAACCCAAGCTATCCTGTGTACGAGCTAGATCCAGAGATTGAACGAACACAGCAAAGGTTGGGAAGACAAATCCGAGCAGTTATGGCAAATATTCCAATAGAGCAAAACTTACCTGCTGGCAATGGAGGACTTCCACCGCCACCATTGCCGCGATAACTTACAGTTCGAGATTTTCTGGTAGAGGATTTGAACGGGTTAAATACAGGAGTTGTCACACCAGAGATTGAAGCAACCCACTTTGAGCTAAAACCTGTTATGTTTAATATGCTCAATACCATTGGACAGTTTGGTGGGTCAGTAACTGAAGATGCAAGGCAACACCTCAAATCGTTCATGGAGATATGTAATTCATTCAAAATCCAAGGAGTCCATGAAGATGTTTTGAGACTTAAATTGTTCCCCTATTCATTGAGGGATAGGGCAAAGACTTGGTTAAATAGTATTCCAGCAGGATCTATAGGATCTTGGAGTGATCTATGCTGTGATTTCATTACACGTTTCAATCCTACTAATCTATATGATCGTATTCGTAATGAAATTACTTCTTTTCGACAGGCAGATGATGAATCGATGTATGAGGCATGGGAGCGATATAGGGTGCTATTACACAAGTGTTCTTTGCATGGATTTCCACTGTGGACACAAGTAAGTATGTTTTACAATGCAACCAATGCCCCAACAAGGATGATGCTAGATGTCCCTGCCAATGGGACACTCCTTGACAAACCACCAGAGGAAGCTATAGAAATTTTGAACAAACTTGCAAAGAATGACTTCCATTTCCCTACATCTAGGAGAGGAGGGGTGAGACGCCAGCCTATAGTAAATGAGTTAGAAACATCAAATTCTGTGGCAGCACAATTGACCGTTCTTACTAAGATGGTTCAAAATATGCAAATGCAAAATAATACCCATGAGGTTAAGGTAATAGATTCGTCTTGTAATTTATGTGGAGGTAACCATAGTTCTTCTGAATGCATGCAGGATCAAGAATCTAGCATGTATGTGGGAAATTACAACCGGAACAACAACATGATGTCCAATACATATAATCCAGCATGGAAGAGGCATCAAAATCTCTCATGGAGTAATCCTAATAATGCACTAAATCTGCCGCCGCCGCAGGGACAACAACCACTACCTCAGTAGCAGATGCCTCAGCAACAATCTGCAAGTTCATTGGAAAATTATCTTAAGGCATTTATGATGAAAACTAAATCATATATGTCTGAGAATAGAAACTTCATTAAGAGAACTGATGCTTTCATGAACAGAACTGAGATGAGTTTGCAAAACCAAGAGGCAGCCATTAAAACACTGGAAACTCAAGTTGGGCAGTTCGCTCAAAATCTGAACACTAGACCACAAGGAGGATTACCCAGCAATATTGAAGTTGCAAGGGGAATGGGCCATGAGCAATGTAAGGCAATCACTACTAGGAGTGGCTTACAACTTAAAGAGGTAACAAGCAGTTCGACAGACAAAGTCCCACTAGTGGAACAAGAAGAACCAGATAAAACGGATTTAGATGCTGAACCAAGTGAACCTGCCTCGACAGAGAAGTCGGCAATTCCACGGCCAAAAGCTGAAGCAGCAGACATACCTATGGTACCAGGCATTAAATTCCAAACTAATGAAACACTAGAGGAAATGAGACCCCCACCACCTTTTCCACAAAGGTTGAAAAGACAAAAGCAGGAGTATTAGTTTAAAAAGTTCTTAGACATCCTGAAGCAAGTCCACATTAATTTGCCATTAGTTGAGGCAATAGAACAAATGCCAAACTATGCTAAATTCCTAAAAGATATTATGTCCAAAAGGAGAAGGCTTAGTGAGTTTGAAATTGTTGTCGCGACAGAAAGATGCATGTCCATGCTTCATAATCGCATGCCCCCTAAATTTAAGGACCCTGGATGTTTCACTATACCATGTGCAATTGGAAATCACTATGAAGGAAAGACCCTATGTGATTTTGGAGCAAGCATAAACTTGATGCCTAAATCTGTCTTCCAAAAGCTCGGAATAGGAAGGGCAAAACCTACAACTTTGATGCTCCAATTGGCAGATAGATCATATGTGCATCTTGAAGGAAAGATCGAGAATATATTGGTAAGGTTGGATAAATTTATATTTCCAACTGGCTTTCTTATTCTTAATTGTGAAGCAGATGACAATGCACCGATCATCCTGGGGAGACCTTTTCTAGCTATTGGACGCACACTTATTGATGTGGAAAAGGAGAATTGACAATGAGAGTTAACGACTAGCAAGTTAAACTCAATGTTTTCCAGATGCTTAAAAGACCTGACGATCCGGAGGAATGCCAGGTAATTCACACCATAGATACAGACAGCGGAACCCCCTGTCTTAGCAACCACTAACTTGGCAGCAGTCTCGGCAATATGTCACAGCGCTGCCTCGGCAGTACAATTGATGACTGTTACAGCAGAGTCTTAGACAATATGCCCAAAGATTATGAAGTTGAAACACAAGATATTGAGGAGATTAGCCGGACAACACACCTTCCAGGTAAGTATTTCGAACCTTTAAATTACCCAAGTAAGGATGCAAAACCTTCAGGTGAGGAACCAGTGGTTATTGAATTAAAACCTTTACCTGATAAATTAAAATATATTTATTTGGGATCCAATCACACAATGCCCGTAATTATTTCTTATGAGTTGCAGCCAGAACAGGAACATAGCTTGATAAAGATGTTGCGGCAACACAAGAAGACAATTGGGTGGTCAATTGATGACTTGAAGGGGATAAGCCCAGCCGTTTGCATGCATAAAATCATTTTAGAGGAAGATCACAAGCCCACTATTGAGGCCCAGAGGAGACTTAACCATGCCATGAAAGAGGTAGTACGTAAGGAAATAATCAAATGGCTTTTTGCTGGAATCATCTACCCTATCTCTGACAGTGTATGGGTAAGCCCGGTACAATGTGTACCCAAGAAAGATGACATGACGGTCATAACCAATGAAAACAATGAGTTGATCCCAACCAGGACTGTGAACGGTTGGAGGGTTTGTATGGATTACCGCAAATTAAATAAGGCAACAAAGAAGGATCATTTTCCATTGTCTTTCATTGATGAAATGCTTGATAGACTTGCTGGTAAGCCCTTTTACTGTTTTCTTGATGGATATTCAGGTTATAATCAGATTGCCATAGACCCTAAAGACCAGGCAAAAACTACCTTCACTTGCCCGTAAGGGACATATGCATTTAGAAGAATGTCGTTCGGCCTTTGCAATACCCCGACAACATTTCAGAGATGCATGATGGTAATTTTTCACGACATGGTCGAAGACTTTTTGGAGATATTCATGGATGATTTTTTAGTCTTTGGAGACAACTTCAATCACTGCCTCAGCAATTTAGAGAAGGTGCTGCAAAGATGTGAGGAATCCAATTTAGTTCTCAACTGGGAAAAATGCTACTTTATGGTGAATGAAGACATAGTTTTGGGCCACAAAATCTCATTACAAGGAATCGAAGTTGACAAGGCCAAGATAGATGTGATAAAGAAATTGTCTCCATCAATTTCAGTCAAAGGAGTTAGAAGTTTCTTGGGTCATGCAGGTTTCTATAGGAGATTTATTGCTAACTTTTCCAAAATTTCTAAACCCCTTTGTAATTTGCTTGAACAGGACAGAAAATTTGAGTTTAGCAAGGAATGCACTGAAGCATTTGAAGTCCTCAAAGAGAAGCTGATTACTGCACCAATTGTAGTCCCACCAGATTGGGCCCTACCTTTTGAAATAATGTGTGATGCCAGTGATCATGCTGTCGGGGCAGCTCTTGGACAGAGAAAGGATAACCTTTTCCATGTTATTTACTATGCTAGTAAGACCCTCAATGATGCCCAGATCAATTACACCACCACGAAGAAGGAATTACTAGCAGTGGTCTTTGCCTTTGATAAGTTCTGATCCTAACTTATTGGAACAAAAGTGACTGTTCACACCGACCATTCGGCAATCAAGTACCTGTTTTTCAAGAAGGATGCCAAGCCTAGACTGATTAGATGGATTTTTCTTTTGCAAGAATTTGACATATATATAAAAGATAGAAAAGGAACGAAAAATCAGGTAGCCGATCATCTTTTCAGATTAGAAGTTGGGGAGAAAACTGCCATATTAGACGAAATACAAGACACATTCCCAGACGAACACATATTGCAGATCTCGGAAGTAGTAGAAGAATCTTTCAAGGAAGAGACCGCGACAGTATACAACTGTGGTGCCATGGCAATGCCTAAGTACATTTCGGCAACATTGATAGAAGACATTGCCGCAGTCACAGCCACTCCCTGGTATGTTGATCTTGTAAATTACTTAGCTAGTGGTGTTCTGCCTTATAACCTTAACCATAATGAAAAAAAGAGGTTCCTGCATAATGCGAAGCAGTACTTTTGGGACGAACCTCTTTTGTTCAAGCAATACGCAGATCAGGTTATAAGAAGATGTGTTCCTGAGGATGAGCAAAAAGAAGTGCTCAGGCAATGCCATGATTCACCCTGTGGTGGACATTTTGGGGGAAACAGAACAACAACCAAAGTACTTCAATCAGGCCTTTATTGGCCCACACTCTTCAAGGATGCACAACTTTACTATAAGCACTATGATCGATGCCAATGCACGGGCAATATCTCTAGACGTAATGAGATGCCATTGCAGCCCATATTGGAAGTAGAACTATTTGATGTTTGGGGCATAGACTTTATGGGACCATTCCCATCATCTCAAGGGAATCTCTACATCCTAGTAGCAGTGGACTACGTATCAAAATGGGTCGAAGCAATTGCCACACCACATAATGATGCCAAGTTTGTTAAGAAATTTTTCAAGAAAAATATCTTCACTAGATTCGGAGTGCCTAGAGCAATAATTAGTGATGAAGGAAAACACTTCGATAATAGGCTCATTATCGTGGCCCTGAAGAAATTAGGCGTCACGCACAGAATTGCTACGGCCTACCACCCACAGACAAATGGGCAGGATGAGATATCAAACAGGGAATTAAAGCAAATCCTTAAAAAGGTGGTCAACCCATCTCGAAAGGATTAGTCTCATCATCTCGATGATGCCCTGTGGGCATATAGGACAACATACAAGACCCCATTGGGAACATCTCCATACAGGCTTGTATTCGGAAAAGCATGCCATTTGCCCATGGAAATTGAGCACAAAGCTTATTGGGCAGTGAAGAATTTGAACATGGAATGGGAGAAAGCTGGCCAGAAAAGACTGCTTGACCTCAATGAGATAGAGGAATTCAGAGCAGCAGCCTATGAAAATGCCAAGATCTAAAAGGAAAAGACTAAAAGATGGCATGACCATAAGCTACTGCCAAGGCAGTTCCTGCCAGGGCAGCAAGTCCTCCTTTTTAATTCCAGGCTCAAACTGTTCCCAGGAAAACTCAAGTCCAGATAGTCCGGCCCATTCGAAGTTATTCAGGCCTTTCCACATGGTGCAGTATTGATCAAATTAAAAAGGGATGGGAATGAGTTCAAAGTGAATGGCCCACGCTTGAAGCACTATTCTGACCTACATGACATGAGGATTATTGAGATAATCACCTTAGGAGATGCACTTGCATGCACTCCTATCGTGACTTAATTTCATTATCGTATTTCTATTTTATTGCAATTTTAGGATTAGTTTTAGTTTAACATTTTTTCTATTACTATTTTACTTTTAATTAGGACAGGAATCAAGATTGAAGGTGAAGACATTCAAGAGATGATCCACTGCTGCAACAGTGAACAGTGTTAGGGCCGCAGCAGTTACAATGGGCAGAAGGGTCTAACGGCTAGTTTGGCGTAATTTTAGCCGTGGCAGTCAATGCCAACAGCCAGAAAACGGCTAGTTGGGTTACAACACGACAATACAAGGCCAAGGCCTATATAAACACATTCTCACTTTGAACTATTCACTTTTTCATTCTTGATTTCTTCGATTTCTTTGCTTATCTATCAAATTTCTTAACAAATTTCACAAACCTCTTTACTTATATCTACCCATGGCAGCCTACAAAAGATTTGCACCCGCCGTTGTTGAAGAACGCTTCAACAGATCCTTCGTTGCAAGGCAGTTGTGGGAAGAACAAGGATTCCAACATTCAGATGCGGAGAACTATGGAATCGAGCATTACTTGTTCGATAAGATAGCATATCAAGAATGGCAGATCTTCTGCCTACAACCCGCCCAAGCCAACGCCACAATTGTGAGAGAGTTTTACGCGCATGGGCCAAGCGAAGATTCACTCTATGTCCACTGCCGGGGCAGACCAGTTCAACTTGATTCCAACACCATCAATTTGTTCTATGGCCTCCAACCTGCTCGTGATGACCATGCAGCGTTTCTAGAGGACATCAACAACGAGGACTATGAACTCATCAAAGATGATCTTTGCTATGATAACACACAGTGGGAAACCAGATCACACAAAGGCTTCGTGGTAAGATAAAATCTAAGGCCTGAGGCAAAGTTGTGGAACACGTTCGTGAAACGCCACCTTATCCCAACATCCCACAAAAGCACGATAGATAAGAGGAGATTGGTTCTCATCCAATCCATCATCAAAAAGAGGAGTATCAATGTGTGAGAGTTGATCCTACAAGAAATCTATGAATGTGGTAGGAAGGAAAGAGGGCCGTTGTACTTTCCATGTTTAATCATAGGACTTTGCAATGCTGTCGGTGTCCCAATCGAGGATACAGATGAGATCACCGTCCATAGGCGCGGATGGACAAGGGAATTCTGTCACAAAGTTATGAAAATAACCCAGGCAAAACCAGTCCAAGCAACTCCAATTCCTGGCACAACTAATACCTCTGCTGGGGCCCAATACACGACAGACATACCTGCTGCCTCCCACAGTACTGCCACAGCGGATACTTACCAAGAGATCCTCCAGCGGATGGCAACCATGGATTTGAGACAACAAAGGTACATGGAATACTAGAGGGATTTCAACAATGCCTTAGCCCAGATGATGGTCACCAACTTACCAAACCAAGGGGTGCAGTTCCCCGACTTTCCCCCGGATACGTTTGTTACGGCTGCACCCTACACCGAAACAACTCTAGCACCAGGAGGACCGAGGCCGTTCTATGCCACTAGACCATCACAACCATTCTACGCCGCTGGCCCATCTCCTCAACATGAGCCTGCTGCGGCATCATCTGCCAGTAGAAGGCCTTCCAAGAGGAGAGCAGCAGTCTCTCCAGTAATCATTAGAAGTTTCTCGTCAGAGATGGACTCCTTCATGCAGCAGCCTCACTTCACTGCCGGGCGCAGCACTCAACTCGCCCCAGTAGATGACATGGAAGCTGAAGATGCGGGTGGGATAGAAATAATGGTAACCGAAGAAATTGGGGACGAGGAGGAAGGAGAAGAATTCGATGCCCCATTGTAAAGGACGCCACCTACCAGAATCCAGCCACCTCGAACAGCCAAAACTCAGCAATCACCATCACAAGGATCAAAACTTAAACTGTCAGCAGCAAGGCCAAGGAAACTTTTCATCCGCAGCAGTTCTTCAAAGGATTTTTAATCCTTTTTATACCTGTATGTTGTTTTTATTTTTTACTTGATAAATCTTCATGTTTGTTTCCTGTCTTCTGCCTATGTTTAAGCATTGGGGATAATGCTCAGTTCGAGTTTGGGGGTGTAGATTCACTGCCGAGGCAACCAAATGCCGCGGCCCTGCCATGAAAGGAAGCAATTTAATTTTATTTTCAAATATTTTCCGTCTACCACCCTAATTGAATTATTGTCTATACTTTTGCACTGTTTTACATCATTATTGCCTAGTTTATTCTCCTTGGGCTATAGAAATCTTTCTCCTTACCATGGCTAGGTCCTGTTTGGAAGGATAAACCTTAGGATACTTAAGGACTAAAACCTAGAAGCTTGCTATAGGATTGACTCTAAAAACACTTTTGGGACTTGTTTGATTATGGGAATTCTTTTAATGAACTTAGGTGATAAAGGCTTAGATTTTTAGAATAATGACTAGAGGTGCCTATTACCGGCTCTAGGACTCACTCTTCTTCATGCTAGAGGTGCCCAAAATTGGCTCTAGTATGCCCTTAAAAAAACTCTAAAAAAATCTTGATGATGAAACACAATCCTTGAGGTGCCCGAAATTGGCTCAAGTAGTTGTTGTGATAAGAAGAGAACATTCATCCTAGGTTTATTTGTCTTGAACTTAAAGTTTGTCTAAGAAAGCCTTTTATCAAACTTGTCCACAAAAACTCACACACTAACAAAATCTTATAGCTCGATTCCGGGTAAGTCTTTGGGTAGCCGAAAGGTTAAGACTTAGAATAGGCATGGCCATGGTGGGGAGAATAGATGAACAAGTGAGACCAATAGGGAATAAGTTATGGCAATTTGATGGTTTGCATTGCTTGAGGACAAGCAATAGTTCGAGTTTAGGTGTGTGATAAGTTCTCAAAAGACTATCACTTTTAAACCTTTCATTGACAATAATTACTTAATCTACACCTATTTGGACTAATGCATAAGCCTAATGTGTGATATTTACATACCGTGCCTTCATAACATATATGTATGATATTTATAGAAAATATAAGCTTTAATGAATCTTTGTGCGTTTGCAGGTAAACTTGGACCCTGATCGAACCAACCACAGATAGGAGTTTCTACTGATGGAAGACTAAGCAAACTCAAATCCAAACCTCCGTCGGGGCAGCAGATGCATCCTGCTGCGGCGGGGAATATCTTAAGACCAAAAGTCAAAGTGGTGGTCGATTTGAAGAGCATAAAAAGCTAGATTTTTCTAGACACTTGGTGCAGCAATTGGAGTTCGAGAAGACGGTGTAAAGATGGAAAGAACCAATCTAAGAGATTTACCTTTGCAAGGAAGGAAACGTCCAAATTTACTAAACTTCTTCTCTAAGGCTGATGTTGCCCTAGTTTTAGCCTATATAAAGGATGTTATGTCCAAGAGAAAGAGAGGAGAGTTCACAATAGACTTTAGCGTTTTCTTTGTTTCTCATTATGTTCTAAATTCTCTTAGGGTTTGGTGAAAGTTGTCGATTATTTGTGAGAGGATATTTATTTTTCTTTTCTTGTTTCATGCAATAAAATATGAAGGTTTGCTTATTCTTTGCCATTCATTGTTCTTGCATTCAAGCTCGGGAGAGAAGTTTGTGAGAAATCTATTTATCTAATATTGGGAGAGTTAGATTCACGAAAGAAATAAGTAAGATATTTTTCTAGCTAGAAAATACTAACTCGGCCTAGGGATAGGTTAGAGTTTCAACGGCTAAAAGAAGTGTGAGATTGATTGGTGGTTATAGTTGATTCACGCCGGGAGGTATCATCAAGGACTAGTCATCAACAATACTTCGACTTAGGGATAAGCTGGGTCATCCAAGGACACTTTGCCGAACCTTGATAAGTCCAGCAAAGAGCAAGGGATTGCCGCGGCAGATGTACCCTTCACTGTCAAGGCAGTAGGGCTGCAGTACTGCCGAGGTAGTGTAGTGTAGTTGCATTGGACAGAAACAAGTCAATTGAATCCACAATACGACATAACTGGATCCTGCCCATTCTCTCAAACTGATTTCATTCTTTATTTTCTTTTTGTTATTTAAGTGTTTTCATTTAATTCAAGACAACCAATTTATCGATGTTTTTACTTTATTTCTTTTGCAGAGCGAGAAGAACAAAGGGAACATATTAAGTATACCAATCCCTGTGGAGACGATACTTGATATTTATCACTTTATTACTTGCGACGTGTTCACTTGCACAAATTGCGCAACCCTTTTACACGCAACATTTCCTCATTTAAACCAAACTTTAATACTCCCTTAATATATATGTATATATATTCGGGGGTTCGTTTTCTTAACACTGCTACGAGGGGAGCCAACTTGTCACAATACCTTCTACTCATGTCATAGTTACGATTTATTGAAATGTAGTATCTAGGCAATGTCATGACAAGGTAAAAGTGTAGCTTCACCCTGTGCTTCTTTTATTAACTCATATGCACATGGTTATGCCATGGCATAGCAGAGTATCCCTCTACAATTATGTCAAAGCATTTATTCATACTTTCGTTAACTAAACTAATAGGATTTTTCTATCAACATTCAAATTCATTAAAACATGTTGAGTTGTTCAAGTTTTCATTCCATAAAAATTTTCTAACTTTCTTAAGCATAGAAAACATACACTCATATAAAAATAAAATAAACACAAACAATCAAGTACTAAAACAGATTCTATCCAAATACCAAGTCATGCATATTCAATTGAAGCATTTGCCATAAAAAATTATCATCATTGGGCATCATTAACTTTAATCCAATAAACTTATCCTAAAACTTACTAATTTGTCATGGCATTTGTCTACAACTACAGCTATCAGGCAAATGAAAATGAAGTAGGGAACAATACCTCCCCCAATGTAACATCCCGGTTTTGGGGTTAGTAGTTTGGGTGTTAGTTGGGGAAATTCGATTTGAGTCGAATCGGGATCCTAGGGTTCGTTATTCCGGAAAAAATTAAAATAATAATATTTTAATCGGATAAATAATAATTTTGTGAAATGCTTCTAAAAATATTAAAAAGGTGTTTTAAAGTTAAAGGAATATTATTTGAACTTTAATTTGATTTTTAATTGGGCTTAATTTTGTGCTAGTGACTAAATTGTAATTTTGGAAAAAGTTTTGGGGATTTAATTAGTAATTTTCGGCAATTAGGATTTTTAGTGACTAAATTGGAAAGTAAGTCATACTTAGAATCCTTAGAGGGCCATAAACCCAATTTATTTTTAATTAATGATTTATCCACCAAAATGGTTTCTAAATTGTTTTATTTAGATGATAATTCCATTTTCTTTTGTAACTTCTCATTTTCCCATCTTTTCTCTCAAGATTTTCTCTCATTTTCTCTCCATCTTCTTCTCCAAATTTCTCCAATTACTTGCTGATTTCTTCATCATTTTCTACAAGATTTACTTCATTTTATTCATCATTTCATTATCCACAAAACCTACTCATCAATTTTACAAAAATCAACATCTTTTTCAAGGAAATCAAGGAAGACTTTCTCATCTCTTTGGTGGATTTAATCTCAAAGGTAATATTCTGATTTCTAATCTTTTTCTAAGGTTCTTTATTGAAGTTACCAAGTATTGGCTTGCTCATCAACTATTGCTATTTTATTTTGTGTTTTTAATTCAAGGTTTATGAGTTTTATGATGGATTTTGTGAAATCTTTTGAGATCTAAATTGATGCTGGATTTAGGTTGATTTAATTATGATATTAGGTCAATTAAATGATTGATTGAGTCTTGAAATGAGTTAACAATAAATTAATCCCGGAATAATGCAATCGGTGGTGTTTTAAGGTGGTTTTAGGTTGTTTTAGGTGTTCTTGTGTTTCTGGAGGTATAAGGATGGTTTGGTAGTATTTTTGGTTCATAATTGAAGTGGATTAGATGTTAGATTCATTAGGTTTTGGGATGATGTTGTTTCGGATGCGTTTCGGCTTAGTTTCAGTCTTTTCGGCTAGGTTTTCGATAGTTTTGTGAGGGTTAAATGTGGCTGCTGTTTTGAGCATGTTGTAATGTGAATATGCTCTGCTTTTAATGTTGTAGAGGTAGTGCAAGAAGGTGCATAAGTGGCTGGTGCGTTGGCGTTGCCATCGGAGCAAGGCGAGGCTCGTTTCGCTTGTCGGTGAGTGATTTTGGATTTAAAGTGAATCGCATTGGTTCGGTTCAGTTTTAGGGGCTATGGAATAGTGTGAAAACTTTCCATAGTTCAAGAGTAAGTGGTTTAAATGATGTTGATGCATTATCTCAAATTTTGGCTTTTTTTCGGTGATGGCATACATGTGAACAATGTTTTGATATGATTTTGGAATTGCATATATTTGATTTTGGAAATGATGCATGCATGTGTTAATTGCTGAAAATGCATGGTTTATTAAGGTATTCATGGCTTATGTAAGCATGAAAAAGAATTTGGATTATGATGAGGTTATTTTTCCCTATGTCGATAAAGCCGTTGAGCATGTTTTTAGTTCACGTGATGAACATTTAATGAGTGCATTATGAGCAGCAAGTTAACATGGATGATTGGAATTGATATTGGCTTAGTGACACTAACCTTAGATTCGAATACAAATGACATGTCATTAGGATTGAGTGCACTATAAAATAATGAGAATAATGATGATGCCTACACGTAAACAAGGGTGACTTTGTGTCCGACCGTGCGTGTAGAGTTTTCCTACACGTAAACAACGGTGACTTTATGTCCGACCGTGTGTGTAGAGCTTGCCTATATGTAAACAAGGGTGACCTTGTGTCCGACCGTGCATATAGTTGACCCATGCGTAAAAAAGGGTGACTTTGTGTCCGACCGTGCGTAGTGGGGGTAACATGTATACAAGGGTGACTATGTGTCCGACCGATGCATGTTGAGACCAAGTGTCTCCAATTATGAAAAAAGGAATCCGTGTATTCGGTGAACTAAAAGTTCATAGTAAGTGATCACTAGAAAGCCAATATGCATATATGAAATGGAATGATATATTTGTGCATGATACATAAAATGATTTGACATTATTGATAAGCATGTTTTGATTTTACATATTTCAAATAAGCATGAAGAATGAAAGTATGATTTTATAAATGATTTTAAACTTGTTAGAGCTTCCTCACTTTTTGGTATGTTTTGGCAAATAATTTGGGCTTGGCAATGTGTAAATCAAACCCATGTGAAGTGTGTGATTTTTGCTTTGGTTAATGTTGTAATAAAACCTATAATGTTTTGGATTGTCAATTGATGGACTATGATGTTGCTTGGATTGTTAAAGCAAGTGCATGCATGAACATTTTTGATTTTTAATCATATTTTAGGAAGCATGCCTATAGATTGTTTGGGATCTTTGATGTGAAAAATGTGTGCTCTAAATTGTTCTTTATGCTTAGGAAGTTATGCATATAGTAAAGGGTGATTAATGGTTATGTTTGAATGGGTAGAACTAATTTAAAATGTTCAAACTTGTCAAATTGTATAGGGGGTATCGATACCTCTGGTAAAGGGTATCGATACCCAAGGCTTAATTTGGGCGGCATCGAATCATGGTTCGATGCAATTACCCCACTGGACGTTTGGGTATCGATACCACCCATGGGGGTATCGATACCAAGAGCCTTCGAAGTGCAATAAGACTAAGTCCCACGATAGGGTATCGATACCGAGACTTAGGGTATCGATACCCCTGACCCAAAAAATGACATTTTAAGCGCGGAAAATTTCGTTTAAGGTCGGATGTCTTTCCACGATTGAATATAGATGCAATGAAAAGTATTGAGAGTTGTAATATCACCAAGATGCATGATGTTAACATGAATTCGCATTGGTAAATTAATGTTAGTTTTAGTCCCTATGATATTGTGAGCTTTACAATTAGGTCCCTATTGTATGAAACGTGAAATTGACGATGCAATAATGGTCCGTTTGATCTGAACTTTGTTATGAGTATGCTATGCACGTTTAATTGAACTATGGTAGATCGCATTACCGGTTTATTGTTAGAATTAAGAATTATTTGCGTTTTGATCCTTATGTACTGATATGCGAATTGAATTGATCAATCGTGAATCGAATGTTTCCATTTTCGTTACGCATGACCTCGACACACAAAGGAACCAAATTATGCATCTAGTTAAGAAGAAAAAAAAATATATCGATTTTCAGGGTTGTTTATCGAATTAGACCTTAACGGGTTTAGTTCGATATTCCCCATGTGACCCGTTAGTGTCGGTTCCGTCCAGGCCGGGCTAAGGGGGTTACATTTGGTGGTATCAGAGCCAGGTTAACTAAAGTGTGTAGCCAGGTTTGCTAAATTGTGTGGTTAGGTTTTCTAAATGTGTGATTGAACTTGTTATGTTGTTAACTTGTTGAATATATAAGCATGATGATTGTATTTGAGTGAGGATGGTTAAAAAGGGATAACGGTTACATATTTCCAATGTCAATACATTTTCTAATGCTTCTCAGGTTTCCCTTGGATCTTTCTCGAATGTAAGTTTATTATGTTTTAATATCATGTTTTAAAATTGCATGTATGAAGTTTTTGGAATATGCCACCGAGACGCGAGACTCGTGCTAGTGCGAATATGATCACCGAGGGTCAGGCTGAGGGTGAGGCGACTGCTAGGGAAGAGTCGCTTCCTCCTCTACCACCCGTGGGAGTGCTTCCGATTCCTCTGGGAGGGCAGTTTAGAGAGTTTGCACCGCTTATACAGGCTATGGCGGGTGCGTTCCAGGCTGCCGTGGCTGGTGTGCATATCCCGGCTCCTACCCCTGCTGTTGTGGTTACCCAGGTCTACCTTTAGAGCGTTTGCGTAGCTTGGGCGGTGTAGAGTTTCGTGGATCAGATCCGAGCTTAGCTGAGGAGTGGTTGGCTAGTACGTAGAGGATTTTGGATCAGATGGACTGTCAGGATACTAGGAGGCTGGGTTGTGTAGTTTCTTTGCTTCAGGGAGATGCTTATCGTTGGTGGATCACCACGAAAGCTGGTGTAGATGCTGCTAACCTGACTTGGGAGTATTTTCGGACCGCTTTTGTGCGAAAGTTTTTGGGGCCCCAATATGAGGATGCAAGGAAGAGGGAGTTTATGTCCTTGGTACAGGGGGCTAAAACAGTAGCTGAGTATGAGATACAAGTCATTAAGTTGAGCCACTATGCTCCCGAGTTGGTTCCTACTGACCAGAAGAGGTGTGACAGGTTCCGATATGGGTTGGATCCCGAGATTAAGACATATCTGTTAGCCGCTGAGTACACCGAGTTTGATGTGTTGGTTAATAGGGCTAAGGATGTTGAGGAGTCTCTAAGGGAGGCTAGGAAAACTACCGATGTTGGTAAGAGGCCTGTTGAGGCTAGTGCACAAGGTAATAAGAGTAAGAGGTTTCGAGACAATCGGTACAGAGCTGACCGACGCCGAGGTGACTTTGGACGCGGTGGTCGTGCTCAGCATTATGGTAGAGGTGATGGTGATGCTCCAGTCTGTAACTTGTGTTCTAGGCGCCATCCAGGAGAGTGTTGGTGGGCCACTGGTGCTTGTATGGGATGTGGATCGAAGGATCATATGAGGCGTGATTGCCCAAGGTTTGCTGGTGAGTCGGGTGATCGTGCTGAGGCTGTTGTGATGCCTGGTAGAGGACGTGGACGTGGTCGAGGTCCTTTCCAGAGGCAGGGGGATGGACGGAAGGTCTATGCTCAGCGTGGGACTCGTAATGCTACAAATGTGGTTGCAAGTACCTTTTCTTTGCAAAATGTACCGTTGTTTTCTTTGATAGATTCAGGGTCTACGCATTCTTATGTTTTGAGGGAGCATGCATATTTGTTGGATATTCCAGTTGAGGTTTTAGACGTAGGTGTTGTGGTTACCAGTTCTTTGGGTGAGACGGTTACAGTAAGGAGGTTGTATAAAAGATGTCCGTTGGAGGTTCAAGGACATGTCTTCGAGGTCGACTTGATGGAGTTGCCGTTTCATGGTTTTGATCTTATCTTGGGGGTTGATTGGTTGACGGAGCACCGAGCGGTGGTGGACTTTGAAAAGAAGAAGGTTACTTTGAGGTTGTTGGATGGTAGTGAGGTTGTGGTAAAGAGTGAGTATATCGGATTCTTGTCTAATGTGGTTTCGGCTTTACAAGCGGAAAAGATGTTGCAACATGGTGGTATGGAATATCTAGCTTATGTGATGAATCCGGGTATAGGGGATGTTCGGGTGCAGGATATTCGAACAATGCGCGATTTTTTGGAAGTATTTCCTGAAGAGTTGCCAGGATTACCTCCCGATCGTGATGTGGAGTTTAGTATCGAGACCTATGCTGGTACTAACCCGGTGTCTATTGCTCCTTATCGCATGGCACCTAAGGAGTTAAAGGAGTTCAAGATGCAGTTGCAAGAGTTGCTTGATCGAGGTTTCATTCGACCAAGCGTATCACCTTGGGGTGCGCCGGTGTTGTTTGTGAAGAAAAAGGATGGCACAATGAGGATGTGCATTGATTATCGGCAGTTGAATAAGTTGACCGTGGAGAATAAGTATCCTTTGCCAAGGATTGACGATCTGTTTGATCAATTTCGAGGAGCAAGTGTGTTCTCGAAGATTGATTTGAGATCGGGATATTATCAGCTGAAGGTGAAAGAAGAGGATGTGTTGAAAACAGCTTTTCGGACAAGGTAAGGACATTATGAGTTTTTGGTGATGTCGTTTGGGTTGACAAATGCCCCTGTTGCTTTTATGGATATGATGAACCGAGTATTCCATGAATACTTGGATCAGTTTGTGGTGGTATTCATAGATGATATCCTTGTGTATTCGCGTACCGAGGAAGATCATGATCGACATTTGCAAATAGTGTTGCAAGCGTTGAAAGAGAACCAGTTGTATGCTAAGTTAAGTAAATGTGAGTTTTGGTTGAAGGAAGTGGTGTTTCTTGGTCATGTAGTGTCGGAAAAGGGTATAAGTGTTGATCCGAAAAAGATAGAGGCTGTTATGAGTTGGAAGCAACCAAAGTAGGTGTCGGAGGTTCAGAGTTTTCTAGGCTTGGCGGGTTATTATCGTAGGTTTTTTGAGGGGTTTTCGAGCATTGCTGCTCCTATGACCAAGCTTTTGCAAAAGAAGGTTCCTTTCGAATGGAAAGAAAGTCAACAAAAGAGTTTTGAGAAGTTGAAAGAGGTGTTGACTAGTGCTCCGGTGTTGGTGCAACCCGAGTTCGGTAAGGATTTTGTGATTTATAGTGATGCATCATATGTTGGTCTTGGATGTGTTTTGATGTAGGAAGGGAAGGTTGTGGCTTATGCTTCTAGACAGTTAAGGGTGCACGAAAAGAATTATCCGACGCATGATTTGGAGCTTGCGGCGGTTGTGTTTGCTTTGAAGATATGAAGACATTATTTGTATGGTGAGAAGTGTACTATATACACGGATCACAAGAGTTTGAAGTACCTCATGTCCAAAAGGATCTAAATCTTAGGCAACGAAGATGGATGGAGTTGCTTAAGGATTATGATTTGTCTATTGAGTATCATCCGGGGAAAGCTAATGTGGTAGCTGATGCTTTGAGCCGTAAGGCGGCGGTTGAGTTAAGGGCGATGTTTGCTAAGTTGAGTATTTCAAAGGAAGGTGGTTTAGTGGCGGAGTTGCAAGTAAAACCTGTTTTGGTTGAGATGATAAAGGTGAAACAGTTAGAGGACGAGGCTTTGGTGCCTTTTGTGGAGGATATTGCTAAAGGCAGACCGATTGAATATCATTTTGATGATGATGAGGTGTTGTGTTTTAGAGGCCGGATTGTGGTACCGGATGATGTTGAGTTAAGGCAAGCTATCTTGGCTGAGGCTCACACTAGTCCGTTTGCTATGCATCCAGGTGGTGTGAAAATGTATAGGGATCTCAAGAGTGTGTACTTTTGGGTTGGTTTGAAGAAGGATGTGACAGAGTTTGTGTCGCGGTGTATGGTGTGTCAGCGGGTAAAAGCTGAACATCAGTTCCCTGCAGGCTTGTTGCAACCGGTTCAAGTTCCGGAGTGGAAGTGGGAGAGAGTGACTATAGATTTTGTGACGGGGCTACCCTTGACGCCGTCCAAAAAGGATTCTATATGGGTGATTGTTGATAGGTTTACGAAGTGTGCACATTTTATTGCCGTGCATACGACGTATTCTATGGATAAGTTAGCGGGGTTGTATGTTTCTGAGGTGGTGAAGTTGCATGGTGTGCCTAAGTCGATCATATCGGATAGAGACCCACGTTTTACTTCTAAGTTTTGGAAGGGTCTGCAAGTTGCTCTGGGTACGAGGCTTAGCTTTAGTACAGCTTATCATCCACATACGGATGGTCAGTCTGAACGTGTTATCCAGACTTTGGAGGATATGTTGAGATATTGCATCATTGAGTTTCAAGGTTCTTGGGAGAAGCAGTTACCTTTGGTGGATTTTGCTTACAACAATAGTTATCAGGCAAGTATACAGATGGCACCGTTTGAGGCTTTATATGGGCGTAGGTGTCGTACACCTTTGTGTTGGAAGGAAGTTGGACAGAAGTATGTTTCTTTACCTCAAGTGTTGAAAGATACGGATGAGAAAGTTAAGCTTATTTGTGCTAAGCTCAAGGAGGCTTCAGATAGACAGAAGTCTTATGCCGATTTGAAGTATAGAGAGATAGAGTATGAAGTCGGGGACAAAGTATTTCTAAAAGTTTCGCCATGGAAGAAAGTAATGAGATTTGGACGTAAGGGTAAGTTGAGTCCTCGTTTCATTGGGCCGTATGAGGTGTTGGAGCGTGTTGGTCCTGTTGCTTATCGGTTGAGGTTGCCGGAAGAGTTGAGTAGGATGCATGATGTTTTTCATGTATCGATGCTTCGTAGGTATAGATCAGATCCCTCTCATGTTGTTCCGGTTGAGGAGATTGAGTTAAAAGATGATATGGGTTATGAGGAAGAACCGGTGAAGATTTTGGACGTAGATACAAAGGTTCTTCGAGGGAAGACCATAGATTTGGTTAAAGTGCTGTGGAGACACCGAGGTGTTGAAGAGACAACTTGGGAGACAAAGAAAAGTATGGAGGAGCAGTTTCCTCACTTGTTTGCTTCAGGTAAGAATTTCGAGGATGAAATTTTCTTAATAGGGGGAGAGTTGTAACATCCCGGTTTTGGTGTTAGTAGTTTGGGTGTTAGTTGGGGAAATTCGATTCGAGTCGAGTCGAATCGGGTTCCTAGGGTTCGTTATTCCAGGAAAAATTAAAATAATAATATTTTAATCGGATAAGTAATAATTTTGTGAAATGGTTCTAAAAATATTAAAAAGGTGTTTTAAAGTTACAGGAATATTATTTGAACTTTAATTTGATTTTTAATTGGGCTTAATTTTGTGCTAGTGACTAAATTGTAATTTTGGAAAAAGTTTTGGGGATTTAATTAGTAATTTTCGGCAATTAGGATTTTTAGTGACTAAATTGGAAAGTAAGCCATACTTAGAATCCTTAGAGGGCCATAAACCCAATTTATTTTTTATTAATGATTTATCCACCAAAATGGTTTTTAAATTATTTTATTTAGATGATATTTCCATTTTTTTTAACTTCTCATTTTCCCATCTTTTCTCTCAAGATTTTCTCTCATTTTCTCTCCATCTTCTTCTCCAAATTTCTCCAATTACTTGCTGATTTCTTCATCATTTTCTACAAGATTTACTTCATTTTATTCATCATTTCATTCTCTACAAAACCTACTCATCAATTTTGCAAAAATCAACATCTTTTTCATGGAAATCAAGGAAGACTTTCTCATCTCTTTGGTGGATTTAATCTCAAAGGTAATATTCTGATTTCTAATCTTTTTCTAAGGTTCTTTATTGAAGTTACCAAGTATTGGCTTGCTCATCAACTATTGCTATTTTATTTTGTGTTTTTAATTCAAGGTTTATGAGTTTTATGATGGATTTTGTGAAATCTTTTGAGATCTAAATTGATGCTGGATTTAGGTTGATTTAATTATGATATTAGGTCAATTAAATGATTGATTGAGTCTTGAAATGAGTTAACAATAAATTAATCCCGGAATAATGCAATCGGTGGTGTTTTAAGGTGGTTTTAGGTTGTTTTAGGTGTTCTTGTGTTTCTGGAGGTATAAGGATGGTTTGGTAGTATTTTTGGTTCATAATTGAAGTGGATTAGATGTTAGATTCATTAGGTTTTGGGATGATGTTGTTTCGGATGCGTTTCGGCTTAGTTTCAGTCTTTTCGGCTAGGTTTTCGATAGTTTTGTGAGGGTTAAATGTGGCTGCTGTTTTGAGCATGTTGTAATGTGAATATGCTCTGCTTTTAATGTTGTAGAGGTAGTGCAAGAAGGTGCATAAGTGGCTGGTGCGTTGGCGTTGCCATCGGAGCAAGGCGAGGCTCGTTTCGCTTGTCGGTGAGTGATTTTGGATTTAAAGTGAATCGCATTGGTTCGGTTCAGTTTTAGGGGCTATGGAATAGTGTGAAAACTTTCCATAGTTCAAGAGTAAGTGGTTTAAATGATGTTGATGCATTATCTCAAATTTTGGCTTTTTTTCGGTGATGGCATACATGTGAACAATGTTTTGATATGATTTTGGAATTGCATATATTTGATTTTGGAAATGATGCATGCATGTGTTAATTGCTGAAAATGCATGGTTTATTAAGGTATTCATGGCTTATGTAAGCATGAAAAAGAATTTGGATTATGATGAGGTTATTTTTCCCTATGTCGATAAAGCCGTTGAGCATGTTTTTAGTTCACGTGATGAACATTTAATGAGTGCATTATGAGCAGCAAGTTAACATGGATGATTGGAATTGATATTGGCTTAGTGACACTAACCTTAGATTCGAATACAAATGACATGTCATTAGGATTGAGTGCACTATAAAATAATGAGAATAATGATGATGCCTACACGTAAACAAGGGTGACTTTGTGTCCGACCGTGCGTGTAGAGTTTTCCTACACGTAAACAACGGTGACTTTATGTCCGACCGTGTGTGTAGAGCTTGCCTATATGTAAACAAGGGTGACCTTGTGTCCGACCGTGCATATAGTTGACCCATGCGTAAAAAAGGGTGACTTTGTGTCCGACCGTGCGTAGTGGGGGTAACATGTATACAAGGGTGACTATGTGTCCGACCGATGCATGTTGAGACCAAGTGTCTCCAATTATGAAAAAAGGAATCCGTGTATTCGGTGAACTAAAAGTTCATAGTAAGTGATCACTAGAAAGCCAATATGCATATATGAAATGGAATGATATATTTGTGCATGATACATAAAATGATTTGACATTATTGATAAGCATGTTTTGATTTTACATATTTCAAATAAGCATGAAGAATGAAAGTATGATTTTATAAATGATTTTAAACTTGTTAGAGCTTCCTCACTTTTTGGTATGTTTTGGCAAATAATTTGGGCTTGGCAATGTGTAAATCAAACCCATGTGAAGTGTGTGATTTTTGCTTTGGTTAATGTTGTAATAAAACCTATAATGTTTTGGATTGTCAATTGATGGACTATGATGTTGCTTGGATTGTTAAAGAAAGTGCATGCATGAACATTTTTGATTTTTAATCATATTTTAGGAAGCATGCCTATAGATTGTTTGGGATCTTTGATGTGAAAAATGTGTGCTCTAAATTGTTCTTTATGCTTAGGAAGTTATGCATATAGTAAAGGGTGATTAATGGTTATGTTTGAATGGGTAGAACTAATTTAAAATGTTCAAACTTGTCAAATTGTACAGGGGGTATCGATACCTCTGGTAAAGGGTATCGATACCCAAGGCTTAATTTGGGCGGCATCGAATCATGGTTCGATGCAATTACCCCACTGGACGTTTGGGTATCGATACCACCCATGGGGGTATCGATACCAAGAGCCTTCGAAGTGCAATAAGACTAAGTCCCACGATAGGGTATCGATACCGAGACTTAGGGTATCGATACCCTTGACCCAAAAATGACATTTTAAGCGCGGAAAATTTCGTTTAAGGTCGGATGTCTTTCCACGATTGAATATAGATGCAATGAAAAGTATTGAGAGTTGTAATATCACCAAGATGCATGATGTTAACATGAATTCGCATTGGTAAATTAATGTTAGTTTTAGTCCCTATGATATTGTGAGCGTTACAATTAGGTCCCTATTGTATGAAACGTGAAATTGACGATGCAATAATGGTCCGTTTGATCTAAACTTTGTTATGAGTATGCTATGCACGTTTAATTGAACTATGGTAGATCGCATTACCGGTTTATTGTTGGAATTAAGAATTATTTGCGTTTTGATCCTTATGTACTGATATGCGAATTGAATTGATCAATCGTGAATTGAATGTTTCCATTTTCGTTACGCATGACCTCGACACACATAGGAACCAAATTATGCATCTAGTTAAGAAGAAAAAGAACATATCGGTTTTCAAGGTTGTTTATCGAATTAGACCTTAACGGGTTTAGTTCGATATTCCCCGTGTGACCCGTTAGTGCCGGTTCCGTCCAGGCTGGGCTAAGGGGGTTACACCCAAACTTGAGGTAGGCATTGTCTCCAATGCAACTAAGGAAAGAAAATAATTCTATATGCAATGAAATGAAATGAATGCAAGGTTCCTTTACTTATGCAGGTGGTGCTGATGCAATGGACGCAGTGCGGCGGGTCACTCTTTTCTTCAGCGGGGGCAGACTATGTTCACTATTTGAGTCATCATCTGGTCGTGGGCGGGGTTGTTTAACAGCAGCAGGTAGGCTCGCTTGTCGTCCAACTAACATTTTCAGACGACGCTTGGACTTATTTGGTTGTTTAGGCTGTGTTTCTGGTTGTGCTTCTTGTTGGGCAGGTTCATCAGGCTGTGCAACTTCGTGGCTTGATATTTAACCTAAAAAAATAAATACGATAAAGACTTAGTGAAATAAAATATATAAAATAAAACTAAAAACAATTTATTTGTGAATAGTAGTAAATTGAAAATGTCATGACATATCAGTATGTCATACATCCTGAAGATGTGATGTTGGTTTGTCACGTATCACAGGGGCTCTAGTGTAGATCTTCAGACGCTGGCTATTGACTTTAAAAATTGTACCATCATCAATGTTCTTGATGTCTACTGCTCATGAGGATAAACATGGTGACTTCAAATGTCCCGGACCACCTTGATTTCAACTTCCTGGGAAAAAGTTTCAACCTTGAGTTGAATAGGAGCAATTGCTATCCAACCTAAAAATCTTGTGGCAAAACCTTCTGGTCATGCCATCTTTGGGTTTTCTCCTTGTAGATTTTGGCATTTTCATACGCTTGAGCTCTTAATTCTTCCATCTCATTCAACTCTAAGAGCCTTCTTTTTCCTGCTAGCTGGGCATCAAAATTGAGCTTCTTAATTTCCCAATAAGCTTTGTGCTCTAGCTCGACTAGGAGGTGACATGCTTTTCCATAGACTAACTTAAATGGAGACATTCCTAGTGGGGTTTTGAACGCAGTGCGGTATGCCCATAAAGCCTCATCAAGCTTTGGTGACCAATCCTTTCTCCTCAGATTCACCACCTTCTCTAGAATCTACTTGATTTCTCGATTTGAGACCTCGTCTTGTCCATTTTTCTGGGGTGATATGTCATGGCAATCTTGTTTCTTACCCCGTATCTTTGTATCCCTTGGCAATTAACTTGTTATCAAAGTGGGTGCCTTCATCGCAGATGATAGCTCTTGGCGCGTCAACCCTCGTAAAAATATACTTATGAAGGAACTTAAGTATAGTCTTCAAGTCATTCTTAGGCGTCGCAATGGCTTCAACCCACTTGGACTGCAATAGGATGTATAAGTCTCCAAATGAGGATGAGAAAGGTCCCATGAAGTCTATACCCCACACATCAAACAAATCAATCTCCAAAATATTCTATCGTGGCATTTCATGATGTCTTGAGATGTTCCTAATCCTTTGGAATCTATCGCAGGCTTTGTAAAATGTATGGCATCTTCAAACAAGGTAAGCCAATAAAATCCTGATTGGAGGACCTTTGCAGCAGTACTCATCTCTCCAAAATGACCTCCAATCTTAGAGACAATGAAAGTGGGAGTTCCTCATATACAGAACACCTCGTCTTCAATGTTTCCAGTTTCTCCTATATAAAATCATCGCATCATGGATAAACTCTTCAATTGATAGCTCTTCCTATATAGAACTACGACCTTTTGTGTTCAGTGTGTGTGAGTTCTATAGAACTTCTGCAAATTCTCTTTTTATTGAACTTCGAACATGTTTGTACCTTCTGTATGGAATCTTCATCTTTGATTCTTTCGGGACTCACGCCAAATGGTTGTCAATCTTCAATTTTTCGGGACTCCAGCCAGTGTGGCTGCCAAAAATTTTCCATTTCAGGACTCACGCCGAGTGGCTATCAATCTTTTATCTTTCGGGACTCACGCCAAAGTGGGTGTCAATCCCTTTTTCTGAATCGATACTCATACCGTGAAGGCTACCAATATTCTTTCATTTCGAGACTCACGCCAAAGTGGGTGTCAATCCCTTTTTCTGAATCGATACTCTTGCCATGAAGGCTGCCAATATTCTTTCATTTCTGGACTCACACTAGAGTAGCTACCAATATTTTTTCTGAATCGGAAATATTTGGGTATATGGATTGCCCCAATGTCTTGATTTTTGTGACCTGTTAATCTTAGCTCTATTCTTTCCATCTTTCGCTTTGGTTACAATACTCACTGTTAGGTTCAACACTACTTGTCAAGTTTCATCTCGAGTTCGCTTGGTTTTCTTCTTCTTCTTCCCTTTTTTTTCTTGGACGATGACCCAATTCTGTCCATCTGGTTATCAAAAGAGAATCCATCAAAGGTGATGGTATTCAAATCGGAATGTTGACCTCTTTGGTCCATCTTTTCTTCTTTTCCTTTTGTTTGTTGGAAGGTTGTGCTCATGTGAGTGTCTTACAGAAAAGTGCAGAGATGTACAGAGTCCTTGTTGTGTTCATCTTTCTTAACCACTATAAGATTATTTATAAAAAAAGATGATGCATGAGAACTTTTACTATGCATGTGTTCATGATGTATGTTCGATATGCATAGATGCAACCTATTTGTAGATATAAAATGATGCATGAGCTTCTGTTAACTGTGTTTCAAAAATTTGATACCCTGTTCCTCATTCTGTTGACCAAGTAAGCTTTGTTAATCGAACTCTATCGGTTCTGATGACATCTCTAGTCAATTCTGATCCGAGTTCTGTTTTTTTCATTTCACAGACAATGAAACCCCACTCATATTCTTTTTATTCTCGCCTAGATCAGTATGATGATTGATCGGACGTCTTTATGCCCTGATTTCAATTCTTTGCTTGTCAAGATACCTCAATGGAGGTTGATTCTTAGTTTTCTTTAATTTTAAAAAATGATTTTATTTTCTTGTATTTCAAATGCAAGAAATTAAAAAATGTCTGATTATATTGCAAATCAATTTAAGAAAAAGTTTTCCCCTCTAAATGTCAAATGCAATAACATATTGCCCCAATCTGGCAAAGTTCAACTCCAATAAAGAGTATATTTAAAGGATCCTCGATTATAGCGGGGATATACACAAATGCTTAGTCTCTTCTGGACCATCGAGCTATCAAAAGGAACAATCCCTTTACTAGAGGCTACCCCTTTTCATGTAGCTCTCATTATCTAACTTTCTCATCCTGTCTCATCCTTCCCTCATTTTGGGTGTTGACCAGGCACTTCGAAATTCAATGTTCCTTGAAGCAAGATTAACATTTGGGTGGAGTGTAGTCTGAAGAAAATATCATTTATTTTGGAAGTCCCTGAATAATCAGAATAGTATTTGAAAGCTTAGAAGACATGGATCCATGACCAATGTAAATGTATCTGTATATTTATGATATGTGTACTTCCAATATTTTTCTCTATTTTTTTAACACAAATGACAATCTTCAGGCCGACTTGTCTCGGATGTTCTTCGATATTTTCTTTTATGCCAATTTGTGAGATCCTGAGGTATCTAGAATGAGAATTCTGATTGTCATAGCTTCGGCCTTTCGATTTTCATTACGTTTTTTTTAATCGCCATAGCTTCTGACTGCTTCCTTTTGATATTCTTCTGATTTCTGTATCTAATTTGTCTGATTTTGCCTCGTTCTTTAGGTGAGGTAAGAGGATGTCATTCGTCGTCCAATTCGAGGAAGTCCTGAGGTCTTTAGGGTGTAGAGGATTCAAGGTCGGCTCTTGATTCAAGGATCTTGAAAAAGTGCCCGAGAATGAAATTTCCTAAAAATTGGGAGTTGCCCATTATCTATTCACTTGTTTTGTTCCTATGTTGGCCTAAGTAGACTAGCGGAGAATCTCATTTGTAATATCCCCGCAACATGCAATCTCTTCTGAATATGCAAAACTTTAAATTTGGTGTTCGATTTTGAAGCAAAGATGCTATCGCATTTGAAAATTCAGGTCATCGTTTGTAATGATGTGTATATGTGTATGTTTAAAAATATTTGTTAAATGCACATGGGACAGCAAGAATTGTCCCTTAAAATGAATAAAATATTCAAAGAATTAAAGAGTATAAAAAGTGAATTGAAACAAATATGCATGAAAATTTAGGTTTGATTTTCGACTGAGAAGTCAGAACCTCCCTAGACCCATCTCTGTCATCAGTCTTTGAAACTCGAACTATAAGCTTTGATCAAACATTGGAACTTGCTCTTCATGTCTCTGCATTCCTTGGTCGTACGGTCTATTTTTTTCCAAGTGGTAGTCACATACGGCGTTGACATTTTGTTCAATATCCCTGAGACGGTCTTCCAGTAACATTTGACTTCTTTCTAGACTAGTCATGTGGTCTTCCATTTGATACTCTATGTAACATGTGAGATGAGAATATGGTATGATGGTGTTTTAAATGCACTGTCACAATATACACATAGTAAAAATGATGTCTGTAATCACTAATTTTATCCGGTGTGAAATTCCGCTGTTTTAATTTTCATTTCAATTCTAATAACTGCCTTTAATTGAATTATTAATTTTAAATTTCCAAATAAATTAGTTAGTATAATTGTACATAATATTTTTTAAAAATCCAAAAAATTTTATAGTATTAAATATTATCCTTTTTATGTAATTTCATTTTTTCGTATTTTATTATTATTATTATTATTATTATTATTATTATTATTATTATTATTATTATTATACATGTTTTCTTTTGTTTAGTAACTTATTTATTATTTTATTATTATTTTCATTTACCTTTATCATGATTATTTATTTATTTTTGGTTTTATACTATTTTTATTATTATTATTATTATATCATATTAATAAATAAACATAATTAAATTGAAACCCAAATCAAATATTAAATAAATAAGTGATAACCCATTTATAAATAACCCAATAAATAAGTAGACTCATTAATAAAAATATAAAATAAAAGCCCGAATTAGTATATTTAATTTCAGTCCATAAATAATAAATATGAGCCCAAAATTTAAATTTAATTACAAGCCCAGAAAAATTAATTTGAGCCGATTTTTCCTAACCCAGTTCAACCCAAACCGGTGATCTAATACAACATGGAAACCCTAATCTAATTCGCCTTTCTTTGCTATTCGTGCAACCACTCCAGGACCTTTGGAGTAGTCCTTAAATCCAACGGTCGAGATTGAAAAAAGAAGATTCTTTCAGATGCTGCACGCGCATACATGCGGCCGTCAGAATTCTCCAGCTCATGTGCAAGGTTATTCGACTTTCAGTCGACCGTTCATATCCCCTCGCTGTCGATCGTCCTCTCGTCGTCGGCCGATTCATGCAAGAAAACAAAAGTGTCAGATTTTCAGAGCGATTTCGTAAAACCAACCAACCAACAGATCGACAAAATTTCAGAGCAAAATATCAACGATTTCAAAGTGATTTTCAGAGCGAATACAAGCAAGAATCATCAACAACCAATAGAAATAGGATTATCATTTATTCCATGTATTTTTTCGGCTATAAGAGAGCCACCGAAAAGCATTGTAAGGGATTCTATTCCCCCACAATTTCGAATCAACATAAAAAAGAAAAACATTTTCGAGGTAATCGACACCTCTCGTTTTCTAGTTTTTGCATGCATCGAATATAAACAAAATAAAGTTTAGGGTCTTTATTTTGATTTACCTTCGAGGTTGCCATCCTTGGTCTTCTCGTTGGTCCTCCCTTCTTCGGTCGGTGATAAGTCATGACCTTCATGCCATCGATGAACCGAGATCGGAAAAGAAGGTGTTTTCTCTTTCAGATCGAGAGGAGAGGCTTAGTTTTCGGTTTTCTTAAATATTGAGGGTTCTTAATCTTTTCAAGATTTTCAAAAAGATTTCATTTTACAAAGAAAAGGGGAAATAAGTTAATTTTGCTTTTGATCAAGGTTTCGAAAAGGGTTTTTATTCGTTTTTCGGCCAGAATCAGAAGGATATCAAAAGGAAGCCACAGCCGGCGGTGACCGAAATCTGTGTTTCATGGTGGTTTTTTGGAAACCCAGAAGAACATTCTTTGGATGTTCATCGTTTATGGGTTGAAAGATGAACTGAGGAGAGAATTTGGGAGAAATTATTTTGTTTCGGTTTGAAAAATGGTGTAAAAGGGGTATTTTGATTTTTCAAGTGTGTTTTATACTGGATGGACTATTTAAAAATGGTCTTATCGCTTTATAAATCCTTCCGCGTTTTTAAAACCCTTCCCGCAGTCCTTTAAGGTTTTCAAAGAATTTCAATATGGTCCCTAATCATGCCACATTCATCCGATTCACAAATGGGTTAATCCATTTTAAGTCCCTCCATGTTTTATAACACACCTTTGAACCCTTCCGTGCTTCCAAAATCATGCCCGCAATCCCCCTTTCTTTCTCAAGTTTTGTATTTTAGTCCTGAAATTAGTGTAATTTGGTCTCTTGTTCGATTCCACCCTTTGTTTTCTTCTCTTTTTTGTTTTGGTCATTAATTCGAGTTATAAGTTTCCTTTTTTTTTTAATTTGGGCATTAAGTTTTTATTTTACTTTAATTTGGTCATTTATAGTAACCTTTTTGTTATTATTTGGTTGTAATCTTAGCTTTTGTTCATTTATCATTCATTATTTACATATAGTGTCTCGTAAATGTATATGTTTGTTACCTTGTGACATGCATTTTAATTATTTGTATGTTTTTTTATACATGTTATTTCTTTTATTTGCTTTTCATTTATTTATGTTTGCACATGTATTTATATATTATTTATATTTATTTTGCCTAAGTGACACCTCTTTAATTAATGCAATATTCCTTTATTCGGTCGTAACGGGCCCGACACCAGGCGTAATGGTAGAAGTGTATGTGTTTACCTTCGAATAAAGATACGGTAAAAATAAAATTGAATTTGAATTTTTAAACAAACTTTAATTTAAATGTTACTTTAAGCCGGAAAATTCAAAATTAGTTAAGCGGTATTTTATAAAGGTGGCAATTTTGGGTGATTTTAAACGCTAAAACCGTTTTTAGTCCTAATCGACTCTCGAACCCAATTCACTTCGAATCTCTGTTTTTTATGGTGCTCAGTCTACCAAAAGTGACCAGTGCGACTCCACTTTTTTAAACCCTTTTTTAAAATTATTTTCAACTTTTAAATCTAAATTCCCATTTTTAATTCATTTTCCCTTTTTTAACCAATATCTTCAAATTTCCTTTTTCAAATCCCTAGCTTTTTAAAATTCCCTTTTCAAGAATTTATTTCCAATTTTCACTTTTAAATTCCTAATTCCTAATTTTCCAAATCCCTAATCTTCAATCCTCATTTTTAAATTCCCTTCTTGAGATAAATTCCCAATTTTTTTTTTTATTTTTCAACCCTAAATTTTGATTTCATGACTTTTAAATTTAATTTATTTATTTTTTTTAAATTAGCGGGAGGGTCCCTATAATGTCAAAAATAAATAAATACATGTATGATGCAGACACGGATGCAAATGATGCAAAATGCATGTAGATAAAGGTATTGATCCCTGTTGGTAATCACCTTACTAGATTACTTTCACGGGAAATAGAAAGTCCAATACAACATTGAGGAACTAGTCCTATACATCAGTACTAATCTTATACATCATTACTAGTCCTAATTCCTATTTCTATGACCCTAAGCTCCTTGCCTGATCTGAGAATCTTTGTTACATCATGGGCTTCGGCCTCCTCGGTTGACTTGGTTACCTTTATGACTACCCTTTTGAACCTCGGTCTTCAGGATCGTCTGACATTGGTCTTGGTCAAATATTATCTAAGCAACCTCATAGTGTTGATAATGGTTTCTTTTCGTTGATGCTTGTTCAAAAGAATGATAAATCATCCCCAATAATCTTGAATAGTGGCCTCGATTCTCGTGAAATGGGTCGGTAAGGTATTGATCCCTTATTCTTTTTCTTGCAGTCTGATAAAAACCACTTATTCGTTGATGAGATTGAAATTATGACCATTATCATTTCAAATCGGTGCTCTGTATCTAGCTCTGACTCAGGATGGGAAAATGATATCGATTATGCATCTTCAATATCCCATTCTACGTTTAGCCTCTAGTAGCTTTCTTTTATATCGTTAATGTCCCTTTGGAATCTTGGGTTAACGTTCTGATGTAGATCCAGATAAATACATGGTCGTTACCTAGTTTTTCGGAGTTCAATAAACTGATGTCTAGGGCTCTTTGGTCGTCCTCTGACCGGTATATAATAAAATGAGTCTATTAGGTGGAGACTAAATCTTATCCCTTAATGGCATCCCTAATCGTTTTCTAACTAGGAGGTTGAGGTTTTTAGATACCTCTCTTCCATGGTAAAAATTTCATTTGTAAGATGAACCACTCGAATCAATACCCTCGATGCAAAATGCAAGATATGGTCATGCATGCAAAAAGGGAAATAAAAACAAAAGAAACCAAGGTAGTACTGGGTAAAAATAATAAACCTAGGGTATCTGCATGGCTCTAATGGGGAGGGTAATCTAGTTCTCTATATGCAGTGTTGGTGCTAAAAGGGGACCCAAATTGTCTAAACTATCCTCTTCTAAGAGTGACAAGACCCCTGATCATCACCCATTATAGGCTCATTTTGACCGGGTTCAATTTAGAGGGACTCGTTCGCTTATGCCCATACGAAGGAACAATATCCTCATGAAAGCATAAGGTAGTGGAGACCCAAAGGTACTTCGACTAGGGCCTATACGGGAGAACAATATCTCCACGAAAGCATTAGCCTTTTCCCCCCACTTATAAGGACGGGTTTAGATGATATATTTAAATGCGGAAAAATAAAGACACAAATTTAATTGAAAATTAATTTGATCGTCACTTTAGCCCAAAATCTCTAAATATTAGTAAAACGGTAATCAAATTAAAAGCTTCACTATCTTTTTTGTTTAAAAAACAAAATTACTCCCCAGCTGAGTCGCCATCTATAGCGATGTGAAAAATTAAATCGTTGCTAGAAACTCTTTTTCAGTGTTGGAAAATAATTTCTGTGTTGTTTTTGAAATAATGTCTTCCACATGGGATTTTCAGTTTAAAAAGATTTTTTAGAAAATTGGAGTCACCACCAGAGATTTAGTCCTCAACACTGAGTGGGACGAGGCAAATACTAAGGTGGACCGCACCTCTTTAAAGCCAGAAGGAAAACTTTGGATGCATTTCATCAAGCAAAACTTGATGTCGACTAGCCACACTGCCACAGTGAATCTCGCGAGACTGCAACTCCTACATTCCATCCTAAACAAGCGCTCTATTAATGTGGGCAAAATCATCTTGGAAGAAGCATACGTTGCGCTGAAGAGAAAGCAAAGTCCTCTTGTCTTCCCTTACATAATCACTACTCTCTACCGAAAGGAGGAAGTGTATGAAGACCATGAAGATTACCAAGTAAAGGTAAAGCATGTAATCGCTCTAAAGAAAATTCTACAGTTGATGGGAGCAGAAGAAAATACTACAGCAACTGGAGAGCCACCTGCCCGACAGAGGAATGCTACAACAGATTTCAATGCCATGACTGCTACTGTAGAAAAGACACAAATTCAATTGGTCGAACTACATGGCAAGTTCATGACATACATGAACTATGTCCATAAGAGAGATTTGGTCCTCCAGTTGAATTTTTGAGAATTGTAGCCGGATGATGGATACAACTTCCCTGATTTCCCAACTCATATATTCCACCAAAATGAACTAGAGCCAGTCCCTCCTCAGCATACTCCGCAACAACAACAACAACCTCCACCAGTTCCCGAGCATAGCCCTGCACCGCAGCAATAAGAAAAGACCCCTACAGAACCAGCAATAGAATATTCCTCTACCCCTGTTGCATCTGCTACAATATCACATCAGGTCCCGGCCGATCCTTCCACAACATCTAAGGACAAAGGAAAAGGACTCGCCACTGAATCAAAGTCCTCTAGGGCCCAGACTATACAAGTAAGCAGTGAGGATATCGACCTTAACTCACCCGGAGTTGAGGCACCTCCTACTGATCCATTTGATTCCCCATCCCACGCCGAAAGGTGAAGCGTACTGTTGGACAACATGCTTCATTCGGTATGGAGGAGGAACAGATGCCCAATATAGAAGCAATACGCGTGGAGGAGGATCCACAAGACCATCCCGAAGTTAAGATAACAAACACTGACCCATCACCCCCAGAGCAGCCTGCGAAGAGACTTAAGCGCATGGCTACGAGGAAAACAAAACCCACCAAGAAGTAAGCATCTTTACTTTTTATTTTTGCATATAGATTCATATAGTCGCATTGAGGACAATGTTAACCTCAAGTTTGGGGGTAGCAAAGTCTTTGCTATAGCATTTTCATTTTATTTTGTATACATGTAAATTTGCTACAACATTAGATTCAATTTGAGATAGCTTTTAGGTTAGAATAAATGATTTCCGACGATGAGAAGTTTAATGCTTTTGAACTGAAAATTAGGAAATATTGAGAAAGAATAGAACTAAATTAGGACTTGATGCTTTGGAATTTTAATTGACACGATTGTATGTTTCCTATGCTTAAGTGGTAGAAATTTTCTAGAGAACTTAGAATCTATGCCTTAGTTAGTTCGGAAAGAAAGAAAACTCCTTTTTGCTATAGTATATAAAAAAATGTGTGAATAAATGCTTTAGCATAAAACTGAAGGACGCTCATCTATGCAATAGTTAGCTTCACTCTGAACATAAATAAATAATGTTACAACATATGAGCGAATGAAAGTTACCACGGGATGACTCTACCTTCTAGCTTGGGGGTGAGATGTTTGCTCCATACTCACCTAGAGTTAAGGACGATAGTTGTGATGAGCTGACACCCTTCGAATCAGTTTATAAAAAGGGTAAAGAAGTACCATGGGAGTAATCTTAAGAATTAGGGTATAGCGAGTAAGAGAACTTAGAATTTTTCTAACACTGTTAAGCATAGGCTAGATACAATCATGCACACATATGCAAGGCATCATGTCTAAGTTTAAGTTCTTGAATTTATCAATATCATGTATGTAATAACCATTTTTGTCCGAGGTTCGAACTAAACCCTAAACCGAAACCCTAACCCTAAACCAAAACCTTTAAACCCCTAAACCTTAATATTATATATATGATATATTAATAAACCATAAATTAAACTCAAATATATATATATATATATTATCCAAAATTCAAAAAATATATTATTTATATTAAATAAGAGTCCACTTACATTATCTAAACCCATTTCCCCTTTACATCATACCCATTATTACAACAACCCATTTATAAACAAATACACCATTAACCCATAAAATTAAATCTGCCATTAACCCAAATACATCATACCCAAAACCCACAAAGCCCAAACTAAATCCTTAACCCATATACAATTAACCCAATACACGTTACATCTTAAATCCAAATCGGTCAACCCAACCACCTAACCCGATAACCGTTTGACCCGAATAGTTGACCCGGTCTTTAACCCGACCTTTGAGCTCCCTGAGGTACTCTTGGTATTCTGTAAATTCCAGAAACTTATGGAATTATGACCATTCAATTGCCCCATCGACCGTCCGCCTTCGCAAAAACACCAGCTCACCGAAGAGCACGTCAATGCAATGCCAGCGCCACCACCACAATCTCGGAGTGTCAATTGTTCCTCCTCTGCTGTGGTCCCCCCTTTAGTTGATGCGAATCAATGACACAAATTGCCAGTGTTCCCTTTTTGTACATGGCCTCATCAACAATAAACAGACAAAAATGAAGAACAAATATCAGAGGAATTTTCAAACCAGCAACTAATCAGACGTTAGAACCTTTTTTTCTTTAATCCTAATCAAATGTAACTGGCTATAAAAGCCCCAAAAATTAGATGTAATATTCAAATGGGCATTTAGCAAGAAAATCAATATACAAGATATTTCCCAGAAACATTTGTCTTCTTTTCGAATAAGAAAAAATAAGGGGAAAAGGATTACGACTTTACCTTTGAAATCGGAAGTCGATTGCCCGTCGTCGATGCTCTCTTTTGCGTCTTCTTCGTCTTATATTTTCTTTTGATTCTCAAGAATCTTCAATTTCAAAAAAGAGGAACCTCAAATCGCGTGCTTCTTCTTTCAAATTGGGGTAAAAGGTAGAGTTTTTTATTCGATTTTTTTGGTTTTTAAGTGAAAAAAGGGTTTCATTTCGAATCTAAGAGCTTTATGGATTTTAAAACAAAGGAAAAGAGATTTTTAAAATTTTTCACCGGCCACCGCTGGTGGCGGCCGATGCGGCGGTTCAGTCGTCGGGATCTGGAAATAAGAACTAGGGTTCTTTCTTTATTTCAGAGCTTTTTAGGCTCTCTCATTTCTGGTTTCCATGAGAAATGAAGAGAAGAATGAAAGAAATGGCCATTTAGCCTACATACTTTCACACATATATGTCGTTTAAAACGGCGTCGTTTTGTAGCCTTGAACCCTCATGGTGACCTGTATCCGGGAGAGGATCCGCACAAAAATGGGTGAATGGGTTATTTGCAAGGTTGGTCCTTTAATTCATGAGGCGTTTGATTTTCCGTCATGGTTTAATATGCGTCTCAGTCCTTCGTTTCCCTTGCCGTTTTGATTTCGAGCATGGTTTAATCCTTATTTTAGTCCCCGAATCTGTTTTTCCATTTCAATTTAATCATTTTTCATTTTATTTTATTTTAAATCGATTATTTTATTTTTATTTTTAACATTTTAGCCTTTGATTTTATTTCCTTTTATTTAAATATTTATTTATCTTGATTACCATGTCAGCAATTTCTATTAAAATTACCTTTAAAACTTATTTTCTTTTTTATTTAATTACATTGATTGTGGGTTATTAAAAGCCATTATTTTTAATTTTCAAAATTATTTCCTTTAAAATCTTTCATAATTTGAGTTTTCATGAATTTACTTATTCTATTTTTTTATCACTTTATTTTGTCTTTTGACCTTAATTTTTCTTCCCACTACCGTGTAAAATAAAAAATTAATTCATTTTGTTTTTCTTTTCCTTTTTAAATTTGCTTTAATTTCCTTTTAATATTATGTATTATTTTAATGTTCATTTATCGTTTATTCTCTTTCCATGTATTTTGTTACCATGTTTCTTCTTTGTCATATTCCTTCTTTTTTTTTGCGTGTTATACCTTTTTTATATACACCTTATTTTGTATTATATATACATGTATTTATTATATAGTTATTTTTATATTATGCCTACTTATTATCATAGTATAGTATTTATTTTATCATATTTTGTTATGTTTTGCATTCTATAATAATTATGCCATATTGTATGTGTTATATTATCTATGTTTACGTAACAATGCTTGTGTATACATGTTTACATGCTTTTTGTTTATTTATTTCGTATTTATTTCATTTATTTAATTCATTTATTTATGCTTTATTTAATTTATTTAATTGTTTATTTGATCGGCTTTACGGTGACCCGCAACGGGGAATGATCCGTATTATTTATAGCCCGTTTAGTGTAAATAACTAACATCTAACTTTTAATTTATCGCATTTTATTTTTCGTATTTAATTTTCCGCATTTTAATTTCTTACAATTTAATTTTCTCGTATCTGACTTCTAACATTTAATTTTTCGTCTTTATTTTTCCGCATTTACTTCATCGTATTTATTTTCTCACGTTTAATTTCTCGTACATAATTGTTGTAATTTCAATTTTTGTACTTTAAATTGCTTGTATTTATTTGTGTATATTTTGTTCAACATATGACACATTAATTTAATTAATAAAAAATGTGGTACCTCAATATTCGGTCGTAACGGGCCCGACACCAAACGTATTGGTGGCGGTGTATGCGTTTACCTTCGAATATCGAGGTCTTTAAAATATATTCGCATTCTTAAACGGATAATAAATTAATGAAAAACATGAACTTGCAAATTTTCAATTCGGGCAATTATATTCGATTAGGTACCAATTTTTGGGCGGTATGGAGTATTTTTATATCCCATTCGTAACCGACTTCCGAATCCATTTTTTGAGATCTCTGGTTTTAACGGTGTTCGGTCTACCAAAGTGACCGGTGGCGACTCCAGTCTTTTTTTAAATTAAATCCAATTTTACTCCAAAATAAACCTAAATCATTTTATTTTCAAACCCTATTTTTTAATTCTTTAAGACCCAAATTTTTAATAAAATTCCCAATTATTTAGATGATCCCTAATTTTCCATTTTAATTTAATTTGGAACACTAATTTCTAAAAATCTTTCTCAATTTTCTAATTTTATTTCTAAAACCTAATTTTTAAATCCACCTCAGATTCCCAATTTTTAAACACCCAAAAATTCTTTATATTTTTTAACGACGGGAGGGTCGTTACAGTTGGCGACTCCGCTGGGGAAGTTTTGTTTTTACAAAAAAGAGAGTCAGGCCTTAGAACGAATATTTTTGCCCTAATTAGAAAATGCAAGTTCATTTTGGAATTAATATTTTTTTAGGAATGCGAATTTATTTTAACGCATTTTAAAATTTGACATATAAACTCGTCCGTTTAGGTGGGGGGAAATGCTAGCGCTTTCATGTGGATATTTTTCCTCCGTATGGGCCTAGTAAGTACCTTCGGGGCTCGACTACCCTATGTTTTAGTGGGAATATTGTTTCCCGTATGGACATAGCAAAAGGGGCCCCTCAAATTGAACTCGATTGAAATGAGCCTATAATGGGTGATGATCGAGGGCCTTACTACCCTTAGTAGGGAACAACGAGGACAATTCGAGTACCCATTTATTACCAAAACTACATGTAGAGAATCTAAGTAACCCACCCTTTAGAGCCATGCGGTAACCCTAGAAATTAGAATATCATGTGATCAAGGTTATTTTTGTGCTTAGACATGTCAGGTTTATTTTTTTCATTTATTTTGTAAATATTTTTGTTATACACTAATCCTTGTTTTCTTGTAGCATTTTGTATCACAACATCATCTAGTGTACAGTTTCATCACATTTCTCATCACATTACATCATGCTAGCATAATTCGTACAGTAGTTATGTCACACGAGCATATAGAATAAATTTCATCATTCACATAATAATTGTTATCACCATTAGTTGCACTAATTGCACCTTATATTAATCACACCCTCTTGTATCATTTTAGCATTTAACATACATGATCACATCACATAAGCATCCAACCATAATTTCATTTGTTCATATAATAGTTGCATCACACCATGTTTGCATTAATATTTGTATATTAGCATTTCATTTAGGGGCATGCATGATCCCTTATTTTCAATAAAGGTGATGTCTCAATTGATACACATTGACGAGCCTCATCCGCAAGCTTGATAGTCGACATCTACAAACAGTGAAAGCAGTCAGCATTTGGGGGCACCCCAGGTAAGTAAAAAAAGAAAAAGAAATAATTTACTTAAGACTACATCAACGATTAAATGAAAAGATGCTTTTTGAGAGCCCCGTATATCAATTGTATAAAGGAAATTGACTTTGACCCGGAGATTGGTTCCAAGCGACCCGTGTCTACTTGAACTTTTAAGTTGCGAAGATTACGAATACGTAACTCGCATTTCACATTAAAGACCACATAAATCGAAAAATTAAATAAAAAGAAAAAGAAAGATAAGAAAAAAAGGAAAAAGAAAGGGAGAATTCAAAAAAATTGCACTCCAAGCTTAATAATAGGCCTTAATCAAAAACGTACTCCAATGTTCGAAGCCTAGTAATAGGCTTTTCCGAATAAGAGTGGAATTTTTAGGGCACTCCACTGAAGCTCATTCTAATCGAATACCTTCCGCTTCATGAATGATGGTAATATTTTCAAAATCATGACAATGCCGAATAACTCGGGAATTTGTTGTTTGCTCCATCATTTATTTCGAGCCAAAGGAATCTGATGAATTGAATTCCCCAAACAAGAATGAAAAATGAATTGACCAAAAATAAATGGTCTTGAACCGAAGAAGCAAAAATGCACTTTACATATTCAAGCATCAATTCAACTTTCAAGGTCTCCTAGACACAGAATTGATTTGGGGCAATCCCCGGTAATCCTTTTTCAATGTTGTTTGTGCACTTGATATTCGGGGCACTCCTTCACAAACTGAATGAGAAAAAAGAAAAAAAAACCATTTATTAAGCGTTTTATATTCATAAAATCCAAAAAGTACAAGGACTGATAACAAGGGTGTCCTCCCATCTTTGGCCACTCAAGGCTCATCAGTTCACCTTCACCAAGAAAGGTAACAATTCGAAAGAACATGGTCGTACCCACAAGAGGTTGGGGCATCGTCACATTAAAAAAATAATAAAATCATTCACAAAAAACAATATCAGTGCACATCATCTTTGTATGCATTAAATCATTATCACACATCAAATGTACAATAGCATGTCTATTTTTTATCATTCATGGTTCATTTCATTCTTCTTATTGTTATGCATTCACATTTTGCATACATCATCTAGACATAGGACATTCTTATCATTGCATACTCTTCATAGTAGCATCATAGTTAAATGCATACATCGCATATCAAGTGCATCACATGATCAACATCATTTCATATTAGCATTATGTCATACATCTCATGACCATACATCCAATTAAATGCATACATCATGCATAAACATTTCATCATACTCATGGCCCACTGCATTGCATGCCATTCATATCAACATTATTACACTCATGCATATCATGTTAAATCATAGCTACACTACATCACATTAGCATCATATATTTTACATCAAGTTAGGTGCATCATGCATAAACATCACCAAGTTCTAGACAAAGTTGTCAATCAAGAAGAACAAAGCGGCGAATCCTCAGCCAAGAAGGAAGCCAGAGTCAATAAGGGAGTTGAAACCTCAAAATAGAGGACTACAATGCCAAAAAAAGAATCTAGAAAAAGAAAATGCAATGAACAACTACTAACCATGGTTTTCTCTTTTCTTTTCAGGTCTTATCTCATTGTCAGCGGTGCAGCGGACCAAACAATACCAAAAAATCGGTCATGCCTCTTCGTCGGAGTCGTAACTTGGTCCCACATAAATGACCATGTCTCTTTGTCAGAGTTGTAGCTTGATCACCCACACAAAAAAAAATCGGTCATGCCTCTTCGTCGGAGTTGTAGCTTGACCACCCAAAAATATCGGACCATGCCTCTTCGTCAGATTCGTAGCTTGGTCCCACATAAACGGTCATAGCTCTTCGTTAGAGTCGTAGCTTGATCACCCACAAAAAAAAAGGTCATGCCTCTTCGTCGGAGTCGTAGCTTGACCACCTAAAAAATCGGACCATGCCTCTTCGTCGAAGTCGTAGCTTGGTCCCACATAAACGATCATGCCTCTTCGTCAGAGTCGTAGCTTGATCACCCACAAAAAAAATAAAAAAACGGTCATGCCTCTTCGTCGGAGTCGTAGCTTCACCACCCAAAAATATCGAACCATGCCTCTTTGTCGGAGTCGTAGCTTGGTCCCACATAAACGGTCATGCCTCTTCGTCAGAGTTGTAGCTTGATCACCCAAAAAAAACAAAAAAAAGGTCATGCCTCTTCGTCGGAGTCGTAGCTTGACCACCCAAAAATATTGGACTATGCCTCTTCATCGGAGTTGTAGCTTGGTCCCACATAAACGATCATGCCTCTTCGTCAGAGTCATAGCTTTATCACCTATATAAAACAAAAAAAATGATCATGCCTCTTCGTCGGAGTCGTAGCTTGACCACCCAAAAATATCGGACCATACCTCTTCGTCGGAGTCGTAGCTTGGTCCCACATAATTGATCATTCCTCTTCGTCAGAGTCGTAGCTTGACCACCCCAAACCCGATCATGCCTCTTCGTCAGATTCGTAGTGTAACCCCCTTAGCCCGGCCTATACGAAACGGACACTAACGGGTTACACGGGGAATATCGAGCTAAACCCGTAAAAGCTCCACCTGATAAACAACCCTAAAACGTTATTTTTTTCTTTTATCTTATCTAAATGCTTCACTTAAGTCCTACATGTTCATACATAGCTTGTGTCCAATGGTAACAAATACGAAAGAGAAACGAGTCTTAATTTGAGCATTTAAGTAAAATGGACAAAATTTTAAATTTTCCAAATTTTAAATTTCCCAAATTTAAGTGTCCAAACATTAAATTAGTATTACCAATCTTTAATTAAGTTAATTACATGCTTGTATATCAAATGTCAACTCGAAACGATGTGTACAACTCATTTAATTTTATTTACAAGATTCAGGGACTAAAACGTAAGTATTTTTAATTCTAATAGCAGGCTAATAATTCAGTCCATTATAATTCAATTAATCATGCATAGAACGCTCACAATAAAATTCGGATCAAACAGAGCATCTCAACATCATCAATTTCATGCTTCATTAATTAGGGACCTAAATGTAAAACTCCTAAATTCTAGGGACTATATCCGACTTGAGTTAACAAACTTGAAATTAAGTTATTTTCATACATCAAGATGAAATTTCAACCCAAAATGATATTCATAGCAACCATATTCGAATACGGGAAGATAACCGACACTAACATGAAATTCCAACACCTAAAACTCATTATTTAGTCAAGGGTATCGATACAGCTGAACCCTGTATCGATACCGTGACGTGGCAGTAACAATAATACCTACCCAATCCCAAGGGTATCGATACTTCCCTTGACAGTATCGATACTCGGGCGTCCAGTGAGGTCCAGGAATCGAATCATGGTTCGGTACCACCCAAATTTTGCCTGGGGTATCGATACTTGTTCTAGGGGTTTCGATACCCCTGTGTCCAGATGCACAAAATTGAACAATTTAAGCAAAATTCACCCATCCGAAACATAATCAAAGTTCACTAACAACTATATGCATCACACCTAAGCACAATGAGCGATCTAATCACTCGATTACAACCATCAAAGACCCCACAACACCTATAGGCATGCTTCCTAACTTTGACACATAATTCAAAACCATACAAGACAACACAATTTCTTTAGATGCTTTTACTTACAAGACAAAAACATTGTTCAACATTCAATATATTCTAAAGTTAATATAACCGAAGTAACTCTTATCAACCAAAAACCAACTCTTCCAACAATGAAACTATACCCCATTGCTCTCTTACTACTACTACATTTTAGAACACATACTTGAGTTTTTCATCGACATACACTTGGAATCTTGCTTCCCTTGGCCGCCTCGTTTATTGTCTCTGTATTGTAAGGTAAAAGAGAGGGTAAGAGTAAGCTTAATGAGGGGTAAAACATAAAAAAATTACCTTTACAATGCAGCCCATAAGTCCGTCAATAAACTCTTTAAATCATGCCATAACATGCTCATTAAAAGTATCTCCAACATGGTTTACAAAATCAAAATAATTCCTTTATCAAGTATCATTTATCTCATGTATTACAAAGCTAAAATTCTCAATACTTTCATGCTTTTAAAACAACAATAAAACTTATGCCTTTTTAATACATGTGCATCTCTATGCGCCATCACGAGTCTTACATGCTATTCACCTAGCAAAGCTTATATCAAGTGCACTATAATGTGCAAGGTACAAGTCTTATATGCTAAACACATGGCAACGCTTAGGTTATTCTCTCGTGCTCATATCCTTGCACAAAGCTTAGTCAAGAACACATGCTTGTGAAACTCATGACTTTAAAACATTGCATTCTAAATAGTTTTATATCAATGCGTGTCATAATCTCATGCTTTTCAATACTCAAAAGTCTCAATCATAAATCATGCATATTGGCAACTAGTGACTAACTTTGTTCAAACCTTATACCCATCGAATACACGGATTCCTTATTCCTTATCTAGAGACACTTGGTCTCAACATGCATCGGTTGGACACAAAGTCACCCTTGTATACATGTTACCCCCACTACGTACGGTCGGACACAAAGTCACCCTTGTTTACGTATGGGTCAACTATATGCATAGTCGGACACAAAGTCACCCTTGTTTACATATAGGTAAGCTCTACACGCACGGTAGGACACAAGGTCACCCTTGTTTACGTGTAGGCAACACAACATACTAACTCAATATTATAGTGTACTTAATCCTAATGACATGTCATTTGTATTCGTGGTCTTAAATAGTGTCACTAAGCCAATATCATTCTCATTATGCATGGTAGCTTGATGTTTTAGAATGCACTCAACACATGTTCATCAAAGTGAACCGAAATCATGCTTAACGGCTTTATTCGGGGAAAAGGGTAATAACCATACTTTAATCCAAATCATTCTCATGCTTTAAAAGTCACGGAAACCATCATTAACCATGCATATATAGCAGCTAACACATGCTTGCATCATTCTTAAACTCAATTCATGCATTGGAAATCATTTCTTCATATGCATTTTTCATAAAACCAATGCAACATTATTAATCATTGGATATGTTACCAAAATATAGAAATTAATAAAACTCATGAAATATTCAATTGCCAAAACATATCTGATATCAATGGAAAATAATGAAAACATCCGTTGGCCAAAGCACCTATCATTTTTCATGCATAATTCACATATGTAAAAACTACCTAAAGAGCATGTCTAAATTATGGCAATTATGGAACGATATGGAAACCATTAAGAGAGCGAAACCATTTAACTTACTTCCGAGTGTGGGGAGGTTTTTCACACCATCCCTACACCCCCAAACCTTTGATAAAAACAAGAAAAACCTTGCCGATACGGCAGCCCACTCACCACTTGTCCGAAACTAGCCTGCCGAAGCCAACCGACATTCTCGCCATTTCCGAAACACCTTCAACACTCAGCTCAACACCTTGACATCCAAACAAGATCCAACCTCCTTGATCAAATTAAAGAGAAATCTGATTGGAAACCAAGAAAATTGGGAGAAGTTGAGAGAAAATGGGAAGTTAGGTGAAAAGGTGATTTTGTGAAAAATGGGAAAAAAATCTCAATAAAAATCTTTATGGTAATTAAAAGGAGTTTATAAAGAGATTTTTGGAAGGTTAGATCTGATGAGAAAGATTGGATAAATATCCCCTTAAAGATTCTAAGTTTTGACCCAATTATATTTTAGTCACTAAAATAGTCATTTTTATAAAATAGTCACTACTTTCCAAAATGTCAAGGTTCATAGTGTAATTTTACAAAATTGAGTTTACCAAATTCAAATAGAGTCCAAATAATAATTTTAGAGTATTTTTCTATATTTTATTTCCTTTTAAAACCATTTATAAAAATAAATTCCCGGATTTAGGCTAATTGGCTTGATCGGTCAACCGAACCCTTGATCCGACCTTGATAACATCTAAGCCCATTTTTGGGATGTTACACGTAGCTTGATCACCCCTAACATCTCGTTCATGCCTCTTCGTCGGAGTCGTAGCTTGACCACCTTTAACATCTCGATCATGCCTCTTCGTCAGAGTCGTAGCTTGATCACCACTAACTTCCCGGTCATACCTCTTTGTCAAAGTCGTAGCTTGACCACCACACGCATCCACCGGGTCATGCCTCTTTGTCGGATTCGTAGCTTGACCACCACACTCATCCACCGGGCCATGCCTCTTCGTCAGAGTCGTAGCTTGACCCAACCAACAGATCTTATCTCGTCGTCGGAGGCGTAGCGGATCACCAATATCCAAAATTTTCTCTTTACTCTTATCTTTTAAATTTTTGCAGCTTTAAATAAATACATGGATATTGTATTATGAAACAATTTTCCTTTTATTCGTGCAGGTTTCATCTTTCAATGAAACGAAGAGATAAACAAATCAACTGAACCTTGAATCTCAGTCGGTGGTGTAGCAGGTCAAATAGACGAGCTTATTTCTCAAGCAATTTGAAAGATGAGATAGCTTGAGTTTGAAGAAATTGAGATGTTGGTGACATCATGTGACAAGAAGGAGGGAACATTTTGATCAGATAACAATGGCTTAACGTGTCAACGGTTGCTGGTAGAGCGTGTTCAAGTTGAAAAGGAAGATTGTGGCGTAGACCAAATTGCAGTGGGACTGAACAAAAATGATCATATTATGTCTTTGTTCTATCATTGTTTCACAACGAAAAACAAAGAGGGGCAACTGTAATAACCATTTTTTTTTCAGGGTTCGAACTAAACCCTAAACCGAAACCCTAACCTTAAAACAATTCTCTAAACCAAAACCTTTAAACCCTAAACCTTAATATTATATATATGATATATTAAAAAACCATAATTTAAAAACTCAAATATATATATATATATTATCCAAAACTCAAAAAATATATTATTTATATTAAATAAGAGTCCACTAACATTTTCTAAACCCATTTCCCCTTTACATCATACCCATTATTAAAACAACCCACTTATAAACAAATACACCATTAACCCATAAAATTAGATCTGTCATTAACCCAAATAAATCAGACCCAAAACCCACAAAGCCCAAACTAAATCCTTAACCCATATACAATTAACCCAATACCCGTTACATCCTAAACCCAAACTAGTCAACCCAAGCACCTACCCGATAACCGTTTGACCCAGATAGTTGACCCGACCTTTGAGCTCCCTCAGGTGACACTTGGTATTCTGAAAATTCCAGAAACTTTTGGAATTATGACCATTCAATTACCCCATCGACCGTCCGCCTTCGCCGGAACACCAGCTCACCGGAAAGCGCGTCAACACAACACCAACGCCACCAAAACAATATCGTTGTGTCAATCGTTCCTCCTTTGCTGTGGTCCCCCTTTTGTTGCTACGAATCAAGGACATAAATTGCAAGTGGTCCCTTTTCGTACATGGCCTCATCAGCAATAAACAAACAAAAATGAAGAACAAATATCAGAGGAATTTTCAAACCAGCAACTAATCAGATGTTAGAACCTTTTTTCCTTAATCCTAATCAAATGTAACCAGCTATAAAATCCCCAAAAATTAGTTGTAATATTCAGACGTGCATTTAGCAAGAAAATCAATATACAAGATATTTCCCAAAAGCATTTTTTTCTTTTCGAATAAGAAAAAATAAGGGGAAAAGGGTTATAATTTTACCTTTGAAATCGGAAGTCAGTTGCTCGTCGTCGGTGATCTCTTTCGCTTCTTCTTCGTCTCATATTTTCTTTTGAATCTCAAGAATCTTTGATTTCAAAAAAGAGGAGCTTCAAATCGCGTGCTTCTTCTTTCAAATCGTGGTAAAAGAAAACGTTTTCGTTTTTTTTTTGTTTTTAAGTGAAAAAAAGGGTTTCATTTCGAATCTGAGAGCTTTTTGGATTTTAAAACAAAGGAAAAAGGATTTTTAAAGTTTTTCACCGTCATCGACCACCGTTAGTGGCGGCCGAGGCGACGGTTCAGTCGTCGAGATCTGGAAATAAGAACTGGGTTCTTTCTTTATTTCAAAGCGTTTTTAGGCTCTCTCATTTCTAGTTTCCATAGGAAATGAAGAGAAGAATGAAAGAAATGGCCATTTAGCCTACATACTTTCACATATATATGTCGTTCAAAACGACATCGCATGGTGACCCATATCCGGGAGAGGATCTGCGCAAAATGGGTGAATGGGTTATTTGCAAGGTTGGTCTCTTAATTCATGAGGCGTTTGATTTTCTGTCATGGTTTAATATGCGTCTCAGTCCTTCGTTTCCCTTGTCGTTTCGATTTCGAGCGTGGTTTAATCCTTATTTTAATCTCCGAATCTGTTTTTCCATTTCAATTTAATCATTTTTCATTTTATTTTATTTTAAATCGATTATTTTATTTTTATTTTTAACATTTTAGCCTTTGATTTTTTTTCCTTTTTTTAAATATTTATTTACCTTGATTACCATGGCAACAATTTCTATTAAAATTACCTATAAAACTTATTTTCTTTTTTATTTAATTGCATTGATTGTGGGTTATTAAAGGCCATTATTTTTAATTTTCAAAATTATTTCCTTTAAAATCTTTCATAATTTGAGTTTTCATGAATTTACTTATTCTATTTTTTATCACTTTATTTTGTCTTTTGACCTTTATTTTTCTTCCCACTACCGTGTAAAATAAAAAATTAATTCATTTTATTTTTCTTTTCCTTTTTAAATTTGCTTTAATTTCCTTTTTAATATTATGTATTATTTTAATATCCATTTATCGTTTATTCTCTTCCCATGTATTTTGTTGCCATGTTTCTTCTTTGTCATATTGCTTTTTTTCTTTGCATGTTATACCTTTTCTATATATATATTTTATTTGTTGTATTATATATACATGTATTTATTATATAGTTATTTTTATATTATGCCTACTTATTATCATTGTATAGTATTTATTTTATCATATTTTGTTATGTTTTGCATTATATAATAATTATGTCATATTTTATCATAGTATAGTATTTATTTTATCATATTTTCTAATTTTATTTTTAAAACCTAATTTTTAAATCCACCTCAAATTCCCAATTTTTAAACACCCAAAAATTCTTTATATTTTTTGATGACGGGAGGGTCGTTACAATGTAGATTGTTACAACATTTATATTCTAAGGATTGATGTTCTTCATAAACTGCTATCAAGGATTGAAAGTAATGCTATAGCATTTTTATATGTCATTGCTTGAGGACAAACAATATTTTAAGTTTTGAGGTGTGTTAACGCTCTAAAAAGCGTATATTTTATACCCTTTTACTTAAGGTTTTGTTTGATCTCAAGTTCATTTGCATTACATTTATTTGCATTTCATGTGTATTTTCATTTAGTTTAGGTTTTTTATTTTATTTTATTTTCTCTTTTATTTTTAAAGATGCTTCTTTGAATGGTATTTTCTTTGGAGGTATTGTGCAGTTTGCTGGGGCAAAGTTAAAAGATTGGGAGAGATGCTATAGCATATTTTTAAAGTGTTGGATCAGACTTCAAGTTGCTATAGCATTGTGGGCGGACAAACAGAAAGAAAGAAAGGACACACCTGCAGCCCACTATCCTCACGCGTTATTTCCAAGCTAACTACACCTCCCCTGCAATCCCTGCATTTTGCTGCAATTCTTTGCAGAAAATGTTAGGGAATATTCCTTGCACCATTAGAGCACAAAACCCTAGAAGCCTCCTATAAATACAACCTCAAGCTTCCTTCTACAATTATGGTGAAACTCTAATTTTTTTGAGGTTTTTAAATTGATTTTCTAAATTCAAGAGAATATTTTTGGGATAAAATTGTAAAGTTCTAAAAGTTTTAAATATGATTTTAAAATTTAAAATTTAAAATGATGTTTTGAAAATCCTAAAGAGATTGATGGCTAAATATGTAATTTATCTCTTTTTTTAAATGTTTTTTAACGTGAGTTATTTTTTTTATTTACTATTTAAATAAAAAAAATTATTATTTATTATTATAGTATATGTTTTGAAATTTGATAACTTTTGGATAACGAATTTGTTTTTTTAATTGAATTCTATTTTCACTGAGATTAATTATTTTTTTACTAAGAGTTTTTCTACGATCAATCTTTTTATTAAAAAATGTATTTTATTTTAATTATTATTTTATCAAAACTTTTTATTTATTATTATAATATATATTATATGAAGTTATTTTTGAAGATGGAAAATCCTTTTAAAATTCTATAATCTTTTTATTATTATTTTATTAACTTTTTTATGGTTTAATAGAATTCTGATTCAAGTTGAAATCAATTATCTTTCTCTATATATACATATTTTGGTCTAAGAGAAAACCCTACATTATTTTCATCCATCAAAATTCTCTAAAGCCTATGTTTTCATTCTTTAATTCTATTCGAGTTCAAAATCATGTTATTCAGTAATTTGAATCGCTTTGGGATTGTTCTCTTACTGGTGCTACATTTGTTTTGTTTTGTTTTTCAAATATATATATATATATATATAATTGTGACATGCTTAATATTTTATGCTTTGAAAAATAATCGTGTTTTGTTGGCATGTCTAATTTTTGTATTGTGTCTTTGATTGCATACTTGTGTTTCCGTGCTTACATGTCATTGTGATTTGTGAAATATATAAAACTTTTCGGATTTTGAGAACTCATATTTTATTTGGTTATTTTATTATTAAATATAAAACGAACTTTTAGTTATTCAAAATATTACTATTATTTTGGAAACTTTGATGCATTTGGGAATTAAGGTTATTTTCAGTATACATAGATATTTTTATATTCGGATATTTTATTTAAACCATCAGACTATAATATTATTTTTAATAAGTTTTTGAGATAATTTATTTTGGGAATTTTAACTCTTTTTAAGTTATTAATTTTTAATTATAATTTTAACTTTTGGTTTTGACGAATTATTAAGTATTTAAATATTTTACAAATATTATGAAATAATATAAATTAAATTTGTTTTTTTGAGGGTAAAGTTTTTAACGTTAACTTCCTAGATTTGACATATTTCTTATTTTGTTAAATGTGTGTTTCTTCTTAAGCTATTGAAATCAAATGTGTGTTTCTTCCTATACTATTGTTAAATGAATTTAAATAAGTGTTCTCTTCCAATGTTAGATTTGTGTTCTTTGATTAATTGTTTACTGTGATACTGTGATCTTGAGATACCCTGTGATATTGTGATTAAATTATTTGAACTGTGTGTTTTGTATTTTATACGATTGACTGCGATGAGACATTTGAGATCATTTGCATTTATTGCATTACATGTGCATGGGGTGGATTGTGCGGAGGAAGGTAGTTTTACCACACAACGTTTTGGAGAAATAAGGGGTTACATTTTTGGTAACAGAGCTGAGTTCAACACTCGGACTGTGAGGCCCATTACAAAAGTTTTACAAAAAATTTTAAAAAGTATGCATGCATTAAATATTTTTGGGATATGGGATATTTTTGAAAAAAAAATATTCATTGTGTTTTAAATCCGAGACTCCAGTACTAAATCTTACTATAGGTTATCACTTATTATAGATAGATTATTATGTCACCTTGCATGAGTTTTAGGCTTGTGTATGTTTCATATAGATTCAGAACTAGAAGGATTGAGTATCAACTAGTTAGTGATTACTACTCATGATATGTAATTTCCCTGTAAGTTATTTTATCTTTTGTTATTGATAGAAAAAGTTTTGAACCACATGAATATTTGAGCTATGTTTTTTTAGCAACCTTTATAGGTCTTAACCCAAGTTCTGATCAAAAACTCAAACATCGATTTATATAACAAAAAAAATCGTGATTGTAGTTATTTTTGTGAATTTTAATCAAATTCTTTTTAGAACTCTTTATTGTCTTTTGTTATCTGATCCTAGATGCTCTTTTAAGTTTCACTCTAAAACATTATTTCTTTTGGAAATCTGTCGCTAAGTTTAAAAAATTTCGAGGACGAAATTTCTTTTAAGGTTGAGAGAGTTGTAATACCCAAAATTTATTCCTAATTTTAAAACCCTAATTTTAAAATCCCTAATTAAAATCCCTAACTTTTAGATTCCCAATTTCTAAAAACCCTAATTTTTTTGAGGTTTTTAAATTGATTTTCTAAATTCAAGAGAACATTTTTGGGATAAAATTGTAAAGTTTTGAAAGTTTTAAATATGAATTTAAAATTTAAAAGTTAAAGTGATGTTTTGAAAATCCTAAAGAGATTGATGGCTAAATATGTAATTTATCTTTTTTTTTAAATGTTTTTTTATCATGTTATTTTTTCTTTACTATTTAAATAAAATTGTTTTATTATTTATTATTATAGTATATGTTTTGAAATTTGATAACTTTTGGCTAACGAATTTGTTTTTTAATTGAATTCTATTTTCACTGAGATTAATTATTTTTTTATTAAGAGTTTTTCTACAATCAATCTTTTTATTAAAAAATTTATTTTATTTTAATTGTTATTTTATCAAAACTCTTTATTTATTATTATAATATATATTATATGAAGTTATTTTTGAAGATGGAAAATCCTTTTAAAATTCTATAATCTTTTTATTATTATTTTATTAACTTTTTTATGGTTTAATAGAATTCTTATTCAAGTTGAAATCAATTATTTTTCTCTATATATATACATATTTTGGTCTAAGAGAAATCACGTTATTCAGTAATTTGAGTCGCTTTGGCTAATATGTGTTCTCTTACTGGTGCTACATTTGTTTTGTTTTGTTTTTCAAATATATATATATATATATATATATATTTGTGACATGCTTAATATTTTATGCTTTGAAAAATAATCGTGTTTTGCTGGCATGTCTAATTTTTGTATTGTGTCTTTGATTGCATACTTGTGTTTCCGTGCTTACATGTCATTGTGATTTGAGAAATATATAAAACTTTTCGGATTTTAAGAACTCATATTTTATTTGGTTATTTTATTATTAAATATAAAACTTTTAGTTATTCAAAATATTATTATTATTTTTGAAACTTTGATGCATTTGGGAATTAAGGTTATTTTCAGTATACATAGATATTTTTATGTTCAGATATTTTATTTAAACCATCAGACTAGAATATTATTTTTAATAAGTTTTTGAGATAATTTATTTTGGGAATTTTAATTCTTCTTAAGCTATTAATTTTTAATTATAATTTTAACTTTCGGTTTTGACGAATTATTAAGTATTTAAATATTTTACAAATATTATGAAATAATATAAATTAAATTAGTTTTGAGGGTAAAGTTTTTAACGTTAACTTCCTAGATTTGACATATTTCTTATTGTGTTAAATGTGTGTTTCTTCATGTTCTATTGTTAAATAAATTTAAATAAGTGTTCTCTTCCAATGCTAGATTTGTGTTCTTTGATTAATTGTTTACTGTGATACTGTGATCTTGAGATACCCTGTGATATTGTGATTAAATTATTTGAACTGTATGTTTTGTATTTTATACGATTGACTACGATGAGACATTTGGGATCATTTGCATTTACTACATTACATGTGCATGGGGTGGATATTACAGAGGAAGGTGGTTTTACCACAACTGTGTTTGGCGAAATAAGGGGTGAGGGGTTCTGGGGAACTACCTCTACTGTGACCGGTTGGCTTTGCCACCACTGTGATTGGCATTTGGAGTATGGGACTGCATTCTCTATGACCTTGCATTCAACAGATTATCAGAACTATGTGCCTCATATATTATACGAATATCTGTGATGAGACTTTTGTGATATTGATTGCATAATCATGTACATGGGGAGGGATTGTACGGAGGAAGGTGGTTTTACCACAATTGTGTTTGGCGAAATAAGGGGTGAGGGGTTCTGGGGAATTACCTCCACTGTGACCGGTTGGCTTTTCCACCACTGTGATTGACGTTCGGAGTATGGGATTACATTCTTTGTGACATTGCATTCATCACTCATTGTGTTTATTTACTTTGAATATATATATATATTATGCATGTGATTATAAATTTAGTGACATTGTGATGTTTGACTGCACTTTAGAGACACACTGGGCTTTATAGCTCATTTTTTAGTTTTTTTCCAGATATCTGGCCCTAGGACTTGGTACTCGGAGATCACACTCGGATACAGTTTATTTCTATTTATAGTATGTTTATTTACAAACATTTTTTTCGGATTTTTAGGGATTAAGATGTATTTAAACCTCATGCATAGAACCAGTTATTCAAACCTATTAGTTTTAAATCAGAATATTTACTTTTTGACTATGTTTTTTTATCTTTTTGTTTACAAATTTGGTTTTGAATCAATTTTTACAATTACTTGACATAAAAGTTTTAAAAGCAACATTTTTAACCTGTCGTACTCCTTAAGTTAAAATTAGGGGGGGTACAGAGAGCTTCAAGCAAGGGATTTGCGCGACTTGGGGAGGAGCGGCAAGCTAGAAAAGCTTCACGGCACATGCGTTTGGGACTTCCTTCCTCTTCACTTTGCTTTACCTCTTTTCTAATTTGTTGATAATGTATTCCAAAGGACGAAAGTTGAATAGTTTGCCTTACCTAGCCATGAAGTAAACTAGTATGGTTTAAGCTTGTTATGGATGATCTTTATTTTATTTGAATGAATGTTTACTATTTTGAGTGTTTATTTAAGTGTTTTGTTTGAGAAAGCTAACGCCTTTTCTTCTTAAACTTTAGTTTGTAAGAGCATTGGGAGATAGTCATAGCTAATGGGTTCGGGAAGCTTAGATCTAGGGATAGACAAAGCTAGACCAACTTGAACAATGGTGTTATTGTGGGAGCAGAATCCTATCTCACCTTAGGGATAAGGTAGAGTTTCAACGATTAAAAGGGGTAGAACTTTATCAACATTATAAGTATTAGGGTTGAGACCGGGAGGTAATGCCTTCGCATTTTCGAGTGTTAGATCTTCTAACTAGGGATAGTGCAGGCATTTTTAGCAAACTCTGTCGAACACTTGTTAAACCAGTAGAACAGTAAGCTTCAGGAGAAAAATTAAGATCTTTGCCATAGCAAGCCAAGCCTATCTTAAGCTTAAAAATCTTCTCTGTGTTGTGTTTTTGTAGCTTTATTTATTTCTCCATTATCTGTTTTATTTTGCTACTGCTTTTCTGTGACAAGCTTTATTTTGCTACCACAATCTCAGTGACACTTTTATTTTTTTAAAGCATTTTGGTGACAATTACAGAATTGCTTTAGCATATGTTCATACAAAGGATTATGTTATCTTTTTTGTATGTTAAATATTTTTGAAATAACCTACCCAATCCTCGTGGGAACGATCTCACTCACACACTTTATTACTTGTTCGATGTGTATACTTGCACGAGAATCAATTAGCTTCTGAGCTACCAACAATTGTGTATAGTATCAACAAGATTCAGATAACAAACTTTTGCATAAGATCACCAAATCAGAAAACCAATTCAGATCAGATGCATGAATTATAATACATTTAAATCAAATATGATAATCTTGCTTACAAACGAAATAGAAGTCATATTTACAACAGATAATACTCAAATCATAGAAGCATGCAATGTTAGAAAATCATTTCAACATTTTAATTAAACTAAAATATGGCGCAAACAGAACATATTAATTGATCAGATATTTACAAAGGTAATTAGTATTTACTGAAAAGGAGAAACACTGAACTTCATACCATTTAAAATTGATTTCGGAAGCAAGATTCCTATAAGAAGGGTTTGGTACAACTACATAATCCATACATTCAGAAATTCATGCATTAGAATCAATGAAAATTTCAGATGTGTCATGATTGTTCCGATCATTTTGTCCAATAAGGGAGGGCAAACTGGTACATTACCTCAAAAAGGTGAAATGGAGATCTATAAAAATAATCAAAATTTTCTCAACAAATATTTATAATTTTTTAACTACTCAAGAGTCATTACCACAATACTTAACAATTTTTTCTGATCAAGTACACCTTATGAAAAATTATGTTACATTGACTACATTTAATAGCCAAGAAAAAGTCATATTCACCAAATACACTAAATATAGCACGAAAGGAACATATAATCATATGATATTTTCTCCCAATATTGTAACATTACTAAGAGTAATCATCACACATAAGTCAGACTTCAAAGTTCAAACAAACTATTCAGATCCCAATAACATTTCGTTGCCAAGTATTCTAAAAGATTCACCTCATGAGCATTTACTTCTTGGAACATATTTCATTATATAATGGTAAATATCGTCACAACTCAAAGTAAACATGTATTTGGATCGTATTCCTCAAGTATTGTAGCAATATTAAAAATAAATGATTTACACAAGTCGAAACTTCGACTTATCTCATGTCACGTAGATTAAGTATTCTAGACATTTAAGTGCTCGATGGGGTTTCAAAACCTGTAGATACTTTCGATACTAATTGACAATTCAATCATTTCGGAACATAAGGGTTCATTTCTCAACCCAAACAAATTCAAAAATTCTAGTGTCCAAAGGTACTTCCATACTTTTGGATCTTTGATTATTCTAATCAATTTGGTCTTAGTTGTATTTCTAACCATTCAGAACTTTATACTACTTTGATTAATTCAAGAAGAATTCATTCTCGAAGGCATAAGCCTTGTTATCGTAACATTCAGAGCAATTCGAGGTTTCCATTAGAAATCAATTATTTTACCAAATCAAACGTAGATTGCTAATTTATTTTTATTATTAAGGGTATTTTGGTCATTCACATACCTTAAGGTATTTTCATCATTTCTTAACTTTACACTTTGGAAGTTAAGCCATTGACAAGCATAAAAGAATTTAGGACATATAAGTATTATTATTCTAGGAACTCATGGGCTTACAAGTCATCCACACTCCTAACCGAACATTTCGGTTTTAACTAGTTTATTAACTTTATTTCTTTTTCTTTTATGATTGATTAGACATTATCAAAAATAAACCATACGTTTTATCATGCTCATGTAAGATTTTACCAAATACCTTTATGTTCCATACATAAGGTATTACCTTGATTCTGAGTTGTTGTAACAATCGATCGTTGGTACTCCATTGATCACTCGGACCCGAATTTGACATATCCCAACCTTTAAGGTCCAAAATGTGTAAACACCTTCAATTAGCAATATTTTTTTATCAATCCTTGCACATAACTCAATAACTGAATCATCACACACTTATACAACCTCAAGTTCAACGCTATGTTCGAGGGCTTAGATCAGGTTTAGTCTAATAGGCTATAATCGGTTAACAGAATACAAGCAAAACAACCCACTTACCAAGATCATTTCGATCATTGGACGATCCCCGAAGAACATCGTTGGAGACACTAGTTTTTCACCAAATGCCCAAAAAACACATTTCAAATAAACCAACTCACAATTCAACAAAAGGACCAAAATTAAGCCGAAAATTACCTGAAACGTCAAACCTTCATCGGAATACATGAGACTCCGACTTCACCTTGCTGAAGTCAGATGTCGACGCGCCTGGACAACAACGGAGACAATCAAAATTGAAGAAAATCATATGAGAAGTTTGACCTAGTTTCATCGGACCTCATCCAAGCTCTCCAAGGTGAAGGGCAGCGCCATACTGCAAGTGATGGTCTGAGCAAGGTCGGGGCAAAACAATGAGTGAACTGTCGAGGGCGGTGATGACCACCACCGAATGTTAGCTCAGATCGGAAGGCTGAAAACGATGATTGGGGAAAAGTTGGAACCTTCTAGGTTCACTAAAAAAAACAAATCAAAAGAATAAGAAGGGGAGATATCTGAACCAATTTATTAATTAATATTAGATGTACACAACAAGTACAATTTCAAATTTAACCCATGACATACTTAGATCAAAAATAGTCTTAGCCAAGATGGTTCAACTCTTGTTCACAAGGTTGTACAGTAGGGATGTAAAAACAGTTATTCGGATGGTTTCAGGTCGAGTAAAATCGGATACAAATCATTTTAAGTTGATTTGATATTTTGACTCGATTCAAGTCGGGTGCGAGTCCAATTCAGGTTAGGTCCATTTTAGGTCGGGTCTATTTCAGGTCGGATTCAAACGGTTTAGGTCCAAATCAGATAATTGACAAGTTCATTTCAATTCAGGTAGATTTCAAGTCGAATTAATTCGGGTTTTAAATTCATATTAATTAAAATTATTAAGTTTGAGTTTGGTACAAATAAGTGATTTAGTAAATAATCGATAGATTGTTGGTTGAATGCTTGATCATTTATTTCGAATTAGTTACTACGCACTAGACTAAAAAATATCATCAAATGATTCATATCTTAAAATTGGGCTAAATTATAAAAATTAAAAATTAATAAAGAATAAATATTAGACTAGAAAGAATAAAGTTTTAAATTAAAAGGGATAAACATTAATAAAATAAAATATCATCTTATTAAAAATACTAAACTAAATTAAAAAAATAAATAGTAGTCAATTTGAAATAAAAATAAAATTATAAGGACTAAATTGTAAAAATTATAAAATAATAATAGTTAAATTCGGTGAAAATTTTAATTTTAATGTATATTATATATGAAAATATGGAATTTATACTATATATATAGAATATATTCTATATATAAAATTTATATTATAGATGAAATGATACTATATATGAAAATATGAAATGTATATTATATAAGTAAATATAGAATGTATAATACTATATATAAAAATATATAATGTGTATGTATATATATAAATGTATATAATATATAAGTATGTATGTAAATATATGTATATTTATATACTATATAGTATACATTAATATATGTATATAATATATATTGTATGTATACTTATATTTAAGTATGTATGTATATATTAATATATGTATACTTATATACATGTATATATATTAAATATATACATTAATATATGTATACTTATTATATATATATATATATATGCATATATACTAGATGTATATATTAATATATGTATATAATATAGTTTAATACATATATAATATACTTATATATATTATACTTTATGTATTAATGTATTATATATAATATATAATATATTTATAATATATAATATACTTTAATATATATATATATATAACATATATACTTAAATGTATACTAATATATGTATTTAATTTGTTTATGAATAATATATGTATATATATTTAATTAATGTATGTATATTATTAATTATTTAAACCCAACATTAATCCCCTAAGGCCAAATCACTAAACGAGTTCTCCAATACCAATTCTTCAATCACTAAACTAACTCCTTATGATTAAATTGAAACAATTTTAAAATATATAATCCGATTTTAATTAATGAGGACCAAATTGAATAAAAAATAAAATTTAAAACTTAATTTTCGAGTGATCATAACCAAATTAAAATAATTGTAAAATAAGGTATAGAGCGGCGTGAGATTCGATTTTTTAAGCGCGACTTACCTATATAAAAATATACAAAAAAATTTACCCAACCTAGAGTAGTGTCAAATGAATATCTAAATCTCATCTCCTTTTATATATTTTTAATTAATTATATTTAATCAAATTTTATTATTTGATTATATATTGTAATAATAATCCAAAATTTACTATATATATTAATTCCCTCCAAAATTTTGTTTTTTCCCCTCTTTTTTATATAATAATCAAAACTTATTTCTAATTCCCTCCAAAATTTTGGGTAACTTATATTCCTCCAAAATTTTTACACTAAAAGTAAATTAATCTCAAACTTAAAAAATGAGGGACTTATTTCCCTCTAAAATTTGGTATTTTCACTCTTTTTTTATCAATTGTTTTTTTTATCAATTATTTTGATTTAATTTAATTGATTCATAATTTAGATTAATTTAATAAAAATCTACATCTAATTTTAAAATTCTTTTAATTATGTTTTTAATTTATGTTTTTATATTTTAATTTAGCTTAATTAATTTTAAGCTTAATTAAATATTAATTAAAAATTATAATTTTTAATAAAATATTAGTTTAAAATTATAATTAAAATTAAATATATTAAAATTAAATAAAATAGTAAATAAATCAATTTAATTAAATATGTAATATTAAATTTAAATATCCATCCCTAAATTAATTCTCATATTTAATTATATTTTTAAAGACTAATTATATTTATCAATATTTTAAATTCATCAAATTATATATATACTTAATTATAGGGTTAATTACTGCGGAGGTCACGTTTGTTTGCCCTCAGTACAAATTTAATCACCGATTTTGAAAATCGACCAATATAGTCACTTACGTTTTCGGGTTGTAAACTTATGGTCACTGAGACGTTTGTTGCCGTTAAAATTTAACGGGAAACTGATCTGTCATAATAAAAAATTGATAAACTACTTAAATAATCCCTAAATTATTCTTTCATTTTTGTTTCATCTTTAATTTAACCCTCAAAATTTTAAAATTTTATATTTTCGCCTTCTTCTCAAACAAACCTCCCTTTCTAAATATTATCCTTCCTAATAAAATTTTCTACAACTTTTTCGTTTTTCCTTTGATATTTGGTGATTTTTAAAATATTTTCTATTATTTACATTTTTGAGGTATAAAAATTTGTTCTCAAACAAACCCTCAAAATACTACTTGAAGTTTGAGAAAAATATACAAAATTTTAAAATATTGTCCTTCCCAACAAAATTTTTTTATTACTTTCTCGTCCTCCCCTCTATATTTGTGTGATTTTTTTCATGATTATATAATATATTTTTGGTCTTCTTTTGAAGTTTTCTATATTTTTCGAGATGATGACTTACATCCTTTAACAATTTACATGTAGGTTTATGCCACCGAATTTATACCTTGTATCGGAAAGGCAGTCAATTTCATAATTCTTTCTTGGATGTATGCTTATAACTGTTTACGTGGTAAAAAGTGTGTTTCTTTTCTTAATCCTTTTGCTCTTGTCTAAGCTAGAAAATGGCTAAATAACATTTGAACTTCTTAGGTACAAATGGAACTTTACGGAATGAGGTCTGGAAAAGAGACTGGAATTCTTCGAAACAAATTGGGTGTTCTTTGCTGGTTTTGATAATTATATTTCACTGTCGTCAACTTTTCTTTGAGATTTTTATTACGAAAGTGAAAAAAACCCGAAAAAATAGTACTTTTACATGTTGAAAATACTCTTACTGTATTTTTAGGAAGTCCTTGTGTTCTGGCAATTTTCTTTTTCTCACCTCTGTTGGGTTACGGTCTTATGGTCATACTCTTCCCTCTGGTTCATCTCGAGTCTCTCAATCCCTTTTTTCTATTCCCCGAACATTAGATGATCTTTAATGTGCATGTTTTTCAGTTTGTTCTTACTGCAAGGCACTGAGGCCAAACAAGTTATGTCTACTCGAAGAAGATTTAATGGTGTTGAGTCGAGGAAGCTTTCGATATTTTACGCAACTGATACTTTATTGTAAGCTACCTACCTTAATTAGTTTTAAAATACATAAAATTTGTTTTTCGATGTAATCGTTTATTTATTCTCTAGGTTGCGACTCTTGTCCCTCCTTCCGATAAGGTATAAATCCGGTGGAATAAATCTATCAAAGAATGTCGTCTTTTCGCAAATGACCTTCTATACTGTAAGAAACGGCTGAAAACACACACACACAAATATCAAGGGAAAAATAAGAAAGTAGTAGAAAATTTTGTTAGGGAGGATAATATTTAGAAAAGAGGGTTTGTTTGAGAAGATGGTGAAAATATAATTTTTTAAAATTTGGAGGGTTAAACTAAAGATGAAACAAAAATGAAAGAATAATTTAGGGACTATTTAAGTAGTTTATCATTTTTTTTATTATGACAGATCAACTTTCCGTTAAATTTTAACGGCAACTAACGTCTCAGTGACCATAAGTTTACAGCCCGAAAACGTAAGTGACTATATTGGTCGATTTTCAAAATCGGTGACTAAATTTGTACTGAAAGCAAACAAACGTGACCTCTACAGTAATTAACCCCTTAATTATATATCATATAAATATTAAGTCTAATTAATGTTAGTTCAGGTTAATAACAGGTTTGGTTCAAAACAAATCGGGTCATTTATCAGGTTGAGCTCAAAACAGGTCGGGTTCAAAATAAGTCAGGTAAAATCAGGTCTCAAGTCGATTCAATGGAGTAATATCGTTTATCTACTAGGTCAAACTCAGGTTCAGGTTCGTTTCAATCGAATGTAGGTCGGGTTTTGCATCCACAATGATATGATAAAATCGAGTCCGAGTCATTCTCGGTCGGATATAATTCGGGTTCGATTATTACAGTAACATGTCCAACTCGGGTTCGGGTCAACAATAGTCGCATACAGATCAAGTTTGAATCATTACATCCATGGATCAAATCAGGTTCTGACTCAAACAGATTTAAGTTGGATTTTACATCCCTACCGTAGAGCATGGGTTCTCGACACTTACGCAGCCATCCTTCTTCTTTTTTTTCAATGAAGGAATAGTAGTGTTGCAGTTTTTAACCTTCGATTCAAATGCCTGTAATGGCCAAATCAATGCACGTGGCTTATGGCAATTAAGCCTCACTAAACAAGGGGAATACGATAGTATTAAAGTCTCATGCAAATTTTTGTAACTGAATCGTTCAATTCATTAAAGTTGTAAGGCTTTAGTTAAGAGTCAGTTAGGTCAGTTGGTCTTATTGTGGGCTATATAAGAAGAGTCAGATGTATAGGACTATCTAAGGGTGAGCGTTCGGTTAAATTGAGTTAAAAAATTTTAAGTTATTCAATTTAATAAGTCTAATTTTATCATTTAAACTTTCATTTAAAAAATTTTTGAGTCGAGTTGAATTTCGAATTCTTTTAAAGATTTAATTATAATTATTTATTATATTATAATACAATTTGATTGTAATTTAAACAATTTTTATTAATCATGTAAGCTATATATATATATATATATATATATATATATATATATCTTCGTGTGTAGCAACATTTCTTCATATTTTTATATACCAATGTATATATTATAAAAATTTTAGGGACTCGCCTCGAACATAAAAATAAATCTTCTAATTATTAAAATTTTTTTGAGTTATTCGAATTTTCTGTTTTACAACTCAAACTTTATTTAAAATTTTTTTAAATTATTCGAGTTTATAAAATTTTGAATCGAATAAAAAAGAATCGAATACTTTCACCTCGAGTTGAGTCAAATTTTGCTCAACTTAATACTATTAATCATCTCTACTCTTTTTCATAATTCAATAATATTCTCTTATTCTCATAATTCCCTTTTGTCTTCCATCTTTTTGTATAAAACTATTGTGGCTTTTTGTCAAAAAATAAATCGCCACTATTTGTATAATCTATTGTGGTTTTTTGTACAAAATAAATCACCACTATTTATATAATCTATTGTGGCTTTTTGTCAAAAAAACACTGTAAATATCGTCACTATATACCAAATATGGTGAAGTGATTGTCAATTACACTGTTATAAGTCAATCTTCTTAACTTCATTGGTTCATTAAAGTTGAATTCCTGTAAAGTCTCACCATGAACCCGCTACACCCAATACTCACCCATAATTTAAAGGGTAAATTTCAAATACCATTATTGAACTTTGATCTCTAAATTATGTTCATCATTAAAATTTTAAAATAATCGATTTACTCAGTGAATTTTATATATTAATTTATTTTGATCATTTAATATTATTTTATTAATATTTTAATATAATCTAACATATTTTATTATTATTAAATATGGAAAATAATTTAAAATGAAAATGAAAGTATATTTTATTATTCAATACAAAACTAATTTAAAATAAAAAATAAAATCTCAAATCGATCTCTAATCTTAAATCGATAACTATTCTTTTTATTTTCATCAATCATATCTTTCGCTAGCTTCGTTAAATACAAAAGACCAAAAGCTATAGTACAAGTAGTTACATATAACTATTTAAGAAAAAGATATTACTACTTGGAAGTGATATTCTTTATATTTATTTTTATTTTAAAATTTAAAAAAATAACATTATGCTCCCACGATATTCTATTACGTATATTATAAAAATTAATATAAAATCTAAAATAAAAATAAAAATTCTCTATATTCTAAAAATTTAATTTTAAGTTAGATTACTTCAACATTTTCGGTCCTTGTTCAGTCACCGATTTCTATAATTTACGCTAACAAGTAACAATGAAAGGTTGTCCTTTGTCGGCCATTCCTTTTTCTGTATAAGATAAAGAGTTCCACTGAATCTGAAATACTGTTCTTCCGATGGAAACCAAGGTGTGCGTTACAGGTGGTTCAGGCTACTTAGGTTCTTCGCTTGTGAGAAGGCTTCTGGAAACCGGATGTATTGTCCATGCAACGACAACAAATTTGGGTTTCTTTTTCCCCTTTCTCTTCTACCTTTTTGCTGTCAAATATTCTTGATTTGATTGACGAACAGTACAAATCTGATATAAAATTGAATAACCAGAGTCTATATGTTTTTACTTTTTTTTGTCCGAATGTTGCAGGAGATCCTAACAAGGTAGGGCTTCTTAAAAGCCTCCCAAATGCAGACACTCGGTTAAGATTGTTTGAAGCCGACATTTATAATCCCACCGAGTTCCAACCAGCAATTCAAGGCTGTCAGTTTGTGGTTCATTTGGCTACTCCATTACAGCACCGAAAAGACCAGAATTCTCAGGTTTCAACTCTATTTTTGTCCAACTACTATTATATGTATACTAGATCTTTACTAGTGCTTATAAATGTTCATGAAAAATAATAATTTAATCGAAATTTTATGACAAATATGTTCTTGTTCATGTTATCTTTTATATTATGTTGTGTCTGAATAAATCCTATATTTTGTATCGAGAGTAGTATTCAATTTTAATTTTATTTTCATTTGCTTCAAGATAGACCACTATATGAATATCTATTATAATATTAATTAATTAAATTTAGTTTTTAAGACATTTAATTTGTTTTTCTTCATTCAAAATAACATGACATACAGTTCAAAGATACAACCGAGGCTGCAGTAGCAGGGGTGAAGAGTATTGTGGAGTCCTGTATTGCATCAGCGACAGTGAAGCGACTCATTTACGCCGCTTCCGTCGTAGCCTCATCGACTTTAAAAGAAGACGGAAAAGGTTACAAAGATCAATTAGATGAATCTTGTTGGACTTCCCCCGGTGTTACCGTTGCCTACGGCACGAATTTATTAATGGTAAAATTCCTTATCCACCATGGCCAATTAACCATCCAATGAGATGAACAATATGCAATTAATATAGAATTGATATTACAGGCATATGCAAGCTCGAAAACAGCCTCCGAGAAAGAGTTGTTGCGGTACGGTAGTGGTGACATAGAGATTGTGAGTCTCGCTCTCGGACTTGTCGGTGGACCGACACTCCTCACTAGTGTTCCCGGAAGCGTGAACGTGATGATTTCACAAGTCACAAAGAACGAATTGTGGTATGGCACCCTAAGATTTTTGGAGGAATTGCTGGGAAAACTTCCGATTTTGCACGTGGAGGATGTCTGCAACGCTCTTGTTTTCTGCATGGAGAAGCCATCTATGAATGGCAGATTCCTTTGTGCTAGCCATTTTTTAAGCTCTGCGGATATTGCTAGTCACTACCGAATGATTTTTCCAGAAATTGAGATACCAGATGAGTAAGTCATGGATACTGAATTGTTTTACGTTGATTTATACAAAATAGGCTAATTTACAAATCTTGGTGCCAGGTTTGTGGGGGAGCTGGAGAGAAAAATAGTTTGGGGTTCAAATAAGCTGAAAGAAGCTGGATTTGAGTACAAATATGGTGCGAAAACAATACTTGAAGATAGTATCAACTCGGCTCTGAACTTAGGGGAACTGAAAATTCCATCCTCTGTAGCATGAACAATAATATTTACGTTACCGAAATTCAATGCAATGTGACCAAGTACGAACCGAGGGAGTTAGAGGATCTTTGATATAGTCTTGCATCAGTTTTTAAATGTGACTCAAACAAAAACCAAGTTGAATTATATAATAATCTGTTTTAGTCTGAATTATATTCAAACCAGATTAACCCACACAATCAACCCGACCTGATTCTGATTCATTATTCGATCTAAACCCGGTTCAGACCCCAAACCCATTTACAACCTAATTACCTATTAATCGGATCCAAACCCAATTCCCAAACTTAATCCAAAATCAAATAATATTAAATCTACAAAATAAATATAAAAAATTAAAAACCAAATCAATTTAAATCTCCGCGCCTCCTCCGTACCTTAAAATCCTTACCCATTTTCCTACATGATCGGCTACCTGTTGCCCTTATTATTTTAGACTAAATTATTTTAGTGACTCGTCGAACTAACAAACTCGTTAACCAAACTACTAAATTTATTAAATTGACTTATATTAACCATTGACACTAAAATATTAATGGAGGCAATTGATGGCATAACCGTTAGTGAAATTTTATAAAATTATACGTTTAATCTTTGTTATTTATATATTATATCAATTTGGTCATAATTTTAATTATTTAAATAAAATTAATCAATGATATGTGTCATTTGTTGGATTAAAATTCAATAATAGTGGGCACATATGTATAATGTATATTTCTATTATAAAGTTTAACACGTAATTAAGTGACCAATTATGTTACATGTGTTATAGGTATTAAATTGTCATGAAATTAAAAGTGTAGATACCATAAGGTGTATTTATAATTTGATGAGGGGCAGAGTTATAAATATTTAACAGTTGGTTATTAAATCAACTATATAAATGGGTTACGGTCCCCAAGAATTAGGTTAACTTGCATATCTCTTTTCCCATCTGAGAGTTGTGTGACAAGAGATAACCTAACTTCTTGGAAGATCAAACCTCTGGAAAAAACTCTATCAATTAATTTAGGTACGCTTCCGCATTCAGTTTATTTATTTTATTATTCTTGATGGTTTGACATGTATAGATCTTGGGTTTATATTCGTATCGAATATATTTTAATTCTAACAAGTGGCATCAGTGCCAGGATTCAATGCAATTAGATTGTTATTTCTTTTTGGTATGCGCCAATCAATTTGCCATTGGATTCAATTTGCTTTTTGATGCGGCAATAATCATCTATGTGATATACAACAATAAATTTATTATTACAATAACTTATATTTTGATTTCGCTACCATGGATAGTTTTAACTAGATTAATTAAAATTATTTTAGGTTTATACATTATCATTAATTTATGGAATATATATTTTATTTAAAATATATATTTGATTTTATTGGATCAAAATTTTAGTTTTGATCACTGGGTATTAAGTTAAATTTGGTTAGACCAAAATTTTAGTTTTGATCGTTAGTAATAAAGAAAAATAAAATTAATTTCGGCTTTGTCGTGATAAATTTATCATGATTCAAAAATTTTATAATCAAGTTAGCTATTGAATCATTATATCTGGTTTATGTTTATTAAGTTATGATTGAATGATCTTTTGACATGTTACTTTTAAAGTATACTACTTACGTAGTTAATATTTTTAGTATTTAGTTTTAATCATATGTTATTATGTATTATAGAATATATATTTGGTATTGATATATTAAATTCAGTTTGATCAAAATTTTATTTTTTTTGATTATTAAATTATTATGATTATATTAAAGTTTCAAGTAATCATTATATGAATTACTTATTTGTATGATGCTTCTGTTTTTGACTTTTAGTTAAAGATTAAATATTTTGATCGACTTTAGTTATAGTAAACACTAGGGGTGTTCAAAAATACCCGACCCGAATGACCCGACCCGACTACCCGAACATAAAAAATCGGGTATTTACCCGAAAATATTTTTGGTCCGAGTCGGGTACCCGGCCCGTCATTTTTCGGGTCGGGCCCGGGTCACAAAATTACAAATTTTCGGGTACCCGGTTACTTTCGGGTACCCGATTCTATTTTTTTATTTTAAATATTATTATTATTTAAACAAAATATACTTATATTATTATATTTCCATATCAAACAATCTAATTTCTAAATCTCAATCCCACAAACTTTATTTTTAAAAAAAATTAGGGACTCATTCTAAAAAAATAAAATTAAGATTCATTGTAAACTATAAATTTAGTTTATCGAGTTGACAAAATTCGAACTTTACTCATTTAGATATACACTATTTTTGTATATGCATTGATGAATAAGAAAATCAACTCAAGATTATTTACTATTTAATCATTAATTTTTATATATTAAAATAAATAAACTAATTAAAAATATTTAAAAAATATTTTTAAAAAAATCCTTTCGACGTTATGTTTTGTTTCGAATTAGATTCTATAATTTAGGTCTTAAAATTTATGTTTAAATTATGTAACTAGTGTTTTAAAATTTTATATTTCAATGTTGGATTATGAAATTCAAATTTTTAAATTTATGTATATTTTTTAAAATTAAATTTAAAATTTTTATAAAAAAATTAAAAAACCAGGTACCCGACTACCCGAATTTTCGGGTACTCGGATATTTGGGTACCTGAAGTACCGGGTAGCCGGAAAATTCGGGTCGAACACGGGCCGAAAATTTAACTACCCGAAGGTCTGGGTACCCGAATAACCGGGTACCCGAATTTGAACACCCCTAGTAAACACATATTTAAGGAATTTTTTGGAGAACAATCAAAGATTTTAGTTCTTTAAATTCTGGTAGCCCCATTTAGATAACCTTATTTTAGGTTATTTCAAAATCTTAAGTGTTATCAGAAAACTCAGCTTTGACTGTTATAAATATTAAGTTTGAATATTGTTATATTTATGTTATATATTTTAAGATAAACTAATTGAAGCATTAAGTCACACTACACCAGGTTTGACATACAGCGGTGATATTGGCGGCGTTTTTGGAGCAAACACGACAAATTACAAATAATTAGTGGCGTTTTTAGAAGAAACGCCACAAATAACTAACACTAGTGGCGTTTTTCAATAAAACGCCACTACAGGCCTCTTAGTAGTGACGTTTGTTTCTTAAATGCCGCAAAAGGAATGATCATTAATGGTGTTTGTCGATAAACGCTGCAAAAACATCAAACAGTAATGGCGTTTCATATAAAATGCCGCAAATTACTAGTACATAGTGGCGTTTTAGAGAAAAAAAACGTTGCAATTATCTGATTATTTGTGGCGTTTTGAATTACAAACACCGCAAGTTACTACTACACAGTGGCGTTTTCGAGAAAAACATCGGAACTATCTAAGTTTTTGTGGCGTTTTAAATTAAAAACGCTACAAAGACCCCTAATTAATTTCCACCCTATCGGGAGAAATACACATTCGAATCTCTAATCCCCTCTCCTCTTCCCCGAAAATTCCCCCAGCCACTTTCTATCGTCGTCGACCGTGGCCGCTCGTCGCCGAAATCAACGACATCGCCTCGATGGAGTGAACGCCCACCTCCTCCCTTCTTTCTACCGACGTCTATTTGCCGAAAGAGAAATCGGTATTCCTCCATCCTTGCTCACTGTGTCCGTCATCCACGTCGCTCGTCGCCTAAGTTAACGGCATCGGCTTTCTAGACTGAACAAGCACTTTTCCAGTGACTTTACCGAAGACACAACCACCTTTAATTTCCAGTGACTGAACAACCTTCCCGGTAAGATTGATTTTAATGCTTCAATGAAATTATTAGGTTAAAAAAATGAAATTGTGGAAATTTACTTGTACATAAATATAAAAAGCTTGGCTAATATGTATTGAACTCAATTTACAATGCTTGCTTCCAACTTTCTTGAAGCTTGAGCCTTGAAACCATAGTACTAGAACTGTTTCCAGTGAAATACTATGTAATTTAATGCTTGTTATGAAATTCTATATGCTTTAACTTGAAGATGGGGTGTTAGGATCATATTATATGTTGTCTGATTGTGCCATTAATGATGAGTTAATCTGTTCAACCATTGAGACTGTATTATCAGAAAAATGACAAACTTGAAGGGTTATTTGTAGTATTTGGAAGTTTTAATCACTTCCAGAGCTGAAAAATAAACTGAAAAATAATCTGTTACGCCGTGTTTGGTTTTAAGTGTATTACTCTATCTCCATCTAAGTGAATGAATCCTAGTTTAAGAAGTACTTGATATTTGAATTTCATGATTTGCAGTTACATATCATGTTTCATTTTGCCGTTAGTTGAAGATTTGCAGGATCTCTTTTTTTTTGAAAATTTCATGATTTGAGTTTTATGTTGTGATCTTATTTTCCATTAGGTTTTCTCTCATAAGTAACATTGTTTTCATATTCTTTTAAGATGCTTTTTTAACCGTCCTCTGTTCATTTTTTAAGTCATTAAATGTATTTTATTTCATGTAAATAATGGAAAGTAATCGTTGAACATAACTAAAATATATACATCAAACGATTCAAACCATATGTGTACTTTGAGTGAGAATAACAATGAAATTGTTTTTTCCATCGGTTTTTTACTAATTGAATGCAAATGCCTAAATGCTTAATTTATATCATCGTATAGGATTCTTTAAGATTACACTATAAAGATATTATATAGTTTGCTTTGTGAATGGTACTAAGAAAATGACCTAATTTCTAAAATATTCAATGCATTAGAATGTGAACTACATGACACTGACTTGATTCTCTACCTTTATAAAGGTTGACACATCTGGAGACCTTGAATTTTTCATTCACTTTAGTGACTTGATAGTCGCTTAATTTGGATGCTCGCCAAATTATAGATGTTGGGCTTTCAACTTTGACAAGTTAGATTAAAATGAATAAATAAAATTTAAGAAAAAAAAACATGATGACCAAGTTGACAAAGACTATCACGTGAAACTTGGCATGAAGTATTAATTCATATATTTTATAAATTTGACCTTTTAATTAATTATAATTATTTTTATTTCACTCAAATTTGTAGTAAAATTATCTTTGCAAAAATTATCTTTGAACTAATTTAGTTAAGTGGTGCATGATTTGAATTTGAACTTGAACTTGAATTTTAGTTATTATTATCTTTGCACTACTTTGGATTCTTTCGGGAGTTGTGGTTCATGATCGTTTATTTCTAGATTAGATTGTTTACTAGGTTTATATTTTAACTTTTAAATGTATATTACAGAAATCCAAAATGGATAGGAGTTGGATGGATTTGTCAAGGGTAAGCGTTTGCTACCGAAATGGAGTAGAAACTTTTCTAAATATTGCTTTTGTAAATGCAAGCCAAGAGAATATGATTCTTTGCCCTTGTAAGAAGTGTGTTAATATTAATTGGCATAGTCGTGAAGTTGTCCATGAGCATTTAATTGTTTATGGTTTTGTTCGGGGCTATAGAAAATGGGTATTCCATGGAGAGTTGACACCTCATAGTTCTTCTTCGAGGAGTAATGTGTCTTTTCCTCCTAATTCTGATCGTTGATCTGTTAGAGAAGATGGCATTGAGGGTATGTTGCGAGATGCATTTAATATGCACGATTATCAATAATCTGTTAGAGAAGATTGTGATATTGGTGATGAACATTTTACCGAGATGAGAAGAAACGAAATTGATGAAGAGCCAAATGGATATGCTGCAAAGTTTTACAATTTACTTGATGAAATGAATGAACCGCTTTATGAGGGATCAGAGCATTCAAAACTCTCATTCTGCATTCGTCTTTTCCACTTAAAATGCTTGGGAGGATGGATCGGTAAATCTTTTACATAGTTATTAGAGTTTTTAAGAGAAATGTTTCCTTCTGCCAAAATTCCTCAATCTGGCAAAGATATGAAGAAAATGATCAAAGATTTGGGCCTTGGTTATGAAAAAATTCACAGTTGCCCGAATGATTGCATGTTGTATTAGGGTGATAAAAAAACCAAGAGTCATGTCATGTATGTGGTAAATCTCGGTGGATGAATGTGGACGCAGAAAATATGAGTGAGGAAGAAGTGGAAGCACGATTAAGAAAAAAAACCAGTTAAGATTTTGCGATATTTTCCTCTCATTCCTAGGCTTCAAAGGTTATTTATGTCTTCAAAGACTGTTGAGTCTATGAGGTGACATTATGATGAAAGAACCGATGATGGATTATTAAGGCATCCTGCAGATTGTTTAGCTTGGAATTCCTTCGACCAAAGATTTCCGAGTTTTGCCGGGGATCCTCGAAATGTCAGGCTCGGTCTTGCTTCTGATGGGTTTAATCCTTTTAAAATCATGAGCACTTCGTATAGTACTTGGCCTTTTCTGCTTATTCTTTACAATTTGCCACCATGGATTTGTATGAAACAATCATCTTTTATCTTATCGATGATAATCCCTGGTGAGAAAGGCCCCAAAAATGATATTGACATCTATACGCAACCCCTGATTGAAGAGTTGAAACAATTATGGGTGGGTATCGAAACATATGATGTGTTTAAGAAGGAGAACTTTAATTTGCGTGCGACTTTATTATGGACTATTAATGATTTTCCTGCTTATGCAAATTTATCTGGGTGGAGTACCAAAGGTCATTATGCTTGTCCTTGCTGTGCTGCTCAAACATGTTCAAAGTGGTTGTATAATGGAAAAAAGTTTGCTTATATGGGGCATAGACGATGGTTAGATGAAAATCATAGATTCAGATGTCAAAAGAATATGTTTGATGGAACTGAAGAGTTTAGAAGCGCTCCTAAACAAACCATCGGGTCTGATATCTTGTCAATGTTGAAAGATACGAAGTTCACTTACGGAAAGAAGAATCAACCACCGAACCAACGATCAAAGAAAAAGATAAAAGAGGTGTACGAAGGTGATGCTGAACAGTTTAGTGATAATGACTCTGATGAAGAGGATGATCCAAATGAGGAAGAGTTGTAGAAAAAAAGAAGTATTTTCTTTGAATTGCCTTATTGGGAGTATAACATTTTGAGACATAATCTTGATGCGATGCACATTGAGAAAAATGTTTGTGAGAATATTATCGGAACCATTCTCAATGTCGATGGAAAATCTAAAGACAATTTAAAGAGTCGACTTGACTTAGTTGACCTCAGAATTCGGCATGATCTTCATCCTCAGATTCTTGCTAATGGAAAGTCATCGTTACCGCCTTCTATTTTTGTGATGTCGAAGAGAGAAAAAGAATTATTCTATAAGGTGTTGAAAGATGTAAAAGTACCAGATGGGTATGCATCAAATATATCTCGATGTGTTAGTATGAAAGATCGAAGACTTTATTCTCTAAAGTCACATGATTATCATATACTGATGCAAGATCTTATGTCGGTTGCCTTACGTGGTTATATGTCGAATGATGTCATATCTTGTATAATTGAGTTTTCCAATATAATGAAAGCTCTTTGTGGCAAAGTTTTGTTGGTTGAAGAACTTGAGAAACTCCAAGATCGAGTAGCCTTGACTTTAAGCAACTTTGAGAAGATATTTCCACCTTCATTCTTCACAATTATGGTGCACTTGTTGGTTCATCTCTCTCACGAAGCTAAAGTTGGTGGACTAGGTTTTTATCGGTGGATGTATCCTGTAGAGAGGTGTAAGATTTTTTTAGTTATTTAATATTTTTATTTCAACTAGTTATATATAATGTTGCGTTTATTGCGTGTCTAGGTTCTTGTGAAAGTTGAAGTCTTATTGTCGTAATAAGCGTTATCTAGAAGGATCAATCGCTGAAGGGTATTTAGCAGAGGAGTGTATGACTTTTAGCTGAGACTTATTTGTTTGGAAGCTATGGTGAACCACTTGGCAAAGTTGAAATTGTACAGTTAGATGATAAGTCTTGGGTACAAGCACATCGATATGTTCTTTTTCATCATGAGTCAATAGAGCCCTTACGTACGTAAGTTTCTATAATCCATAATGTAATTACTTAAGCTTTTATATTTAACATTGTTTAACCACGTAACTTACTTTATAATGAATATAAAGAAGAGTTACAATCTCGTGTACGCGCAAGAAGATTAAATCTACAAGAGAGCCATAAGTTGTTTGCATAAACTTTTCATGAATGGTTAGGGAAGATGGTAAGTAACATAATATATAACTTTTATATGTATTTGCTTCTCAAGTCAAACAAGTTTCTTATTCTCATGATCCAACAAAAGATGGTTGATATGTTGTACTCCGTAACACACCTAGAGACTTAATTGACATCGGGGATGGAAGTAGAGATGACATTGAAACAAGATCAGAAATTCTGCCTTTTCTAGCACAAAACTTAGATGGAACATGTTCTAGTTTTACTTCACAGTTTCAATGGGTTTGAGACAACATAGATGGAGATTTTAATGAAAATTAACTAAATATTGTAGTAAGATTTCATTTATACTTATTGTCCAATACATACATACACATTAATTATATATTATTGTTGTCAATACTAACTTTTTCTGTTTATTACAGGTATTATACCTAGGAGGAAATTAAATAGTTTAAATATTGTTCAAGTTCCTCGAATAGAGGAAGAAACAAATCAAGATGATTTGCCGGGTGATGGATCTTCACAAATTCCTGAAACGGTTGAAAATATTGAAATAGAAGATATTTTTTAAAACTTTATTTTAATTATATCTAATTGTTATATTGAAATTATTTTAATAAGTTTTGACTCGATATATAGGTGGCAATGGTCGTAGACGCAAGACTAGAGGGCGTACGACCTTGACGAAATTATATGATCTCCCAGTTGGAGAACGTGTGAAAGTTTCAAGAAACGATGCCGGGCAACCTATTGGGGCAGAAGCAGGTGTTTTGGCAAGTTATTTAGGCATTGTTGCACGCAATGCTTCAATTTTGCCAATCAATTACGAGTCATGGCATCAGATGCCAAATAGTAAAAAAAATCAAGCTCTTGATCTTGTTAAGGTAATAATATTATTATAGTAGTTAATTCATTACATTTAAATAGTAATATTTATATTTATTTTAATTTTGTGATTTTCAGGATAAATTTTCTTTGGAGGTTTCGAACGATTATGTGAAGCATGCCTTAGGAAAGAAATGGAGAGACCATGAAAGCTTCTTGAAGAAGACATATTTCAAGAAAGATCTGAGCCTTCAAGGGAAATTTCAAAATGTTCCCCCAAGAATACTACGTTATCAATGGGAAGATACAGTCAGGTTTTGGAGTTCAACCAACGGGGAGGTAACTTCTACAATTTGTAAAAATAACATTATATCATTACAATTTCAACTTTAAATGTAATAAAAATGGAGATTAAACCTGAAAGAGAGTGCGTAGGAGTTGCTAGTAGACAAAAACAAAAATTTACTAACATAGTAGGGACGAAGAGCTTTGCTCGCATAACTAATGAAGATGTATTATTTTTTAAATATTATTTTTACTTGTATTACATTAAAGTTAATATTCATGTTTATTATATTTTTTAGCTTTTGACGACTGGTTCTAGCATTGGACGGGTAAATCTATTCGACATTACTCACACCAAAAAGGATGGCTCTCCAATGAATCCTGAAGTTGAAGAAATTCTAGTATATTCATTGCTCTTAAATTTTTATTATGTTGTAAATATGTTCTTTTCATTTATTATTTTTCATAAATGATTATCAGACGAAAATGAAGGAAAAAATGACAGAGATAGAAGCTACGGCTTCAACTGATGGTTCTGCTAATATTGATGATATCAAGAATCAAGTTTTTTCTAAAGTTTTAGGTCCTAAAAGATATGGACGAGTGCGCTGTCAAGGGTCATTCGTAACACCAACTAAATATTTTGGATCAAACTTGTCTCAATACATGCCATCACAAAGCCAGTCTTCTCAAGCTAAAGTTCATCGTTTAAAACAACAATTAACTCAATTTCAAGCAGAGATGGAAGTTAGAGAATCTTAGAGAGAACGGAGAGAAGTTAAAAAAAAGCCGAAAGAGCAGCAAAAGAAGCCGAAAGAGCTGCAAGAGAAGCAGAGAAAGAAGCCGAAAGAGCTGCAAGAGAAGCAGAGAGAGAAGCACCATATCAGAATCTTCAAAAACAATTTCAAGATATGATGACGATGTTAAAGCAAAACCAACAAAAGAATTCGTCACATTAGTTGATTTTAGGCTTATTTGGTTTGTAGTTGTTACTTAATTGTTATTTCACTTAAATATTGAATTATTTAAGTTGATTTTAGACTTCAATTTATTTGGTGGTTAACTTTTTTTTATTTAAGTTGATATATTATTTTTAAATTATTGTTGTTGTAATATTACAGGAAAGATTTTGGTAGTAAATACAAAATATAGAACACATTTTGAATGGCACAGTAGCAACAACGACATTTTAAAAAAACGTCACTAAAAGCCATCAAAATCAGTGGCGTTTGTATAAATAAACGCCACAAATGGGCAGGACTAATGCGGCATTTTATATAACAAACGCCGCTAATTAACACGACTATTGCGGCATTTTTATTAAAACGCCACAACAATACATGAACTATAGTGGCGTTTGTATATAAAAATGTCGCTAATGGACATGAAAACTGCGAAGTTTTTATAATACTGGGCACATATGTATAATGTATATTGTTATTATAAAGTTTAACACATAATTAAGTGACCAATTATGTTACACGTGTTATAGGTATTAAATTGTCATGGAATTAAAAGTGTAGATACCATAAGGTGTATTTATAATTTGATGAGAGACAGAGTTATAAATATTTAATAGTTGGTTATTAAATCAAATATATAAATGGGTTATGGTCCCCAAGAATGAGGTTAACTTGCATATCTCTTTTCCCCATCTGAGAGTTGTGTGGCAAGAGATAACCTAACTTCTTTGAAGATCAAACCCTTTGGAAAAACTCTATTAATTAATTTAGGTACGCTTCCGCATTCAGTTTATTTATTTTATTATTCTTGATGGTTTGACATGTATAGATCTTGGGTTTATATTCGTATCGAATATATTTTAATTCTAACATCATCATCTAGTCGAATAAAATCTTTAATTATTATATTTAATATTTAATATATTTAGTGATAAAGACATCGAGATTTTCCTATGAGGTTATGAGTTTAAATCCTATACCAAGCATTGTCACGACTCGGATTCAGATCCGAGTGTCGGGTTAACCCGAGGGGTTTGGGCTTCGGCTTTGGGCCCCGGGTTTGGGTAGTTTAGGCCTTGTTGGGCCTTAAGTTGTTGGGCTTTGAGTTTGGTTTTAAGTTAGGCTTGGTTCAGAAGGACATTTTGGTAAATGTCTAAATAGATGACAAGAGGGGTAGGGGTGTAATTACCTCCTAAAGAGATGATCTCACATCTCTTTTTCTTTTCTTCCAATATTGTCCATCTTGGTAGCAAAGGAAGGTAAGAGCTAAAGGTAAGATTTTTAAGAGTTATGTTTGGAATCTCGTTTTTGTGTTTGAGGAGATGTTATAGGGCTGTTGTGGATCTATAAAACAAGCTAAACAAGTGTTAGTTTGGTGGAGAGAAAGATTTAAGTGGGGGTTTAAGGTGGAGTATGGGATTTGTTTTGGAGAGCTTAAATCTTAGCTTGTTAGTGTTTTTAAGCTTTAAGGATCATCTTAAGGTGGTTCTAAGTTGTTGTTATCCTTCCCTTTGTAGAGAAACAAGTGGGAGAGCCATTATCAACCTTGAGGAAGGAGAAATCTTGAGGTTGAGCTTGGAGCTCGGGTTTGCTGTTTTTGTCGCTGTTTTTGCTTAAGGTTGGTGCTTTTCCAACACTTAATCATCATGCATATCATGTCTTGAGCTTAAATGCATGTTTGTTGATTGTTATGGTATGCTTGGTAGCTTTAGGTGACCTTTAATGGTGAATTATGGTTATGTTGATGAACCTTCTTAAAAATGATGTAAACATGCTTAGGATCACTTCCTTAAAGTCTAGGATCAATTTAAGAATAAATGGATCAATTTTGGATAGAGTCCTAAGTGTTTGAATATGCAAAACTACACATTTCGTGCAGGGTTATCGAAATGCGGGCAGGGTGTTTCGATACCGAGTTGTCCAGTGACCTTCCCGATTTGATACCGGTATCGAATCGGGTAGGACCTCTTTTGGTTGAATTTGAAATTGTTCAAAGGGTTCGATACTCGTATCGATACCGGTCGTTTCGATACCCCTTTTGGTGAGGGTATCGATACTTGGCGTTTCGATACTCCAAGTAGGGGTATCGATACCTAGGGCAAATTAGCCCAAGTTCTTGTGGATAAATTGGTAAAGTCTCATAATGCCATCCTAGAAGTTCCTAAGAGTTTTTTAAACCTTAAAATGAATATTAAACTGAGAAATAGACACCTAGCCCCGTTAAAGAAATAATTGAATAATAATTGGATTCAGTGACATAAATCGGTATGTGGAACCATTAAGGGTTCGGTGTGATTATGAGATAATATGGTAACCTTGCTTAGTGCTGATGGGTTACTAGAGTAAATATTATATGAGATGTAAAACTGATAACCTTGCTTAGTGCTGATGGCTTATCGGTAATATATTATGTAGAAGACCAGCTAGGACCTTGCTTAGTGCTGATGGGTTCCTTAGCGGATTATGTGGAGTGGCATGCCACAGACCATGCTTAGTGCTGATGTGTCCCCCTACTTCTATACTAATATGAGATGATATGGATACCGTTATATATATGTGTACATATATGAGATATAAATACGAGTTAAGAACTCGAGATGCTGTGTGGTCTTCTCTTGTCATGCATATGCTATGTGCCGATATGTGCCATCATGATATCATGTGTTTAGGCGGTTATGGTAGCACCATCGTACTCATGCCATGTCATCATACACGTTGCTATATTTATTTTATACTATGCATGTTGTGGACTGATTGGTCGAGTACCCACTGAGCTTTAGTAGCTCAACGTTCGAAATGTGTTTTCGTGCATAGGTTAAGGAAGCTTTCGGAGGAGCATCATCGTGGTGGGTTCAGCATCGGCATCTGTTGTTAGAGTACTGTTATTAGGCGTAATGGGCATTTGTACTTGTAGGACCCTATATGTGTAATTTGTAACTCTGTTTTATTTATTTGTTGAATGCTTTTAAAACGGATTGTAATATTTTGGAGCTCCGCTACTTTAACTTACTCGAATTTTTGTTTTTAAATGGATTTGAATTTTATTATCTTATGATGGAAATGGATTTGGACTCATCTTTATGGGCTTTTGGATTGAAATTTTGAAATACAGTTTTTGGGCTGGAGGCCCGATGTGGCACCGAATCGAGGGTGTTACAAGCATACTCTTTTATTCTTAAATTTTTCTTTCATCAGTTGACGACATTTGCCACCACTTGATTATAAAAAATATATTAAATAATAAATAAAATAAAAGTTAAAATATATTTATCTAATCGTATGATGATACATGCTATTATCTAATTGGTTGATTAATTTTATTTAAGTAATTAAAATTAAGACTAAATTGATATAATTAGATAAATAACATGGATTAAATATATAATTTTATAAAATTCTATTAATTACCTTGACATAAGTTTATCACTCCTTCGTTAAATTATTAACGATAGTAATCCAAATAATTTAATTTAATAAGTTTAATAACTTAATTAACGAATTCAATAATTTTATGATTAAAATATATACACTTATATAATTCGGTGATGTTAGCGTAATTTATGTCCAATAATAAAATCCCCCATCGCCCCAGTCTTTTGGGACCCTCCATCGATATCTCTTCGCATGAGGGGCGGTTCAAAGATTTGGGGGGTCCTATGTAATTTATTAAAATATGATCCTTAAAAGTAATTGTCCATGACCTCCACTAGTTATAAAATTGTAGCCCTTAGAAGCAAATGTCCTTTCTAGGGGCCATGTGCTATCGTTTCTATTACGTCTGTCCAAAACCTCACTAGTTCTACTGAAGTAATAGTAATAATAATAATAATAATCAATAAGATTGTATAATCAATTGTCATATTTAAGAAATAATTATAACGTTTTAATAATTATAACTCATCTTTCTTAATAACGTTTTCAAATTTTTTTAATGAATTTCAAGATTAACATCATCTGACGAATGTAGTTTATCAAAATTTGGGACCTCTCTTTTCCAGGGCCCCTGTGCGATCGCTCCTATTGCGCCTGTCCAGAACCCCGCTGCTTCGCACAGACAATATTCAAAAGAAATCACCATTTTCATCCTCCCTAGACGCATCACACAAGACTTCACTATCATTTACTCATTCAAGCCCCCCAAACCTCAATTCATCGTTATCACTACCATTTATACCGAAATATAACTATTCGATCCGCTTTCAAGTTCACTATTAAAACCAAAAGTCTTCAATGCTATCATCATTTGAAAGAAAACCCTTTAAACCAAGCTTTTCAATCCTACAACAACTCTTGAAATTTAGTTGATAAAATATAAAATATTTAGGTTTTGGGTATATTCTTTCTTTTTATTTGTATACTTTTGGTGTAATCCGTCTTATAGTATAATAAAATATTAATAAATTTATTGATATATTTATGTTATTTATTTAAATTTTATCCTTGCATATATTTTCATATTTTTTTATATATCTTGTTGTATTGTGAATATAGTTTATATAATATGTGAAATACATATTTTAACACTATTTTAGTATATATTACATTTTTTCGTAGATATATGTGCAGTCTATACAATATATATTAATGTTAATTATTTATTATTATATATTTATGTATTAGTTTATATATTATACGATATATGTAATACATATTTTAGTAGAGTATAAATCATTTGTTTCTTTATTACGTTTTTATTGCTTTCCCTACTTTAAAATAATAAGTTTAAGATTTAGGGTTTAGGGCTAAAGGTTAAAGGTTGTGGTTAGAATATAGAAAATTAGAGGTATGATGAATTTTTTACGGTATAAGATTTACGATATAAAAATTAAGGTTAAGATTTAGAATTTAATTTTAAAGATTTTTTAAGGTGTGGAATAATTAAAGAGTAGGATATTTTTACTCGTTTTAGAATAAATATTTTCGATTTTCTTGTATTTAATACATGTAATATATGTTTTTAAGCTTATATATATTCTCTATTTTGTATTTGTAAACTATGTTATGTTTTTTTTATATGTTATATCTATGTTGTTTACGTATGATATATTATATATTGTAATGTTTTTATATTATTATAATGTTTTTATGTGAATTATGTATTATATAATGTTTGATATTATTATATTGTATTCATTCATTCATTCATTCATTCATTCATTCATTCATTCATTCATGTTTTGTATTTATTCATCATTTTACTATATTATATATTGAAATATATTAATTTTTATTGTGATGTTTTCTTCTTCAAAGATAAATTTGATTATCAGTCTAAAACGTAAATGATAATTTTTGTTTATTTCTTTAATATCAGAATTTTTAAAATAAACTTGTACGTACAAACGAATTGACACTTAAACTCCCAAATTTTGATATTAATAAAAATAAAAAATTGACTTTGTATCAATTTTTTAGGCGTATCGAGAGTGTTAACCCTTCTCCATGTGTAAACGACTTTTAAACTTAAAATTTTTTAAATCTCTAATTAATTTATGATATTCTATCTACTAAAGTGAGAGACGATTCTAGTTTTATCAAAAAAAATCCTATTTTTATTTTATCAAATTTCTTTTTTCTTTCTTTCTAATTTTACCCCATATTATGTCTTTTTAGATCACTCTCATTTCTTATATTACCCTTTTATTTCAATAAGTAATATAATATTTTTATTTTTGTTAGTAATGGAAAAAGATGCATAAAACTTATTGGTTTGTTACGCTGGTTCACATATTTATCAACAAAACATCAATATCACGTCTAAATTGTAAATTGAAGATTTAGGAGATTTTACAGGGATGGAGGAATACAAATTACTAGTTTGTATTAAAAATTTAGTCGACGGATCAATTTGTCATATTTGATAATTTAGTCGACGGATTAATTTTGATTTGTATATTAAAAGATATGAATTTTTAAGTGATGAAAGGTAAGAAAAATAGAGTGGCAGACTGTTCCGAAATTCAACACTAGAATTCAACTTTTAAAATTCATCATAAATTGTACAAACTGAATTTGGGATATTAGTTTATATGGATGAAAAGCTTATCGAATCTAGTTTATATTAGTTTTTTTTTCATAACAAACGGAAACTGATATCGAGTTCGGTGATAAAAGTTATGAATTTTTAATCAAACTAGGTCAGAAAAATTACAGAGCAGTTTCTGTATAGGACAGCCCTGTGACGGTAGTTTGAGGATATTTCATAATTTCTGTAAATTTTATTATTTTTTTTTGTATAATACCACTAGAACCGTTATCGAATCTAATTTCTACGGTATAAACGGGATTAAGATCCAGTATGTATTCTGCTCTGTAGAAATAAATCTTTGTATTATACTGTTCTTTCGATGGGAAATAAGGTGTGCGTTACAGGTGGTTCAGGCTACTTATGTTTAAGGATGTAAAAACAGTTATTTGGATGAGTTTCAAGTCGGGTACTGTCAGGTCGAGTAAAATCGGATTCAAGTAATTTCAGGTTAATTTAATGTTTTGACTCGAATCGGGTCGGGTGTGGGTCCATTTCAGGCCGGGTTCATTTCAGGTCGGGTTTATTTTAGGTCGGGTTCAAACGGTTCGAGTCCAAATCAGATAATTGACCAGTTCATTTCAGTTTGGTTGCCTTTCAGGTCGGATTCATTTCAAGTCGGTTTTATTTCAGGTCGAATTAATTCTGGTTTTAAATTCATATTAATTAAAATTATTAAGTTTGAGTTTGGTACAAATAAGTAATTAAGTAAATAACCGATAGACTTTGGGTTGAATGGTTAATCATTCATTTATAATTTATTATTTAATATCTAACGTCTTTAACTAGCATGAATTCCATTAAAAATAAATATTACGTACTAAACTAAACAAAAATATCATCAAATGATTCATATCTTAAAAATTAGGATAAATTAAAAAAATTAAAAATTAATAAGGAATAAACATTAGACTAGAAAGAATAAAGTTTTAAATTAAAAAAGATAAAAATTAATAAAATAAAATATCATCTTATTAAAAACACTAAAGTAAATTAGAAAAATAAATAGTAATCAATTTAAAATTAAAATAAAATTGTAAAGACTGGATTGTAAAAATTATAAATTAATAATAGTTAAATTCGATAAAAAATTTAATTTTAATTTACTTTAATATATTATAATTTATACCTATATAATATAGTTTAATACATTTAAAAATATAAATATAAAATTTATACTAATATATTCTATATATAAAATTTATAATAAATATAAAATGTATTCTATATATGAAATTTATACTATATATCGTATAATATTATATAAAAAAATATGAAATGTATAATATTATATATATAAAGAAATATATAATATGTATGTATATTGTCACGGGGCTAGAGTCTTGACCTAGCTGAACCGCGCGGCCTTAGTCGATGTTCTTAGACAAACGACTAAGTCAGCCTGAAAACTCGCTCCGGAAGATCAAACTTCCCAAGGCACTAAGAACGCTGAATCGTTCTGGCGGAAAGCAAACTATGAGTATGGCTACTCAAGAACGAAAAGAAGAACGCGAAGAACACAAAGAACAATTGAGAGAGTTTTTTTAGAGTGAATGCCACTTGATTACTCAAAGATGAGATGATACAAATGAGACTGGGGAGGTCTCTATTTATAGTTGATTCCCCTTACATCCGACGGTTCCCACTGATTTACATCGATGGCTAGGATCATTTCCTACCAACCACATTGGCACAATCCTAAGAATATTCCATGTTAACTAAGGAAACAAATCCTAAGAATACAAGGAAAGTTTACAAGGCCAAAATGGCTATCTTCTAGAATCCTCCATGGAACGGGCTAAGTCTGGTGGTACCTTTAGGCCCAAAATCTCCCTAAGAACCTCTTGGGCAGCAATATGCGCATGTGGCACGGGCTCGAACTGACGGCCCGTGACATTCTCCCCCACCAAACATGGCGACGCCCTCGTCGCCGCCTCGGAACGAAGATAGAACCGATCCTGGGAATTCCTTGTCACCTCGGCTTGCCCCAAACTCTGAATCGGGCTGGATGCTCTTCTCATAAAGAGCACTCGACTCTGGCTTAGTTGTCCACCCAAATGGACTGCTTGCTTTGGTACTCGTCGCCATCTAACATCAGTCACCGTCCCTCCAAGCGCATCTCGATCGTAGGAGTTAGCTCCTACCAGTTGTGATTTGCCCCCATTTGGACACACATGGTCCTTGCACAATGACTTGGACGCCACAACATTGAACACTGAGCGGTCTCTCAAGATCGTCGGCAACCCTCGTTTGCGCCTAAGAACTCTGAAAGGTGGCTTGTGCTCTCGCCAAGTATCGACAACTCCATTTGAAGGGTTAGGTTTTTGCTGGCCTACACCCGACAAACAAGGCAAATCAAACTGTAAAACACAATCATTGTGTTCGGGATGTACCTCAATCAACTTTTCCGCATTCACTCTAACTCGCATCAATCTTCCTTCACTCGTGAAGTTTGATGCTCCCATCGATGCTCCGTCTTCATTGAAGCTCGATGCCTCGTCCATCTCCTCAATGGATGGATCTCCCACGGGTTCACTATCATGTGGCTCAGGCAACTCTTGCCCCACCAAGGTGTCCACTCCAATAGCCTCCAAAGCGATGCCTCCTTCCCTTGGAGCATCCTTGGTAAGCTGAATGGATGTCAGCTTCTCGATCCTCCGTCCCTTGTCTCGATACACGGGCACAACACAATGTTGTTTCGGATCCAAAATGCATATAACATCGGCACAAGGGATGATAAGAGCTTGAACACGGTCAAGGAAGTTAAGCCCCAAAACGAAATCAAAGTCATCTAAGTGAATTACCTTGAAATCTTCCTTGGCCTTCCATTCACCAATCTGCAGCTCTACCTTCCGCACTGTTCCAACAACTGGAACCTCCTTGGCATTAACGGTCTTGATCTTTTTGGTTGAACCTTCAACTTCGAGACCAAGCTTCTCAGCAGCCATCTTTGACATGAAGAGATCGGATGCTCCGGTATCCACTAGAGCACTCCTCGATCGTCCCGCCACGTTGATGTTGACAAACATCAACCCATTCTGCTTCGGGCCCTTCTTCGCCTTTGCAGAATTTAGTATCATTGCCCCAAGCTTACAAGCCTCACTTGACTCGGGCTTGTCCCTTTTGGGCTGCTTGGCTCGATCCGGGTGCTCACGAGCTACGTGAGGTCCCTTGCTCTCGTAACATTGCTTCCCCACCCTTGGCTTGATTGCTCTAACACTAGCAATCGTACCAAGCATACATTCCTCGTCCTCTTGCTCGTCATCCGCATCATTGATCGTATCGGGGCGCTTCTTCTTGGGACACTCTTTCACCAAGTGTGAACCATGGCAATGGTAGCACTTCAAAGGCCCTCGATCCTTTTTCTCCGATGGTTTGACAAATTTGTTGACCCTCTCATCATCATTGCAAGAATGATTATCCTCCTCGTCTCCCCCACCAAAGCTCTTACCTCGGGGCTTGGAAGACTTGGACATGTCAACTTCGAACTGAGCTATGGACTCGGCTGCGGTAAAGGCTTTGGAAAGCTCCTCGACTCCCCTCCTCTCTAGCTCCATTTGAGCCCATCTTTGGAGTCCATCCATGAAGTAGGAAAATCCCTCCGCTTCACTCAAGTCCTGGATTTGGAGCTTGATTTCAATGAACTTCCTGACATAGTCAGTGATGGAACCCTCATGTTTCAATTGCCGCAACTTCTTACGAGCCTCCCGTTGAGCATTCGTCGGATAGAATTGCTCTTTGAACTCAACTTGGAACTCCTTCCATGTCTCAAAAGGAATGTCTCCACTCGGCTCCTCCGAGCATCTGCGTCGCCACCACAAAAGAGCGACATCAGTTAAATACATCGAAGCAACGTTTACTTTCTCCGCATCATCCTTGATGCCCATGGCTCGAAAATACTGCTCCATGCCCCACAAGAAGTTCTCAACATCTTGGGCCGATCGGTTCCCCTTGAACACCTTTGGCTTTGGAATGTCCTTCTTCGACTTGGATGCAGTGGCCATCTTTCCATTCATCAAGGCAACTTTGTAAATATACAAGTCTGCCTTCATCTCCTCCATCTCAATCTTCACAGCCTGCAATTCGGCCTCAAGCACCTCGCACCTCTCTTCCGCACCGTTGGCCACCTGGCTGAGTTTATCAACTCGCTCCTCCAGCGTAGCTACAGCATCCCTCGAACTTGCTCTTTGGCTTTGCCCAGCAACGATCTTCACACCCTTTGCTGCAACGTCTTCTTCTCCACGTGCCATAATCACTAGCGCCTTGCTCGAACCACGCTCTGATACCACTTGTCACGGGGCTAGAGTCTTGACCTAGCTGAACCGCGCGGCCTTAGTCGATGTTCTTAGACAAACGACTAAGTCAGCCTGAAAACTCGCTCCGGAAGATCAAACTTCCCAAGGCACTAAGAACGCTGAATCGTTCTGGCGGAAAGCAAACTATGAGTATGGCTACTCAAGAACGAAAAGAAGAACGCGAAGAACACAAAGAACAATTGAGAGAGTTTTTTTAGAGTGAATGCCACTTGATTACTCAAAGATGAGATGATACAAATGAGACTGGGGAGGTCTCTATTTATAGTTGATTCCCCTTACATCCGACGGTTCCCACTGATTTACATCGATGGCTAGGATCATTTCCTACCAACCACATTGGCACAATCCTAAGAATATTCCATGTTAACTAAGGAAACAAATCCTAAGAATACAAGGAAAGTTTACAAGGCCAAAATGGCTATCTTCTAGAATCCTCCATGGAACGGGCTAAGTCTGGTGGTACCTTTAGGCCCAAAATCTCCCTAAGAACCTCTTGGGCAGCAATATGCGCATGTGGCACGGGCTCGAACTGACGGCCCGTGACAATATGTATATAATATATAAGTATGTATGTAAGTATATGTATAATCATATACTATATATATTAGATGTATATATTAATATATGAATATAATATACATTAATATATAATATATTAAATGTATATATATGTATATAATATACATTATTATATACTATGTTTATAATATAGTTTAATATATATTTATATATATATTATACTTTATGCATTAATGTATTATATCTAATATCTAATATATATAATATACTTCAATATATATAATATTATATATAAATAAAATATACTTTAATATATACATATATATGATATACTTGAATGTATATTAATATATGTATTTAATTTGTTTATAAATTAATGTATGTATGTATATTTAATTAATGTATGTATATTATTAATTCTTTAAGCCCAACATTAATCCCATAAGCCCAAATCACTAAACTTGTTCTCTAAGATCAATTCTCCAATCACTAAACTAATTCTCTACAATCAAATTAAAACAATTTTAAAATATATAATCTAATTTTAATTAAATGAGAATCAAATCGAATAAAAAATAAAATTTAAAACTTAATTTTTGAGTGATCATAATCAAATTGAAATAATTGTAAAATAAGGTGTAGAACGGCGTGAGATTCGATTTTTTAGACGTGACCTATATAAATATGCAGAGTTTTTACCTAACCTAGAGTAGTGACAAATGAATATTTAAATCTAATATCCTTTTCTATATTTTTAATTGATTATATTTAATCAAAATTTATTATTTAATTATATGTAATAATAATAATAATAATTCAAAATTTAATATATATATATATATATATATATTAATTCCCTCCAATTTTTTCCCTCTTTTTTATATAATAATCAAAATTTATTTCTAATTTTTTCATTCAAAATTCCCCCTTTTTTATATCCCTCCAAAATTTTTACACTAAAAGTAAATTAATCTCAAACTTAAAAATGAGTGCCTTATTTCTCTCTAAAATTCGATCTTCTCATTTTTTTTATCAATTCTCTTTTTGTTTTTTTATTAATAATTTTTGTTTAATTAAATTTAGTCATAATTTAGATTAATTTAATAAAAATCTATATTTGATTTTAGAATTTTTTAATTATGTTTGTAATTTATATTTTTATATTTTAATTTGGTTTAATTAATTTAAGTTCAATAAATTAAATTAACTTAATTAAATATTAATTCAAAATTATAATTTTTAATATAATATTAATTTTAAATTATAATTTTTAATAAAAAAATTATTTTAAAATTATAATTAAAATTGAATACATTAAAGTTAAATAAAATAGTAAATAAATTAATTTAATTAAATATGTAATACTAAATTTAAATATTAATCCCTAAATTAATTTTTATGTCTAATTCTATTTTTTAAGATTAATTATATTTATCAATATTTTAAATTTATCAAATCATAGATATACTTAATTATATGTCATGTAAATATTAAGTCTTGTTAATATTAGTTCAACTCAATTACAGGTCGGGTTTTAAAACAAGTCGGGTAATTTATCATGTCGGGTTCAAAACAGGTCGGGTTCAAATCATGTCTCGGGTCGATTCTGTCAGGTAATATCAGTTATCTACCAGGTCAAACTTAGGTTCGGGTTTGTTTAAGTCGAATGTAGGTCGAGTTTCGGGTCCACAATAACAGGTTGAAATCGGGTTCGGGTCATTCTCGGTAAGATAAAATTCAGGTTCGGTTACTACAGTAACAGGTTCAACTCGAGTTCGGGTCAACAACAGTCGGATACACATCGGGTTCGGGTCATTACATCCCCGGGTCAAACCAGATTTTGACGCGAACATGTTTTAGTCGGGTTTTTAGGCCGGATCAACTTTTTACATCCCTACCTATGTTCTTCCCTTTTCAAAAGGCTTTTGGAAACTAGATATATGGTCCATGAAATGACAAACGAATTTGGGTTCCTTTTCTCTCTTTTTCTTCTTGTTAGATTAAACAAACAAGTTTTACACAAACAATTTGAGAACAATGTATATTATTGTTGAATTTTACAAAGACCAATACGTGCTTAATATAAGGATTAACGTATAGACTCTAAGCTGATAAAAGAGCTTGGCTTTTGGCGCCGATATTAACCAACTATTAACGACAAATTAACAACTATGAGAAAGTTTATTGCAACTGCAACAATTCAACTTTCCTTATTCCTTTCATACTTCTACTATTGCCTTTATTTCTTCAACCTCTGAGAGATTTTAGACACAAAATTGATGCCTGAATTCATGAAACTGTGTGACTAAAAGAGATTTGGTGAAAATATCTACAACTTGGTTGTCTACTGGGACATAGCTTATTACTTCTAGACATAACCTTTTCTCTAACAGAGAACATTTCAAGGAACATGAATGCACATATCTTTGAGAATAACTTGCAACAATAACACTTTAAAGGTTGCGTCTGTTATGTTTCGAAATTCAGCTTCTGTTGTTGACCTGAACACAGCTCTTTGCTTATGACAACTCCAACTAACTAGATGTGAGCAGCCAAAATAAGCACAATTATCAGAAATAGATCTCTTATCATTAAGGTCACTGCCCCAATCAGCATCAGCAAACGAATGAACTTCTTAAGTAAGGGTTTATTGAGGTGAAAACCACAATCCATAGTCAATGGTGGATTTTAAGTATCTAAGGATACGCTTTACAACCATCCAATGTACTTTAGAAGGTTGTTGCATGAATTTGCAACCTTGTGTACTGAAAATGCAATGTTTGATCTTGTATGACACACATACTGGAGTGACCCTAAAATGCTTCAATATTGTTTGGCATCAGGAAGAAGAACACTATCAGTTTTGCTCAACTTAAGGTTTTCAGCCATAAGAGTTGGAACATCACCAACATCTCGCATATCAACCTTTACCAAGAGTTTTGCAATATACTTCTACTGTGATAAGAACACCCACCTTGTATCCTTTTCACTTCTATTCTTAAAAAATAATTGATTTCACCAAGATCCTTAAGTGAGAACTTATGATCTAACCGAGATATAACTGCGTTCATATGATCTTGAGACATACCTGTGATCAAGATATCATTCACATACACAACCATATATGACATAACACCTTCTCAATTGTAAACAAAAAGAGAAGCATCAACATTTGTGGACTTTGACCCTAAAGTAACTAGGAAAGATTGAAGCTTACTAAATCAGTTTCTAGGAGCTTGCTTTAGACCATAAAGTGTCTTCTTCAGCTTGCATATCAGAATACGTCCATCACTAGAAACCTATTGAAACTCATCTAGTTGTGCCATGTAGACATCTTCTTACAAATTCCCCTTTAAAAAAAAGCATTATTTATATCCACCGGTCGAATCTTCCAACTATTGGTAACAACCAAAGATATGACTAAGTTGACTGTGAAGGATTTAATAATTGGGCTAAAGGTCTCCTTAAAATTTGGTCTTGTAAGTTGGGAATACCCTTTAGCTACTAAACGAGCTTTGTAGCGAGTAATAGTGCCACCAACATGTCTTTTAATTTTGAAAAGCCACTTATAACCAATAGCTCTTCTTCTTGAAGGTAAAAGAACTAGTTGCCAAGTTTCATTTTCAATAAGGGCATTATATTAAGCAATTACTGCTACATCTATTTAAATATCCCCTGGAATACCCTTAATGTTACCTGAATATCCCCTGGAACCTTATTTAATTGGAGATGATAGGCTTTAAGCTTAAATATTCCAGCTTTGTTTCTGATTCTCATGCTATGAGTGTTGATAAGAAAAATTGTTGGTATACATGGAATAGTATTATCATTCATGAGGGCTCAACAATTGGAACATCACCTGAAAGTCCTTAAACAACAAATCCTTTTGGTACAATTGTAGTTGCTTTTTGTGTAGCAGAAAGAACTTTTGGCTCAATAGGAACATCATCTGGTACAGTAGGAGTAGCTTCTGATGTAGCAGGAGGAACTTTTTGATCGTCAGCAACTTCTATAACACCCTTGACCCGATGCCACATCGGGCCTTCGGCCCAAAACCTGTATTTCAAAATTTCTTTCCAAAAGCCCATAAAGACGGGTCCAAAGCCATTTTCATCAAAAGATAATGAAATCCAAATCCATTTTAAAACATAAATCCGAATAAGTAGCGGAGCTCTAAAATATTACAACCCGTTTGAAAAGCATTCGACAACTAAATAAAACAGAGTTATAAATTACACATATAGGGTCCTACAAGCACGAATGCCCACTATGCCTAATAACAGTACTCTGACAACAGATGTCGATGTTGAACCCACCACGATGATGCTACTTCGAAAGCTTTCTTAACCTACGCACGAAAACACATTTCGAACGTTGAGCTACTAAAGCTCATTGGCTACTCGACCAACCGGTCCACATCAAGCATAGCATAAAATAAGCATAGCAACATGAATGATGACATGGCATGAGTACGATGGCGCTACCATAACCGCCTAAACACATGATATCATGATGACATATATCGGCACATAGCATATGTAAGACAAGAGAAGACCACACAACATCTCAAGTTCTTAACCCGTATTTATATCTCATATATATACATATATAACGGTGTCCATATCACCTCATAGTAGTATAGAAGTAGGGGGACCCATCAGCACTAAGCAAGGCCCGTGGCATGCCACTTCAAATAATCCGCTAAGGAACCCATCAACACTAAGCAAGGTCCTAGCTGGTCTTCCGCATAATATATTACCGATAACCCATCAGCACTAAACAAGGTTATCAGTTTTACATCTCATATAGTATTTACTCTAGTAACCCATCAGCACTAAGCAAGGTTACTAGATTATCTCATAATCATATAATATATACTCTAGGCAACCCATCAGCACTAAGCAAGGTTCCTAGTAAGCCACATGACTTGAATAGGTCACACGTACCTGATAAGTGCTCAACACATTATCACTTTTTACTCCTTTTATGGGCATTAATCACCAAATATACCCACTTGGACCAATGCATGAACTCAATGTGATATATTTAGAAGTTAAGCTCATAAAGATAATATTTACAGAAAAAGCACGTTTTACTGCATTTTTATATCTGTGCAGGAGAACCAGTGCCGCGGTAGCGACAAGGCCGAGGCAGGACCTGATGCCGAGGCAGCAGCAAAAAGACAAGAAGCAAGATTGTAGGCGATGGAAAGATAAAAATCCAAGGGACGTGTCTGGACTCAAAGCCCATGAATCGGAGCTGGCTAGCATGAGGAAAAGCCTAAGAAAAGACCACGTGGGAAAGCCCCCTTAGCCGAATCAAACTTGGAAATATTTTAATTATGTACTTGACTTGTTCCTTACTCCAAGTTGTATTCTACTTAGGAAAGGTTTGCCCTAGGTCTAGCCTATATAAAGACCTAGCCACCCAATGTACTAGAGACGGAATACCCAGTGACATACAATTGCATTGAGCAGAGACAAGTCAATCAAATCCACAATACAACACAACTGGATCCTGACCCATCTCTCTCTACTATTCCAACTCTTTATTTTTATTTAGTTATTTTAGTTTAATTAAACCAACTCAATTCACTTGTGTTTTTACTTTTCTACAAAACAAGAAGGTGAAGAAAGCATATTAAGTCTATCGGTCCCTAAGGAGATGATAATCCGATAATACTTATCACTTATTACTTTCGATGTGTCCACTTGAACTAAACGCGCACTTTTGACACGCGACAAGTTTTTGGCGCCATTGCCGGGGACTGACAACTAAATTTTGTCTTCTTTATTTTCTTATTTTTAGTTATTTTTACTAACATATTTTCTTTTTCTTTAAAAATTATTGGTGTGTTTCAAGCGAAGGATTTTCAAGATGCAAGGAGAAAGAAGGAAATCTATTCGGGAGTTGATATTGGAAGATATGAATCAAGCCAATCAAGAATTTCCTAGATTAAATGATGATTATCTATGCCAACCAAGAACAACCCAACAAGTTTATGCCTGGGCAAATTTTTGTTTTAATTGCGGAGATGATCATTTGGTTAGCAATTGCCCGTATAGTACTGGAACATATGGCCACATAGAGGACCATAGATGGAACCAACAACAAAATCCTTCATGGTATGATCAAAACGCTCAAAATTTTTACCATGACAATTTTGTTAATGTTACAGATAAGCCATGGCAATATAATTCTTCTTAAGAGTATCCAAATTCATTGGAGGAAACATTGAAAGCGTCAATGGCTAGAATTGAAGAATTAATGACAGAACAATCAAGGTTATTGGATGCACATATAGCTAGATTGGATGCACCCTTGAAGGATTCAGAAGATCAATTGCAGAGATCCACATATGCCATGGATGAGTCTATAGAAATAATTGCCACGACAATAGAGAAGCCTGAACAGGGCAATGTCACGATACCATTCAATGAGGCTGATGAGAGTAATGTTATAGAAAATTCTGAGGAGTCTGATTCCCAAGATGTTACATCAGCACTGATGCTGAAGAAGGAATCTGAGGATTACTCTCACTCACAATTGCCTGGGCAATTACATGACGACATGTTCGATCAACAAGATGGCAATACCGTGATAATGGAATATGAGAAGGTAATGATTGAACCTTTTGAATTCTTTAAAAACTCATCTCTTCCATTGCAGGTATCTTTCGAGGAATCAACGTTACAAGATTTGAAGTCATCACAAATAGGATATGATTATTTGGAAGATGATATTTTATCTGTGACAATTCCATCTAATATTAGTTCCAAACCAAAGTCTCTACTGATGGAGATTTCTGAGAGGCATAAAGAACAATGGGGGTTGATGCTTGAAGACTTCAAGAAAGATGATTCTTCATTTGACATACACAGAATTTTGGCAAAGGATTGCCACGGCAATTGGCTAGCACAACAATTGCCTCGACAACAAAGGCTATATCCAACCATTCTGAAAGTCAACGAGAATGAGGTAATTAAATGGTTGGATATTGATATAATTTTTTCTAGCGAGATATTCATGCCTTCAGGAATAATATCAAGTTGGAGGATAGGCATGGACTACAAAAGAACACAAACGGAAGACATCTCCACCATGATAGCACAAATGGGAGTATCCGTACCCGCATTTGCCCATATCTTCTTGAGTAGAATTGTCAATCTATAGAGGGTGCAGATGGACTATAAGAAATATCGGAAACGACCCTCCATAATTTTTCTTTATATTCTTATTTTATATTAATTTTCTCTTTTATTTTATTTGGTATTTTCATGAATTCTCTTTATGGTATTTAGGAATAACTATCTTCTCAATTTTTGAATTTTTCTTTATTGATGTTTATCTTTTTAGGTTAGGATAATAAATCAGAAATAACAGAGAAATAGTTCACAGCAGGAACTCTGCCGAGGTAGAAAAACAGTGTCAGGGCCGCAACAGTCTCAACGGGCAGAACAGTGTAACGGCTAGTCTGCCGAGATTCCTGCCATGGCAGAAAAGGAAACGACAGTAAAGTGTAACGGCTACAAAACGGCTAGTGGATCCAAACGTTCACAAGGCCGAGGCCTATATAAGAGACTCCTTCCTCTTGAACTATTCACTCTTGCTTTCTTGTTTTCTTTAGTATTCATAACAATATTTCTCTCACATTACTCTCTGCCTACTCACAATTCCTCGTGAAATTCCAGATTTTTGTTTCAAGAAAAACTCCAAGAAATCACATCTCTCAATCTTGATGGAAACATACAAGCGATTTGCCCCCGCCAACGTTGAAGATCGCTTCAACCGATCTTTCATCGCTCGGCAACTGTGGGAAGAGCAAGGTTTCCAGCATGCGGATGATGAAAATTACGGCATTGAGCACTACCTCTTCGACAGAATTAAGTACCAAAACTGGGAAATTTTTTGTCTCCAACCTGCCCAGGCGAATGCTATGATCGTGCGGGAGTTCTATGCGCACGGGCCCAGCAAAGACTCCCTCTTTGTTCATTGCCGCGGCAGTCCAGTCCAGCTAGATGCCGAGACAATCAACAATTTCTACGGCCTCACTCCTGACAGTGACATCCACGCCGAATTTATGGAAGACGTCACTGTCGAGGACTACGAACTCATCAAAGATGATCTTTGTTACGCGAACACCCCATGGGAAACCGGTATCCATAGAGGATCCGTAACAAGACAAAGCCTAAAGCCCGAGGCCAAGATGTGGAACACCTTTGTCAAGAGACGCCTCATCCCCACATCCCACAATAGCACGGTGGACCGCAAAAGATTGGTGCTTATCCAATCAATCATCAACAAGAGGACCATCAATGTTGGAGAGATCATCCTACGCGAAATTCACGAGTGCTGTAAGAAAGATAGGGGACCATTGTATTTCCCTTGTTTGATAACGAGTTTATGTGTTGCTGCAGGTGTGCCCATTGAAGATACGGACGAATACACTCTCCCAAGGCGAGGATGGACGAGAGACTTTTGCCACAAAGTCATGCAGATCACACAAGCGGAGACCGTCCAAGCAACACCCCAGCAGTTCACTGCTGATACTGTTGCCGGGGCCCAATACACGGCAGACATGCCAGACACTGCCCACACCTCTGCCGCAGCAGACCCGTGCCAGGAGATCTTGCAAAAGATGGCAGCAATGGACCTCAGGCAACAAAGGTACATGGAGTACCAAAGAGATTTCAACGACACATTGGCCCAGATGATGCTGCAAGCTTTTCCGGACCAAGAAACACAATTCCCAGATTTTCCAAGCAACATGTTCGTCACTGCCGCTCCTTACACAGAGACTACACCAGCTCCGGGAGGACCAAGGCCCTTTTTCCATGCGGACCCTCAACCCCAATACCAGGCTACCGGCCCATCCAGGGCAGCAGATTCTGCCGCAGCCTCGTCTGCAGCAGAAGACCATCCAAGCGGAGGGCCGTTTTCAGCACTCCACCCCGATCACCAATCATCATGGGCAGTCTATCAGCCGAGATAGATGCCTACGTGCACCAAAGCTCCACTGTCGCCGGCCCAAGTACACACCACACCGGAGGAGCAACAGTAATGGGAGGAGGAATGAACATTATGCTAACCGAAGAAATGGCCGATGTGGAAGAAGGAGAAGAGGTCGAGGCCCCAATGCAACGAACACCGCCCACACGAGTCCAACCGCCCCGGCAAGCAAAAGCGCAACCATCGCCTTCACCAAGGACAAAGCATTCGGCAGCAAGGCCGAGGAGAAAAAATGTCACAAGCAGCTCTTCGGAGTCGCTTTAAATCTTTGCTTTTAATTCAATATTACTTGCTTTTGCTGTCTTTATTTGGTGTTTATTATATTCATATTTTGTTGCCCGCTTATTTCTTCAAATATAAAGCATTGAGGACAATGCTTGGTTTGAGTTTGGGGTTGCAGATTCACTGCCAAGGCAACAATCTACTGCCGAGGCCTTGCCAAAAAGGGAGTATTCTAGTGAATTTTTTTAATTTTTCATGCTCCCCGCCTTACTTGAATTAACTGCCTACACTTTTGCACTGCTTATCGTCAGTATTGCCTTAGTTTATTCTTTAAGGCTATAGAAATCTTTCTCCTCACCATGATTAGGTCCTGTTAAGAAGGTTTAACCTTAGGATACTTAAGGATATAAAACTTAGAAGCTTACTATAGGAAGAACTTTAAACACTTTTGGGACTTGTTGGATTATAGGAATTCATTTAATGAACTTAGGTGATAAAGACTTAGATTTTTGGAAAAGTAACTAGAGGTGCCTACCACCGGCTCTAGAAAGTCTCTTCTTCATGCTAGAGGTGCCCGAAATTGGCTCTAGTACGTTTTAAGGAATATTAAAAAGAAAGAAGGAATTTAGTGAAAAGAAAAACACAAGTCTTTGAGGTGCCCGAAACTGGCTCAAGATTTGGTGTTTGAAAAGAAGAGAACACTTAACCAAATTCTACTTGTCTTGAAGTTAGAGTTTGTCTAAGAAAGCCTTTAATCAAACTTGTCCACAAAAACGCACACACTCACAATTCTTATAGTTTGTTTCTAGGCACACCCTTGGGTAGCCGAATGGTTAAGGCTTAAGAATAGGCCTAGTTATGGTGGGGAGAATCGATGGACATGTAAGACCAAGAGAGAGTAGAGTTCGGCAAATTGATGGTTTACATTTCTTGAGGACAAGCAATAGTTCGAGTTTGGGGGTGTGATAAGTGCTCAACATACTATCACTTTTTACTCCTTTTATGGGCATTAATTACCAAATATACACCCAATCGGACCAATGCATATACTTAATGTGATATATTCAGAAGTTATGCTTACAAAGTTAATATTTACAGAAAAGACACGTTTTACTGCGTTTTTACATCTGTGCAGGGAAACCAGTGCCGCGGCAGCTACAAGGCCGAGGCAGGACCTGATGCCGAGGCAGTAGCAAAAAGACATGTAGCAAGACTGTAGACGATGGAAAGATAAAAATCCAAGGGACATGTCTGGACTTAAAGCCCATGGATCGGAGCTGGCTAGCATGAGGAAAAGCCCAAGAAAAGACCACGCGGGAAAGCCCCCTTAGCCGAATTAAACTTGGAAATATTTTAATTATGTACTTGACTTGTTCCCTACTCCATGTTGTATTCTACTTAGGAAAGGTTTGCCCTAGGTCTAGCCTATATAAAGACCTAGCCACCCAATGTACTAGAGACGGAATACCTAGGGAGAGAGCCAATCTTTATACTTGTCTTCTTCCTCTTCATTATGTTCTAAACCTTCTTAGGGATTAGGTGAAGGTTGTCGAGTATATGTGAGAGGAGATTGTATTTTGTCTTTGATTCAATGCAATAAAATTATCAAGGTTTGCTTATCCTTTGTTATTCCTTGTTCTCGCATTCGAGCTCGGGAGAGGAGAGTGTGAGTCATCCATTTATCTAAGCTCGGGAGAGTTAGATTCACGAAAGGGATAAGTACAGTGTTTCAATCGCGAAATACTAACTCGGCCTAGCGATAGGTTAAGAGTTTCAGCGGCTAAAAGAAGTGTGAGATTGGTTGGTGAGTATAATTGGTTCACGCCGGGAGGTATCATCAAGGACTAGTCATCAACAGCACTCTGACTTAGGGATAAGCGGATTCACTCAAGGACACTTTGCCGAACTTTGGTAAAGTCTACCCACGAGCAAGGGATTGTTGCGGCAGACAATATTTTCGTTGCCAAGGCAGTAAACTGCAGTGCTGCCGAGGCAGTGACATACGATTGCATTGAGCAGAGACAAGTCAATAAAATCCACAATACAACGCAACTGGATCCTGACCCATCTCTCTCTATTATTCCAACTCTTTATTTTTATTTAGTTATTTTAGTTTAGATAAACCAACTCAATTCACTTGTGTTTTTACTTTTCTACAGAACAAGAAGGTGAAGAAAGCATATTAAGTCTACCGGTCCCTGAGGAGACGATAATCCGATAATAATTATCACTTATTACTTTCGATGTGTCCACTTGCACTAAACGCACACTTTTGACACGCGACAGTACCCTTAACGATTCAACATACCGGTTTATAGAACTAGACTCCAATTATTATTCAATTATCTCTTTAACGGGGCTAGGTGTCTATTTCTCAGTTTAATATTTATTTTAAAGTTTAAACAAGTCTTTGGAACTTCTAAGGTAGCATTATGAGACTTTACCATTTTTCCACAAGAACTTGGGCTAAAATACCCTGGGGTATGAGTATCGAAACACCAGGTATCGATACCCTCGCCAAAGGGGTATCAAAACGACTGGTATCGATACGAGTATTGAACCCTTTGACCAATCTCAAATTCAATCAAAAGAGGGTCTACCCGATTCGATACCGATATCAAATCGGGAAGGTCACTGGACGACTCGGTATCGAAACGCCCTGCCCGTGTTTTGATACCCCTACACGAAAAGTGCAGTATTGCATATTCAAACACTTAACACCCTATCCAAACTTGATCCATTTATTCCTAAATTGATCCTAAACTGTAAGGGAACTTTCCTAAACGTGTTTAGACCTTAATAACAGAAGTTCATGAACAAATTCATGATCCATCATTAAAGACCACCCTAAGCTACCAAGCATACCAAACCAATTAACAAACATGCATTTAAAATTAAGCATGATATGCATGATGATTAAGAGTCGGAAGGGTACCAACCTTAAGCAAAAACAGCAACAAAAGCAGCAAACCCGAACTCCAAGCTCAACCTCAAGATTTCTCCTTCCTCAAGCTTGATGATGGCTCTTCCATTTATCTCTCTACAAAGGGAAGGATAACAAAAACTTAGAATCACCCTAAGATGATCTTAAAAGCTTAAAAACACTAACAAGCTAGTATTTAAGCTCTCCAAAAACCAAATCTCGTACTCCACTGAAAACCCCTCTTAAACCTCCATCCTCCCCAAACCAACACTTTCTTACCTTGTTTTATAGATCCTTGAAAGCCCTACAATATTCCCTTCAAGCCAAATCCACACTCTTTAAGCCAAATCCACTTCAAACACGTTAGACCATACAACAGAGGATTCCATGTAGTTTTTCCACTAACCACGACGATAAACATCTCCTTTTTTAAAAAAAACAAATCCACACTCTTTAAGAAAACAAAACACCAAACCGTCTTACATCACACAACATGCCACAACCTTCTCATAACCTCCAAACTCTAACTGGAGAGAATTTGCAAAACTCAACCTTACATTTCTTAATGACCAACTCAAAACTAACCATAACTCAAGGTATCCCCCTCGGTTTCAAATATTCACAACTCTGAGCCCAAAAGACCCATTCCTCATCTAAGACTATTCCCTATCCAAAAGGGTAACTTGCCCACAACACAACAAGCTTAAGACTAAAAGAAACCATTTTCAACAATTTTTTTAACAAACCTACACCCTAAAAGAACCAACCCAGCACCACTTCCATCTTCAAAGGAGATACTCGCAAGTGTGAACAAATGTATGTATGATTCCCTATATGCCCTCATCAATGCCTGTGCAAGTGCATGTAAATGCAATTTCTAATGTCATGCTCAAGAATGCATGCATGCATGCCCTACAATATCTACAGATATTTACATATATGTGCTCTTACACTATGCATGACTATTTGTTCACACTCACAAATAACATCCTTGATTCCAAAAATTTCAACTACTAACTTGCTAACTATTTCCAAGTCAGGTTAGCAGCGGCCACTCATCTTCAGCAGACTGAAATACACCTGTCAAAGCCTGAATGCACGGTGCAAACTCAGTTTCTAAACTAACCTCCCTGTATAACCGGAGACACAACTACGAGTGAAGGGGGAAGGGAAATCGCTCTTCCTTAGCAGTCGTTCCACCCTCAAACTGACCATCAGTGATCAAACTAGCACTAGCTCAAGTCTCACGTCTCAGAGGCATATTCCAAAACTTTAAACACAAATTTAAACGTATAATCAAAACATAATTGTCGCGTGTCAAAAGTGCGCGTTTAGTGCTAGTAGACACATCGAAAGTAATAAGTGATAGTAATTATCGGATTATCGTCTCCATAGGGACTGGTATACTTAATATGTCTTCTTCGTCTTCTTGTTCTGTAGAAGGAAATAAAGAAAAACACAAGTGATTGATGTTTGGTTTAATTAAACTAAAATAACTAAGCAAAGTAAAGAGATTAATAATAGAGAGAGATGGGTTAGGATCCAATTGCGTTGTATTATGGATTTGATTGACTTGTCTCTGTTCAATGCAATCGTATATCACTGCCTCGGCAGCACTGTAGTTCACTGCCTTGGCAGCGACGATACTTGTCTGCCGCGGCAATCCCTTGCTCGTGGTTGGACTTTACCAAAGTTCGACAAAGTGTCCTTGAATGACTCCGCTTATCCCTAAGTCAGAGTGCTGTTGATGACTAGTCCTTGATGATACCTCCTAGCGTGAACCAATTATACTCACCAACCAATCTCACACTTCTTTTAGCCGCTGAAACTCTTAACCTATCCCTAGGCCGAGTTAGTGGTTCGCGATTGAAACACCGTACTTACCCCTTTCGCGAATCTAACTCTCCCGAGCTTAGATAAATGGATTACTTACAAACTTCCCTCCCGGGCTTGAATGCAAGAACAAGGAATAACAAAGGATAAGCAAACCTTGATAACTTTATTGCATTGAATCAAAGACAAAGTACAATCTCCTCTCACAAATACTAACAACCTTCACCTAAACCCTAAAGAAACTTAGAACATAATGGAGAGAATGAAAACAAGATTATAAGTCGGCTCTTTCTCTCTAGGTTTTCCGTCCATGTTACATTGGGTGGCTAGGTCTTTATATAGGCTAGACCTAGGGCAAACCTTTCCTAAGTAGAATACAACTTGGAGTAGGGAACGAGTCATGTACATAATTAAAATATTTCCAAGTTTAAATTCGGCTAAGGGGGCTTTCCCACGTGGCCTTGTCTTGGGCTTTTCCTCATGCTAGCCAGCTCCGATCCATGGGCTTCAAGTCCAGACACGTCCCTTGGATTTTTATCTTCCAATCGCCTACAGTCTTGCTTCTTGGCTCTCCACTGCTACCTCGGCATCAGGTCCTGCCTCAGCCTTGTCACTGCCGCGACACTGGTTCTCCTGCACAGACATGAAAATATAGTAAAACGTGCCTTTTCTGTAAATATTATCTCTACAAGCACAACTTCTAAATATATCACATTAAGTACATGCATTGGTCCGAGTGGGTGTAAATTCAGTGATTAATGCCAACAAAAAGGTGTAAAAAGTGATAGTGTGTTGAGCACTTATCACACCCCAAAACTCGAACTATTGCTTGTTCTCAAGCAATGCAAACCATCAATTTGCCAAACTCTACTCTCTCTTGGTCTTACATGTCCATCTATTCTTCCCACCATAACTAGGCCTATTCTTATGCCTTAACCTTTCGGCTACCCAAGGGTTTACCTAGAAACAAACTATAAGAATTGTGAGTGTGTGCGTTTTTATGGACAATTTTGATTAAGGGCTTTCTTAGATAAACTCTAAGTTCAAGACAAGTAGAATTTGGTTAAGTGTTCTCTTCTTTTCTAAGCAACCAATCCTTGAGCCAATTTTGGGCACCTCAAGGGTTGTGTTTTTCCCTTCACTAAATTTTTCTTTTTAATGTTCCTTAAAACATACTAGAGCCAATTTCGGGCACCTCTATCATGAAGAAGAGTTCTTTCTAGAGCCGGTGATAGGCACCTCTAGTTACTTTCTCAAAAACCTAAGTCTTTATCACCTAAGTTTATTAAAAGAATTCCTATAATCCAACAAGTCCCAAAAGTGTTTAGAATTCTTCCTATAGTAAGCTTCTAAGTTTTCATCCTTGAGTATCCTAAGGTTAAAACTTCTTAACAGAACCTAATCATGGTAAGGAGAAAGATTTCTATAGCCTTAAAGAATAAACTAAGGCAATACTGATGATGAGCAGTGCAAAAGTGTAGGCAGTTAATTCAAGTAAGGCGGGGAGCATGAAAAAAAATTAAAAATTACTGGAATACTCCCTTTTTGGCAAGGCCTTGGCAGTAGATTGCTGCCTTGGCAGTAAATCTACACCCCAAACTCAAATCAAGCATTGTCCTCAATGCTTTATATTTGAAGTAATAAACGGGCAACAAAAATATGAAGTAAGCAGCATATAAAGATAGCAAAAGCAACTAATATTGAATTAAGAACAAAGATTTAAAGCAACTCCGAAGAGCTGCTTATAACAATTTTTCTCCTCGGCCTTGCTGCCGATTGCTTTGTTCTTGGTGAGGGCGATGGTTGCGCTTTTGCTTGCCGGGGTGGTTGGACTCTTGTGGGTGGTGTTCGTTGCATTAGGGCCTCGACCTCTTCTCCTTCTTCCACATCGGCCATCTCTTCGGTCAGCATTATGTCCGTTCTACCCTCCATTGCCGTGGCTCCTCCGGTGTGGTGTGTACTTGGTCCGGCGACGGTGGAGCTTTGGTGCACATAGGCATCTATCTCGGCTGATAGACTACCCATGATGATTGGGGATCAAGGTGGAGTGCAGAAGACTGCCCTTCGTTTGGATGGTCTTCTGCTGGCAGATGATGCCGCAGCAGAATCCACTGCCCTGGATGGGCCGGTAGCCTGGTATTGTGGTTGAGGGTCTGCATGGAAGAACGACCTTGGTCCTCCCGGAGCTGGTGTAGTCTCGGTGTAAGGGGCGGCTGTGACAAACATGTTGCTAGGAAACTCTGGAAATTGCGCCCCTTGGTCTGGAAAAGCTTGGAGCATCATCTGGGCGAGTGTGCCATTAAAATCTTTCTGGTACTCCATGTACCTCTGTTGTCGAAGGTCCATCGCTGTCATCCTTTGTAAAATCTCCTGATAGGGGTCTGCTGCGGCAGCGGTGTGGGCAGTATCAGGTATGTCTGTCGTCTACTGGGCCCCGGCAGCAGTATCTGCCGTGAACTGCTGGGGCGTTGCTTGGACTGGCTCCGCCTGCGTGATCGGCATGACTTTGTGACAAAAGTCCCTAGTCCATCCTCACCTTTGGGGAGTGTACCCGTCCGTATCTTCGATTGGTACACCTGCGGCAACACATAAACCTGTGATCAAACATGGGAAATACAATGGTCCCCTATCTTTCTTACCGCACTCGTGAATTTCACGAAGGATGATCTCTCCAACATTGATGGTTCTTTTGTTGATGATCGATTGGATAAGCACCAATCGCCTCCGATCTACCGTGCTATTGTGGGACGTAGGGATGAGTCGTCGCTTGACAAAGGTGTTCCACATGTTGGCCTCGGGTTTTAGGCTTTGTCTTGTTATGGATCCTCTATGGGTACCGGTTTCCCATGGAGTATGCGCATAACAAAGATCGTCTTTGATTAGCTCGTAGTCCTCGACAGTGATGTCTTCCATGAATTCGGCGTGAACATCACTGTTCGGGGTGAGGCCATAGAACTCGTTGATGATCTTGGCATCTAACTGGACTGGTCTGCCGCGACAGTGAACAAAGAGGGAATCTTTGCTGGGCCCGTGCGCATAGAACTCCCGCACGATCGAAGCATTCGCCTGGGCAGGTTGAAGACAGAAAATTTCCCAATGTTGGTACTTGATTCTGTCAAAAAGATAGTGCTCAATGCCGTAGTTTTCATCATCCGAATGCTGGAAACCTTGCTCTTCCCATAATTGTCGGGCGATGAAAGATCGGTTGAAACGATCTTCAACGTTGGCTGGGGCAAATCTCTTGTAGGTTGCCATCAAGATTGTGAGATGATTTCTTGGAGGTTTTCTTGAAAAGAATCTGGAAGTTCACAAAGGATTGTGAGTAGGCAGAGAGTATTGTGAGAGGGAGATTGTTAAGAATGCTAATGAAAACAAGAATGCGAAAGTGAATAGTTCAAGAGAAAGGGGTTTCTTATATAGGCCTCGGCCTTGTGACCGTTTGGATCCACTAGCCGTTTTGTAACCGTTTCCTTTTTCTGCCGTTTCCTTTTCTGCCGCGGCAGGAATCTCGGCAGACTAGCCGTTACACTGTTTTGCCCGTTGAGACTACTGTGGCCCTGACACTGTTTTTCTGCCTCGGCAGAGTTCCTGCTGTGAACTACTTATCCTTTATTCTTGCTTCTTGTCCTAAATAAAAATTAAACACATGAAAAAGAAAAATACTTAAAGCAAAAAATAAATTCGAAAAATAAAAATAAACTAATCCTAATATATTAATAAAGAAAAGGGAGGAGATTATGTTACTGGTGGAGAGTATGTAAATGCATCTCCCAAGATGATTCTCTCTCTTTGGACCGAATTGTAAATCTGTTGTGGGCCGCTCCCTTTTGCTGTGTGTCCATCCACCTTGGGCTTAATCTTTTTACCAATCAATCTGCCGAGCATTCTGCCAAGGCAGGAAATTTTGGTACCTCCTGTGTGAATGGCCTTGCACTCCTATGGATCATCATACTTTTTTAAGTTGTGGAATGCATTGAGTTTGACTTGTTGGTCATTGACCCGCATTGTCAACTCTCCTTTTTCCACGTCAATTAATGTGCGTCCAGTGGCAAGGAAAGGTCTCCCTAGGATGATCGGTGCATTCTCATCTACTTCACAATCAAGGACAAGATAATCAGCAGGAAAAATAAACTTATCAACTCTTACTAGTATGTCGTCGATTTTGCCTTCAGGTTGCACGTAGGATCGATCCGCTAGTTGGAGCATAACTGTTGTAGGTTTTGCCCTTCCTATTCCAAGCTTTTGGAAGACAGACTTTGGCATTAGATTGATGCTTGCTCCAAGGTCGCATAGGACCTTACCTTCATAATTCTTACCTATCGCACAAGGTATGATGAAGCAACCAGGATCCTTTAACTTCGGTGGCATGCGATTGTGCAGCATTGCCATGTATCCCTCGGTAGCAGCCATTGTCTCAAACTCACCTATTCGTTTCCTCTTTGACACCATGTCCTTTAAGAACTTGGCATAGTTAGGCATTTGTTCAATTGCCTTTACGAACGGTATGTTAATGTGGACTTGCTTTAGAATATCAAGGAATTTCTTGAACTGTTGGTCCTGTTTTTGCTTTTTCAACCTTTATGGGAAAGGTGGTGGTGGTCTCATCTCACCCAGGGTTTCTTTAGTTTGGAATTTAATACCTGGCACCACTGGGATTGTCGCTGTCTCGGCAGGCTGTTCAGGAGCTGTTGTGCTCTCTGCCGGGGCAGTGTTATCAGTATCAGTTTGCTCGGCCTCTTCTTTTGCTGGATCTGCTGATTGAATTTGGCTCTCTGGGATCTTTTCCTTCAGCTGTAGACCACTCCTAGTAGTGATAGCCTTGCACTGTTCATGGCCCATTACCTTAGCAACTTCAGTATTGCTAGGTAGCCCTCCTTGTGGTCTAGTGTTTATGTTTTGAGCAAATTGCCTAACCTGGGTTTCTAGCGTTTTAATGGCCGATTCTTGATTTTGTAACCGCATCTCAGCTCTATTCATAAAAGCGTCTGTCCTTTTGATGAAATTATTGTTCTCTGCCATGTAAGACTCAGTTTTCATCATAAAGGCCTTAAGCGTGTTTTCCAATGAACTTACCGATTGCTGCTGCATCTGGTGTTGCGGCATTGAGTGCTGGGCCTGTTGCGACGGTAGTTGTTGCATCTGTTGCTGAAATCCTGAAGGTTGGGTGATTGGGTTTAAGGCATTGTTAGGGTTGCTCCATGATAGGTTTGGATGCCTCTTCCATGAGGGGTTGTATGTGTTGGACATCATATTGTTGCGGTTGTAGTTCCCAACATACATACCGGTTTCTTGATTCATGCAATCAGAAGAACTGTGGTTACCTCCACATAAGTCACAATATGAATCAATTACCTTGACCTCACGGGTATTTTGCTGTAATTGTAGGTTTTGCACCATCTTGGTAAGAGAGGCCAATTGTGCTGCCACTGAATTCGATGTGTCTAATTCATTTACCGTGGCTTGGCATCTTACTCCTCCTCGCCTAGATGTAGGAAATTGAAAATCATTTTTCGCGAGTTTGTTCAATATCTCAATAGCTTCCTCAGGTGCTTTATCCAGGAGTGTTCTGTTCGCCGAGGCATCTAACATGATCCTTGTCGGGGCATTCGTGGCATTATAAAACATGGTAACTTGTGTCCATAGGGGAAATCCATGCAAAGGACACTTGTGTAGTAAATCTCTGTAGCGCTCCCATGCCTCGTACATTGGTTCGTCATCTGCCTGTCGAAAAGAAGTGATTTCATTACGAATTCTATCATATAAGTTCGTAGGATTAAAACGAGTAATAAAATCACGACAAAGTTCACTCCAAGATCCAATAGATCCTGCTGGAATGCTATTCAACCAAGCTTTCGCCCTATCCCTCAGTGAATAGGGGAATAGCTTCAATCGCAAGACATCTTCATGGACTCCTTGGATTTTGAAAGAGTTGCAAATTTCCATGAATGACTTAAGGTGCTGCCTTGCGTCTTCGGTTGCAGACCCACCAAATTGTCCAATAGTGTTAAGCATATTGAACATAACAAGTTTCAGTTCAAAGTGGGCTGCTTCTATCTCTGGTGTAATGATTCCTGGGTTTAATCCATTTAAGTCTTCTTCGAGGAAGTCTCTGACAGTGAGCTACCGCGGCCCAGGTGGCGGCGGTAAAACTCCATTGCCGGCAGGTAAGTTTTGTCCTGCCGGGTGATCTGCCATAACCTCTTGGATTTGTCTCCTCAACCTTAGCCTTGTTCTTTCGATTTCTGGATCTAACTCGTACAAAGGGTTGGTTGGGTTGGCCCTGGTCATACACCAAGAAAAACAAACGTAAAATAAAAATAAAAGGAAACAAGAAAATAAAGAAAACAAAATTTAGTTGCCAGTTCCCCGGCAATGATGCCAAAAACTTGTCGCGTGTCAAAAGTGCGTGTTTAGTGCAAGTGGACACATCGAAAGTAATAAGTGATAAGTAATTATCGGATTATCGTCTCCACAGGGACTGGTATACTTAATATGTCTTCATCGTCTTCTTGTTCTGTAGAAGGAAATAAAGAAAAACACAAGTGATTGATGTTTGGTTTAATTAAACTAAAATAACTAAGCAAAGTAAAGAGATTAATAATAGAGAGAGATGGGTTAGGATCCAGTTGCGTTGTATTGTGGATTTGATCGACTTGTCTCTGTTCAATACAATCGTATATCACGGCCTCGGCAGCACTGCAGTTCACTGCCTTGGCAGCGACGATACTTGTCCGCCGCGACAATCCCTTGCTCGTGCTTGGACTTTACCAAAGTTCGGCAAAGTGTCCTTGAATGACTCCGCTTATCCCTAAGTCAGAGTGTTGTTGATGACTAGTCCTTGATGATACCTCCCAGCGTGAACCAATTATACTCACCAACCAATCTCACACTTCTTTTAGTCGCTGAAACTCTTAACCTATCCCTTGGCCGAGTTAGTATTTCGCGATTGAAACACCGTACTTACCCCTTTCGCGAATCTAACTCTCCCGAGCTTAGATAAATGGATTACTTACAAACTTCCCTCCCGGGCTTGAATGCAAGAATAAAGAATAACAAAGGATAAGCAAACCTTGATAACTTTATTGCATTGAATCAAAGACAAAGTACAATCTCCTCTCACAAATACTAACAACCTTCACCTAAACCCTAAAGAAACTTAGAACATAATGGAGAGAATGAAAACAAGATTATAAGTCGGCTCTTTCTCTCTAGGTTTTCCGTCCATGTTACATTGGGTGGCTAGGTCTTTATATAGGCTAGACCTAGGGCAAACCTTTCCTAAGTAGAATACAACTTGGAGTAGGGAACAAGTCATGTACATAATTAAATTATTTCCAAGTTTAAATTCGGCTAAGGGGGCTTTCCCGCGTGGCCTTGTCTTGGGCTTTTCCTCATGCTAGCCAGCTCTGATCCATGGGCTTCAAGTCCAGACACGTCCCTTGGATTTTTATCTTCCAATCGCCTACAGTTTTGCTTCCTGGCTCTCAGCTGCTGCCTCGGCATCAGGTCCTGCCTCGGCCTTGTCGCTGCCGAGGCACTGGTTCTCCTGTACAGATATGAAAATGTAGTAAAACATTCCTTTTCTGTAAATATTATCTCTACAAGCACAACTTCTAAATATATCACATTAAGTACATGCATTGGTCCGAGTGGGTGTAAATTCGGTGATTAATGCCAACAAAAAGGCGTAAAAAGTGATAGTGTGTTGAGCACTTATCAATAATATCAAAACATATTAGACTTACACTCGGGCAAGATCCAAGGGAAACCTGAAGGATTTGAAAATGTATTGGCACTAACAATGTGTAACCGTTAATTCCTTTTTAACCATCATCACTCAAAGTACAACCATCATGCATAGATATTCAACAAGTTAACAACATAACAAGTTCAATCACACACTTTAGCAAACCTGGCTCTGATACCACCAAATGTAACTCCCTCAGCCCGGCCTAGACGGAACCGACACTAACGGGTTACACGGGGAATATCAAACCAAACACGCGAAGGTCTGATTCGATAAACAACCCTGAAAACCGATATGTTTTTTTACAAGATACATAATTAAGTTCCTATGTGTGTCGAGGTCATGCATAACGAGAGTGAAGACATTCGGTTCACAATTGGTCATTCAATTCACATATAAACACATAAGGACCAAAATGCAAATAATTTTAATTCCAACAATAAACCGGAAATTCAATCTACCATAGTTCAATTTAACATGCATAGCATACTCACAACAAAATTCGGATCAAACGAAGCATTATAGAATCGCCGATTTCGTGTTTCTATGATTATGGACCTAATCGAAAAGTTCACAAATCATAGGGACTATAACCAACATTAATTAACCATAAGAAATTAAGTTAACATCATGCATCTTGGTGATATTACAACTCTAAATGTTATTCATAGCATTTATATTCGATTGCGGGAGTTTATTCGACCTAACACAAGCTTCCATCACATATAATTCTTCCTTTTTGGTCATGGGTATCGATACCATCAGTCATGGTATCGATACCATGGCATGGCTGTGGCTAATTAAGCCTTCGAAAGCCAAGGGTATCGATACCTCCTTGGGTGGTATCGATACCTTGGTGTCCAGTGAGGTAATTACATCGAGCCATGGTTCTATACCGCCCCAAAATTGCCTTGGGGTATCGATACCACCAGAGGGTGTTTCGATACCCCCTATCCAGAAACACTAATTAGACAATTTGGTTGTTTCAAACCCCATCTAAACATATCCATTTGTCACCCCCAACTATATGCATACTCCCTAAGCACATTAAACACCCTTAAGCATACAATTACCCACATCAATGACCCCGAAATAATCTATAGGCATGCTTCCTATGTTATGATCAAAAACAAGAATATTCATGCATGTACATGCTTCAAACCATTCAAAACCACACCATAGTACATCAATTAACAATCAAAGCAATATAGGTCTTATTACAACATTAACCAAAGCAAAATCACACTCTTCACATAGTATTGGTTTACATATTGCCAAGCCCCAAGTTATTTGCCAAAGCATACCAAAAATTTCGATACCTTTTCCCCTTGGTTCCCTTGCTCCGAATGTAGCCTCGAATATCTCTATTTTTATGCAAGTATGAAAAGAGAGAGCTTAAGCAAAACATGCTTAGTGAGGAAGCTCTAAACAAGATCAAAAATCATTTTTAAAGTCATACTTGAATCCTTCATGCTTATTTGAAATATGTAAGACTAAATCATGCTTATCAACATTGTCAAATCATTTCATGTATCATGAACAAGTAAATCATTTCATTTCATGTATGCATATTGGCTTTCTAGTGATCACTTAATATGAACTTTTAGTTCACCGAATACACGAATTCCTTTTTCCATAATTGGAGACACTTGGTCTCAACATGCATCGGTCGGACACATAGTCACTCTTGTATACATGTTACCCCCACTACGCACGGTCGGACACAAAGTCACCCTTGTTTACGCATGGGTCAACTATATGCACGATCGGACACAAAGTCACCCTTGTTTACATATAGGCAAACTCTACACGCACGGTCGGACACAAAGTCACCCTTGTTTACGTGTAGGCATCATCATTATTCTCATTATTTTTATAGTGCACTCAATCCTAATGACATGTCATTTGTATTCAAATCTAAAGTTAGTGTCACTAAGACAATATCAATTCCAATCATGCATGTTAACTTGTTGCTCATAATGCACTCATTAAATGTTCGTCATGTGAACTAAAATCATGCTCAACGGCGTAATCAAATTATAAGGCAATAACCACATATTGTTCCAATTTATTTTCATGCTTTCATAAGTCATGAATGCCTTTCCAAACCATGCATTTTCACTAATTAACACATGCATGCATTATTTCAAAATCAAACTCATGCACTTCCAAAATCTCATGAAATCATCATTTATAAAAGCCATTACCGAAATAGCCGAAACTTAAGGTAATGCATCAACATCATTTAAATCACTTACTCTTGAACTATGGAAAGTTTTACACTATTCCAAAGTCCCCAAAGCAGAACCGAACCAATGCGATGCACTTTTAACCCGAAATCACTCACCGACAAGCGAAACGAGCCCTCGCCGATGCTTCGACGGCAACGCCAACGCACCAGCCACTTATGCACCTTCTTGCACTACCTATACAACATTAAAAAAAGAGCATATTCACATCACAACATGCCCAAAACAGCAGCAACATTAAACCTTCACAAAACTATCGAAAACCTAGCCAAAAAGACCGAAACCTAGCTGAAACGCTTCCGAAACATCATCAGCCCAAAACCTAATGAATATAACATCTAATCCACTTCAAATATGAACCAAAAGCACTTCCAAACCATCCTTATACCTCCAGCAACAAAAGAACACCTAAAACAGCCCCTAAAATAACCGACAACCACCTTAAAACACCACCGATTGCATTATTCCGAGATTAATTTGATGTTAACTCATTTCAAGACTCAATCAATCATTTAATTGACCTAATATCATAATTAAATCATCCTAAATCCAGCATCAATTGAGATCTCAAAAGATTTCACAAAAACCTTCACAAAACTCATAAATCTTGAATTAAAAACACAAAATTAAATATCAATTGTTAACTAGCAAGCCAATACTTGGGAACTTCAATAAAGAACCTTAGAAAAAGATTAGAAATAAGAATTTTACATTTGAGAGTAACTCCACCAAAAAGATGATAAATCCTCTCTTGATTTCCTTGAAAATGGATGTTAATTTTGCAAAATTGATGAGTAGGTTTTGTAGAGAATGAAAAGATGAGTAAAATGAAATAAATCTTGTTGAAAATGAAGAAGAAATCAGCAAGTAATTGAAGAAATTTGGAGAAGAAGATGGAGAGAAAATTTTGAGAGAAAATTTTGAGAGAAAAGATGAGAAAATGAAAAGTTACAAAAGAAAATGAAAATAAGCTCTTTATTAAAATTAATTAAAACATATTTTGATGGATAATCTTTAATTAAAAATAAATTGGGTTAATGGCCCTCTAAGGATTCTAAGTATGACTTACTTTCCAATTTAGTCACAAAAAATCTTAATTTCTAAAAATCACCAATTAAATCCCTAAACTTTTCCAAAAATTATAATTTAGTCACTAGTACAAAATTAAGCCTAATTAAAAATCAAATTAAGGCTCAATAATATTCTTTTAACTTTAAAACACCATTTTAATATTTTTAAATCTTCCCGAAAAATTATTACTTGTCCGATTAAATTATTATTATTTTAATTTTCCCTGAATTAATGAACCGAAGAATCCGATCCGATCCGACTCGACTCGACTTGACTCGAATCGAATCCCCCAAACCAACACTCAAACTACTAACCCCAAAACCTGGATGTTACAACTCTCCCCCTCTTAAGAAAATTTCGTCCTCGAAATTCTTACCTGAAGCAAACAAGTGAGGAAACTGCTCCTCCATACTTTTCCTTGTCTCCCAAGTTGCCTCTTCAACACCTCGGTGTCTCCAAAGCACTTTAACCAAATCTATGGTCTTTCCTCGAAGAACCTTTGTATCTACATCCAAAATCTTCACCGGTTCTTCTTCATAACTCATATCCGCTCTTAACTCAATCTCCTCAACTAGAACAACATGAGAAGGATCTGATCTATACTTACGAAGCATCGATACAAGAAAAACATCATGCATCCTACTCAACTCCTCTGGCAACCTCAATCGATAAGCAATCGGACCAACATGCTCCAACACCTCATACGGCCCAATGAAACGAGGACTCAACTTAACCTTACGTCCAAATCTCATCACTTTCTTCCATGGCGAAACCTTTAAAAACACCTTATCCCCGACAACATACTCCACCTTTCTACGCTTCAAATCGGCATAAGACTTTTGTCTATCTGAAGCCTCCTTGAGCTTAGCACAAATAAGCTTAACATTCTCATCCGTATCTTTCAACACTTGTACTAAAGAAACATACTTCTATCCAACTTCCTTCCAACATAAAGGTGTACGACACCTACGCCCATATAAAGCCTCAAACGGTGCCATCTGTATACTTGCCTGGAAACCATTATTGTAAGCAAACTCCACCAAAGACAACTATTTCTCCCATGAACCTTGAAAATCAATGATGCAACATCTCAACATATCCTCCAAAGTCTGAATAACACGCTCAGACTGACCATCCGTCTACGGATGATAAGCTGTACTAAGCTAAGCCTCATACCCAAAGCAACTTGCAAACACTTCCAAAACTTAGAGGTAAAACGCGGATCTCTATCCGATATGATCGACTTAAGCACACCATGCAACATCACCACCTCAGAAACATACAACCCCGCTAACTTATCCGTAGAGTACGTCGTATACATGGCAAGAAAATGTGCACACTTCATAAACCTATCAACAATCACCCATATAGAATCCTTTTTGGACGACGCTAATGGCAACCTAGTCACAAAAACCATAGTCACTCTCTCCCACTTCCATTCCAACACTTGAACCGGTTGCAACAACCCTGTAGGAAACTGATGTTCAACTTTCACTCGCTGACACACCATACACCGCGACACAAACTCCGTCACATACTTCTTCAACCAACCCAAAAATATACACTTTTGAGATTCTTGTTGATAAGTGCTCAACATACTATCACTTTTTACTCCTTTTATGGGCATTAATTACCAAATATACACCCAATCGGACCAATGCATATACTCAATGTGATATATTCAGAAGTTATGCTTACAAAGTTAATATTTACAGAAAAGGCACGTTTACTGCGTTTTTACATATGTGCAGGGAAGCCAGTGCCGCGACAGCTACAAGGCCGAGGCAGGACCTGATGCCGAGGCAGCAACAAAAAGACAGGAAGCAAGACTGTAGGCGATGGAAAGATAAAAATCCAAGGGACATGTCTGGACTTAAAGCCCATGGATCGGAGCTGGCTAGCATGAGGAAAAGCCCAAGAAAAGATGTAACATCCCGGTTTTGGTGTTAATTGGAGAAATTCGATTCGGGTCGAATTGGATTCCTAGGGTTCGTTATTCTGGGAAAAATTAAAATAATAGTATTTTAATTGGATAAGTAATAATTTTGTGAAATGGTTCTAAAAATATTAAAATGGTGTTTTAAAGTTAAAAGAATATTATTTGAACTTTAGTTTGATTTTTAATTAGGTTAATTTTGTGCTAGTGACTAAATTGTAATTTTTGGAAAAGTTTTGGGGATTTAATTAGTAATTTTCGGTAATAAGGATTTTTAGGGACTAAATTGGAAAGTAAGCCATACTTAGAATCCTTAGAGGGCCATAAATCCAATTTATTTTTAATTAATGATTTATCCACCAAAATGGTTTTTAAATTGTTTTATTCTAATTAATAATTTCATTTTGTTTTGTAACTTCCCATTTTCCCATCTTTTCTCTCAAGATTTTCTCTCATTTTCTCTCCATCTTCTTCTCCAAATTTCTTCAATTTCTTGCTGATTTCTTCATCATTTTTCAACAAGATTTACTTCATTTAATTCATCCTTTCATTCTCTACAAAACCTACTCATCAATTTTGCAAAATCAACATCCATTTTCAAGAAATCAAGGGAGGATTTCTCATCTTTTTGGTGGAGCAAATCTTTAAGGTAACTTTGCTGATTTCTAATCTTTTTCTAAGGTTCTTTATTGAAATTCCCAAGTATTGGCTTGCTAATCAACAATGAAAACTTAATTTTGTGTTTTTAATTCTAGATCTATGGATTTTATGGAGGTTTTTGTGAAATCTTTTTAGATCTCAATTAATGTTGTAATTAGGTTGATTTAATTACGATATTATGTCAATTAAATGATTAATTAAGTGTTGAATTGATGGCACATTAATTTAATCCCGGAATAATGTAATCGTTAGTGTTTTAAGGTGGTTTTCGGTTGTTTTAGGGGCTGTTTTAGGTGTTCTAATGTTGCTGGAGGTATAAGGATGGTTTGGAAGTGTTTTTGGTTCATAATTGAAGTGGATTAGATGTTAGATTCATTAGGTTTTGGGCTGATGATGTTTCGGATGCGTTTCGGCTTAGTTTTTGGTCTTTTCGGCAAGGTTTTCGATAGTTTTGTGAGGGTTAAATGTGGCTGCTGTTTTGAGCATATTGTGATGTGAATTTGCTCTGCTTTTAATGTTGTAGAGGTAATGCAAGAAGGTGCATAAGTGTCTGGTGCGTTGGCGTTGCCATCGGAGCATCGGCGAGGGCTCGTTTCGCTTGTCGGTGAGTGGTTTTGGATTTAAAGTGAATCGCATTGGTTCAGTTCTGTTTTGGGGACTATGGAATAGTGTGAAAACTTTCCATAGTTCAAGAGTAAGTGTTTTAAATGATGTTGATGCATTACCTCGATTTTCGGTTATTTTCGGTAATGGCATATATGTGAACAATGATTCAATATGATTTTGGAATTGCATATATTTGATTTTGCAATGATGCATGCATGAGTTAATTGCTGAAAATACATGGTTTATTAAGGTATTCGTGGTTTATGTAAGCATGAAAAAGAATTCGGAATATGATGAGGTTATTTGCCCTATGTTGATAAAGTCGTTGAGCATGATTTTAGTTCACATGATGAACATTTGATGAGTGAATTATGAGCAACAAGTTAACATGCATGATTGGAATTGATATTGGCTTAGTGACACTAACCTTAGATTCGAATACAAATGACATGTCATTAGGATTGAGTGCACTATAAAATAATGAGAATAATGATGATGCCTACACGTAAACAAGGGTGACTTTGTGTTCAACCGTGCGTGTAGAGTTTGCCTACACGTAAACAAGGGTGACTTTGTGTCCGATCGTGCGTGTAGAGCTTGCCTATATGTAAACAAGGGTGACTTTGTGTCCGACCGTGCGTAGTGGGGGTAAGATGTATACAAGGGTGACTATGTGTTCGACCGATGCATGTTGAGACCATGTGTCTCTAATTATGGAAAAAGGAATCCGTGTATTCGGTGAACTAAAAGTTCACACTAAGTGATCACTAGGAAGCCAATATGCATATATGAAATGGAATGATATATTTGTGCATGATACATAAAATGATTTGACATTATTGTTAAGCATGATTTGGTTTTACATATTTCAAATAAGCATGAGGAATGCAAGTATGAATTTATAAATGATTTCAAACTTGTTTTAGAGCTTCCTCACTAAGCATGTTGTGCTTAAGCTCTCTCTTTTCATACTTGCAGAAAAATAGAGATATTCGAGGCCACGTTCGGATCAAGGGAACCAAGGGGAAGAGTTGTCTCAATTTTTGGTATGTTTTGGCAAATAATTTGGGCTTGGCAATGTGTAAATCGAACCCATGTGAAGTGAGTGATTTTTGCTTTGGTTAATGTTGTAATAAGACCTATAATGTTTTGGATTGTTGATTGATGGACTATGGTGTTGTTTGGATTATTGAGACATGTACATGAATGAACATTGTTGATTTTAAATCATATTTTAGGAAGCATGCCTATAGATTGTTTGGGGTCTTTGTTGTGATAAATGTATGCTCTAAATTGTTCTTTATGCTTAGGAAATTATGCATATAGTTAAGGGTGATTAATGGTTATGTTTGATTGGGTGGAATTAACTTAGAATGTTCAAACTCGTCAATGTGCACAGGGGTTATCGATACCAGTATCGATACCCTAAGGCTTAATTTGGGGTGGTTCGAACCATGGTTTGATGCAATTACTCCACTGGACGCTGGAGTATCGATACCACCTATGGGGGTATCGATACCAAAAGCCTTCGAGGTGCAAGGAGGCTAGCTCCACGATAGGGTATCGATACCGAGACCCTAGGTATCGATGCCGAGACTAAAAATGACATTTTAAGTGGGGAAAATCATGTTTAGGGTCGGATATCTTTCCACGATCGAATACAGATGCAATGAATAATATTTTGAGTGGTAACACCCCTTTAATGCATGATGTTCATTTAAATTCGTATTGGTAAATAAATGTTGGTTTTAGTCCTTATAATATTATGAGCTTTACAATTAGGTCCCTATTGTATGAAACATGAAATTGACGATGCAATAATGGTCCGTTTGATTTGAACTTTGTTATGAGTATGCTAAGCATGTTTAATTGAACTATGGTAGATCGCATTACGGGTTTATTGTTGAAATTAGGAATTATTTTCGCTTTGATCCTTATATACTGATATGCGAATTGAATTGATCAATCGTGAATCGAATGTTTCCGTTTTTGTTGCGCATGACCTCGACACACATAGGAACCAAATTATGCATCTAGTTAAGAAGAAAAAAACATATCGGTTTTCAGGGTTGTTTATCGAGTTGAACCTTAACGGGTTTAGTTCGATATTTCCCGTATGACCCGTTAGTGCTGGTTTTGTCCAGGCCGGGCTAAGGGGGTTACATTTGGTGGTATCAAAGCCAGGTTTGCTAAATTGTGTAGAGGTTAACGAAAGTGTGTGGTCATGTTTGCTAAAGTGTGTGGTTAGGTTTGCTAAGTGTGTAGAGGTTTACTAAGTGTATGACTGAATGTGATATGTTGTTGATGTGTTGAACATCTATGCATTATGGTTGTACTTTGAATGATGATGGTTAAAAAGGGATAACGGTTACACATTGCCAATGCCAATACATTTTCAAATGCTTCAGGTTTTCCCTTGGATCTTACCTGAATGTAAGTCTAATATATTTTGATATTATGTTTTGATTATACGTTTAAATTTGTGTTTAAAGTTTTGGAATATGCCTCTGAGACGTGAGACTTGAGCTAGTGCTAGTATAATCACTGATGGTCAGTTTGAGGGTGAAACGATTGTTAGGGAAGAGCGATTTCCCTTCCCCTTCACTCGTAGTTGCTGCATCCGGTTATACGGGGAGGTCAGTTTAGAAATTGAGTTTGCACTGTGCGTTCAGGCTTTGACAGGTGTATTTCAGTCTGCTGCAGAGGAGTGGTTGCTGCTAACCTGACTTGGAAATAGTTAGCAAGTTAGTAGTTGAAATTGTTGGAATCAAGGATGTTATTTGTGAGTGTGAACAAATAATCATGCATGGTGTAAGAGCACATATATGTAAATATCTATAGATATTGTAGGGCGTGCATGCATTCTCGAGCATGACATTAGAAATTGCATTTACATGCACTTGCACAGCCATTGATGAGGGCATATAGGGAATCATACATACATTTGTTCACACTTGCGAGTATCTCCTTTGAAGATGGAAGTGGTGCTGGGTTGGTTCTTTTTAGGTGTAGGTTTGTTAAAAAAAAGTTGTTGAAAAGGCTTCCTTTTGGTCTTGAGCTTGTTGTGTTGTGGGCAAGTTACCCTTTTGGATAGGGAATAGTCTTGGATGAGGAATGGGTCTTTTGGGCTCAGAGTTGTGAATATTTGAAACCGAGGGGGATACCCTGAGTTATGGTTAGTTTTGAGTTGGTCATTAAGAAATGTAAGGTTGAGTTTTGGCAAATTCTCTCCAGTTAGAGTTTGGAGGTTGTGAGAAGGTTGTGGCATGTTGTGTGATGTAAGACGGTTTGGTATTTTGTTTTCTTAAAGAGTGTGGATTTGTTTTAGAAGAAAAGGGAGATATTTATCGTCATGGTTAGTGGAAAAACTACATGGAATCCTTTGTTGTATGGTTTAACGTGCGGTTAGGTTAAGGGTTGTGGCCGATCGGGTGTTTTGCCTTGAGGAGTATTGGGTCAAGTCTTGATGAAATAATACAATAACATACATATTAGTATGGGAGTTGTGGTATCATGGGTTTGAATCATGGTTTTAGTGTGACCTTGCGAGGTTTTAGTTGTGCCGTAAGGTGGAAAGTGCACATATTGTGTGTATAAGGAGTTAAGTTGGGTTTACCTCGGCTAAAGTTAGATTGTAATGGTGTTTGAGTTGTGAGACAAGGACCGCTGGACAGTTTATAACATATATCTGTTACTTGGTCTTTTGGGCTTGCTTTTATTGAAAGTGTAGTGAGAGTTATGTCCAGTGGGTTCATGTTAGTGGATGATTCAACAGTGTGGTTACAACTTGGTAAGGTTATAAAATAAGAGGTGTTGGGGTGAGTGGAAGGAAGAGTTCGACAAGTTTGGATTTTGTTATGGTATAGGTGGGGTAAGAGTTGATTTTATCAGTGAGTTGAGGTTGGGAAAGAGTTTTGTGTTGGGTGTCGAGGTAGTTAGCGACACGTGGACCTCGAAGTTTGAGTTGTGTTGTTTTGTGTGTTGTGGTGGCTTAAACTTGAATTGGAGGTACTAACTTTGAGATGAGTACGATTTTGGGTGTCGACACAAAGGGTGGTAGGTTCCTGGTGTTGCATGTTTGTTCAATGTTAGCTATCGTGGATGGCTTGGCTTGTGTAGGGATGTCTGTGAAGGGTGTTTGTTTTGTGGGATGGACTAGGATTGCTGTGCAGTTACGAGGAATGTTGTTTGGGTTAAATCTATGTGAGAGTCCTGGTAAAATAGTGGAGTTATGAGTAGGACTCTGACTTAGTTAAGTTAATCGGAGGTAAGACGTGATTAGATGTTTGGTAAGGGTCTAGTTGAAGGTGTGTTTGGCAAGGTTAAGTTTTTGTGTAAAGAACCTTTTAGGTTATCTGAGCCGCATGGTTGTTTCGAAGGTTGTCGAGTTGGAGTGGTGTCTTGATAAGGGAATGTGGCAATCTTTTCTATGCGTTTGGTGGTACGGTGTTGTAATAGAAGTTAGGAACAAGTGTTTTTGAGTGGGCTTGTTGTGGATATGGTTGATTTATGGGTGGTTGTTTGTCCTACTGGTAAGTTGGGAAGAATCATCATGAGATTGGTAGTAAAATTTTGAGGGTGAGATGAGGTTTTCTAGGTGTGTGGCTGGAATGATTGTTTATTTGAGTACGGTTCTCTTGGAGTCCTAAGTTCCAATGGTTGGGTTGGATATGTGGTATGTTATAGCATGTTTAGATTCGAGGTTTTTGGGAACAACATTGGTTTCCGTTTGAGTATTGGGTTTTGTAATCCATAGGTGGAAGGATGGTATACTGGGACTATATCTCTTAGGGAAGGTGTTGCCATCGATGGAGTTGGTTTGAGACCATGTTTAACGGTTTTATGTTAAGCCGGTATGAGGCTTGTTGGTTGAGCATCGTTGTGTGGACCGTAGGTTGATGGAAGGTTTATATGGTTACCTTGTATGTTTGAGGATGTTGAAAAGAGGGTTAGTTTGACGGTGGTGGTATGGAAACTGTTGTGGTTGCTAAGAGTTGATTATCGATCAAAAAAAAAAGAAAAAAAAAGAAAGAGAGTTCTGTTTTGAGTTATGTTTTCTGTGAAAGCTGAAGTAGTGTGGTGGTTTGTGTGTTGTTGCTTCAGTATGAGGGACGAATTTGTTGTGTTCCCGAAGAGGGTAAATGTTTGATTGTCTAGTGAGTATCATCCGGGAAAAGCTAATGTGGTAACTGATGCTTTGAGCTGTAAGACAGCGTTGGAGTTGAGGGCTATGTTTGCTAAGTGGAATATTTCAAAGGAAAATGGTTTTGTGACGGAGTCGTAGGTAAAGCCTGTTTTCGTAGAGATGATAAAGATGAAACAGTTGGAGGATGAGGCTTTGGTACCTTTTGTGGAAGATGTCACTGAAGGTAGACCGACCGAATATCATTTTGATGATGATGACGTTTTGTGTTTTAAAGGTTGGATTGTGGTGCCAGATGATGTTGAGTTGAGACAAACTATCTTGGTAGGAGCTCATACTAGTCCGTTTGCTGTGCATCTGGGTAGTGTGAGGATATACAGGAATCTCAAAAGTGTATATTTTTGGGTTGGTTTGAAGAAGGATGTGACAGAGTTTGTGTCATGGTGTATGGTGTGTCAGTGGGTTAAAGCTGAACATTAGTTTCCTACGGGGTTGTTGCAACCGGTTCAAGTGCCGGAATGGAAGTGGGAGAGAGTGACTATGGTTTTGTGACAGGGTTGCCATTAGCGTCGTCCAAAAAGGATTCTATATGGGTGATTGTTGATAGGTTTATGAAGTGTGCACATTTTCTTGCCGTGCATACGACGTATTCTAAGGATAAGTTAGCGGGGTTGTATGCTTTTGAGGTGGTGAAGTTGCATGGTGTGCCTAAGTCGATCATATCGGATAGAGATCCGCGTTTTACTTCTAAGTTTTGGAAGGGTTTGCAATTTGCTTTGGGTACGAGGCTTAGCTTTAGTACAGCTTATCATCCACAGACGGATGGTCAGTCTGAACGTGTGATCCAGACCTTGGAGGATATGTTGAGATGTTGCATAATTGAGTTTCAAGGTTCTTGGGAGAAACAGTTGCCTTTGGTGGAGTTTGCTTAAAATAATAGTTATCAGGCAAGTATACAGATGGCACCGTTTGAGGCATTATATGGGCGTAGGTGTCGTACACCTTTGTGTTGGAAGGAAGTTGGCCAAAAGTATGTTTCTTTACCACAAGTATTGAAAGATACGGATGAGAAAGTTAAGCTTATTTGTGCTAAGCTCAAGGAGGCTTCAGATAGACAAAAGTCTTATGCCGATTTGAAGCGTAGAGAGATAGAGTATGATGTCGGGGACAAAGTGTTTCTAAAAGTTTCGCCGTGGAAGAAAGTGATGAGGTTTGGACGTAAGGGTAAGTTGAGTCCTCGTTTCATTGGGCCCTATGAGGTGTTGGAGCGTGTTGGTCCTGTTGCTTATCGGTTGAGGTTGCCGGAGGAGTTGAGTAGAATGCATGATGTTTATCTTGTATCGATGCTTCGTAGGTATAGATCAGATCCCTCTCATGTTGTTCCAGTTGAGGAGATTGAGTTAAGAACGGATATGAGTTATGAGGAAAAACCGGTGAAGATTTTAGATGTGGATACAAAGGTTCTTCGAGGGAAGACCATAGATTTGGTTAAAGTGCTTTGGAGACACCGAGGTGTTGAAGAGGCAACTTGGGAGACAAGGAAAAGTATAAAGGAGCAGTTTCCTCACTTGTTTGCTTCAGGTAAGAATTTCGAGGACGAAATTTTCTTAAGAGGGGGAGAGTTGTAACATCCCGGTTTTGGGGTTAGTAGTTTGAGTGTTAATTGGGGAAATTCGATTCGGGTCGAATTGGATTCCTAGGGTTCGTTATTCTGGGAAAAATTAAAATAATAGTATTTTAATCGGATAAGTAATAATTTTGTGAAATGGTTCTAAAAATATTAAAATGGTGTTTTAAAGTTAAAGGAATATTATTTGAACTTTAATTTGATTTTTAATTAGGTTAATTTTGTGCTAGTGACTAAATTGTAATTTTTGGAAAAGTTTTGGGGATTTAATTAGTAATTTTCGGCAATAAGGATTTTTAGTGACTAAATTGGAAAGTAAGCCATACTTAGAATCCTTAGAGGGCCATAAATCCAATTTATTTTTAATTAATGATTTATCCACCAAAATGGTTTTTAAATTGTTTTATTCTAAATAATAATTTCATTTTGTTTTGTAACTTCCCATTTTCCCATCTTTTCTCTCAAGATTTTCTCTCATTTTCTCTCCATCTTCTTCTCCAAATTTATTCAATTTCTTGCTGATTTCTTCATCATTTTTCAACAAGATTTACTTCATTTTATTCATCCTTTCATTCTCTACAAAACCTACTCATCAATTTTGCAAAATCAACATCCATTTTCAAGAAATCAAGGGAGGATTTCTCATCTTTTTGGTGGAGCAAATCTTTAAGGTAACTTTGCTGATTTCTAATCTTTTTCTAAGGTTCTTTATTGAAATTCCCAAGTATTGGCTTGCTAATCAACAATGGAAACTTAATTTTGTGTTTTTAATTATAGATCTATGGATTTTATGGAGGTTTTTGTGAAATCTTTTTAGATCTCAATTAATGTTGTAATTAGGTTGATTTAATTACGATATTATGTCAATTAAATGATTAATTAAGTGTTGAATTGATGGCAAATTAATTTAATCCCGGAATAATGTAATCGTTAGTGTTTTAAGGTGGTTTTCGGTTGTTTTAGGGGCTGTTTTAGGTGTTCTAATGTTGCTGGAGGTATAAGGATGGTTTGGAAGTGTTTTTGGTTCATAATTGAAGTGGATTAGATGTTAGATTCATTAGGTTTTGGGCTGATGATGTTTCGGATGCGTTTCGGCTTAGTTTTCGGTCGTTTCGGCAAGGTTTTCGATAGTTTTGTGAGGGTTAAATGTGGCTGCTGTTTTGAGCATGTTGTGATGTGAATTTGCTCTGCTTTTAATGTTGTAGAGGTAATGCAAGAAGGTGCATAAGTGGCTGGTGCGTTGGCGTTGCCATCGGAGCATCGGCGAGGGCTCGTTTCGCTTGTCGGTGAGTGGTTTTTGATTTAAAGTGAATCGCATTGGTTCGGTTCTGTTTTGGGGACTATGGAATAGTGTGAAAACTTTCCATAGTTCAAGAGTAAGTGTTTTAAATGATGTTGATGCATTACCTCGATTTTCGGTTATTTTCGGTAATGGCATATATGTGAACAATGATTCAATATGATTTTGGAATTGCATATATTTGATTTTGCTATGATGCATGCATGAGTTAATTGCTGAAAATGCATGGTTTATTAAGGTATTCATGGTTTATGTAAGCATGAAAAAGAATTCGGAATATGATGAGGTTATTTGCCCTATGTTGATAGAGCCGTTGAGCATGATTTTAGTTCACATGATGAACGTTTGATGAGTGCATTATGAGCAGCAAGTTAACATGCATGATTGGAATTGATATTGGCTTAGTGACACTAACCTTAGATTCGAATACAAATGACATGTCATTAGGATTGAGTGCACTATAAAATAATGAGAATAATGATAACGCCTACACGTAAACAAGGGTGACTTTGTGTCCGGCCGTGCGTGTAGAGATTGCCTACACGTAAACAAGGGTGACTTTGTGTCCGACCGTGCGTGTAGAGCTTGCCTATATGTAAACAAGGGTGACTTTGTGTCCGACCGTGCATATAGTTGACCCATGCGTAAACAAGGGTGACTTTGTGTCCGACCGTGCATATAGTTGACCCATGCGTAAACAAGGGTGACTTTGTGTCCGACCGTGCGTAGTGGGGGTAACATGTATACAAGGGTGACTATGTGTCCAACCGATGCATGTTGAGACCAAGTGTCTCCAATTATGGAAAAAGGAATCCGTGTATTCGGTGAACTAAAAGTTCACACTAAGTGATCACTAGGAAGCCAATATGCATATATGAAATGGAATGATATATTTGTGCATGATACATAAAATGATTTGACATTATTGTTAAGCATGATTTGGTTTTACATATTTCAAATAAGCATGAGGAATGCAAGTACGAATTTATAAATGATTTCGAACTTGTTTTAGAGCTTTCTCACTAAGCATGTTGTTCTTAAGCTCTCTCTTTTCATACTTGCAGAAAAATAGAGATATTCGAGGCCACGTCCGGAGCAAGGGAACCAAGGGGAAGAGTTGTCTCAATTTTTGGTATGTTTTGGCAAATAATTTGGGCTTGGCAATGTGTAAATCGAACCCATGTGAAGTGAGTGATTTTTGCTTTGGTTAATGTTGTAATAAGACCTATAATGTTTTGGATTGTTGATTGGTGGACTATGGTGTTGTTTGGATTATTGAGACTTGTACATGAATGAACATTGTTGATTTTAAATCATATTTTAGGAAGCATGCCTATAGATTGTTTGCGGTCTTTGATGTGATAAATGTATGCTCTAAATTGTTCTTTATGCTTAGGAAATTATGCATATAGTTAAGGGTGATTAATCGTTATGTTTGATTGGGTGGAATTAACTTAGAATGTTCAAACTTGTCAAAGTGCATAGCGGGTATCGATACCAGTATCGGTACCCGAAGGCTTAATTTGGGGTGGTTCGAACCATGGTTCGATGCAATTACTCCACTGGACGCTGGAGTATCGATACCACCTATGGGGGTATCGATACCAAAAGCCTTCGAGGTGAAAGGAAGCTAGCTCCACGATAGGGTATCGATACCGAGACCCTAGGTATCGATCCGAGACCCAAAAATGACATTTTAAGTGGGGAAAATCATGTTTAGGATCGGATGTCTTTCCACGATCGAATACAGATGCAATGAATAATATTTTGAGTGGTAACACCCCTTTAATGCATGATGTTCATTTAAATTCGTATTGGTAAATAAATGTTGGTTTTAGTCCCTATAATATTATGAGCTTTACAATTAGGTCCCTATTGTATGAAACATGAAATTGACGATGCAATAATGGTCCGTTTGATCTGAACTTTGTTATGAGTATGCTAAGCATATTTAATTGAACTATGGTAGATCGCATTACGGGTTTATTGTTGAAATTAGGAATTATTTGCGTTTTGGTCCTTATATACTGATATGCGAATTGAATTGATCAATCGTGAATCGAATGTTTCCGTTTTTGTTGCGCATGACCTCGACACACATAGGAACCAAATTATTCATTTAGTTAAGAAGAAAAAAAAACATATCGGTTTTCAGGGTTGTTTATCTGGCAATGGAGGACTTCCGCCGCCACCTGGGCCGCGGCAGCGCACTGTCAGAGACTTCCTCGAAGAGGACTTAAATGGATTAAACCCAGGAGTCATTACACCGGAGATAGAAGCAGCCCACTTTGAACTGGAACCTGTTATGTTCAATATGCTTAACACTATTGGACAATTTGGTGGGTCTGCAACCGAAGACGCAAGGCAGCACCTTAAGTCCTTCATGGAAATTTGGAACTCTTTCAAAATCCAAGGAGTCCATGAAGATGTCTTGCGATTGAAGCTATTCCCCTATTCACTGAGGGATAGGGCGAAAGCTTGGTTGAATAGCATTCCAGCAGGATCTATTGGATCTTGGAGTGAACTTTGCCATCATTTTATTACTCGTTTTAATCTTACGAACTTATATGATAGAATTCGTAATGAAATCACTTCTTTTCCACAGTTTAAGGCAATTACTACTAGGAGTGGTCTACAGCTAAAGGAAAAGATCCCAGAGAGCCAAATTCAATCAGTGGATCAAGCAAAAGAAGAGGATGAGCAAACTGATAACACTACCCCGGCAGTAAGCACAGCAGCTCCTGAACAACCTACCGAGGCAGCAACAACTCCAGTGGTGCCAGGTATTAAATTCCAAACTAATGAAACCTTGGATGAGATGAGACCACCACCACCTTTCCCACAAAGGTTGAAAAAGAAAAAACAGGACCAGCAATTTAAAAAGTTCCTCGACATCTTAAAGCAAGTCCACATCAACATACCGTTCGTAGAGGCAATTGAACAAAAACCTAACTATGCCAAGTTCTTAAAGGACATGGTGTCAAAGAGAAAACGAATAGGTGAGTTTGAGACCGTGGCTTCCACCGAGGGATGCATGGCAATGCTGTACAATCACCTGCCACCAAAGTTAAAGGATCCTGGTTACTTCATCATACCTTGTGCGATAGGTAAGAGTTATGAAGGTAAGGCCTTATGCGACCTTGGAGCAAGCATAAATCTCATGCCCAAATCAGTCTTTCAAAAGCTTGGAATTGGAAGGGCAAAACCTACAACCGTTATGCTCCAACTAGCAGATTGATCCTATGTGCAACCTGAAGGTAAAATCGAGGACATACTGGTAAGAGTAGATAAGTTTATTTTTCCTGCTGATTTTCTTGTCCTTGATTGTGAAGCAGATGAGAATGCACCGATCATCCTTGGGAGACCTTTCCTTGCAACTGGACGCACCCTAATTGACTTGGAAAAAGGAGAACTGACAATGAGAATTAATGATCAAGAAGTCAAACTAAATGTGTGTCAATTGATGAAAAGACATGATGAACTAGAAGAAGAATGTCAGATGCTGGATGACACAGATGAAGATCGTACAATACCTTGTCTCAGCAACAACTGCCTCGGCAGTAATCTCCATGACATGCCCCAGGTATGCCTCGACAGTGATATGGATGACTGTTACAACAGTACTTTGAACAGTGCTGAGACAACCGAGAAAGAGGAAGCTAATTGGACAACACATCTTCCAGGTAAGTACTTTGAACCATTAGAGTATAAAGGGAAGAATGAACAATCTGTAAATAAAGAACTGTTGGTCACGAAATTAAAACCCTTACCAGAAAAACTAAAATATGCTTATTTGGGAGACAACCACACGATGCCGATAATTATTTCTTCTAAGTTGTTGCCAGAATAGGAACAAACCTTAATAGCAATGCTACGGCAGCACAAAAAGGCAATTGGGTGGTCAATTGATGATCTGAAAGGAATAAGTCCAGCGGTATGTATGCATAAAATCCTCTTAGAAGAAGACCATAAGCCCACTGTTGAAGCTCAAAGAAGACTTAACCACGCTATGAAGGAGGTAGTACGTAAGGAAATAATCAAGTGGCTTGATGCAGGAATTATTTATCCTATCTCTGACAGTGCATGGGTAAGCCCGGTACAATGTGTACCTAAGAAAGGTGGTATGACTGTCATAACCAACGAGAACAACGAACTAATACCAACCAGGACTGTGACCGGTTGGAGGGTTTGTATGGATTATCGCAAGTTGAATAAGGCAACAAAGAAAGATACACTTCCCTTTACCCTTTATTGATGAAATGCTTGATAGACTTGCTGGTAAACCTTATTACTATTTTCTTGATGGTTATTCAGGATACAATCAAATTGCCATTGATCCAGAAGACCAGGCAAAAACCACTTTCACTTGCCCATATGGAACTTATACATTTAGAAGGATGCCGTTCGGCCTTTGCAATGCCCCGACAACTTTCCTGAGATACATGATGGCGATTTTTTCTGACATGATAGAGGACTTCTTAGAGATATTCATGGATGATTTCTCAGTCTTTGGAGACAGCTTTGATCACTGCCTCGGCAATCTCGAAAAAGTGCTGCAAAGATGTGAGGAATCCAATCTAGTCCTAAACTGGGAAAAATGTCATTTTATGGTAAATGAAGCCATCGTGTTGGGCCATAAAATATCATCACAAGGAATTGAAGTGGATAAAGCCAAGATTGATGTGATAAAGAATTTACCTCCACCAATTTCTGTAAAAGGAGTTCGAAGCTTCTTGGGCCATGCAGGTTTCTATAGAAGGTTTATTTCTAATTTTTCCAAAATTTCTAAACCTCTTTGCAACTTGCTTGAACAAGATAGGAAATTCGAATTTAATGAGGAATGCACTGAAGCATTCGAAACTCTCAAGGAGAAGCTAATCACTGCACCGATAGTGATCTTACCGGATTGGTCGTTGCCATTTGAATTAATGTGTGACGCTAGTGATCATGCTGTCAGGGCAACACTCGGGCAGAGGAAGAATAATCTGTTCCATGTGATCTACTATGCTAGTAAAACGCTCAATGATGCACAACTCAATTACACCACAACAGAAAAAGAATTACTAGCAGTGGTATTTGCCTTTGACAAATTCCGATCATATCTTATCGGAACAAAGGTCACTGTCCACATTGATCATTCGGCAATTAAATACCTCTTCTCAAAGAAGGATGCCAAGCCTAGACTGATTAGATTGATACTTCTTTCACAAGAATTTGATGTTGAAATTAAAGACCGCAAGGGTACAGAAAACCAAGTGGCCGATCATCTTTCTAGACCGGAGAACAAAGACAATACCCACGCACCTGAAGAAATACAAGATGAATTCTCAGACGAACAAATATTGCAAATTGTTACAACTGCAAGGGATACTGCCGAGACAGAGGCCACAATAGTATACAACCGCGCTGGCGCGGCATTGTCTAAATACATCTCCGCAGCATTAACAGAAGACCTTGCTACAGTAACATCCACCCCCTGGTATGTTGATCTAGTTAATTATTTAGTTAGTGGTATTATCCATTATAACCTTAACCATAACGAAAAGAAAAGGTTTCAGCATAATGCAAAGCATTATTTCTGGGACGACCCTCTTTTATTTAAACATTGTGCAGATCAGGTTATAAGAAGATGTGTGCCAGAGGAAGAATAGAAAGCAGTACTCCAGCACTGTCATGACTCACCTTGCGGTGGGCATTTTGGAGGAAACAGAACAGCAGCAAAGGTACTGCAATCTGGCCTCTACTGGCCCACACTCTACAAAGATGCCCACGACTATTACAAGAACTGTGACCGCTGCCAACGCACGAGCAATATTTCAAGACGACATGAGATGCCATTACAACCCATACTGGAAGTGGAGCTATTCGATGTTTGAGGCATAGATTTCATGGGGCCCTTTCCATCATCCCAAGGAAATCTTTATATCTTAGTGGCAGTGGATTACGTATCAAAGTGGGTCGAAGCAATCGCCACACTTCACAATGATTCCAAGACAGTTCAAAAATTTTTCAAGAAAACATTTTTACAAGATTTGGAATCCCTAGAGCAATAATAAGTGATGAAGGTAAACACTTTGATAACAGACTCAATGCTGCGGCACTAAAGAAACTCGGCATCACCCACAAGCTCGCTACAGCATATCATCCACAAACAAATGGGCAAGCTGAAATATCCAATAAGGAACTAAAACAGATCCTTGAAAAGGTGGTAAATCCATCTAGAGAGGATTGGTCTTATCGTCTCGATGATGCTTTATGGGCCTACAGGACAACATTCAAAACCCCATTAGGAACATCCCCATATAAGCTTGTGTTCGGAAAAGCTTGTCATTTGCCTGTAGAAATCGAGCATAAAGCATATTGGACAGTAAAGAACTTAAATATGGATTGGGAAAAAGTTGGACAGAAAAGACTGCTAGATCTCAATGAGATAGAAGAATTCCGAACAACAGCCTATGAGAATGCCAAGATCTACAAAGAGAAAACAAAAAGATGGCACGACCGAAAGTTACTGCCGAGGCAGTTCCTGCCGGGGCAGCACGTTCTCCTTTTCAACTCCAGGCTTAGACTGTTCCCAGGAAAACTCAAATCCAGATGGTCAGGTCTATTTGAAGTCATTCGAGTTTTTCCACATGGAGCAGTAACGATCAAATCACCAAAAGATGGCCATGAATTCAAAGTGAATGGTCAACGCTTGAAGCACTATTCTGGGCCACATGACATAAAGACTATGGAGACCATCACATTAGAAGATGCCTTCGCACGCCCCCCCCCCCATGGAAAATTAATGCCGCGACCTTCTATTCTTTCTTTTCCGCAATTTCTAGGAATAATTTTATTTCACTTTTATTTTAGGACATTTAATATTTACTTGTTAATTTTCTTTTGTTTTCCTTAAGAACAGAGACAAAGTGGAGGCCCCAATGCAACGAACACCACCCACACGAGTCCAACCACCCCGACAAGCAAAAGGCTCAACCATCGCCATCACCAAGGACAAAGCAATCAGCAGCAAGGCCGAGGAGAAAAATTGTTACAAGCTTCTCTTCAGAGTCGCTTTAATTTTTTCTTTTCAATATTCAATATTAATTGCTTACTGTCTTTATTTGCTGCTTATTCTATTCATATTATGTTGTCCGCTTATTTTCTCAAATATTGTCCGCATTGAGGACAATGCTTAGTTCGAGTTTGGGGGTGCAGATTCACTGCCAAGGCAGCAATCTACTGCAGAGGCCTTGCCAAAAAGGGAGTATTCCAGTGAATTTTTTTAAATTTTCATGCTCCCCGCCTTACTTGAATTAACTGCCTACACTTTTGCACTGCTTATCATCAGTATTGCCTTAGTTTATTCTTTAAGGGTATAGAAATCTTTCTCCTTACCATGATTAGGTTCTGTTAAGAAGGTTTAACCTTAGGATACTCAAGGATGAAAACTTAGAAGCTTACTATAGGAAGAACTGTAAACACTTTTGGGACTTGTTGGATTAGAGGAATTCTTTTAATGAACGTAGGTGATAAAGACTTAGATTTTTGGGGAAGTAACTAGAGGTGCCTATCACCGGCTCTAGAAAGTCTATTCTTCATACTAGAGGTGTCCGAAATTGGCTCTAGTATGCTTTAAGGAATATCAAAAAGAAAGAAAAAAATTTAGTGAAGGGAAAAACACAATCCTTGAGGTGCCCGAAATTGACTCAAGGTTTGGTTGCTTAGAAAAGAAGAGAACACTTAACCAAATTCTACTTGTCTTGAACTTAGAGTTTATCTAAGAAATCCCTTAATCAAACTTGTCCACAAAAACGCACACACTCACAATTCTTATAGTTTGTTTCTACGTAAACCCTTGGGTAGCCGAAAGGTTAAGGCTTAAGAATAGGCCTAGTTATGTGGGGAGAAGAGATGGACATGTAAGACCAAGAGAGAGTAGAGTTCGGCAAATTGATGGTATGCATTGCTTGAGGACAAGCAATAGTTCGAGTTTGGGGGTGTGATAAGTGCTCAACTCACTATCACTTTTTAATCCTTTTATGGGCATTAATTACCAAATATACATCCAATCGGACCAATGCATATACTCAATGTGATATATTCAGAAGTTATGCTTACAGAGTTAATATTTACAGAAAAGGTATGTTTTACTGCGTTTTTACATCTGTGCAGGGAAACCAGTGCCGTGGCAGTTACAAGGCCGAGGCAGGACCTGATGCCGAGGTAGCAGCAGAAAGGCAGGAAGCAAGACTGTAGGCGATAGAAAGATAAAAATCCAAGGGACATGTCTGGACTTAAAGCCCATGGATCGAAGCTGGCTAGCATGAGGAAAAGCCCAAGAAAAGACCACGCGGGAAAGCCCCCTTAGCCGAATTAAACTTGGAAATATTTTAATTATGTACTTGACTTGTTCCCTACTCCAAGTTGTATTCTACTTAGGAAAGGTTTGCCTTAGGTCTAGCCTATATAAAGACCTAGCCATCCAATGTACTAGAGACGGAATACTTAGGGAGAGAGAGCCGAATTCTATACTTGTCTTCTTTCTCTCCATTATGTTCTAAACCTTCTTAGGGATTAGGTGAAGGTTGCCGAGTATATGTGAGAAGAGATTGTACTTTGTCTTTGTTTCAATGCAATAAAATTATCAAGGTTTGCTTATCCTTTGTTATTCCTTGTTGTTGCATTCAAGCCCGGGAGGTAAGTTTGTGAGTAATCCATTTATCTATGCTCGGGAGAGTTAGATTCACGAAAAGGGTAAGTTCGGTGTTTCAATCGTGAAATACTAACTCGGCCTAGGGATAGGTTAAGAGTTTCAGCGGCTAAAAGAAGTGTGAGATTGGTTGGTGAGTATAATTGGTTCACGCCGGGAGGTATCATCAAGGACTAGTCATAAACAACACTCTGACTTAGGGATAAGCGGAGTCATTCAAGGAAACTTTGCCGAACTTTGGTAAATTCCAACCACGAGCAAGGGATTGTCGCGGCGGACAAGTATCGTCACTGCCAAGGCAGTAAACTGCAGTGCTGCCGAGGCAGTGATATACGATTGCATTGAGCAGAGACAAGTCAATCAAATCCACAATACCACGCAACCGGATCTTGACCCATCTTTCTCTATTATTAAATCTCTTTATTTTTGTTTAGTTATTTTAGTTTATATAACCCAATTCAAGTCACTTGTGTTTTTACTTTTCTATAGAACAAGAAGGTGAAGAAGGCATATTAAGTCTACCAGTCCCTGTGGAGACGATAATCCGATAATTACTTATCACTTATTACTTTCGATGTGTCCACTTTCACTAAACGTGCATTTTTGACACGCGACACCTGTATATCTTCACACTACCCGGATGCATCGCAAACGGACTAGTATGAGCTTCTTCCAAGATAGCTTGTCTCAGCTCAACACCATCTGGCACCACAATCCGACCTTTAAAAACAAAACCTCATCATCATCAAAATGATATTCGGTCGGTCTATCTTCAGCGACATCTTCAACAAAAAACACCAAAGCCTCATCCTCCAACTGTTTCACCTTTATCATCTCTACCAAAACAGGTTTTACCAATGACTCCGTCACAAAACCATTTTCCTTTGAAATATTCCACTTAGCAAACATAGCCCTAAACTCCCCCGCTATCTTACGGCTCAAAGCATCAGTCACCATATTAGCTTTTCCCGGATGATACTCACTAGACAATCAAACATTTACCCTTTTCGGACACACAACAAATTCGTCCTTCACAATGAAGCAACAACGCACAAACCACCACACTATTTCAACTTTCACAGAAAACATAACTCAAAAGAGAACTCTTTTTTTTAAATCGATAATCAATTCTTAGCAACCACAACAGTTTCCATACCACCATCGTCGAACTAACCCTCTTTTCAACATCCTCAATCATACAAGGTAACCATATAAATCTTCCATCAACCTACGGTCCACACAACGATTCTCAACCAACAAGCCTCATACTGGCTTAACATAAAACCATTAAACATGGTCTTAAGCAAACTCCATCGATGGCAACACCTTTATTAAGAGACATAATCCCAGTATACCATCCCTCCACCTATGGATGACAAAACCCAATACTCAAACGGAAGCCATTGTTGTTCCCAAAACAACCTCAAATCTAAACATGCTAGGACATACCACATATCCAACCCAACCAAAGGAACTTAGGACTCCAAGAGAATCGTACTCAAATGAACGATTGTTCCAGCTACACACCTAGAAAACCACATCTCACCCTCAAAATTTTACTACCAAACTCATGATGATTCTTCCCAACTTACCAGTAGGACAAACGACCACCCATAACTCAACCATATCCAAAACAAGCCCACTCAAAAACACCTGCTCCTAACTTCAATTACAACACCATACCACCAAACGCATAGAAAAGATTACCACATGCCCTTATCAAGACACCACTCCAACTCGGTAACCTTCGAAACAACCATGCGGCTCAGATAACATAAAAGGTTCTTGACACAAAAACTTAACCTTGCCAAACACATCCTCAACTAGACCTTTACCAAACATCTGATCATGTCTTACCTCTGATCAACTTAACTAAGTCAGAGCCCCCACTCATAGCTCCACTATTTTATCAGGACTCTCACATAGATTTAACCCAAATAACTTTTCCCGTAACTCCACAACAACCCTGGTCCATCCCACAAACAAACACCCTTCACAGACATCCTTACACAAGCCAAGCCATCCACGATAGCTAACATTGAACAAACATGCAACACCAGGAACCTCTACCTTCGTGTCGACACCCAACATCGTACTCATCTCAAAGTTAGTACCTCCAATTCAAGCTTAAACCACCACAACAAACACAACAACACACCTCAAACTTCGAGGTCCGTGTGTCGCTAACTACCTCGACACCCAACTCAAAACTCTTTCCCAACCTCAACTCACTGATAAAGTCAACTCTTATCCCACCTATACCACAACAAAATCCAAACTTGTCGAACTCTTCCTTCCACTCACCCCAACACCTCTTATTTTATAACCTTACCAAGGTTGTAACCACACTGATGAATCATCCACTAACATGAACCCACTGGACATAACTCTCACTACACTTTCAATAAGAGTAAGCCCAAAAGACCAAGTAACGAATATAGGTTATAACTGTCCAGCGGTCCCAATCACACAACTCAAACACCATCACAATCTAAATTTAGCCGAGGTAAACCCAACTTATCTCCTTATACACACAATATGTGCACTTTCCACCTTTACGGCACAACTAAAACCTCGCAAGGTCACAATAAAACCATGATTCAAACCCATGATATCACAACTCCCATACTAATATATACGTTATTGCATTCTTTTACCAAGACTTGACACAATACTCCTCAAGGCAAAACACCCGACCGGTCACAAACCTTAACCTAACCACAAGTTAGACCATACAACAGAGGATTCCATGTAGTTTTTCCACTAACCACGATGATAAACATCTCCCTTTTCTTTTAAAACAAATCCACACTCTTTAAGAAAACAAAACACCAAACCGTCTTACATCACACAGCATGCCACAACCTTCTCACAACCTCCAAACTCTAACTGGAGACAATTTGCAAAACTCAGCCTTACATTTCTTAATGACCAACTCAAAACTAACCATAACTCAGGGTATCCCCCTCGATTTCAAATATTCACAACTCTGAGCCCAAAAGACCCATTCCTCATCCAAGACTATTCCCTATCCAAAAGGGTAACTTGCCCACAACACAACAAGCTCAAGGCCAAAAGAAAGCCTTTTCAACAATTTTTTTTTAACAAACCTACACCCCAAAAGAACCAACCCAGCACCACTTCCATCTTCAAAGGAGATACTCGCAAGTGTGAACAAATGTATGTATGATTCCCTATATGCTCTCATCAATGCCTGTGCAAGTGCATGTAAATGCAATTTCTAATGTCATGCTCGAGAATGCATGCATGCCCTACAATATCTATAGATATTTACATATATGTGCTCTTACACTATGCATGATTATTTGTTCACACTCACAAATAACATCCTTGATTCCAAAAATTTCAACTACTAACTTGCTAACTATTTCCAAGTCAGGTTAGCAGCGGCCACTCATCTTCAGTAGACTGAAATACACCTGTCAAAGCCTGAATGCACGGTGCGAACTCAGTTTCTAAACTAACCTCCCCGTATAACCGGAGACACAACTACGAGTGAAGGGGGAAGGAAAATCGCTCTTCCTTAGCAGTCGTTTCACCCTTAAACTGACCATCAGTGATCAAACTAGCACTAACTCAAGTCTCACATCTCAGAGGCATATTCCAAAACTTTAAACACAAATTTAAACGTATAATCAAAACATAATATCAAAACATATTAGACTTACATTCGGGCAAGACCCAAGGGAAACCAGAAGGATTTGAAAATGTATTGGCACTGGCAATATGTAACCGTTAATTCCTTTTTAAGCATCATCACTCAAAGTACAACCATCATGCATAGATATTCAACAAGTTAACAACATAACAAGTTCAATCACACACTTTAGCAAACCTGGCTTTGATACCACCAATTGTAACCCCTTCAGCCCGACATAGACAAAACCGGCAATAATGGGTTACACGGGGAATATCGAACCAAACCCGCGAAGGTATGATTCGATAAACAACCCTGAAAACGAATATGTTTTTTTTACTAGATGCATAATTAAGTTCCTATGTGTGTCGAGGTCATGCATAACGAGAGTGAAGACATTTGGTTCACAATTGGTCATTCAATTCGCACATAAACACATAAGGACCAAAATGCAAATAATTTTAATTCCAACAATAAACCGGAAATTCAGTCTACCATAGTTCAATTTAACATGCATAGCATACTCACAACAAAATTCGGATCAAACGAAGCATTATAGAATCGCCAATTTCGTGTTTCTATGATTATGGACTTAATCGAAAAGTTCACAAATCATAGGGACTATAACCAACATTAATTAACCCATAAGAAATTAAGTTAACATCATGCATCTTGGTGATATTACAACTCTAAATGTTATTCATAGCATCTATATTCAATTGCGGGAGTTTATTCGACCTAACATAAGCTTCCATCACATATAATTCTTCTTTTTTGGTCATGGGTATCGATACCATCAATCATGGTATCGATACCATGGCATGGCTGTGGCTAATTAAGCCTTCGAAAGCCAAGGGTATCGATACCTCCTTGGGTGGTATTGATACCTTGGTGTCTAGTGAGGTAATGACATCGAACCATGGTTCGATACCGCCCCAAAATTGCCTTGGGGTATCGATACCACCAGAGGGTGTTTCGATACCCCATGTCCAGAAACACTAATTAGACAATTTGGTTATTTCAAACCCCATCCAAACATATCCATTTATCACCCCCAACTATATGCATACTCCCTAAGCACATTAAACACCCTTAAGCATACAATTGCCCACATCAATGACCCCGAAATAATCTATAGGCATGCTTCCTATATTATGATCAAAAACAAGAATATTCATGCATGTAAATGCTTCAAACCATTCAAAACAACACCATAGTCCATCAATTAACAATCAAAGCAATATAGGTCTTATTACAACATTAACCAAAGCAAAATCACACTCTTCACATAGGATTGGTTTACACATTGCCAAGCCCCAAGTTATTTGCCAAAGCACACCAAAAATTGAGATACCTTTTCCCCTTGGTTCCCTTGCTCCGAATGTAGCCTCGAATGTATCTATTTTTCTGCAAGTACGAAAAGAGAGCTTAAGCAAAACATGCTTAGTTAGGAAGCTCTAAACAAGATCAAAAATCATTTTTAAAGTCATACTTGCATCCTTCATGCTTATTTGAAATATGTAAGACCAAATCATGCTTATAAACATTGTCAAATCATTTCATGTATCATGCACAAGTAAATCATTTCATTTTATGTATGCATATTGGCTTTCTAGTGATCACTTAATATGAACTTTTAGTTCACCGAATACACGGATTCCTTTTTCCATAATTGGAGACACTTGGTCTCAACATGCATCGGTCGGACACATAGTCACCCTTGTATACATGTTACCCCCACTACGCACGGTCGGACACAAAGTCACCCTTGTTTACGCATGGGTCAACTATATGCACGGTCGGACACAAAGTCACCCTTGTTTACATATAGGCAAACTCCACACGCACGGTCGGACACAAAGTCACCCTTGTTTACGTGTAGGCATCATCATTATTCTCATTATTTTTATAGTGCACTCAATCCTAATGACATGTCATTTGTATTCGAATCTAAAGTTAGTGTCACTAAGCCAATATCAATTCCAATCATGCATGTTAACTTACTGCTCATAATGCACTCATTAAATGTTCATCATGTGAACTAAAATCATGCTCAACGGTGTAATCAAATTATAAGGCAATAACCACATATTGTTCCAATTTATTTTCATGCTTTCATAAGCCATGAATGCCTTTCCAAAACATGCATTTTCAGCAATTAACACATGCATGCATTATTTCAAAATCAAACTCATGCACTTCCAAAATCTCATGAAATCATCATTTATAAAAGCCATTACCAAAATAGCCGAAACTTAAGGTAATGCATCAACATCATTTAAATCACTTACTCTTGAACTATGGAAAGTTTTCACACTATTCCATAGTCCCCAAAACAGAACCGAACCAATGCGATTCACTTTTAACCCGAAATCACTCACCGACAAGCGGAACGAGCCCTCGCCGATGCTCCGATGGCAACGCCAACGCACCAGCCACTTATGCACCTTTTTGCACTACCTATACAACATTAAAAAAAGAGTATATTCACATCACAACATGCCCAAAACAGCATCCACATTAAACCTTCACAAAACTATCGAAAACCTAGCAGAAAAGACCGAAACCTAGCCGAAACGCTTCCGAAACATCATCAGCCCAAAACCTAATGAATCTAACATCTAATCCACTTCAAATATGAACCAAAAGCACTTCCAAACCATCCTTATACCTCCAGCAACAAAAGAACACCTAAAATAGCCCCTAAAATAACCGAAAACCACCTTAAAACACCACCGATTGCATTATTCCGGGATTAATTTGATGTTAACTCATTTCAAGACTCAATCAATCATTTAATTGACCTAATATCATAATTAAATCATCCTAAATCCAGCATCAATTGAGATCTCAAAAGATTTCACAAAAACCTTCACAAAACTCATAAATCTTGAATTAAAAACACAAAATTAAATATCAATTGTTAACTAGCAAGCCAATACTTGGGAACTTCAATAAAGAACCTTAGAAAAAGATTAGAAATCAGAATTTTACCTTTGAGATTAACTCCACCAAAAAGATATTTCTCTCTTGATTTCCTTGAAAATGGATGTTGATTTTGCAAAATTGATGAGTAGGTTTTGTAGAGAATCAAAATATGACTAAAATGAAATAAAACTCTTAACCTATCTCTAGGCCGAGTTAGTGTTTCCCGATTAAAATATCGTACTTATTCCTTTCGTGAATCTAACTCTCTCGATACTAAATAAATGTATTACTCACAAACTTCTCTCTCGAGCTTGGATGCAAGAACAAGGAATGGCAAAGGATAAGCAAACCTTGATATTTTATTGCATTGAAACAAGAAAGCAAAGTACAATTTTCTTCCACAACTACTCCACAAACTAACCTAAACCCCAAGGGGGCGATGGATGAGTTTAGGGTTTTCTATGAACACTTGATTTCGAGATATTCTCCTCTCCACATAGGCTATGGTTTATATAGGATTGGTCTAGGGCAAACCTTTCCTAAGTACAATAAAACTTGGAGTATGGAACAAATCATGTGCATAAATAAAATATTTTCAAGTTTATTCCAAATAGGAGGCTTTCTTGTGTGGCCTTGTCTTGGGCTTTCCTCGTGTTTCCCAGCTCCGATTTCTATGCTGCTTGTCTTAAAACGTCCACCTTATTTTTCTCTTCAGATCGCCTATCATATCAACATTTATGTTTCAGGTGCTGCCGCGGCCTCCAAGTGCTGCCGCGGCCTTCAAGTGCTGCCGATGCGGGTACTAATCTGCATTACAGCTTTTGTTTCCAGCATCCATCATGCTATCTGGCATTACCTATGTGGTAGTTTCCTGTCTAAGAGAAGAAACCATTAACCGTACCTACTTTATGCCAAATAATAGATAAATTCATGAATTAAGTATTGGGATGCTGAAATATGGAAATAAGCAGAATTATCCAATATTGCCATTAAATTTGTCCTTTATTAGCAATAATCGAGTGGGAAATTGGTATAAAGAATAGGACTTTTAGGCACTCATCATGCAACTTGGTATCCAAAGCCTTATGGATAGACCTCCACAACCTCGCGGTGAACCTCAGATCTCTATCCGATATGATCGAAGAAGGTACACCATGCAACCTAATTATTTCCTTTATATACAACTGAGCCAACTTTTCCAAACTAAAGTCCATCCTAACCGGTAAGAAATGAGCCGACTTGTTCAACTGGTCAACAATGACCCACACAACATCATGCTTCCTCAACGTCATTGGTAACCTGGTGACAAAGTCCATGGTCACACGATTCCACTTCCACTGTGGAATCTGGATAGACTGAAGCAAACCTAAAGGGACCTGATGTTCCGCTTTCACAAGCTGACATGCTAAGCATCTTGTCACAAACTCGGAAACATCTCTTTTCATGCAAGGACACCAAAAGAATGGACAAAGATCCAGGTACATTTGTTACTTCCCGGATGCATAGAAAACGGACTAAGCTAGCATGGTCTAACGCTTGTGCTCTCTTTATCTCCTAAGCTAGCATGGGCTCCGCACGTAACTCTGCCCACAAACTGCCATCCTTGGTCATCGTCAACTGGGCAAACATGGCTCTCAAGTCCGACATGGACTTTCTGCTCAAAGCATCGACGACCACATTCGCCTTATCAGGATGATACTCTATGACACAGTCATAGTCCTTCAACAACTCTATCCACCTCCGTTATCTCAGATTCAACTCTTTCTGGGTGAGTAGATACTTTAAACTCTTATGATCGGTGTAGACATAGCATTTCTCCCCATAGAGATAATGCCTCCATATCTTCAACGCGAAGATAACCGCAGCCAACTCAAGATCATGGGTGGGATAGTTCATTTCATGGGGTTTCAACTATCTCGAGGCGTAAGCAACCACCTTACCCTCCTGCATGAGCACACGACCTAACCCATTCAAGGAAACATCACTAAACACCACATAATATTTCCCCGATTCTGGTTGCGTCAAGACCGGAGCCTCCGTAAGATAAGCCTTAAGCTGCTCAAAACTATGTTGTCTCCTCTCGTTCCACACAAACAGAATCCCTTTCTAAAGAAACTTTTTCAACGATGTTGCTCTGATCGAGAAGCCTTTAACAAACCTCCTATAGTATCCGGCAAGCCCAAGAAAGCTACGGACTTCCGATACATTCCTTGGTGGTTTCCATTCCACCACAACGTGGATTTTCTGAGGATCCACACGGATGCCATCCGATGCAACGATGTGGCCGAGAAATGCCACCTCATACAACCAGAACTCACACTTACTAAACTTGGTGTACAGACGTCTATCCCTCAAAACCTGGAGAACAACCCTTAGGTGATAGTCATGCTCCTACTCTGAGCGTGAATACACCAAGATGTCATCGATGAACACAACCACAAACTGATCTAGGTAAGGCTGAAAGATTCGGTTCATCAAGTCCATAAAAGTTGTTGGTGCATTCGTGAGCCCAAACGGCATCACTAAGAACTTATAGTGCCCGTATCATGTTCTAAAAGCGGTCTTTTGGACATCCTCTTCCACCACCTTCAACTGGTAGTACCCTGATCGTAGATCGATCTTAGAAAACACATGGGCACCCTTCAATTGATCAAACAAGTCATCGATCCTAGGAAATGGATAACGGTTCTTGATCGTGACTTTGTTGAGCTGACTGTAGTCGATGCACATCCTCATCGATTCGTCCTTCTTCTTTACAAACAAAACTGGTTCTCGCCACAGTGACATACTCGGTCTGATAGAACCTCTCTCTAGCAGCTCCTGGATCTGCTGTTTCAACTCTTTCACCTCTGTCGGTGCCATACGATAAGGTGCTATGGACACCGGTGTCGTGCCTGGCAACACCTCTATACGGAACTCTAACTCACAGTCAGGAGGTAAACCGGGTAACTCCTCTGAAAACACATCGGGATACTCACATACTATCCTCAAACTCCCTAACTCAGGGCTCTCAACCCTCGCATCCACCACGTGAGCTAAGAAAACATCACAACCTTGTTGTAACAACCGCTGAGCTGACAAGGCCGATACAACATTCGGTAAACAGGGGTTTCTCTCGCCCCTCACAACAAGCTTAGATCCATTTGCAACACGGAGCTTCAAACTCTTTGATCTACATCCAAGACTTGCATTGTGCTCGAACAACCTATCTATCCCTAGGATTACGTTGAACTCTTGGAAAGGTAAAACCATAAGATCTGCTGGAAAGATCGAGCCTTGCACATCTATCAGAAACCTTCGATAAATCTTATCCACTAAAACATCTAGACCCAATGGAATTGTCATACGAACTCCTATTTCTAGATCTTCAGCTGGAAACCCCCAACACTGAGATATCCTACTACGGATATAGGAGTGGGTAGACCACGAGTCCACAAGAGCAACTCTGAGAACTGAAAACAAGGTAAACGTACCTGAGATAACATCGGTATCCACACAGTCCTCTTGTGCCCTCACAACATACTGCCTAACTGGTGCTCTCGCTGTGGACTGAAAGGTATACCACCCGAACCATGACTAGCCCCTCCATGGGTAAAGCCTCGACCCATCTAACTAGGATAACTAGTCCTCTAAGCTTGGTCTGACATCTCTCTAGCCTTCTTGGGATAGTCCTTCACTAGGTGCTCTGATGACCCATAATAGTAACAAGCTCTGATTGTGCTCCAACACACTCCTCTATGGCTCCGCCAACAGTGATGACAAGTCGGAACACCTGAGCTCCTCTGAGAGCTCTCCGGGCTCATCATCGAAGATGACGTAGACTGTCTCCTCTTACCAGCAAACTCAGACCTACGGTTTGATCTTGCACTCTGACTAGAAGGTCCCCTACTATGATTCCATCGATTCCTATTCCTTCGCGAATAGGACTGAGAGTTGTTGGAGTAGCTCTAATTACCTCCACTAGCACCACCCTGACCAGAAGATGAACCATAGGTAAAACCTTGAACCTGTTCTAAAGACTTTGCACTGGTGGTCAACTTTGAAAACACTCTGGGTGGAGTAGTAGTGAGATATGTCTGGATCTCTTTCCTTAAACCCTTTAAGAACCTTTTGCATCTCATCTTCTCTCTGGACACTAACTCTGGGGCATACCTACTCAACTGTAGGAGCTCCTGCTCATAAGCAAACACCAAACGGTTAACTTGCACAAGGTGGGTAAACCGCTCCCTCAAGGTGTTGATGTGGGCTTCTCCCACATACTTCTTCTCGAACTCATCGAGGAATTCGTTCCAAGTTAGTCTCTCGGGATCCCAACCAAGCTCCACTGTCTCCCACCACTCATAGGCATTACCTATCAACAACGACAGAACACACGATAGCTTGTCCTTAGATCTCAGCCTCATCTGTCTCATGATCCAACGAGTATCATGTAACCACTGATCAGCTTGCACGAGATTATCTTGTCCCGTCCCATGAAAGTCAACAACTCTCTGCCTATGCACCCTCTCAACTGGTGCCTCTCGAGGCGTAGCAGACGACCTTGGTATAGCTCTCACGATCCGGTCCAACTCCCGGTTCAGCTACAAGAAGTAGTTGGCCCCTTGACCAACTGCATCATCAGACGGTGCCTCTACAGCGGGCACATACTCCTCATCAGAGTCCTCTTGGGAACCCCAACTGTCTTCCATAACTCTTTTCCTCCTTTGCATACTTACTGCACACAACAAACAAACGAGGTTACATCATCGAATTTTCAGCATCTAAGCAAGTACAACTTCGACTAATGGGCATGTACTAATCAAACACTTATATGACACAAAAGACTCCTCTGGGGACTTCCTAGAACCGTCTCAACCTAAACTCTCATACCACTAAATGTAACACACTCAACATATCGGGCCTCCGGCCCAAAACCTGTATTTCAAAATTTCTTTCCAAAAGCCCGTAAAGATGTGTCCATAGCCATTTCCATCATAAGATAATGAAATCCAAATCAATTTTAAAACATAAATCCGAATAAGTAGCGGAGATCCAAAATATTATAACCTGTTTGAAAAGCATTCGACAACTAAATAAAACAGGGTTACAAATTACACATATAGGGTCCTACAAGTACAATGCCCATTATGCCTAATAACAACACTCTGAAAACAGATGTCGAAGATGAACCCACCATGATGATGCTCCTTCGAAAGCTTCCTTAACCTACGCACGAAAATACATTTCGAACGCTAAGTTACTAAAGCTCAATGGGTACTCGACCAACCGGTCCACATCAAGCATAACATAAAATAAGCATAGCAACATGAATGATGACATGGCATGAGTACGATGGCGCTACCATAACCGCCCAAACACATGATATCATGATGGCATATATCGGCACATAGCATATGCATGACAAGAGAAAACCATACAACATCTCAAGTTCCTAACCCATATTTATATCTCATATATATATATATATATATATACATATATAACGGTATCCATATCACCTCATAGTAGTATAGAAGTAGGGAGACCTATCAGCACTAAGTAAGGCCCGTGGCATGCCACTCTATATAATCCGCTAAGGAACCCATCAACACTAAGCAAGGTCCTAGCTAGTCTTCTGCATAATATATTACCGATAACCCATCAATACTAAGCAAGGTTATCAGTTTTACATCTCATATAGTATTTACTCTAGTAACCCATCAGCACTAAGCAACGTTACTAGATTATCTCATAATCATATAATATATACTCTAGGCAACCCATCAACACTAAACAAGGTTCCTAGTAAGCCACATGACTCGAATAGGTCACACGAACCCTTAACGGTTCTACATACCGATTTATACCACTAGACTCCAATTATTATTCAATTATCTCTTTAACGGGGCTAGGTTTCTATTTCTCGATTTAATATTTATTTTAAAGTTTAAACAAGTCTTTGGAACTTCTAAGGTAGCATTATGAGACTTTACCATTTCTCCACAAGAACTTGGGCTAAAATGCCCTGGGGTATCGATACCCCTACTTGGAGTATCGAAACACCAAGTATCGATACCCTCACCAATGGGGTATCGAAATGACTGGTATCGATACGAGTATCGAACCCTTTGACCAATCTCAAAGTCAACCAAAAGAGGGCCTACCCGATTCGATATCGATATCGAATCGGGAAGGTCACTGGACGACTCGATATCGAAACGTTTTGCCCACGTTTCGAAACCCCTGCACAAAAAGTGAAGTTTTGCATATTCAAACACTTAAGACTCTATCCAAATGATGGAGGCTCGGAAATCCTTTATTTTTTCCACCCTTGTCATATTGTAATACTTTAGATTATCGATCCCACAGGGACTGTGTCGACTTTACTACCTCTTATGGCTGCACTATAAAAAGTAAAAACACAAGTAATGGTTGAGTTGAGAATTCTAAATTAACTACTAAAACTAAACTAAATATTGAAGAAATAAAGATGAATTAAGTGAGGCTAAGTTGAGTGCTTCGTAGAGGAGAATTCAGTTATGCTAAGTATCCACTTATTAATGTAATGGGTTGAACTACCGCCTCGGCGGGTTGCACAAAGGGTCGCCGCAGCTGCCTAGGCGGGGTTATGCCTTGTCGACAATTCAACATTCCATAGTTCGACAGAGCATTCTTGTATGTCTTCTTCCTTATCGCTAAGCGAAGAGAACTGCTGAAACCCACGTCTTGATGATACCTCCCGGCGTGAATCGAGGGCGGATAACAACCAAACACATGCGTCTTGTTAGTTGCTGATATCCTAGGCGGTTAATCTCTTAACAAGATTAGTCAATGGCCATGAGCAAAGACCGTATTATCTCATTTCGTGAGCCTAACTCTCCCGATATTAGACAAATGGATTTTTCTTCACATACTTATCATCTCCAGCTCATATACAAAGAAGAGTAAATGCCAAGAGAGAATAAACTATGAAATAGATTTTGCATTAATAAATATCTAGCATAACATAACTATTTTCTCCAACTACTCCACAAACAACCTAAACCTCCGAAGAAGTTTAGAACATGATGTAGTCGGCGACTAAAGGTATTGTATAGGGTAAAACTCCTTGCTAAGACTAAACATAATATGTGCCTTATATAGGCCAAGCCCTAGGTTAAAGCTTTCCATGCAAGAAAAGAGTTCTAAAGAAAAAAATATAATTCCTAATTAAACTATAATTAATTCTTATTTCCTAAAATATCTCTTCTTTCCCGCACGTGACTTTGACTAAGGCTTGACTCCGTATTTTGGCTCCGTCTTTCTTCCGCTCATTGTCCATTAAGATCAGCATCTTTTTCTCTTTCTGTCGAGCACTGATTGTCATCTTCACTCTGCTGTCGCGGACTCAAAAGTGTTGCCTTGGAGGGTGCTTCATCTACACTTCAGCATCTGTCTTCCCAATTGGCTATCTTTATATGTAGTTTCCTGTCTAAGAAAAAAAACTATCAAATGCATTTGTTTTATGCCAATTATTAGATGAATTCATGAATTATATATTTGGATGCTGAAGTATGGAAAATATGCAGAAATATGGAAAATATGCAGAAATATCTATTAAAGCCCTTGAATCCTGTCCTTTATTAGTAAATATCGGGTGGGAAATGGTAATAAAAATAGGACTTTTATGCACTCATCACACCCCCACACTCGAACTATTGGTTGTCCTCAAGCAATACAAAAGGTAATTTTGTCATCTTCACTCTGCTGCCGCGGTCTCAAAATTGCAGCCTTAGAGGGTGCTCCATGTACACTTCAGCATCTGTCTTACCAATTGGCTATCTTTATATGTAGTTTCCTGTTTAAGAAAGAAAAATATCAAATGCATTTGTTTTATGCTAATTATTAGATGTATTCATGAATTATATATTGGGATGCTGAAGTATGAAAAATATGCAGAAATATCTATTAAAGCCCTTGAATCCTGTCCTTTATTAGTAAATATCGGGTGAGAAAATGGTAATAAAAGTAGGACTTTTATGCACTCATCACACCCCCACACTCGAACTATTGGTTGTCCTCAAGCAATACAAAAGGTAATTTTTAAGTAAGGAATTTTAAGGGAATATACCGTCCTGCTGCCGCGACAGAAATCCTTTCTTGACTCGGCCTCTTCTAGGTTCTAGGTATTCCTCAAAACTGGACTATGAGTCTTAGTGAGTGTATGCTAGCTATGTCGAAATTGATTTTTTAAGTTCTTATCCTTTTTCTAGCTCAAGACTTCCGACTAAGATTTTTTTTTTAATTCTTTTCTTTCTTTCTCCTTAAATTGGTATATAAATATATATTGTTATATACTTATACTGCTTGAGCCGGTTTCGGGCACATCAAGTGTTTAGCTATTCTTACTAGAACCAATTTCGGGCACCTCTAGTAAGTGGGAAAATGAATAAGTTCTAGAGCCAGTGATAGGCACCTCTATGGACTAAACTAGAGCCGGTGATAGGCACCTCTAGTTAAAATCTAAGCCTAAGTCCTTATTGCTTTACAAAGAAAAGAACTTATAAAATCAATTATGACTAACAGTGTTAAATATTTTTTAGGCTCATAGTTTAATCCTAAGTACTAAACCTAGTATACCTTTCTGATTTCAAGTCTGGTGAATGGTGCAGACTGCTGCGGCGGCTGGAAAATATATTATCGCCTCGGCAGTTTCAATAAAATTCAACAGACTTAAAAAAATTTTGCAGTAAATTGTAAGATTATAAGGACAGAAAATAAGGCAATAATACGATAATCTAAATACTTTCCATACATGGCAGATATATTTACAGATTACAAAAAGGGACCAATGCTCCCCCACACTCGAGGTATGCATTGTCCTCAATGCATGAAAAGTAAAAAGAAGGCTGAAAATAAAAAGACAAAAGGTAAAAGAATGATTACCGTCCTTTTCAGAATACTGAGGAGGAAAAGGAATCCTCGGAATCACTATCGATGAGAAGCTTGCGGCGGCTTTTTGGTGGTTGCTGTGGTGCTCTGGTAATGGGCTGACAGCTTTCTTTTTGGCAGACCGGGGTGGTTGCACTCGGATGGGAGTTGGAGTGCGTTTCGGCTCGTCCTCTGAATCAAGATTGATTGGAGAGGAGGAAGTTGTTTTTCCCTTCTTTTCTCCTTGGGCTGCAGCGAACAATTCCTCGGTAGCTTTAATTTGGCTTGTTAAATCCTCCACAGAATCACTCCAAGTGAATGTGCTAGACTGATATGGTGTGTCTCCTCGGTTGGTGGAGTCCATACGGAGAAACTCAGCTAGTGAGTTTGATGGAATAGGTTCAGTTGCTGCTGCAGCGGTGGTGGTTGTAGGAGAAACGGGAACTATTGCGGAAGCAGTGACGGTTGGGGCAGTCGCTGATTTGGTAGGTGCATTAGCGGTTGGTTGAGGCATGGAGAGATCGATTGTAAGGTCAGGAAACACAGTCGTGCATGTAGGGAGTACTTCTCGAATTATTGTGATGATGGCGTTGTTAAACTCCTTAACATATGCCATGAAGGTTAGCTGCCTTCTCTCCATTTTCTACAGGGTCTCTAGGAGTCCTGCTGTTGCTGGTGCAGATTCTGCTGCTGTCGGTTGTTCTGCTGTGGCGGCAGCTGCTTCAGTAGTGGGAGGAATATATGCCTATGGAATAGCTTCTTCCACTTGCATCCGTTTCATGTATATTTTCGGAGTCCAGCCCAATCTCTTCGGCGTGTAAATGTCTGCCGGTAGTGTCGGGACCCTATCCAAACATCCCAAGGCAGTAATTAAACATGGGAAAACGAGAATACCTCTTTCTTTGGTGGCACACTCGAATATATGTTCGCTTATGATGCTGCCAACGTCGATGCGTCTGTTGTGTATGATAGAATGGATGAGTGAAAGGCATGGTCTGTCCACCGTTTGGTTATGAGATGTCGGTAGCTGTCGCGTGTCAAAAGTGTGCGTTCAGTGCAAGTGGACACATCGCAAGTAATAAGTGATAAGTATATTATCGAGTTATCTTCTCCTCAGGGACCGGTATACTTAATATGCTTTCTTCACCTCCTTGTTCTGTAGAAAGATAAAAACACAAATAAGTTGATTTGATTTGACTAAACTAAAATCACTAAATAAAAGATAAAGGATTGAAATAGTAGAGAGAGATGGGCTAGGATCCAGTTGCGTCGTATTGTGGATTTGATTGACTTGTCTCTATCTAATGCAATCGTATATCACTGCCTCGGCAGCACTGAAGTTTACTGCTTGGGCAGCGATAATACTGTCTGCCGCGACAATCCCTTGCTCGTGGGCAAACTTTACCAAAGTTCAGCAAAGTGTCCTTGAATGACTCCGCTTATCCCTAAGTCAAAGTGTTGTTAATGACTAGTCCTTGATGATACCTCCCGGCGTGAACCAATTATACTCACCAACCAATCTCACACTTCTTTTAGCCGCTGAAACTCTTAACCTATCCCTAGGCCGAGTTAGTATTTCGCGATTGAAACACCGTGCTTATCCCTTTCGCGAATCTAACTCTCCCGAGCTTAGATAAATGGATGATCACAATATCCTCTCCCGAGCTCAATTGTGAAACAAGGAATAACAAAGGATAAGAAAACCATGATAATCTTTATTGCATTGAATGAAAGACAAAGTACAATCTCCTCTCACAAATACTCTACAACCTTCACCTAATCCCTAAGAAGGTTTAGAACATGATGGAGAGGAAAGAAACAAGAGTAGAAGTCGGCTCTCTCCCTAGGTATTTCGTGTGTTTGTACATTGGGTGGCTAGGTCCTTATATAGGCTAGACCTAGGGCAAACGTTTCCTAAGTAGAATACAACTTGGAGTAGGGAACAAGTCAAGTACATAATAATAATATATTTCCAAGTTTATATTCGGCTAAGGGGCTTTCCCGCGTAATCTTCCTTTGGGCTTTTCCTTGTGCTAGCCAGCTCCGATTCATGGGCCTCAAGTCCAGACACGTTCCTTGGATTTTTGTCTTTCCATCGTCTATAATCTTGCTTCCTGTCTTTCTGTTGCTGCCTCGGCATCAGGTCCTGCCTCGACCTTGTCTCTGTCGCGGCACTGGTTCTCCTGCACAGATATGAAAACACAATAAAACGTGCCTTTTTCTATAAATATTATCTATATGAGTATAACTTCTAAATATATCACATTGAGTGCATGCATTGGTCCGAGTGGGTGTATATTTGGTAATTAATGCCAATAAAAGGAGTAAAAAGTGATAGTGTGTTGAGCACTTATCACACCCCTAAACTCGAACTATTGCTTGTCCTCAAGCAATGCAAACCATTAATTTGCCGAACTTTACTCTCTCTTGGTCTTACATGTCCATCTATTCTCCCCACCATAACTAGGCCTATTCTTAAGCCTTAACAATTCGGTTACTCAAGGGTTTACCTAAAAACAAACTATAGGAGTTGTGAGTGTGTGCGTTTTTGTGGACAAGTTGATTAAAGGCTTTCTTAGATAAACTCTAAGTTCAAGACAAATAGACATTGGCTAAGTGTTCTCTTCTTTTTCAAACCTCAAATCTTGAGCCGGTTTCGGGCACCTCAAAGACTTGTGTTTTTCTTTTCACTAAAATCCTTCTTTCTTTTTAATATTCCTTAACACATACTAGAGCCAATTTCGGGCACCTCTAACATGAAGAAGAGACTTTCTAGAGCCGGTGGTAGGCACCTCTAGTTACTTTCCAAAAATCTAAGCCTTTATCACCTAAGTTCATTGAAAGAATTCCTATAATCCAACAAGTCCCAAAAGTGTTTAAAGTTTAAAGTTCTACCTATAGTAAGCTTCTAAGTTTTCATCCTTAAGCATCTTAAGGTTAAGCCCTCTTAACAGAACCTAAACATGGTAAGCAGAAAGATTTCTGTAGCCTTAAAGAATAAACTAAGGTAATACTAAGGATGAGCAGTGTAAGAGTGTAGGCAGTTAATTCAAGTATGGCGGGGAGCATAAAAATTAAAAATATCACTGGAATACTCCCTTTTTGGCAAGGCCGCGACAGTAGATTGCTGCCTTGGCAGTGAATCTGCACCCCCAAACTCAAACCAAGCATTGTCCTCAATGCTTTATATTTTGAAGGAATAAACGGCAAAACAAAATATGAATTATATGTAGCAAGTAAAAAGAGTAAAAGCAATTTAAATTGAATTAAGGAAAAAGAAATTTAAAGCGACTCCGAAGAGCTGCTTGTAATAATTTTCCTCCGTGGCCTTGATGCCAAATGCGTTGTCCTTGGGCAGGGTGATGGTTGCGCCTTTGCTTGCCGCGGCGGCTAGACTCGAGTGGGTGGGGTCCTTTGCATCGGGGCTTCTACTTCTTCTCCTTCTTCAACATCCGCCATATCTTCGGTTATCATCACGTCCGTTCCTCCTCCCATCGCAGTGGCTCCTCCGGTGTGGTTTGTGCTTGGGCCGGCGGCAGTGGAACTTTGGTGCACGTAGGCATCTATCTCGGCGGATAGACTGCCCATGATAATTGGCGATCTGGGTGGAGTGTTGAAGACGACCCTAGATGGAAGAATCTGTCGCCCTAGATGGGCCGGCAGCCTGGTATTGGGGCTGAGGGTCCGGATGGAAGAATGGTCGTGGTCCTTCCGGGGTTGGTGTAGTCTCGCTATAGGGTGCGGCGGTGACGAACATGTTGCTTGGGAACTCCGGGAATTAGACGCCTTCTGGGAAGGCGTGCAGCATCATCTAGGCTAGAGTGCCATTGAAGTCACGTTGGTACTCCATGTATCGTTGTTGTCGAAGATCCATTGCGGCCATTCGCTGCAAGATTTCTTGGTATGGGTTTGCTGCGGCAGAGGTGTGGGCAGTACCAAGCATGTCTGCCGTGTACTGGGCCCCGGCAGCAGTATCGACAGTGAATTGTTGCGGCGTTGCCTGGACAGGTTCGGCTTGAGTGATCTACATGAATTTGTGGCAGAAATCCCTGGTCTATCCTCGTCTTGGGGGCGTGTATTCATCCGTTTCTTCAATGGGTACACCTGCAGAAGCACATAAACCCGTAATCAAGCAAGGGAAATACAATGGTCCCCTATCTTTCTAACCACACTCGTGAATTTCCTATAAGATGATTTCTCCAACGTTGATGGTCCTCTTGTTGATGATGGATTGGATAAGCACCAATCTCTTGCGATCCACCGTGCTATTGTGTGATGTTGGGATGAGGCGTCTTTTGACGAAGGTGTTCCACATCTTGGCCTCCGGCTTCAAGCTTTGTCTTGTTACGGATCCTCGATGGGTACCGGTTTCCCATGGAGTGTTCCCGTAACAAAGGTCGTCTTTGATGAGTTCATAGTCCTCGACAGTGATATCTTCCAAGAATTTGGCATGGATATCACTGTCTAGGGTGAGGCCGTAGAAGTTGTTGATCGTCTCGGCATCGAGCTAGACCGGCCTGCCGCGGCAGTGAAGGAACAGGGAGTCTTTGCTGGGCCCATGAGCGTAGAACTCCCGCACGATCGTGGCGTTCGCCTGGGCAGGTTGCAAACAGAAAATTTCCCAATTCTGGTACTTAATTCTGTCATAGAGGTAGTGTTCAATGCCGTAGTTTTCTTCTTCCGCATGTTGGAAACCTTGCTCTTCCCAAATTTGACTAGCGATGAAAGATCGGTTGAATCGATCTTCAACGTTGGCTGGGGCGAATCTTTTGTATGAAGCCATCAAGATGGAAAGATGTAAGTTCTTGGAGTTTTTGTTGAAGAGAATCTGGAGATTGTAGAAGGCAGAGAGTAATGGAGAGAGAGATTGTTATGAATACTAAAGAAAGCAAGAAAAATAAGAGTGAATAGTTCAAGAGGAAAGGGTTTCTTATATAGGCCTCGGCCTTGTGACCGTTGAGACCACTATCCGTTGTAACCGTTTCCTTTTCTGCCGTTTCCTTTTTCTGCCGCGGCAGGAATCTCAACAGACTAGTCGTTACACTATTCTACCCGTTGGGACTGCTGCGGCCCTAACACTGTTTTATTGACTCAGCAGAGTTCCTGCTGTGAACTATTTTTCCCTTATCTTTGTTTTTTATTCCTAAATAAAACACACAAAAGAAAAATACTGAAAACGGAAATAATTAGAAAATTAAAAATATACTACTAATCCGAATATAATAATAAAGAAAAGGGGAAAGGTTAGGTTACTGTTGGAGAGCATGCAAATGCATCTCCCAAAATTATTTTCTCCCTTAGGCCCAAATTATGTATCGGTTGTGGGCCACTCCTTTTTGCTGTCTGTCCATCCATCTTGGGCTTGATTTTCTTGCCGAATATTCTGCCGAGCAGATTGCCCAGGCCGGGTATCTTATTGTCTACTGCGTGGATGGCCTTGCATTCCTCTGGAACATCATACTTCTTTAAGTTGTGGAAAACGTTGAGTTTGACTTTGTCGCGTGTCAAAAGTGCGCGTTTAGTGCAAGTGGACACATCGCAAGTAATAAGTGATAAGTATATTATCGAGTTATCGTCTCCTCAGGGATCGATATACTTAATATATTTTCTTCACCTCCTTGATGATACCTCCCGGCGTGAACCAATTATACTCACCAACCAATCTCACACTTCTTTTAGCCGCTAAAACTCTTAACCTATCCCTAGGCCGAGTTAGTATTTCGCGATAGAAACACCGTACTTACCCCTTTCGTGAATCTAACTCTCCCGAGCTTAGATAAATGGATGATCACAATATCCTCTCCCGATCTTGAATGCAAGAACAAGGAATAACAAAGGATAAGCAAACCTTGATAATCTTTATTGCATTTAATGAAAGACAAAGTACAATCTCCTCTCACAAATACTCTACAACCTTCACCTAATCGCTAAGAAGGTTTAGAACATGATGGAGAGGAAAGAAACAAGAGTAGAAGTCGGCTCTCTCCCTAGGTATTTCGTTGTGTATTACATTGGGTGGCTAGGTCTTTATATAGGTTAGACCTAGGGCAAACCTTTCCTAAGTAGAGTACAACTTGGAGTAGGAAACAAGTTAAGTACATAATAAAATATATTTCCAAGTTTGTATTCGGCTAAGGGGTTTTTCCGCATAGTCTTCCTTTGGGCTTTTCCTAGTGCTAGCCAGCTCCGATTCATGGGCTTCAAGTCCAGACTCGTTCCTTGGATTTTTGTCTTTCCATCGCCTATAATCTTGCTTCCTGTCTTTCTGTTGCTGCCTCGGCATCAGGTCCTACCTCGGCCTTGTCTCTGTCGCGGCACTGGTTCTCCTGCACAGATATGAAAACACAGTAAACGTGTCTTTTTCTGTAAATATTATCTATATGAGTATAACTTCTAAATATATCACATTGAGTGCATGCATTGGTCCGAGTGGGTGTATATTTGGTAATTAATGCCAATAAAAGGAGTAAAAAGTGATAGTGTGTTGAGCACTTATCACACCCCTAAACTCGAACTATTGCTTGTCCTCAAGCAATGCAAACCATCAATTTGCCGAACTTTACTCTCTCTTGGTCTTACATGTTCATCTATTCTCCCCACCATAACTAGGCCTATTCTTTAGCCTTAACCATTCGGTTACTCAAGGATTTACCTAGAAACAAACTATAGGAGTTGTGAGTGTGTGTGTTTTTGTGGACAAGTTGATTAAAGGCTTTCTTAGATAAACTCTAAGTTCAAGACAAATAGACATAGGTTAAATGTTCGCTTGTTTTTCAAACCTCAAATCTTGAGCCGGTTTCGGGCTCCTCAAAGACTTGTGTTTTACTAAAATCCTTCTTTCTTTTTAATATTCCTTAAGGCATACTAGAGCCAATTTTGGGCACCTCTAGTATGAAGAAGAGACTTTCTAGAGCCGGTGGTAGGAACCTCTAGTTACTTTCCAAAAATCTAAGTCTTTATCACCTAAGTTCATTAAAAGAATTCCTATAATCCAACAAGTCCCAAAAGTGTTTAAGTTTAAAATTCTACCTATAGTAAGCTTCGAAGTTTTCATCCTTAAGCATCCTAAGATTAAGCCCTCTTAACAGAACCTTAACATGGTAAGGAGAAAGATTTCTATAGCCTTAAAGAATAAACTAAGGCAATACTGATGATGAGAAGTGGAAGAGTGTAGGCAGTTAATTCAAGTAAGGCGGGGAGCATAAAAATTTAAAGAAAATCACTGGAATACTCCCTTTTTGGCAAGGCCGCGGCAGTAGATTGCTGCCTTGGCAGTGAATCTGCACCCCCAAACTCAAACCAAGCATTGCCCTCAATGCTTTATATTTCGAAGGAATAAACGGCAAAACAGAATATGAATTATGCGCAGCAAGTAAAAACAGTAAAAGCAATGAATATTGATTTAATGGACAAAGAAATTTTAAAGCGACTCCGAGGAGCTGCTTGTAACAATTTTCCTCCGTGGCCTTGATGCCAAATGCTTTGTCCTTGGGGAGGGCGATGGTTGCGCCTTTGCTTGCCTCGGCGGCTGGACTCGAGTGGGTGAGTTCCTTTGCATCGGGGCTTCTACTTCTTCTACTTCTTCAACATCCGCTATCTCTTCAATTATCATCACGTCTGTTCCTCCTCCCATCGCAGTGGCTCTTCCGGTGTGGTATGTGCTTAGGACGGCGGCAGTTGAACTTTGGTGCACATATGCATCTATCTCGGCAGATAGACTGCCCATGATAATTGGCGATCTGGGTGGAGTGCTGAAGACGGCCCGTCGCTTGGATGGCCTTCTGTTGACAGATGAGGCCGCGGCAGAATCTGCCGCCCTAGATGGACCGGCAGCCTGGTATTGGGGCTGAGGGTCCGGATGGAAGAATGGTCGTGGTCCTCCCGGGGCTGGTGTAGTCTCGGTGTTGGGTGCGGCGGTGACGAACATGTTGCTTGGGAACTCCGGGAAGGCGTGCAACATCATTTGGGCTAGAGTGCCATTGAAGTCCCGTTGGTACTCCATGTATCTTTGTTGTCGAAGATCCATTGCGGCCATTCGCTGCAAGATTTCTTGGTATGGATCTGCTGCGGCAGAGGTGTGGGCAGTACCAGGCATGTCTGCCGTGTACTAGGCCCCAGCAGCAGTATCGGCAGTGAACTGCTGCGGCGTTGCCTGGACAGGTTCGGCTTGTGTGATCTGCATGACTTTGTGGCAGAAATCCCTGGTCCATCCTCGTCTTTGGGGCGTGTATTAATCCGTTTCTTCGATGGGTACACCTTCCGAAACACATAAACCCGTAATCAAGCAAGGGAAATACAATGGTCCTCTATCTTTCTTACCGCACTTGTCAATTTCCCGTAGGATGATTTCTCCAACGTTGATGGTCCTCTTGTTGATGATGGATTGGATAAGCACCAATCTCTTGCGATCCACCGTGCTATTGTGTGATGTTGGGATGAGGCGTCTTTTGACGAAGGTGTTCTACATCTTGGCCTCCGGCTTCAAGCTTTGCCTTGTTACAGATCCTCGACGGGTACCTGTTTCCCATGGAGTGTTCCCGTAACAAAGGTCGTCTTTGATGAGTTCATAGTCCTCGGCAGTGATATCTTCCAAGAATTCGGCATGGATATCACTGTCTGGGGTGAGGCTGTAGAAGTTGTTGATCGTCTCGGCATCGAGTTGGACCGGCTTGCCGTGGCAGTGAACGAACAGGGAGTCTTTGCTGGGCCCATGAGCGTAGAACTCCCGCACAATTGTGGCATTTGCCTGGGCAGGTTGCAAACAGAAAATTTCCCAATTCTGGTACTTAATTCTGTCGTAGAGGTAGTGTTCAATGTCATAGTTTTCTTCGTCTGCATGTTGGAAACCTTGCTCTTCCCAAAGTTGCCTAGCGATGAAAGATCGGTTGAATCGATCCTCAACGTTGGCTGGGGCGAATCTTTTGTATGAAGCCATCAAGATGGAAAGATGTAAGTTCTTGGAGTTTTTGTTGAAGAGAATCTGGAGATTGTAGAAGGCAGAGAGTAATGGAGAGAGAGATTGTTATGAATACTAAAGAAAGCAAGAAAAATAAGAGTGAATAGTTCAAGAGGAAAGGGTTTCTTATATAGGCCTCGGCCTTGTGACCGTTGAGACCACTATCCGTTGTAACCGTTTCCTTTTCTGCCGTTTCCTTTTTCTGCCGCGGCAGGAATCTCAACAGACTAGTCGTTACACTATTCTACCCGTTGGGACTGCTGCGGCCCTAACACTGTTTTATTGACTCAGCAGAGTTCCTACTGTGAACTATTTTTCCCTTATCTTTGCTTTTTATTCCTAAATAAAACACACAAGAGAAAAATACTAAAAACGAAAATAATTAATTAAAAAAATAAACTTCTAATCCTAATATACTATTTAAAGAAAAGGGGAGAGGTTAGGTTACTGGTGGAGAGCATGCAAATGCATCTCCCAGAATTATTTTCTCCCTTAGGCCGAATTTATGAATCGGTTGTGGGCCACTCCTTTGTGCTGTTTTTCCATCCATCTTGGGCTTGATTTTCTTGCTGAACATTCTGCCGAGCAGACTGCCCAGGCAGGGTATCTTATTATCTACGGTGTGGATGGCCTTGCATTCCTCTGGATCATCATACTTTTTTAAGTTGTGGAATGCGTTGAGTTTGACTTGTTGGTCATTGACCCGCATAGTCAACTCTCCTTTTTTCCACGTCAATTAATGTGCGTCCAGTTGTTAAAAAGGGTCTCCCAAGGATGATCGGTGCATTGTCATCTGCTTCACAATCAAGGACAAGGAAGTCGGCAGGAAAAATAAACTTGTCAACTCTTACCAGTATGTCCTCGATTTTGCCTTCAAGTTGCACATAGGATCTATCCGCGAGTTGGAGCATCACTGTTGTAGGTTTTGGCCTTCCAATTCCAAGCTTTTGGAAGACTGATTTAGGCATAAGGTTTATGCTTACTCCAAGGTTGCATAGGGCCTTACCTTCATAACTCTTTCCAATCGCACAAGGTATAGTGAAGCAACCAGGATCTTTTAACTTTGGTGGCATGTGGTTATGCAGCATTGCCATGCATCCCTCGGTAGCAGCCACTGTCTCAAACTCACCTATTCGTTTTCTCTTTGATACCATGTCCTTTAGGAACTTGGCATAGTTGGGCATTTGTTCAATAGCTTCAACGAACGGTATGTTGATGTGGACTTGCTTCAAGATGTTGAGGAATTTTTTGAATTGCTGGTCCTGTTTTTGCTTTTTCAACCTTTGCGGGAAAGGTGGGGGTGGTCTCATCTCCTCCAGGGTTTCTTGAGTTTGAAATTTTATACCTGGCACCACTAGAGTTGTTGCTGCCTCGGCAGGCTGCTCAGGCGCTGCAGTGCTTACTACCGGGGCAGTGTTGTCAGCTTCAGTTTGCTCAGCCTCTTTTCTTGTTTGATCTGCTGATTGAGTTTGACTCTCTGGGGTCTTCTCCTTCTGCTGTAGACCACTCCTAGTAGTGATTGCCTTACACTGTTCATGGTTTATTACCTTAGCAACTTCAGTATTGCTAGGTAGGCCTCCTTGTGGTCTAGTGTTTATGCATTGAGCAAACTGCCCAACTTGAGTTTCCAGCGTTTTTATGGCAGCTTCTTGATTTTGCAACCTCATCTCAGTCCTATTCATGAAGGCATATGTCCTTTTGATGAAATTACTATTTTCCGCCATGTATGACTCAGTTTTCATCATAAAGGCCTTCAGCGTGTTTTCCAATGAACTTATCGATTGCTACTGCATCTGCTGCGGCGGCATCGGCTGTTGGACTTGCTGTCGCGACATCGACTGCTGAAATCCCGATGGTTGGGTAATTGGGTTTAAGGCATTGTTTGGGTTACTCTATGATAAGTTTGGATGCCTCTTCCATGAGGGGTTGTATGTGTTGGACATCACATTATTGCGGTTGTAGTTCCCAACATACATACCAGTTTCTTGATTCATGCAGTCAGCGGAACTGTGGTTTCCTCCACATAAATCGCAGTATGAATCAATTACCTTGACCTCACGGGTATTGTGTTGTAACTGTAGGTTTTGCACCATCTTGGTAAGAGAAGCCAATTGTGTTGCCACTGAACTTGATGAATCCAATTCATGTACCGTGGCTTGGCGTCTTACTCCTCCTCGCCTAGATGTAGGAAACTGAAAGTCATTCTTTGCGAGTTTGTTCAGTATTTCAATAGCTTCCTCAGGTGCTTTGTCCAGGAGTGTTCCGTTTGCCGAGGCATCTAACATCATCCTTGTCGGGGCATTCGTGGCATTGTAAAACATTGTCACTTGTGTCCATAGGGGAAATCCATGCATCCTCACTTGTGCAATAGCTCTCTGTAGCGTTCCCATGCCTCGTACATTGGTTCGTCTTCAGCCTGTCAAAAAGAAGTAATTTCATTACGGATTCTATCATATAGATTAGTAGGATTAAAGCGAGTAATGAAATCACGGCAAAGTTCACTCCAGGAACCAATAGATCCTGCTGGAATGCTATTTAACCAAGCTTTCGCCCTATCCCTCAGTGAATAGGGGAATAGCTTTAATCGCAAGACATCTTCATGGACTCCTTGGATTTTAAAAGAGTTTCAGATTTCCATGAAGGATTTGAGGTGCTGCCTTGCGTCTTCAGTTGCAGACCCACCAAATTGTCCAATTGTGTTTAACATATTGAACATAACGGGTTTGAGTTCAAAATGGGCTGCTTCAATTTCCGGTGTGACGACTCCAGGGTTTAATCCGTTTAAGTCCTCTTCCAGGAAGTCCCTGACAGTGAGCTGCCGCGGCCCAGGTGGCGACGGAAGTCCTGCATTACCGGCAGGTAAATTTTGTCCTGCCGGGTGATCTGCCATGGCTCCTTGGATCTGTCTCCTCAACCTTTGCCTTGTTCTTTCGATTTTTGGATCTAATTCGTACAAGGGGTTGGTTGGATTGGCCCTGGTCATACACCAAGAAAAACAAAAGTAAAATAAAAATAAAAATAGACAAGAAAATAAAGAAAACAAAATTTAGTTGTCAGTCCCCGGCAACGGCACCAAAAACTTGTCGCGTGTCAAAAGTGCGCGTTTAGTGCAAGTGGACACATCGCAAGTAATAAGTGATAAGTATATTATCGAGTTATCGTCTCCTCAGGGACCGGTATACTTAATATGTTTTCTTCACCTCCTTGTTCTGTAAAAAGATAAAAACACAAGTAAATTGATTTGGTTTATCTAAAAATACATCGCAAGTAATAAGTGAATCCTGTCCTTTATTAGTAAATATCGGGTGGGAAAATGGTAATAAAAATAGGACTTTTATGCACTCATCACAAAACTTGATCCATTTATTCCTAAATTGATCCTAAATTGTAAGGGAACTTTTCTAAACGTGTTTAGACCTTAATAACAGAAGTTCATCAACAAATTCATGATCCACCATTAAAGACCACCCTAATCTACCAAGCATACCAAACCAATCAACAAACATGCATTTAAACTTAAAGCATGATATGCATGATGATTAAGAGTTGGAAGGGTAACAACCTTAAGAAAAACAACAACAAAAGCAGCAAACCCGAGCTCCAAGCTCAACCTCAAGATTTCTCCTTCCTCAAGCATGATGATGGCTCTTCCACTTGTCTCTCTACAAAGAGAAGGATAACAACAACTTAGAACCACCCTAAGATGATGTTTAAAGCTTAAAAACAATAACAAGCTAGGATTTAAGCTCTCCAAAAACCAAATCCCATACTCTACTCAAAACCCCTCTTAAACCTTTATCTTCCCCAAACCAACACTTTGTTACCTTGTTTTATAGATCCTTGAAAGCCCCACAACATTCCCTTCAAGCCAAAAACGGGATTTCTAACAAAACCGATAAAGATCTTACCTTTGCTCTTCCTTTCCTTGCCACAAAGATGGAGAAGAATGAAGAAAAGAGAGAAAAGATGAAGTCATTCTCTGTAAGAGAACTAAAACCCCAACTCTCTTGTCTTCACATTTAGACATTTACCAAAATGTCCTTCTAAACCAAGTCTAACTTAAAACCCAACTCAAAGCCCAACAAGGCCCAAACTACACAAACCCGGGGCCCAAAACTGAAGCCTAAACCCCTCGAGTTAACCCGACACTCGGATCCGAATCCGGGTCATGACAACTTCTCCTGGTACAAAAGGAGTAGCTTCTGGTATAGGAGTAGTAGCTTCAAGGAACACTAGGATATGAAGTGGTGAAGACAAGTCATCATTTGAGGGATTAACAATAGGTTGCTCACTGTAAGGAAACGTCGTTTCATTAAAGACAACATTCCTAGAAATGTATACCCTGTAACTCTTTTGCTCAAGGTAGACATATCCATGTTGAAAAAAGGAATAACTAAGAAATATACAAGGACTTGATTGAAAAGCTAGCTTATGATGATTGAAAGGTCTTAGACGTGGGAAACAGAAGTAGCCAAACACTCTCATCAACTTGTAATCAGACAACTTACTATACAAGATTTGAAAAGGGGATTTATAATCTAGTGTTTTAGAGGACATTCGATTGATAAATTATGCAACACTAACCATAGCATAGGACAAAAATTTCATGGGCAAAGAAGCATGAGCTATTAAGGTGATTGTTGTCTCAATTATATGCTTTTGCTTACGCTAAACTATGCCATTTTGTTGAGATATGTGTGGGCAAGTGATTCTCGACTGAACTCCTAACCGAGCAAATTGATTATCCAGAAACTTGAACTCTCCTCCACAATCAACTTGAACCGCTAAAAGATTTGTATCAAACTGGTTATTTATAATAGCTTACTGAGGGTCGTATAAAAATAGTTTGAACGACTTGCAATGCAACCCATAATATACTCAAAGGGTTTTAGAAGAAAATCAGTCCATGCTTTTAAAACAAATCACATGTGGCCAAAATGCCACCAAGTATAAAAATCCAGCAAGTGTTTTATCACGTGGAACAAATCCACAAAACTCAAGACTTACATGCTTCATTAGCAAAGCTTTATAAAATATTTGAAAATAAGTCAAACTCCTGAAAACTCAATTTGAAAATAAAATCAATAAAAACTTAACACTTGAATTTTCACGTGTTGTTATTAGTGATCTGATTAGTCTATTTCTAATCGTTGTGATAAACGATACACGCATGAAGACATAAATGTCGAATCATGCCACGTATGGGATTAAACCGTCACCATACCACGTATGAGGGCTACTCATACCACGCACGAGTCTATCTCATGCACACGAATGGAATCAATTCCAAACATATTTCCTACCTTAGTTTCCAGGATAAGCTACGCTTAAATGCAATACAACACATATATCACAATTTAAGCAATAACTATAATGCAGCACTGAGGAATTTACACAAGTATACGAATTTTCATAAATAAACAGTGCACTAACATCCTATCGATCGATCGAATTATCACTATAATATCATCTCAATATACAAAACAAAACAATATGAATGCTCAAGTTTTCATATAAAAAACACTAGGTAAAACTTTAGTATTCCACTTTCTCATGCTTACTCGCAAAACGGATAAAAATCTCTTTTTAGCTTATTTCGAAAACCAAAATGTGGAAGTATTTAAAACCATCTTTAAAAAGTATCGAGAGCATTCTAACACGTACATAATCACATAGGTACCAATAAAATACGAGTATGTAAAAAACATAGTAAAACAAGCATATTATGGGAAAACTGATTTACGAGAGCAAACGTAAGATTTACTCCGGAGTATAAGGAGGTTTCTCACACCTTCCCTACACTCCTAGCAATTTTAAAACAAAGTTAATGTTAGAGTATGCCCAAAGACCATTCATATGATGATTGTAAGGATACTTTTATTTACCAATTTTATTGAATAAAGGCATTGCCATTGTTGTTTTCAGATATATGTGTCAATGTGTAGCATAAACTGAGAAACAATAAGGTCCATATAATAATATATGTATTAATATTAAAAGATCCTTAGTCAAGTATTATTATGGGTATGAACAATAATAATACGCTTAACACTAACATGTGATTAATTGATGACAATGAGTTGTCATTGACATAGAGATGTCAAAATTAATACATGAATATATTTGTAGCGAATAATATATTGGATTGACCTACTATGAGCATATATCTTGGATTATTATGTGACGGTCAATATATTGCTCATAGTGACAACTATATGTTTGATCCTTAGACTTGAGATTATTACTATCTCAACATATGTTGTTTTATGTTTGGATGCAGTTAAACGTGTCTCATAATTAGTTACACTATAAAAACTAACATTGGACATATTACAATGTATGTAGTGAGATATGAATGATCAAGATTGGATTTTTCCTTCCTACATAATAGGAAAATATATCAAAGGCCACTTGATTGAGTGAGACTAGAAATGCATGGCCATGCTTGAATACGTTGATATGAGATATCACAAATTATTCATTAAAAGTAGTCCACTCTAGATATCAAGAAGCATTAAAATAGTCTATACAAGTGTGACCATTCCAAGACTTGTGCCTATTAAAGATATAAAATGACAAGGATATAATACATTAAAAGAGTTAGTCACGGACATGATACATCGAATCATGATCTCTTGTAACTTAGATGACAATGATATATTGCTAGATGTCACTCATTGTTTGTAATATTAGAATTGTTCTAATATTATTACTAACGTTACAATAAGCCAATAGGGTCACACCTAATGGTTGAAAAGGAAAAAATATATATGTATAAGTAGATTATATTTAATCCCGAATTTTAAACAAAGGATATAATTAAAGTAATTATATTCCTTTTCAAATTTGAATTAAATATAGATTCCGATATTTAAGGAAATAATAAAAGTAATTATTTCTTAAACAAATTCGGAATAAAACTCTTATACCTAGGGTTTCACATATATATAAAGGATCTTTGGGTCTAGCAGCCACAACAGAGAATCCCGTATTCCCAAACCTAAAATCAAGAAAAATAGTTTTTTGAGATTTTCTCTCAACCAGTTGAACTGAGTAGAGGCCGAGACGATATTCGTGGAGGCTAAAGATTCGAGTTGTCGAACGATCGTGATTGTAGCAGATCCAGTTGTTGTTTTGCTGCTTATCAAGGAACCCAATGTAAGTTATCGCATATCTTCCTCCTAATTTCGGATTAAACATACATGGATCACCGGAAAGACCATCATAATATTATTCTGCTGCGCCATGGGGTGTGTCGGCGATCCCAACAGTGGTATCAGAGCCACTTGTATGATCCGTAATCGGGTTAAATACTTGGGTGATACAATATGTATGAGATGCATGATTTGTTTTACTATATCGGCGATATAAATATTGATATTGGTAGTCGATTAGGAATACGATTAATATGTTAATCTGTTAATTACAGTCGCCATGTTGCTGCAAGGGTTTTACGATAATCATATGTCAATCGTTGACATAATGATCAGCGGAAGTGCGATAGCAGATCGCATCAAGGAAAAAGGAATAATTGTTATTCTGATACGGAAAAATCTAAGGGATTTTAAAATCCCGAAAACACGATTCTGTTGATAAATCTTATCAAATCGTGATGTTTTTCCATAAAATAGTCGCTATTTTTAGGCCCTTGACCCCTTCGTAGGAAACATAGATTGTAGGCCCATATTGGTAATATTAACGATTTCGTGATAGCATATATATGATATGTTTGCTTTACACGGTGTTTGACATGCATGGTTATAGCCTTTGCTTTTACAATAGTTGTAAAATTTAGATACGGCCTACGTGTCGTGCCTTTCTCTATATCTATTGTACTTCTCTTCTCATCTTACTCCCTCGTATGTAAAACTAGTTTCTATAATTGTAATATTATTTCAAGAAGCAATTAAGACGTTAGGAGCAAAGGCGAGAAGATGCTTGAGAAGGAGTTTTAGTGTAGAATTAGGGTTTTAAGGTTCTCCCATTGGCTTGGGATGGGCCACCTTAGTTCTTTATTTTGGGCTATAATATTTGCAATCTTATTGTTTTATATCTATCATGTATGTGATGTAATGTATGATATATATCTTTTACTCGTATATACTGATGAAATCAATAAGGGCCAAAATTAAAAGAAATAACGATGAGATAGTTAAAGTTTTCCCTCAAATTAATCTAAGTTAAATTTAGTCGTCCAATATTTGCCCTTGTTAAGGCCTTGATCGATCTTATGTGGGTTTTGCCAAAGCATTGACACATAAGTCCATCTTGGTTAAACGCGAAGAATAAGAAAGTGATACTCGTCGGTTGAAATATTGGTAATAACTTAGTTAGGTTGTTGTAATAGGATTAGAAACCTAAAGGCTAAGTATTTGGTTAAGTCATGAGATGACTGAACAAGAGTTGTTTACCAAATGGAGGAGTTACATGAGATGTAATTAGTAAAGGGTTACTTACCTAAGTAACCTCTATCCTAAAAGAAAAGCCAAAGCTGATTTAGGAAATTGGTGAATTATGGATCCTCGCTCACTAGAAAAATTTTCGTCAAATTTTTCCGAAATTAAAAACTAGAGGTTTTTTTTAATTTTGAACAAAATAGTGAGAGTATTTTATAAACAAAGACTTGTTTATAATATTTCAAATTGGTAAATTTATATTATATTTCCATTGTTGTAAATCTAAATGGCAAACAACACTATATCACTGCGATCACTCATTGAGAAGAAGAAACTCAATGGCATAAACTTTCTTGATTGGTTCTGCAATTTGAGAATTGTTCCCAAATAGGAAAGAAAGGAATATGTCATTGAAGAACTTGTTCTAGATGAACCGACAACTAGTGCTTCTAGAGCTGACAAAGACAGGTTTAAGAAACATATGGATGACATATTAGATGTCGGATGTCTTATGCTTGCTACCATGACTCCTGATCTTCAGAAGCAATATGAGGACATGATTGCATATGATATAATTCAAAACCTCAAAGAAATATATGAGGAGCAAGCACATCAAGAGAGGTATGAGACCTCTAAAGCTCTATTTCAGTGCAAAATGCTAGAGGGATCTCCTGTAGGAGCTCATGTCATTAAGATGATAGGCTATATCCAAACGTTGGAAAAGCTAGATTTTCCTCTCAAGGATGAATTGGCTACTGATGTTATTCAACAATCATTTTCAAATAGCTTCAATCAATTTGTCCTTAATTTCAACATGAATGAAATTAACAGAACTTTGTCACAATTACTTGGCATGTTACGAACTGCTGAGAAAAATATGTCTAAGGGTGGACCTAAGCCCATTTTGATGGTCCGCAAGGACAAAGGAAAGGGAAAGGCAGTGGCAAAGTACAAGGGTAAAGGTAAGCTTATACCCAAAGGATATGAAGCACTGAAACCCAAAGGGGGAGTTAGCAAGGAAGGAAAATGTTTCCACTGCAATAAGACCGGACACTAGAAAAGAAATTGCTCCATTTACCTTGAAGAGGTCAAGAAGGCAAAAGCAGATGGTGCATCTGCTTCAGGTATTTATGTTATCAATGTGAATCTATCAACATCTTCTTCTTGGGTATTAGATACTGGTTTTGGTTCTCACATTTGTACTTCTGTACAGGGACTGCAAAAGAGAAGGAATCTAGCTAAGGGAGACATAGACTTACGAGTGGCAAATAGAGCAAGAGTTGTTGCATTAGCTATAGGAACATACGTTTTATCTATACCTAGTGGACTTGATTTACATTTAGAATATTGTTATTTTGTGCCTAGTTTGACTAAAAACATTATTTTTATTTCTTGTTTGGACAAGATTGGCTTTGAGATTATTATTAAGAATAATTGTTGTTCTTTTTTTCTCGATAATGTTTTTTATGGTTCGACATAATTGGTTAATGGCTTATATATTTTAAATCTAGAAAATGTCATTTATAATATAAATACCAAAAGATTAAAATCAAATTACTCAAATCAAACTTATCTCTGGCAATATCGTTTTGGCCATATAAGTGAGAAACGCATATCAAAACTCCATAAAGATGGATTCTTAGATTCATTTGTTTTTGAACAACTGGATGTATGTGAATCTTGCATATTAGGAAAAATGACTAAGGCTCCTTTTAATGGTAAAAGTGAGCGAGCAAGTGATTTATTGAGATTAATACATAATGATGTATGTGGACCAATGAACACACAAGCTAGAGGTGGATTTCAGTACTTCATCACTTTCACTGATGACTTTAGTCGATATGGTTACATTTACCTTATGGACCATAAATCTGAGGCTATCGAAAAGTTTGAAGTATTTAAGAATGAAGTACAAAATCAACTAGGCAAGAGTATTAAAACACTTCGATCCGATCGAGGTGGAGAATACTTAAGCATAGAATTTGATGAACTCCTTAAAGAATGTGGGATTGTCTCATAGCTTACTCCACCAGTTACACCATAGTGGAATGGGGTTTCTGAGAGGAGGAATCAAACTTTGTTAGACATGGTTCGATCAATGATGAGTCATAGTGATCTTTCGACTTCTTTCTGGGGACATGCACTAGAAACAACTGCTTTCACTTTAAATCGTGTTCCATCTAAATCTGTTCAAAAGACACCATATGAGATATGGACTGAAAAACGTCCTAGTATGTCTTTTATGAAGATTTGGGGTTGCGAAGCATATGTCAAACATCAGATGTCTACAAAGCTCGAACCCAAATCTCATAAGTGTAATTTTGTTGAATATCCCAAAGAAACTAAGGGATATTATTTCTTTAACCTTAAAGAGAACAAAGTGTTTGTTGCTTGAAAAGGAGTTTTTCTCGAAAGAGAATTTCTCAATAAGAAAGGGAAGGTTAGAGATTTTGAACTTGGAGAAGTTCAAGAATAACAATTCACTGAGACTGAAATTGAACATGTTCCACAAATTGTTGAGGAACAATAAACAGATTTAGAAACACAATCACTGAGCAGGTCCAAAAGAGAACGCCATACAATTGAGAGATATGAATTTCTCATTACCAAGCATGAAGATGTTCTTATTGTGGATCAAGATGAGCCAAGAACTTATCAAGAGTTAGTATTGAGCCCAGACTTTGAGAAATGGCTAGAGGCCATGAAATCTGAGATGGAAACCATGTCAGTCAACCAAGTATGGACTTTGGTTGAATCACCTGAAGGGGTAAAACCTATAGGGTGTAAATGGGTTTTCAAGAAGAAAACTGACATACATGGAAACGTACAAACATACAAGGGGCGACTAGTCGCTAAAGGTTTTCGAAAAGTTCATGGTATTGACTATGAAAAAACTTTCTCCCCTGTAGCTAAGTTTAAATCCATCCAGATCTTGCTTGCTATAAATGCATTCCATGATTATGAAATTTGGCAAATGGACGTCAAAACCGCTTTCCTTAATGGAAAACTTGAAGAAGATGTTTATATGAGACAACCAGAAGGTTTTGTCACTCCAGGAAATGCTGGAAAGGTTTGTAAGATACAAAGGTCCATTTATGTACTGAAGCAAGCTTCTTGAAGCTGGAATCTTCATTTCAATGAAGCGATCAAAGAGTTTGGTTTTATCAAGAACGAAGATGAGCCTTGTGTTTACAAAAAGACTAGCGGGAGCATTGTTTCTTTCTTAATCTTGTATGTAGATGGCATACTTATCATAGGAAATGACATACCTACCTTACAGTCGGTTAAGACTTGGTTAAGTAGTTGTTTCTCTATGAATGATTTGATTGAGGTAGCATATATCTTAGGGGTTAAGATCTATAGAGATAGATCTAGACGACTTCTAGGGTTGATTCAAAATACATATATAGACAAAATTCTGAAAAGATTCAGTATGGAAGAATCCAAGAAAAGATTCTTACCTATGAGACATAGTATATCTCTTTCGAAGGAAATATGTCCTTCAACTCCACAAGAAAGAGAACGAATGAGTAAGATTCCATATGCTTCGGCTATTGGTTCTATCATGTATGTCATGATATGTACTCGACCAAATGTATCATATACCTTAAGCATGACAAGTCGATATCAGGTAAATACTGGTGAAACTCACTAGGTAGCAATCAAAAACATCCTTAAATACTTAAGAAGAACTAAGGATACATTTCTTGTCTATGGATGCAAAGAAGATCTTAGTATAAAAGGTTATATTGATGCTAGTTTCCTAACATACAAGGATGACTTAAGATCGCAATCTGGATTTGTGTTTTGCTTTAACGGAGGTGCTGTAAGCTGGAAAAGTTCTAAGCAAGACACAGCAGCTGATTCTATGACAGAGGCTGAGTATATTGCAGCTAGTGAAGCGGCAAAGGAAGCTGTTTGGATCAAAAAGTTCATATCCGAACTAGGGATTGTTCCAAGCATATCATATGCTATATTACTCCGTTGTGACACCAATGGAGCCATTGCACAAGCAAAGGAACCTAAATCTCATCAATGATCCAAACATATTCTTAGACGCTTCCATCTCATTCGAGACATCATAGATCGAGGAGATGTGGAGATATGTAAAGTACACACGGATGATAACATTGTTGATACCTTGACGAAGCCTCTGACGCAACAGAAGAATGATCATCACACTGAGTCACTCGGTATTAGATATGTGAGTGATTGGTCTTATTGCTAGTGGGAGATTGTTAGTGTATGCCCAAAGACAAATCATATGATAATTATAAGATACTTTTATTTACCAATTTTATTGAATAAAGGCATTGCCATTGCTGTTTTCAGATATATGTGTCAATGTATAACATAAACTGAGAAACAATAAGGTCCATATAATAATATATGTATTAATATTAAAAGATCCTTAGTGAAGTATTATTATGGGTATGGACAATAATAATAAGCTTAAGACTAACATGTGATTAATTGATGACAATGAGTTGTCATTGACATAGAGATCTCAGAATTAATACATGAATATATTAGTAGAGAATAATATATTGGATTAACCTACTATGAGCATATATCTTGGATTATTATGTGACGGTCAAGATATTGCTCAAAGTGACAACTATTTGTATGATCCTTAGACTTGAGATTATTACTATCTCAACATATGTTGTTTTATGTTTTGATGCAGTTAAACGTGTCTCGTAATTAGTTACACTATAAAAACTGACATTGGACATATTACAATGTATGTAGTGAGATGTGAATGATCAAGATAGGATTTGTCCTTCCTACATAATAGGAAAATATATCAAAGGCCACTTGATTGAGTGAGACTAGAAATGCATGGCCATGCTTGAATACGTTGATATGAGATATCACAAATTATTCATTAAAAGTAGTCCACTCTAGATATCAAGAAACATTAAAATAGGTTATACAAGTGTGACTATTCCAAGACTTGTGCCTATTAAAGATATAAAAGGACAAAAGGATATAATACATTAAAAGACTTGGTCACGGACATGATACATCGAATCATGATCTCTTGTAACTAAGATGATAATGATATATTGCTAGATGTCACTTAATGTTTGTAATATTAGAATTGTTCTAATATTATTTCTAACGTTACAATGAGCCAATAGGGTCACACCTAATGGTTGAAAAGGAAAAAATATATATATGTATAAGTAGATTATATTTAATCCCGAATTTTAAACAAAGGATATAATTAAAGTAATTATATTCCTTTTCAAATTTGAATTAAATATAGATTCCGATATTTAAGGAAATAATAAAAGTAATTATTTCTTAAACAAATTCGGAATAAAACTCTTATACCTAGGGTTTCACATATATATAAAGGATCTTTGGGTCTAGCAGCCACAACAGAGAATCCCGTATTCCCAAACCTAAAATCAAGAAAAATAGTTTTTTGAGATTTTCTCTCAACCAGTTGAACTGAGTAGAGGCCGAGACGATATTCGTGGAGGCTAAAGATTCGAGTTGTCGAACGATCGTGATTGTAGCAGATCCAGTTGCTTTTTTGCTGCTTATCAAGGAACCCAATGTAAGTTATCGCATCTCTTCCTCCCGATTTCGGATTAAACATTCATGGATCACTGGAAAGACTGTTGTAATATTGTTCCGCTGCGCCATAGGGTGTGTCGGCGGTCCCAACAGTTAAAACACGACCAAAGCAATCCACTCCCAAATCCACTCACCGATAACCGAAACTTGTTTGACAAGTAACCCAAAAATGCAATTCGCCTTTCCAATCTCCCTCAAACTTGTTCCTGTACCTCTTGAACTAATTAAAACATCAAAACCAGAGGATTTATTGCATTATAACACACCCAAACATCCCTCAAGCTGGACCAATATATGGCATCCCCTAAAACTCCATAAAACCTAACAGAAAGTCACCGGAAACCTCTCCAAACACCACCTAAACCTTAGGTCCGGGAATAGATACTTAAAAGACATATTAATTACATATAAACACTTCAAGATTCATGCATTTTGGCATCAAAAACAGCCATGTAAAACCCTGGAATTTTTATCAAGAAAACCGATTTTACTGATTCAAGACTTTAAAGATTGTTTCAATCAGCCAAGAACTTAGGAATTTTGTAACAGCTGGAGCTGAAGGAATATAGCCGTTGGAGGGAGTTTTCAATTCTGTTAACAATATGCTGGAGTTTATTGAGTCTGTTTTCTTTTTTCTGTTTTTATTTGCTTTATTAAAATGGTGTGTTTAAGGGAGAACTTATATCTAGATAAAACACAATCGTTTTGAGCTATAGGTTAAAAGGGGGAAGGGGTAATCGAATAGGCATGAATGAAAATGTACCGAGTATTATCTGTTTCTTCTCTCTCGATTCTTTTTCTTCCTTACCTAGTCTATCAATCTGAGTGTTTCTTTTTTAGAAATTGTGTTCATTAATTAATACTATTACAAAGGTATCAAAGGCCTCATTAATTAGTGAAGATGGTCGAGACGCGCAGGCAAGCAGCTATTGTGGCATCTAGAGACCAACCCAGTGATTCGCAAGTTCCCGAATGGCGACAAAAGACCGATAGAGTTCAACAAGAGTTGCTGGTAGAGATTTCTCGGGTGGAAACTTCGATTGATGATAAGTTCCAAAAGATGTAGGCTTCTCTGATGGATAATATGTTGAAATTATTGGAGATTGCGTTGGGAAAATAGATCGACTTGAATCCGATGATGGGCCAACCAGGATTATTACCAACACCTGCAAGCTAAACCAAAGTTGAACCCAGGGGAAAAGAAAAAATACTGATTGTGGGAAACGATAATCCTAGTGCTTCAGTGATAAATTTGATGGAAGAGGATCATTGGAAGGAGTCATATATGGAAACTTTCCAATCAATAAATCTTTTTCAGTCATTCAATTTTACTTATAAATTGACCTGCCCCAAATTTGATGGGTCAGAATTTAGGGAGTGGTTATATAAGATTGAACAATATTTTGAGGCTGAGAGAGTTCTTGAGCACTGTAAGATAAGGATTATGATGCTTCATTTGGAAGGTCGAGCCCTCCAATAGCATCAATTCTTGTTAAATCACATGGTAGCTGGAATACTATAACATGGAGTAAATATTTGGGTTGGATGAGGGATAGGTTTGCACTGGGTGTTTTTGATGATCCATTTGCAGTTTTGGTAGCACTAAGACAGGGTGAATCGATGTCAGTTGATAAGTTTTATGAAGAGTTCATCACTTTGTTAAATCAGGTTCGATTGTCGGATGATTACGTGCTCAGCATGTTTAAGAATCACATGCGAATTGAAATCAGTCAATTTGTGAAGTTACTGCAGCCTACAAGTTTGTTGAATGCCTTCCATTTAGCAAAGCATGTGGAGTCTATGATGGATTCTCCTCAGAAGAAGTCATGCATCAATTCCTCTACAAAAGTTACACCTACAGTTCCAATGTCTCTGGCAATTCCTTCTAGAGGACATACTAGTATTTCGAGAGGACCTCCTGCTGCAGTCACTTCAGTGAATCAAATTACTTCTAAGATTTCTACTCTAACTTCAATTCCTACTGCCTCAAAAGTGACGAGTACTGGAAATTCAAGGATGGAGGGAAGGAGACTGACAACTAGTGAGATTGATGATCGAAGGAAGAAGGGGTTGTGCTTTTGGTGTACAACCAAATATACACCAGGTCACGGGTGTATAAAATCTCAGGTGTTTTAAATAATACTGGAAGAGACAGAAGAGGAACAAGATCAAGAAGTATCAAGTAATAAAAGGGTGAGTGAGTATTGTTCTCACAAGAATCGAGGTAACCAGTAAGTCAAAATTGTCAAGGCAAAAAGATGTCACTAACTAAAAAGGAAAATAAAGATAAAGATAAAGACAAGAGGAAATGAATAGGTACGGTGAAGGTGCAATGGTGAAATGTTATGGCAATTTCAGAATGCAAGCAACTGAAATATGCCAAGGCAAAATGGAATGGATGGTGATGGCACAATAGAAGTATAGAAATGGTGTGTATAATGTATGATGATCTGATTTTAGAGAAACAAGTAAATAGTAAAAGCAGTATGTAAATGCTAAGGCAAATTTGGAATACAAGAACACGTTTAAACAATATGTTGTACTAACCCTCTATTGATGAGCTCTCTTGGGAATGATTGGTGGAGGTTCCTAAAGACTTCTTAACCCCTACTTCTACTAACATCTAGCCACTATGGTGTATTTTTACTCGACAGAGGTTTCTAAAGTGCTCTCGCTCTCTCGAGTCATAGGAACCTGATAAACTAAAATGCCACAGCATCTCCTCTCGTTCTCAGCCACAACACTAGCCTATCGACAAAGCACACTCCTTTTAGTCGTTGAAACCCTCACGTCTCTCTCTAGTACTCTAAGATCAGATTAGGCTCTGGTTACTATCCGAAGCCCATTGCTCACGTAGATCCTCCCTTAGCTCCTCTCGGATGATCTAAGGATCTATAGCTAGGTTTCTCTCGAACACCTAACATGCACCTAAATACGGGACACTCTCATGCCTCTTACAATGCTTAAATGATTAACAACTATGAGCAAAGCAAATACACAAACACATAGAAGGCTATATATTAATAAAAAGCAAAAATTAATCATCCATAGTAGCAACCACCTAAACAAAGCAACACATGGTGGCGTGAAACGTAAAAGAAAGTATCATCCACATACATCCTTAAACATACAACATCATCCTTTTAAAATATATGAAAAGTAAAGCAAGGGAAGGAAGATAGAAGACACCCTCGGTTGCGCAGGCCGCCGACTCTTCAACCACCACAGGACGCCTTGGTGTGATAGCCCCTCTCGGGTGCCTAGCACACCACCCCTTCAAGCTCTATCAATGGAGGACACTTGGGCCGGAGATTGGAGGAGAAAGGTGAAAGCTTTCCACCACCAAAAACCACTCTAAAGGTGCCTCTTTTTCTGTGTTTTTGCTCCCAAAAAGGGTCACTCAAAGTCTTCCTTTTCTTATGTCACCGTCCTGAAAAAGAAGGGGTGAAAAACCCTAAAGAATAGTAAAAATTCCGGTTCTACCCCTAGTCACGTGATGGAATTTCTACAAAGGTGACAGTGGTCCCCTACTGAGGTGGCGTGTGGTCCGCTACAGTGGTCGTTGTGGCCAGGATGTAATGGCACCATCTGAAGCTCTTAAAAATATCTTCTTGTCGTTTAGCTCAGCATAGGAGTCCTCCAGATTTGCCATGGCATTTTCCTATCGCTATCCTTCTATGAATGCCATGACAAATTTTCTCAACTTTACATTTTTTCTTCACCTTCACACAACAACCCAAAAGCACAACCTTTCCTGTGAAATAGCACCTGTTGCCACATAAAAATGCCAAGGCATAAATAAGAAACTACATGTAATGATATGAGCCTAAAAGCATCAAAATGAGCCTATATGATCTTAAGGACAATAAATAACTTAAGTAAAAAGGCCTAAAATATAGCCTTTTTGCGGAGTTATCACCCCCCTCAAACTTAATCTATTGCTTGTCCTTAAGAAATGGATAGCAGCTAGCAGAGAAGAAATGTCATGACAATGCTTAGGGTCTAGGCAAGCAAATGGTCACAGTTTTAGCCCTCAGAAAATGTCATGGCATAAACATATAAGACTTGAGGAATTTTCAAGAATGCTACCCTAAGACAAGGTCGAATGCAAGTGTGTGTGTGTGCGTGAGTGAGTGTATCTAATCTATGCTTAGTTAACTTAGAAAAATTCTAAGGAATGTTCATTATCCTAGCAAAGCATGTTTGTTCATTTAAGCGCGATTTACTACTCCCCATATATATATTTTCATTTATTCAATTTTTTACATATGCTCGACATACTGCTACGAGAGGAGCCAGCCTGTCACACTACCTTTTACTTATGCCATAGCTACCATTTATTAAAACGCAGTATCCAAGTAAATCCATGTCAAGTTAGAAGTGTAGTGTCACCCTATGCCTCTTTTAGTAACTCATATGCGCATGAATATGCCATGCCATAGTGGAGTATCCCTCTACAGATATGTCCAGGCATTTATTTATAACTAAAAACTAAACTAAAAAGGGAGTTTTCTATTAACATCAAAATTCATTAAGACATGTAGGGTTGTTCAAGTTTTCATTCTATAAAAATTTTCTAACTTCCCTAAGCCTGGAGAACATACACTCGTGTAACAATAAAATAAACACAAACCACCAAGTCATAAAACAGGTTCTATCCAAATTTCAAGTCATGCATATTCAATTCAAGTACTGACCATAAAAAATATCATTGTCGCGTGTCAAAAGTGCACGTTTAGTGCAAGTGGACACATCGAAAGTAATAAGTGATACGTATTTATCGGGTTATCGTCTCCACAGGGATTGGTAGACTCAATATGTCTTCTTCGTCTTCATGTTTTGTAGAAAGAAATAAAAAAAACATAAGTAGTTTGGGTTGTGATGGAACAAAAATAAGACAACTAAGTAAAATAAAGAAATTTGAATATTAGAGAGAGATAGGTCATGATCCAGTTGCGTTGTATTGTGGATTTGATTGACTTGTCTTTGCCCAATGCAATCGTATATATCTGCCTCGGCAGCACTGCAGATTACTGCCTTGGCAATGATAATACTGTCCGCCGCGGCAATCCCTTGCTCGTGGGTGGACATTACCAAAGTTCGGCAAAGTGTCCTTGGATGACTCCGCTTATCCCTAAGTCGAAGTACTGTTGATGACTAGTTCTTGATGATACCTCCCGGCGTGAACCAATTATACTCACCAACCAATCTCACACTTCTTTTAGCCGCTGAAACTCTTAACCTATCCCTAGGCCGAGTTAGTATTTCGCGATTGAAACACCGTACTTACCCCTTTCGTGAATCTAACTCTCCCGAGTTTAGATAAATGGATTACTTACAAACTTCTCTCCCGAGCTTGAATGCAAGAACAAGGAATAACAAAGGATAAGGAAACCTTGATAGTTTTATTGCATTGAAACAAGGACAAAGTACAATCTCCTCTCACAAACACTAACAACCTTCACCTAAACCCTAAGAAAGCTTAGAACATAGTTGAGAGAAAGAAAACAAGTTTATGAATCGTCTCTCTCTCTCTCTAGGTATTCGTCTCTATTACATTGGACGGCTAGGTCTTTATATAGGCTAGACCTAGGGCAAACCTTTCCTAAGTAGAATACAACTTGGAGTAGGGAACAAGTCATGTACATAATTAAAATATTTCCAAGTTTAATTCGACTAAGGGGCTTTCCCGCGTGGCCTTGTCTTGGGCTTTTCCTCATGCTAGCCAGCTCCGATCCATGTGCTTTTAGTCCAGACACGTCCTTTGGATTTTTATCTTCCAATCGCCTACAGTCTTGCTTCTTGGCTTTGAGCTGCTGCCTCGGCATTAGGTCCTGCCTCGGCCTTGTCGTTTTCGCGGCACTGGTTCTCCTGCACAGATATAAAAATGCAGTAAAACGTGCCTTTTCTGTAAATATTATCTCTATAAGCATAACTTCTAAATATATCACATTAAGTACATACATTGGTCCAAGTGGGTGTAAATTCGTTGATTAATGCCCATAAAAGATGTAAACAGTGATAGTGAGTTGAGCACTTATCACACCTCCAAACTCGAACTATTGCTTGTCCTCAAGCAATGCCAACCATCAATTTGCCGAACTCTACTCTCTCTTGGTCTTATGTTTCCATCTATTATCCCCACCATAACTAGGCCTATTCTTAAGCCTTAACCTTTCGGCTACCCACGGGTTTACCTAGAAACAAACTATAAGAATTGTGAGTGTGTGCGTTTTTGTGGACCAGTTTGATTAAAGGCTTTCTTAGATAAACTCTAAGTTCAAGATAAGTAGAATTGGGTTAAGTGTTCTCTTCTTTTCTAAACAACCAATTCTTGAGCCAATTTCGGGCACCTCAAGGATTGTGTTTTTCCCTTCACTAAATTCCTTCTTTCTTTTTAATATTCCTTAAAACATACTACAACCAATTTCGGGCACCTCTAGCATGAAGAAGTGTACTTTCTAGAGCCGGTGATAGGCACCTCTAGTTACCTTCCCAAAAATCTAAGTCTTTATCACCTAAGTTCATTAAAAGAATTCCTATAATCCAACAAGTCCCAAAAGTGTTTAAAGTTCTTCCTATTGTAAGCTTCTAAGTTTTCATCCTTAAGTATCCTAAGGTTAAACCTTCTTAACAGGACCTAATCATGGTAAGGAGAAAGATTTCTATAGCCTTAAAGAATAAACTAAAGCAATATTGATGATAAGCAGTGCAAAAGTGTAGGCAGTTAATTCAAGTAAGGCGGGAAGCATGAAAATAAAAAAAAAGCACTCGAATACTCCCTTTTTGGCAAGGCCTCGATAGTAGATTGCTGCCTTGGCAGTGAATCTGCACCCCCAAACTCAAACCAAGCATTGTCCTCAATGCTTTATATTTGAAGATTATAGCGGGCAACAAAAATGTGAAAGGAATAAGCAACATAGAAAGCAAACAACAATTAATATTGAATTATATGAACAAAATTATTAAAGAGACTCCGAAGAGCTGCTTGTAACAATTTTTCTCCTAGGTCTTGTTGCCGATTGCTTTGTTTTTGGTGAGGGCGATGGTTGAGCTTTTGCTTGCCGGGGAGGTTGGAATCTTGTGGGTGGTGTCCGTTGCATTGGGGCCTCCACATCTTCTCCTTCATCCACATAGGCCATGTCTTCGGTTAGCATTATATCCATTCCACCTTCCATTGCTGTGGCTGCCCCAGTATGGTGTGTATTCGGTCCGGCGGCGGTTGAGCTTTGGTGCACATAGGCATCTATCTCATCTGATAGACTACCCATGATGATTGGGGATCGGGGTGGAGTGCTAAAGACTGCCCTGGATGGGCCAGCAACATGGTACTGTGGTGGAGGTCCCGCATGGAAGAACGACCTTGGACCTCCCGGAGCTGGTGTAGTCTCGGTATAAGGGGCGGCTGTGACAAACATATTGCTGGGAAATTTTTGAAATTGCGCCCCTTGGTCTGGAAAAGCGTGGAGCATTATTTGGGCTAATGTGTCGTTGAAATCTCTTTGATACTCCATGTACCTCTGTTGCCTGAGGTCCATTGCAGCCATCCTTTGAAAAATCTCCTGTTACGGGTCTGCTGCGGCAGAGGTGTGGGCAGTGTCTGGCATGTGTGTCGTGTATTGGGCCCCAACAACAGTATTAGCAGTGAACTGCTGGGATGTTGCTTGGAATGGCTCTGCCTGCGTGATCTGCATGACTTTGTGACAAAAGTCTCTTGTCCATCCTCGCCTTTGGGGAGTGTATTCGTCCGTATCTTCTATTGGCACACCTGCGGCAACACACAAACCCGTGATCAAACATGGGAAATACAATGGTCCCCTATCTTTCTTACCGCATTCGTGAATTTCACGTAAGATGATCTCTCCAACATTGATGGTCCTTTTTTTGATGATCCATTGGATGAGCACCAATCGCTTTCGGTCTACCGTGCTGTTGTGGGATGTAGGGATGAGGCGTCGCTTGACAAAGGTATTTCACAGCTTGGCCTCGGGCTTTAGGCTCTGCCTTGTTACGGATCCTCTATGGGTATCGTTTTCCCATGGAGTATTCACGTAACAAAGGTCATCTTTGATTAACTCGTAGTCCTCGGCAGTGATGTCCTCCATGAATTCAGCGTGCACATCACTGTTCGGAGTAGGGCCGTAAAAGTCGTTGATGATCTCGGCATCTAACTGGACCGGCCTGTCGTGGCAGTGAACAAAGAGGGAATCCTTGCTGGGCCCGTGCGCATATAATTCCCGCACGATTGTAGCGTTCGCCGAGGCAGGTTGAAGGCAGAAAATTTCCCAATCTTGGTACTTGATTCTGTTAAAGAGATAATGCTCGATGCCGTAGTTTTCATTATCCTAGTGTTAAAAACCTTGTTCTTCCCACAATTGTCGGGCAATGAAAGATCGGTTGAAGCGATCTTCAACATTGGCTGGGGTAAATCGCTTGTAAGTGGCCATCAAGATTGTGAGAGATTTGATTTCTTGGAGATTTTCTTGGAAAGAATCTGGGAAAATTGTGAGTAGGCAGAAAGTATTGTGAGAGCAAGATTGTTAAGAATTCTAAAGTAAACAAGAAAGCAAGAGTGAATAGTTAAAGAGAAAGGGGTTTCTTATATAAGCCTCGGCCTTGTGACCGTTTGGATCCATTATCCGTTTTGTAGCCGTTACTCTTTACTGCCGTTTCCTTTTCTGTCGCGGCAGGAATCTCGTCAGACTAGTCGTTACACTGTTCTGCTGCGGTTCTGACACTGTTTTCTGCCTCGGCAGAATTCCTACTGTGAGCTATTTCTCCTTTATTCTTGCTTATTATCGTAAATAAAAATTAAACACACAAAAAGAAAATTAATTAAAGCAAAAATAAATTAGAAAAATACAAATAAACTAAACTAATCCTAATATATTAATAAGGAAAAGGGAGGAGATCATGTTACTGGTAGAGTGCATGCAAATGCATCTCCCAAAATAATTCTCTCTTGTTGGCCAAAATTATAATTCGGTTGTGGGCCACTCCCTTTTGCTGTGTGCCCATCCATCTTGAACTTGATCTTTTTGCCGAATAACTTACCGAGCAGACTGCCAAGGCACGATATTCTAGTGTCTACTGTGTGGAAGGCCTTGCATTCTTCTGGATCATCATATTTTTTTAAGTTGTGGAATGCATTGAGTTTGACTTGTTGGTCATTGACCCGCATTGTCAACTCTCCTTTTTCCACGTCAATTAAGGTGCGTCCAGTTGCAAGGAAAGGTCTCCCCAGGATGATCGGTGCATTATCATCTGCTTCACAATCAAGGACAAGAAAGTCAGCAGAAAAAATAAACTTATCGACTCTTACCAGTATGTCCTCGATTTTGCCTTCGGGTTGCACATAGGATCGATCCGCTAGTTGGAGCATAATTGTTGCAGGTTTCGCCCTTCCTATTCCAAGCTTTTGGAAGACAGATTTGGGCATTAGATTGATGCTTGCTCCAAGGTCGTAAGGGCCTTACCTTCATAATTTTTACCTATCGCACAAGTTATGATAAAGCAACTAGGATCCTTCAACTTCGGTGGCATGCGATTGTGTAGCATTGCCATGCATCCCTCGGTAGCAGCCACTATTTCAAACTCACCTATTCGTTTCCTCTTAGACACCATGTCTTTTAAGAACTTGGCATAATTAGGCATTTTTTCAATTGCCTCTACGAATGGTATGTTAATGTCGACTTGCTTTAAGATGTCAAGGAATTTCTTGAATTATTGGTCCTGTTTTTGCTTTTTCAACCTTTGTGGGAAAGGTGGTGGTGGTCTCATCTCATCCAGGGTTTCTTTAGTTTGAAAATTAATACCTAGCACCACTGGGTTGTTGCTGTCCCGGCAGACTGTTTAGGAGCTGCTGTGTGTCGCGTGTCCAAAGTGTGCGTTTAGTTCAAGTGGACACATCGCAAGAAATAAGTGATAAGTATTTTATCGAGTTATCGTCTCCTCAAGGACCGGTATACTTAATATATTTTCTTCACCTTCTTGTTCTGTAGAAAAAGTAAAGAACACAAGTGAGTTGATTTGATTTATCGAAACTAAAATAACTAAATAAAAATAAAGGATCAAAATAGTAGAGAGAGATGGGCTAGGATCCAGTTGCGTCGTATTGTGGATTTGATTGACTTGTCTCTGTCCAATGCAATCGTATATCACTACCTCAGCAGCACTGCAGTTTACTGCCTTGGCAGCGACAATACTGTCTACCGCGGCAATCCCTTGCTCGTGGGCAAACTTTACCAAAGTTCGGCAAAGTGTCCTTGGATGACTCCGCTTATCCCTAAGTCAGAGTGCTGTTGATGACTAGTCCTTGATGATACCTCCCGGCGTGAACCAAGTATACTCACCAACCAATCTCACAATTCTTTTAGCCGCTAAAACTCTTAACCTATCCCTAGGCCGAGTTAGTATTTCGTGATTGAAACACCGTACTTATCCGTTTCGTGAATCTAACTCTCCCGAGCTTAGATAAATGGATGATCACAATATCCTCTCCCGAGCTCAATTGTGAAACAAGGAATAAAAAAGGATAAGCAAAACTTGATAACTTTATTGCATTAAATCAAAGACAAAGTACAATCTCCTCTCACAAATACTCGACAACCTTCACCTAATCCCTAAGAAGGTTTAGAACGTAGTGGAGTGGAAAGAAACAAGAATAGAAATCGGCTCTCTCCCTAGGTATTTCATCTTTTGTACATTGGGTGGCTAGGTCCTTATATAGGCTAGACTTAGGGCAAACCTTTCCTAAGTAGAATACAACTTGGAGTAGGGAACAAGTCAAGTACATAATAATAATATATTTCCAAGTTTGCTTCGGATAAGGAGGCTTTCCCGCGTGGTCTTCCTTTGGGCTTTTCCTTGTGCTAGCCAGCTCCGATCCATGGGCTTCATGTCCAGACACGTTCCTTGGATTTTTATCTTTCCATCGCTTATAGTCTTGCTTCCTGTCTTTCTGCTACTGCCTCGGCATCAGGTCCTGCCTCGGCCTTGTCGCTACCGCGGTACTGGTTCTCCTGCACAGATATGAAAACGCAGTAAAATGTGCCTTTTTCTGTAAATATTATCTATATGTGTATAACTTCTAAATATATCACATTAAGCACATGCATTGGTCCGAGTGAGTGTATATTTGATGATTAATGCCCATAAAAGGAGTAAAATGTGATAGTGTGTTGAGCACTTATCACACCCCCAAACTCGAACTATTCCTTGTCCTCAAGCAATGCAAACCATTAATTTGCCGAACTAAACTCTCTCTTGGTCTTACATGTCCATCTATTCTCCCCACCATAACTAGGCCTATTCTTAATTTTTAACCATTCGGTTACCCAAGGGTTTACCTAGAAACAAACTATAAGAATTGTGAGTGTGTGCGTTTTTGTGGACAAGTTGATTAAAGGCTTTCTTAGATAAACTCTAAGTTCAAGACAAATAGACATTGGTTAAGTGTTCTCTTCTTTTCAAACACCAAATCTTGAGCCAATTTCGGGATCCTCAAAGACTTGTGTTTTTCTTTTCACTAAAATTTTTCTTTCTTTTTATTACTCCTTAAAACATACTAGAGCCAATTTCGGGCACCTCTAGCATGAAGAAGAGACTTTCTAGAGCCGGTGGTAGGCACCTCTAGGTACTTTCCAAAAATCTAAGTCTTTATCACCTAAGTTCATTAAAAGAATTCATATAATCCAACAAGTCCCAAAAGTGTTTAAAGTTCTTCCTATAGTAAGCTTCTAAGTTTTCATCCTTAAGCATCCTAAGGTTAAGCCCTCTTAACAGAACCTAAACGTGGTAAGGAGCAAGATTTCTATAGCCTTAAAGAATAAACTAAGGCAATACTGATGAGAAGCAGTGCAAAAGTGTAAGTAGTAAATTCAAGTAAGGCGGGGAGCATAAAAATTAAAAAAAAAACACTGGAATACTCCCTTTTTGGCAAGGCCGCGGTAGTAGATTGCTGCCTTGGTAGTGAATCTGCACCCCCAAACTCAAACCAAGCATTGTCCTTAATGCTTTATATTTGAAGAAGTAAGCGGCAAAACAAAATATGAATATAAAAAGTAGCAAATAAAAACAGTAGAAGCAATTAATATTGAGTTAAGGACAAAGAAATTTAAAGCGACTCCGAAGAGCTGCTTGTAACAATTTTCCTCCTCGGCCTAGCTGCCAAATGCTTTGTCCTTGGTGAAGGCAATGGTTGTGTCTTTGCTTGCCGGGGCGGTTGGACTTGAGTGGGTGGTGTCCGTTGCATTGGGGCTTCTACCTCCTCTCCTTCTTCTACATCAGCAATCTCTTCGGTGAGCATTACGTCCGTTCCTCCTTCCATTGCTGTTGCTCCTCTGGTGTGGTGTGTACTTGGGCCGGCGACAGTGGAGCTTTGATGCACATAGGCATCTATTTCGGCGGATAGGCTGCCCGTGATAATTGGCGATCTGGGTGGAGTGCTGAAAACGGCCCTTCGCTTGGATGGCCTTCTGCTGAAAGACGAGGCCGCGGCAGAATCTGCCGCCCTAGATGGGCCGATAGCCTGGTATTGGGGCTGAGGGTCCGCATGGAAGAACGACCTTGGTCCTCTCGGGGCTGGTGTAGTTTCAGTGTAAGGTGCGGCTGTGACGAACATGTTGCTGGGAAACTCCGGGAATTGTACTCCTTGGTCCGGGAAGGCGTGCAGCATCATCTGGGCTAGAGTGCCATTGAAGTCCCTTTGGTACTCCATGTACCTTTGTTGTCGGAGATCCATTGCTGCAATCCGTTGCAAGATTTCTTGGTACGGGTCTGCTGCGGCAGAGGTGTGGACAGTACCAGGCATGTCTGCCGTGTATTGGGCCCCGGCAGCAGTATCGGCAGTGAACTGCTACGGCGTTGCTTGGACAGGCTCTGCTTGTGTGATCTGCATGACTTTGTGACAGAAATCCCTGGTCCATCCTCGTCGTGGGGGCGTGTATTCATCTATTTCTTCAATGGGTACACCTGCAGAAACACATAAACCCGTAATCAAGCAAGGGAAATACAATGGTCCCCTATCTTTCTTACCGCACACGTGAATTTCCCTTAGGATAATATCGCCAACATTGATGGTCCTATTGTTGATGATGGATTGGATAAGCACCAATCTCTTGCGATCCACCGTGCTATTGTGTGGTGTTGGGATGAGGCGTCGTTTGACGAAGGTATTCCACATTTTGGCCTCCGGCTTTAGGCTTTATCTTGTTACGGATCCTCGATGGGTACCGGTTTCCCATGGGGTGTTCCCGTAACAAAGATCGTCTTTATTGAGTTCGTAGTCCTCGGCAATGATATCTTCCAAGAATTCGGCATGGATATCACTGTCTGGGGTGAGGCCGTAGAAATTATTGATCGTCTCGGCATCGAGCTGGACAGGCCTGCCGCGGCAGTGAACAAAGAGGGAGTCTTTGCTGGGCCCGTGCGCATAGAACTCCCGGACGATCGTGGCATTCGCCTGGGCAGGTTGTAGACAGAAAATTTCCCAATCTGGTACTTAATTTTGTCATATAGGTAGTGCTCAATGCCGTAGTTCTCTTCGTCCGCATGCTGGAAACCTTGCTCTTCCCAAAGTTGCCTAGCGATGAAAGATCGGTTGAATCGATCTTCAACGTTGGCTGGGGTGAATATTTTGTATGTTGCCATCAAGATAGAGAGATATGAGTTCTTAGAGCTTTTTCTTGAAGAGAATCTGGAGATTTTACAAGAATTAGTAGGCATAGAGTAATGTGAGAGAGATTGTTATGAATACTAAAGAAAACAAGAAAGTAAGAGTGAATAGTTCAAGAGGAAGGAGTTTCTTGTATAGGCCTCGGCCTTGTGACCGTTGAAACCACTAGCTGTTTGTAACCGTTTCCTTTGTTTGTCGTTTCCTTTTTCTGCCGCGGCAGGAATCTCGGTAGACTAGCCGTTACACTGTTCCGCCCGTTGGGACTGCTGCGGCCCTGACACTATTTTATTGCCTCGACAGAGTTCCTGCTGTGAACTACTTTTCCCTTATTCTTGCTTATTAACCTAAAAAATAAAACACACGGAAAGAGAAAATACTTAAAGCAAAAATAAATAGAAAAATAAACATAAACTACTAACCCTAATATAATAATAAAGAAAATGAGAGAGGTCATGTTACTAGTGGAGGGCATGCAAATGCATCTCCCAAAATTATTCTCTCCCTTAGGCCCAAATTGTGAATCGGTTGTGGGCCACTCCCTTTTGTTGTGTGCCCATCCATCTTGAACTTGATCTTTTTACCGAATAACTTGCCGAGCAGACTGCCAAGGCAGGATATTCTGGTGTCTACTGTGTGGAAGGCCTTGCATTCTTCTGGATCATCATATTTTTTTAAGTTGTGGAATGCATTGAGTTTGACTTGTTGGTCATTGACCCGCATTGTCAACTCTCCTTTTTCCACGTCAATTAAGGTGCGTCCAGTTGCAAGGAAAGGTCTCCCCAGGATGATCGGTGCATTATCATCTGCTTCACAATCAAGGACAAGAAAGTCAGCAGGAAAAATAAACTTATCGACTCTTACCAGTATGTCCTCGATTTTGCCTTCGGGTTGCACATAGGATCGATCCGCTAGTTGGAGCATAATTGTTGCAGGTTTCGCCCTTCCAATTCCAAGATTTTGAAAAACTGATTTGGGCATGAGGTTTATGCTTGCTCCAAGGTCGCATAGGGCCTTACCTTCATAATCCTTTCCTATCGCACAAGGTATAGTAAAGCAGCCAGGATCTTTTAACTTCGGTGGCATGCGGTTATGCAGCATTGCCATGCATCCCTCGGTAACAGCCACTGTCTCAAACTCACCTGTTCGTTTCCTCTTTGACACCATGTCCTTTAGGAACTTGGCATAGTTTGGCATTTGTTCAATAGCTGCAACGAAAGGTATGTTGATGTGGACTTGCTTCAAGATGTCGAGGAACTTCTTGATTTGTTGGTCCTGTTTTTGCTTTTTCAACCTTTGTGGGAAAGGTGGTGGTGGTCTCATCTCATCCAGGGTTTCTTTAGTTTGAAATTTTATACCTGGCACCACTGAAGTTGTTGCTGCCTCGGCAGGCTGCTCAGGAGCTGTAGTGCTTTCTGTCGGGGCAATGCTATTAGCTTCAGTTTACTCAGCCTCTTCTTTTGCTTGATCCGCTTATTGAATTTGGCTCTCTAGGATCTTCTCCTTCAGTTGTAGACCACTCCTAGTAGTGATTGCTTTGCACTGTTCATTGCTCATTACCTTAGCAACTTCAGTATTGCTAGGTAGTCCTCCCCGTGGTCTAGTGTTTATGCATTAAGCAAACTGCCCAACCTGAGTTTCCAGCGTTTTTATGGCCGCTTCTTGATTTTGCATCCTCATCTCAGTTCTATTCATGAAGGCATCTGTCCTCTTGATGAAATTACTATTTTCTGTCATTTATGACTCAATTTTCATCATGAAGGCCTTTAGCGTGTTCTCCAATGAACTTACCGGTTGCTGCTGCATCTGCGGCGGCGGTATCGACTGTTGGGTTTGCTACTACGGCATCGGTTGCTGAAATCCCGAAGGTTGGGTGATTGGTTTTAAGGCATTGTTAGGGTTGCTCCATGATAGGTTTGGATGCCTCTTCCATGAGGGGTTGTATGTGTTGGACATCACATTGTTGCCGTTGTAGTTTCCAACATACATACCAGTTTCTTGATTCATGCAATCAGAGGAACTGTGGTTACCTCTACATAAGTCACAATATGAATCAATTACCTTGACCTCACGGGTATTTTGTTATAACTGTAGGTTTTGCACCATCTTGGTAAGAGAGGCCAATTGTGCTGCCACTGAACTTGATGAGTCTAATTCATGTACCGTGGCTTGGCGTCTTACTCCTCCTCGCCTAGATGTAGGAAACTGAAAGTCATTCTTTGCGAGTTTATTCAATATTTCTATAGCTTCCTCAGGTGCTTTATCCAGGAGTATTCTGTTTGGTGAGGCATCTAACATCATCCTTGTCGGGGCATTCGTGGCATTGTAAAACATTGTCACTTGTGTCCATAGGGGAAATCCATGCAAAGGACACTTGTGTAGTAAATCTCTGTAGCGCTACCATGCCTCGTACATTGGTTCGTCTTCTGCCTGTCGAAAAGAAGTAATTTCATTACGAATTCTATCATATATATTAGTGGGATTAAAACGAGTAATGAAATCACGACAAAGTTCACTCCAAGATCCAATAGGTCCTGCTGGAATACTATTTAACCAAGTTTTCGCCTATCCCTCAGTGAATAGGGGAATAGCTTTAATCGCAAGACATCTTCATGGACTCCTTGGATTTTGAAAGAGTTGCAGATTTCCATGAAGGACTTGAGGTACTGCCTTGCGTCTTCAGTTGTAGACCCACCAAATTGTCCAATTGTATTTAACATATTGAACATAACAGGTTTTAGTTCAAAATGGACTGCTTCAATCTTCAGTTGCAGACCTTTGCCTTGTTCTTTTGATCTCGGGATCTAACTCGTACATGAGGTTGGTTGGATTGGCCCTGGTCATACACCACGAAAAACAAAAGTAAAATAAAAATAAACAAGAAAATAAAGAAAACAAAATTTAGTTGCCAGTCCCCGACAACGGTGCCAAAAACTTGTCGCGTGTCAAAAGTGTGCGTTTAGTGCAAGTGGACACATCGAAAGTAATAAGTGATAAGTATTTTATCGAGTTATCATCTCCTCAGGGACCGGTATACTTAATATGCTTTCTTCACCTTCTTGTTCTGTAGAAAAGTAAAAACACAAGTAATTGGAGTTGATTTATCTAAACTAAAATAACTAAATAAAGAGTTGAAATAATAGAGAGAGATGGGCTAGGATCCAGTTGCGTCGTATCGTGGATTTGATTGACTTGTCTCTGTCCAATGCAATCGTATATCACTGCCTCGGCAGCACTGCAGTTTACTGCCTTGGCAGCGACAATACTGTCTACCGTGGCAATCCCTTGCTTGTGGGTAGACTTTACCAAAGTTCGGCAAAGTGTCCTTGGATGACTTCGCTTATCCCTAAGTCGGAGTGCTGTTGATGACTTGTCCTTGATGATACCTCCCAGCGTGAACCACTTATACTCACCAACCAATCTCACACTTCTTTTAGCCGCTGAAACTCTTAACCTATCCCTAGGCCAAGTTAGTATTTCGCGATTGAAACACCGTACTTACCCCTTTCGTGAATCTAACTCTCCCGAGCTTAGATAAATGGATGATTCACAATATCCTCTCCCGAGCTCAATTGTGAAAACAAGGAATAACAAAGGATAAGCAAACCTTGATAACTTTATTGCATTGAATCAAAGACAAAGTACAATCTCCTCTCACAAATACTCGACAACCTTCACCTAATCCCTAAGAAGGTTTAGAACATAGTGGAGAGGAAAGAAACAAGAATAGAAATCGGCTCTCTCCCTAGGTATTTCGTCTTTTGTACATTGGGTGGCTAGGTCCTTATATAGGCTAAACCTAGGGCAAACCTTTCCTAAGTAGAATACAACTTGGAGTAGGGAATAAGTAAAGTACATAATAATAATATATTTCCAAGTTTGCTCGGCTAAGGAGGCTTTCCCGCGTGGTCTTCCTTTGGGCTTTTCCTTGTGCTAGACAGCTTCGATCCATGGGCTTCAAGTCTAGACATGTTCCTTGGATTTTTATCTTTCCGTCGCTTATAGTCTTGCTTCCTGTTTTTCTGCTGCTGCCTCGGCATCAGGTCCTGCCTCGGCCTTGTCGCTGCCGCGGCACTGGTTCTCCTGCACAAATATGAAAACGCAGTAAAACGTGTCTTTTTCTGTAAATATTATCTATATGAGTATAACTTCTAAATATATCACATTAAGCACATGCATTGGTCCGAGTGGGTGTATATTTGATGATTAATGCCCGTAAAATGAGTAAAAAGTGATAGTGTGTTGAGCACTTATCACTGTGCTCTCTACCGGGGCAATGTTATCAGAATCAGTTTGCTCAGCCTCTTCTTTTGCTGGATCTGCTGATGAATTTTGGCTTGCTAGAATCTTTTCCTTTAGCTGTAGACCACTCCTAGTAGTGATAGCTTTACACTGTTCATGGACCATTACCTTAGCAACTTTAGTATTGCTAGGTAGTCCTCCTTGTGGTCTAGTGTTTATGCTTTGAGCAAACTGCCCAACCTGGGTTTCTAGCGTTTTAATGGCCGCTTCTTGATTTTGCAACCTCATCTCAGTTCTATTCATAAAAGCATCTGTCCTTTTGATGAAATTACTGTTTTCTGCCATGTATGACTCTGTTTTCATCATAAAGGCTTTAAGCGTGTTTTCCAACGAACTTACTGGTTGCTGCTGCATCTGCTGCTGCGACATTGGTTGCTGGACCTACGGCGACGGCAGATGTTGCATCGGTTGCTGAAATCCTGAAGGTTGGGTGACTGGGTTTAAGGCATTGTTAGGGTTGCTCCACGATAGGTTTGGATGCCTCTTCCAGGAGGGGTTGTATGTGTTGGACATCACATTGTTGTCGTTGTAGTTTCCAACATACATACCGGTTTCTTGATTCATACAATCAGAGGAACTGTGGTTACCTCCACATAAGTCACAATAAGAATCAATTAACTTAACCTCACGGGTATTTTGTTGTAATTGTAAGTTTTGCACCATCTTTATAAGAGAGGCCAATTGTGCTGCCACTGAATTTGATGTGTCTAACTCATTCACCATGGCTTGGCGTCTTACTTCTCCTCGCCTAGATGTAGGAAATTGAAAATCATTCTTCGCGAGTTTGTTTAGTATTTCAATAGCTTCCTCAGGTGCTTTATCAAGGAGTGTTACGTTCGCCGAGGCATCTAACATCATCCTTGTCAGGGCATTTGTGGCATTATAAAACATGGTCACTTGTTTCCATAGGGGAAATCCATGCAAAGGACACTTGTGCAGTAACTCCCTGTATCGCTCTCATGCCTCGTACATAGGTTCGTCATCTGCCTATCGAAAAGAAGTGATTTCATTACGAATTCTATCATATAAGTTTGTAGGATTAAAACGAGTAATAAAATCATGGCAGAGTTCATTCCAAGATCCAATAGATCCTGCTGGAATGCTATTTAACCAAGCTTTCGCCCTATCCCTTAGTGAATAGGGGAATAGCTTCAATATCAAGACATCTTCATGGACTCCTTGGATTTTAAAAGAATTGCATATCTCCATGAAGGACTTGAGGTGCTGTCTTGCATCTCAATTACAGACCCACCAAACTGTCCAATAGTGTTAAGCATATTGAATATAATAGGTTTCATTTCAAAGTGGGTTGCTTTTATCTCCGGTGTAACAACTCCTGGGTTTAATCCATTTAATTCCTCTTCCAGGAAGTCTCAGACAGTGAGCTGCCGCAGCCCAGGTGGCGGCGGTAAACCTCCATTGCCGGCAGGTAGGTTTTGTCCTACCGAGTGATCTGCCATAGCCTCTTGGATTTGTCTCCTCAACCTTAGCCTTGTTTGTTCGATCTCTAGATCTAATTCGTATAAAGGGTTGGTTGGGTTTGCCCTGGTCATACACCAAGAAAAACAAAAGTAAAATAAAAATAAAAAGGAACAAGAAAATAAAGAAAACAAAATTTAGTTGCCAATCCCCGGCAACGGCGCCAAAAACTTGTCGCGTGTCAAAAGTGCACGTTTAGTGCAAGTGGACACATCGAAAGTAATAAGTGATACGTATTTATCGGATTATCGTCTCCACAGGGATTGATAGACTCAATATGTCTTCTTCGTCTTCTTGTTCTGTAGAAAGAAATAAAAAAACACAAGTAATTTGGGTTGTGATGGAACTAACATAAGACAACTAAGTAAAATAAAGAAATTTGAATATTAGAGAGAAATAGGTCAGGATCCAGTTGCGTTATATTGTGGATTTGATTGACTTGTCTCTGCCCAATGCAATTGTATATCTCTGCCTCGGCAGCACTGCACATTACTGCCTTGGCAGCGATAATACTGTCCACCGCGGAAATCCCTTGCTCGTGGGTGGACTTTACCAAAGTTCGACAAAGTGTCCTTGGATGACTTCGCTTATCCCTAAGTCAAAGTACTGTTGATGACTAGTCCTTGATGATACCTCCCGGCGTGAACCAATTATACTCACCAACCAATCTCACACTTCTTTTAGCCGCTGAAACTCTTAACCTATCCCAAGGCCGAGTTAGTATTTCGCGATTGAAACACCGTACTTACCCCTTTCGTGAATCTAACTCTCCCGAGTCTAGATAAATGGATTACTTACAAACTTCTCTCCCGAGCTTGAATGCAAGAACAAGGAATAACAAAGGATAAGCAAACCTTGATAGTTTTATTGCATTGAAACAAAGACAAAGTACAATCTCCTCTCACAAATACTAACAACCTTCACCTAAACCCTAAGAAAGCTTAGAACATAGTTGAGAGAAAGAAAACAAGTTTATGAATCAGCTCTCTCTCTCTAGGTATTCGTCTCTGTTACATTGGATGGCTAGGTCTTTATATAGGCTAGACCTAGGGCAAACTTTTCCTAAGTAGAATACAACTTGGAGTAGGGAACAAGTCATGAACATAATTAAAATATTTCCAAGTTTAATTCGACTAAGGGGCTTTCCCGCGTGGCCTTGTCTTGGGCTTGTCATCATGCTAGCCAACTCCGATCCATGAGCTTTTAGTCCAGACACATCCTTTGGATTTTTCTCTTCCAATCGCCTACAGTCTTGCTTCCTGACTCTCAGCTGCTGCCTCGGCATTAGGTCCTGCCTCGGCCTTGTCGCTGCCGCGGCACTAGTTCTCCTGCACAGATATAAAAATGCAGTAAAACGTGCCTTTTCTGTAAATATTATCTGTATAAGCATAACTTCTAAATATATCACATTAAGTACATGCATTGGTCCAAGTGGGTGTAAATTCGGTGATTAATGCCCATAAAAGATGTAAACAGTGATAGTGAGTTGAGCACTTATCAATCATCATCGGGCATCACAACTAGAATCCTATAAACTTGTCCTAAAACTTACACATTTGTCATGACATTTTTCTACAACTACTACTATCGTGCAACATGAAAATGGAGTAGAGAACGACATGTAGCTTCCCAAAAATGGCCTTAGATGTTATCAAGGTCGGATCAAGGGTTCAATTGAACCGATCGAGCTAATTAGCCTAAATCCGGGAACTTGTTTTTATAAATGGTTTTCAAAGGAAATAAAATATTGAAAAAATACTCTAAAATTATTATTTGGACTCTATTTGAATTTGGTATTCTCAATTTTGTAAAATTACACTATGAACCTTGACATTTTGGAAAGTAATGACTATTTTGTAAAAATGACTATTTTAGTGACTAAAATGTAATTGGGTCAAAACTTAGAATCTTTAAGGGGCTATTTATCCAATCTTTCTCATCAGATCTAACCTTCCAAAAATCTCTTTATAAACTCCTTTTAATTACCATAAAGATTTTTATTGAGATTTATTTCCCATTTTTTTACTAAAATCACCTTTTCACCTAACTTATCATTTTCTCTCAACTTCTCCTAATTTTCTTGGTTTTCAATTAGATTTCTCTTCAATTTTATCAAGGTAAATCACATCTTTTTGGTTTAATTTCTTTCATATTATTCTCTCCTTATTTCTCTTCAATTTCCTTACATTTTACAACTTGTTTTTCATGGGTTTTGCAATTGGAAGGAGGTTGGATCTTGTTTGGAGGTAAGAAATCATTCAAACCTTTCAAATTTGAGTTCTTTATTGAAATTCCCAAGTTTTTGATCCATTGCATTAAGTTCTTTATTTGTTTTATGGTTTTAATTGGTGATTTTCGGTTTTTATCGGTTAATTTTGATTGAATTGATGCAATCTCGTAATAAGATGATACCTGATGGTTTTCAATGGGTAAATCAATGAATTTTGATGTGTTTTAACATAGAATTAATGGTTCATGGATGGGTAAACCCGGATCTTAGGTTTTGGTGATGTTAATTGGCTTAGATCTTCGGTTTATGGCTTGTTTAGGTGGCTGAATGTTTGCTGTTGGTTTAGGATGTTTAGATCATGATTCTTGGTTGTGTTTTGATGTTGAGAAGTATTAATTTTCGTTGGCTAAGGGCTGGAGGTCAATCGGATGAGTTTCAGATATGTTTAGGAGGTGTTTTCGGTTTTCTTAAGTGTAGTTTTTGGGGTTATTTGTTTGGGATGTGTGGGAGATTGATTGAATGCATTAATATGAATTAATCCCTATGATTTTTTTGTGTTAAAACAGGGCAAGATGTTGAGCAAAGTGTTGGATGTGTTTCGGAAAAGGTGAGAATGTCGGTTGACTTCGGCAAGCGAGTTTCGGACAAGTGGTGAGTGGGCTACCGTATCGGCAAGGTTTTACTTGTTTTATCAAAGGTTTGGGGGTGTAGGGATGGAGTGAAAAAACTTCCTACACTCGAAAGTAAGTTAAATGGTTTTTCTCTCTTAATGGTTCCCATATCGCTCCATATTTGCCATGTTTTGGTCATGCTCTTAATGTAGTTTTTGCATATGTGATTTATGCATGAGAAATGATAAGTGCTTTGGCTAAATGTTGCTTTCATTATTGTCCATTGGTATCGGATATGTTTTAGCAATTGAACATTCCATGATTTTTATTAATTTCTATGATTTGATAACATATCGAATGATTGGTAGTGTTGCATTGGTTTTATGAACGATGATTAAGAAGAAATGGTTTTCAATACATGAATTGAGTTTGAAAATGATGCATGCATGTGTTAGCTGTTGTATATACATGGTTTATGATGGTTTCCATGACTTTTAAAGCATGAGAATAATTTGGAATAACGTATGGTTATTACCTTTTCCCCGAATAAAGCCGTTGAGCATGATTTGAGTTCACTTTGATGAACATATGTTGAGTGCATTGTAGAACAACTAGCTTCCATGCATAGTGAGAATGATATTGGCTTAGTGACACTATTTTAAGACCACGAATACAAATGACATTTCATTAGGATTAAGTGCACTATAATATTGAATTAATATGTTGTGTTGCCTACACGTAAACAAGGGTGACTTTGTGTCCGACCGTGCGTGTAGAGCTTGCCTACACGTAAACAGGGGTGACTTTGTGTCCGACTGTGCGTGTAGAGCTTGCCTATATGTAAACAAGGGTGACTTAGTTGCCAATATGCATGGTTTATGATTTGTGTTCGACCGTGTGTGTAGAGCTTGCCTACACGTGTAGAGCTTCCATGCATAGTGTAGAGCTTGCCTACACGTAAACAAGGGTGACTTTGTGTCCGACCGTGCGTGTAGAGCTTGATAAGGAATAAGGAATTCGTGTATTCGATGGGTATAAGGTTTGAACTAAGCTAGTCACTTAGTTGCCGATATGCATGGTTTATGATTTGAGCATTTTTTTGTGCATTGAAAAGCATGAGATTGTATCACATGTTGATATAGAATTATTTATAAAATGTAATGTTTTAAGATCATGAATTTCACAAGCATGTGGTTTAAATAAGTTTTGTGCAAGTATATGAGCACAAGAGAATGGCCTAAGTGTTGTTATGTGTTTAGAAAATAAGACTTTTGATGTGCACATTAAAGTGCGTATGGTTTAAGTTTTGCTAGGTGTATAGCATATAAGACTTGAGATGATGCATAGAGATGCATATGTATTAAAAAGGCCATAAGTATTATTGTTGTTTTAAAAGCATGAAAGTCTTGTGAATTTTAGTTTTGAGTTGTATGAGATAATTGACCCTTGATAAGGAAACGGATTTGGTTTTGTAAACAATGTTTGAGACACTTATATTGAGCATGATATGGCATGATTTAAAGTGTTTTATTGATGGACTTATGGGTTGCATTGCAAGGGTGGTATTTCTATGTTTTACCCCTCACTAAACTTATGCATACCCTCTCTTTTACCTTGCAATGAAGAGATATTAACTGAGGCAGCCAAGAGAAGCAAGATTCCAAGTGCGTGTCGATGAAAAGCTCAAGTATGTGTTCTAAAGTTTAGTACTAGTAAGAGAGCAATAGGGGTATGGTTTCATTGTTGTAAAAGTTGGTTTTTGGTTGACATGAGTCACTTTGGTTATATGAACTTGAGTATGTATAGAATGCTGAGCAATGTTGTTGTCTTGTAAGTAAAAGCATTTAAAGAAAGTTTGGTGTATGCTTATGTGTTTGCTTGAGGTATGCTTACCCTTGTATGGTTTTGACTATTGTGAAAAATTTAGGAAGCATGCCTATAGGAGTTGTGGGGTCTATGATGGTTTCAAGTGGTTGTATAATTTGCTCTTAATGTTTAGGAATTATGCATATAGTTGATGGTGATCAATGGTTGTGTCTTGTATGGGTTAAATATACTTAAAAGGACTGATTTTATGTTTCTAGGCACGAAGGTATCTAAACTTCTAGGTAGGTTTCGAAACCTTGCGGGCTAGTTGGATATTGAAACCTTACTGGAATGAAAGTTTCGAAACTTTCAAGGAAAATTTTTGAAACCTTTTCCATAAAGTTTTGAAACTTTCAATGAAGGTTTTGAAACCTTTGATTGGTTATTAGTTGATAGTTGTCGGAATTGCATTTTAGTCCCGGATATCTTCCTATGTTCAATTATGGTAGCTACGAATGTTATTTTGATTTGAAATTTCACCTTGATGCATAAAGTTGACTTAATTTCAAATTGGCTAACTTAAATTGGATGTAGTCCCTAGAAATTAAAAGTTTTACATTTTGGTCCCTAGTTAGTGAAACATGTAATTGATGATATTAGAATGCTCTGTTTGGTCTGAAATTTATCATGATTGTTCTTTGCATGTTTAATTGAACTTTGATGGAATGAATTTCTACCTTGTCAATAGAATTTTAAATATTCACGTTTTAGTGCTTAAGTTGCTCATGTGTTAATCGAGTGCTCAATTGTTGTTGAATTGCTTCCGTTCTTGTTTTGCATGAAATCGAAACATATAGGAACATAATTATACCTTTAGATAAGATAAAAAAATTATATAACGTTTTTAGGGTTGTTTATCGGATCGAGCCTTTGCGGGTTTGGCTCGGTATTCCCCGTGTAATCCTTTAGATTCGGTTTCGTTTAGGCCGGGCTAAGAGGGTTACATTTGGTGGTATCAGAGCCAGGTTTAGAATCTTTTGGGGAGTCGATGTTGGTAGTGGTGATGATATATTTGCTTTGTTGTATAACATGGACTATTGGTTTGCCATGCACGGTGATTGATTATTGTTTAAATGCAAATATGTTGCTAGGCATTGATGCTTGGTGTTTGATCTATGTTATGGTATGCTAGAAATAGCCTTGGTTGACAATTATGGTGTTTGTAAGTATGATTTAATCTTGTTGCATTAATATGTCATTGGTTGATAAATGAATTTTACCAAGATCTTTTGTTGATAAAATGAGTGGATTTAGCATGGAATGGCTATTGTGTGGATAAGCATGGTGTTTGTTTTATGCTTTGCTGAGATGGTGTTGATATCATGGTATATGGTGGTTGTATCATATAATGGTTGAACTTGTGTTGTTGGGGATTTATTTTGGGATACCCATTGCTCTAACTACTACTAGAAAATTGTTCTATATTATACTTGAGCTACTTGGAACTTGCTTTTCGCTGACCTTACTATTTTGTAAAAATGTTGTTGTTGTAAAATTATGATGTTTCTGATATGGGACTAATAAGAGAGCTAAGATTTGTTAATAGAGGAGTTTTGTAGGATCAACAAGTTCATGTTGTGTTTTATAGTGTGGTGTTGAGATGACAGATTTTGAGTCAACTGGGTCCTCAATCGTGTCGGAGTGTGAAAGGGTCTTTGGATCAACTAGGTCTGGGAACCTGTTGTGTTTGTGAGTAGCGGATGGCTACATCTCTAGGAGTACCTTAGAATGTCCTCGAGTGGTTATGTGCAAGATGAATTGAATGTTCAGAAAACGTACAAGATGTGGCAGAGTTGAGTATTCTGTAAGTACCAAGCTTTGATGGTTTTATATGTTGAGGCGTGGGAAAGGTTTGCAAGTTAGTAGTTGAAATTATTGGAGTTGAGGATGTTATTTGTGGGTGTGAACAATAATCATGCTTAGTGTAAGAGCACATATATGTATATATCTATAGATATTATAGGACATGCATGCATTCTCGAGCATGACATTAGAAATTACATTTACATGCACTTGTACAGGCATTTAGGAGGGCATATAGGAAATCATGCATACATTTGTTCACACTTGTGAGTATCTCCTTTAAGGATGGAAGTTGTGCGTGGTTAGTTCTTTTGGGTGAAGGCATGGAGTTAAAAAAAAGTATTGAAAGATCTTCCTTATTGGCCTGGAGCTTGTTGTGTTGTGGGTTAATTACTCTTTTGGTTAAAGAATAATCCTAGATAGGGATTGGTTGGTTGGCTTGGAGTTGTGAATAGTTGAACCCGAGGGGAACATTCTGAGTTATGGTTTGTTTTGAGTTGGTCATTAAGAAATTTAAGGTAAAGTTCTGTGAGTTCTTTCTGGTTAGAGTTTGGAGGTTGTGAGAGGGTTGTAGCATGTTGTGTGTTGTGGGGCAGTTTGGTGTTTTTCAGAGTGGTGTGGCTTCGTTTTATGAAAAAAGTGTTATTTTATCGTCATGGTTGGTGGAAATGCTACCTAGAATCCTTTGTAGTATGGTTTAATATATGGTTAGGTCGGGGGTTTTGGTCGATCTGATGTTTTTCAGGAGTATCGGGTCGAGTAGAAAAAAGAGTTATAAATAATAAGAAATATGTCATTATGGGAGTTGTGGTATTATAGGTTTGAGTCATAGTTTTGGTTGTGCAGTAAAGGTGGAAAATGTACGTATTGTGTTTTTGAAGAGTTGGGTTTACTTTGGGTAAAGTTAGATTGTGGTGGTGTTTGAGTTGTGTGATGGGGTTTGCTGGATAGTTTATGACCTATATCAGTTACTCAGTCTAATGGGCTTACTTTTATCGAAAGGTGTAGTGAGAGTTTGTGTTCGGTGGGTTCATGTCTGTGGCTGTTTTATCTATATGGTTGTTGCCTTAGCAAGGTTGTAAAATAAGAGATGTTAGGGTGAGTGGAAGGAAGTGTGTTACAAGTTTTGGTTTAGTTATGGTATAAGTGGGATAAGATTTGGCTTTATCGATGAGTTGATGTTGAGAAGGAATTATGAGTTGAGTGTCGAAGCAATTAACGGCGTGTGGACATCGAAGTTTTAAGTGGGATGTTGAGTTTGTTATGGGGGCTTAACTTTAAGTTGGAGGTACTACCTTTGAGATGAGTATGGTGTTGGGTATCGACCCAAAGTTGGTAAATTCCTTGTATTGCATGTCTTGTTGAATGTTAGCTATCGAGAATGGGTTGTTTTGCATGTAGATGCCTGTGATGGATGATGTTTTTTGGGGCGAGTCAAGGTTGTTTTGGAGTTATGAGAGAAGTTGTTCAGTTAAATCTATGTGAGAGTTCGGGTACAGTGGTGGAGTTGTGAGTTGGACTCTACCTTTGTTAAGTTGATCTGAGGAAAGTTGTGATCAGATGTTTGGCGAGGGTCTAGTTGAGGATTTGTTTGGCAAAGTTTAGTTTTGTGTCGAGAAGCTTTTATGTTATATGAGCCGCATGGTTGTTCGAAGGATGCCGAGTTGGAGTGGTATCTTGATCGAGGCATATGGTAATCTTTCCTATGTGTTGGTGGTACGGTGTTGTGGTAGAAGTTTAGGAGCAGGTGCTTTTGAGTGGGCTTGTTTTGGATATGGTGGAATTATGGATGGGTGTTTGTTATGCCGGTAAGTTAAACTTGAGTATCAATCTTCTTTGGGGTTTTAGTATCGGTAAAGGTGCCAAGGTTAAAGTTGGAATGAAATATCATGAGTCTGATAGTAAAGTTTTGGGGGGTGAGATGGAGTTTTCCTATGAGTGTTGGTGGAGTTGCTTAAGACCATGTTATCGGGTTTGTGTTAAGTTAGTTTGAGGCTTTTTGGTTTACTGTCGTTGTGTGGATCGAAGATTGGTGAGAGGCTTTTATGGTTACCTGGTAGGTTGGAGGATGTTGAACAAGAGGGTTAGTTCGACGATTATGGTAAGGAAATCGTTTTGGTTATCAGGAGTTGGTTATCGATCTTAAACAAGAAAAGGAGTTCTCTTTTGAGTTATGTTTTCTGTGAGAGTTGAGATGGGTTAGTGGTTTGTGCATTGTTACTTTGGTATGAGGGAAGGATCTACTGTTTTTCCGAGTAGGGTAAATGTGTGGTTGGAATCGAGTTTTATCTTTGAGGTCGGAAGGTTTGTTGAGATCTTATTTTTTCTAGGATCAAGGATTTTGTGGAAAGTTTTTCATGTGGAATAATGCGCTTTTGGTGGTGGTAAGGTGCTGAAGGAGTTGTGTAGAAGTGAAATGACTTTGGGAAGGAGCAGTTCCCTTACCTCTACTCGCTATGTAAATTTCGAGGACAAAATTTCTTAAGTGGGGGAGAGTTGTAACTGATAAGTGCTCAACACACTATCACTTTTTACTCCTTTTATGGGCATTAATCACCAAATATACACCCACTCGGACCAATGCATGTACTCAATGTGATATATTTAGAAGTTATACTCATATAGAGAATATTTACAAAAAAAGGCACGTTTTACTGCGTTTTCATATCTGTGCAGGAGAACCAGTGCCGCGGCAGCGACAAGGTCGAGGCAGGACCTCATGCCGAGGCAGCAGCAGAAAGACAGGAAGCAAGACTATAGGCGATGGAAAGATAAAAATCCAAGGAACGTGTCTGGACTTGAAGCCCATGGATCGGAGCTGGCTAGCACAAGGAAAAGCCCAAGGAAAGACCATGCGGGAAAGCCCCCTTAGCCGAATCAAACTTGGAAATATTTTTATTATTATGTACTTGACTTGTTCCCTACTCCAAGTTGTATTCTACTTAGGAAAGGTTTGCCCTAGGTCTATCCTATATAAAGACCTAGCCACCCAATGTACTAGACACGAAATACCTAGGGAAAGAGCCGATTTCTATTCTTGTTTTCTTCGTCTCCATTATGTTCTAAACCTTCTTTGGGATTAGGTGAAGGTTGTCGAGTATTTGTGAGAGGAGATTGTACTTTGTCTTTGATTCAATGCAATAAAGTTATCAAGGTTTGCTTATCCTTTGTTATTCCTTGTTTTCACAATTGAGCTCGGGAGAGGATATTGTGAATCATCCATTTATCTAAGCTCGGGAGAGTTAGATTCACGAAAGGGGTAAGTACGGTGTTTCAATCGCGAAATACTAACTCGGCCTAGGGATAGGTTAAGAGTTTCAGCGGCTAAAAGAAGTGTGAGATTGGTTGGTGAGTATAAGTGGTTCACGCTGGGAGGTATCATCAAGGACAAGTCATCAACAGCACTCTGACTTAGGGATAAGCGAAGTCATCCGAGGACACTTTGCCGAACTTTGGTAAAGTCTATCCACAAGCAAGGGATTGCCACGGTAGACAGTATTGTCGTTGCCAAGGCAGTAAACTGTAGTGCTGCCGAGGCAGTGATATACGATTGCATTGGACAGAGACAAGTCAATCAAATCCACGATACGACGCAACTGGATCCTAGCCCATCTCTCTCTATTATTTCAACTCTTTATTTAGTTATTTTAGTTTAGATAAATCAACTCCAATTACTTGTGTTTTTACTTTTCTACAGAACAAGAAGGTGAAGAAAGCATATTAAGTATACCGGTCCCTGAGGAGATGATAACTCGATAAAATACTTATCACTTATTACTTTCGATGTGTCCACTTGCACTAAACGCGCACTTTTGAGACGCGACAAGTTTTTGGCGCCGTTGTCGGGGACTGTCAACTAAATTTTGTTTTCTTTATTTTCTTGTTTATTTTTATTTTTATTTTTATTTTACTCTTGTTTTTTCGTGGTGTATGACCAAGGCCAATCCAACGAACCCCTTGTACGAGTTAGATCCAGAGATCGAAAGAACAAGGCAATGGTTGAGGAGACAGATCCAAGGAGCCATGGCAGAACACCTGGCAGGACAAAACTTACCTGACGGCAATGGAGGACTTCCGCCGCCACCTGGGCCACGGCAGCTCACTGTCAGAGACTTCCTGGAAGAGGACTTAAATGGATTAAACCCAGGAGTTGTCACACCAGAGATTGAAGCAGCCCATTTTGAACTAAAACCTGTTATGTTCAATATGTTAAATACAATTGGACAATTTGGTGGGTCTGCAACTGAAGACGCAAGGCAGCACCTCAAGTCCTTCATGGAAATCTGCAACTCTTTCAAAATCCAAGGAGTCCATGAAGATGTCTTGCGATTAAAGTTATTCCCCTATTCACTGAGGGATAGGGTGAAAGCTTGGTTAAATAGCATTCCAGCAGGATCTATTAGTTCCTGGAGTGAACTTTGCCGTGATTTCATTACTCGTTTTAATCCCACTAATTTATATGATAGAATCCGTAATGAAATTACTTCTTTTCGACAGGCAGAAGACGAACCAATGTACGAGGCATGGGAACGCTACAGGGAGCTATTGCACAAGTGTCCTTTGCATGGATTTCCCCTATGGACACAAGTGACAATGTTTTACAATGCCACGAATGCCCCGACAAGGATGATGTTAGATGCCTCGGCAAACGGAACACTCCTGGATAAAGCACCTGAGGAAGCTATTGAAATATTGAATAAACTCGCTAAGAATGACTTTCAGTTTCCTACATCTAGGCGAGGAGGAGTAAGACGCCAAGCCACGGTAAATGAATTAGACACATCAAGTTCAGTGGCAGCACAATTGGCCTCTCTTACCAAGATGGTGCAAAACCTACAGTTACAACAAAATACCCGTGAGGTTAAGGTAATTGATTCATATTGTGACTTATGTGGAGGTAACCACAATTCCTCTGATTGCATGAATCAAGAAACCGGTATGTATGTTGGGAACTACAACCGCAACAATATCATGTCCAACCTTCAGGATTTCAGCAACCGATGCCGCAGCAGCAAGCCCAGCAGTCAATGCCGCAGCAACAGATGCAGCAGCAACCGGTAAGTTCATTGGAGAACACGCTAAACGCCTTCATGGTGAAAACTGAGTCATACATGGCAGAGAATAGCAATTTCATCAAGAGGACAGATGCCTTCATGAATAGAACTGAAATGAGGTTGCAAAATCAAGAAGCGGCCATTAAAACGCTGGAAACTCAGGTTGGTCAATTCACATCTTCATGATTTCATTTTTGCTTTTCGGCATTATTGTACAGACAATCGATCTTTTCTTTAAACATCTCATCACCTTCAATCCAAAAAGCGCCCGTTAGTTTGATCAACGTTTAGATCTAGAATTAAGGAGAAGAGTCGGCTTGTAGTAAATTCAAATCCATAAGAACACACTTAATAGCAGTCCATTAAAGAAAATCAAGATCGGGTTCGATTCTCATTGAGACACTTTAATCCAAGGGTTTTCCAACACTGAAGATAGCATTGACGTTAAAATCAATAGTTGTTGTTAATCCAAACAAGGACTAAATTCTAAGGATTAACCTTGGAAAGACTATAATCTCTTGCATTTCGATACCGTTGGTTGCAGAAGTGCATTTATGGTTGGAAGATGAAGCTCTAACGTATATATTTATGATTCCAAAAACTACAATGGTTAAAATTGAATGAGAAGTTATAAAAAAAAAATTCACGCAGCAAAAACAATTATTGAACCTCAAGCAAACATCCAAGCAATCAAATCCAACTCCTAGCACTTATTGTCAAATTCTTGTTACTCAACTCTTGTACTTCATTTAAATTCTTTGTATTTGAGTTTAGGGAGTGAAATTCTTGTAATTGGGCAAATTATTTTTTTGAGAGAAACATTTCATTTCCATTATCTTTCTTGTAATCCTTGTGAGGTGAAAGTTAATCTTTGGGTAGAAATATTAACTTGATTGTAAAGGTTAGCACTTGAACCTAGAAAAAGGTTGAATTATTTAGTGAATTGGTCACAAAATCCTTAGTGGGAGCTAAGGTAGTGAATGTAGAGCTTGTTTCGAAGCTTGAACCACTATAAATATTGTGTCTTCAGTTTTTCCATTTTTACCAAATCTTCCAAATGAAAATTTTAATTGCCAATTCACCCCCCTCTAGGCTAATTCGATTGATTGATCCACTCAAAAATTGGTATCAAAACCTAACTTTTGAAGGTATTAACATCCGAAAAAGACAATCCAAGAAGTGTTGATCAATCCTCCACATCAAGCCATGGCATCTATATCCGGGAAACGCTAGTAGGAGTCTCATTCCATCACCAAGCCTCCCTTCTTCAATAGTAAAAACTATCCTTATTGGAATAATAAGATGAGGTTCATCAACTCAAATGATTATGTTCTTTGAGACATAATCGAAAATGGTTCATCCATCCTAATGAAACAAGGAGACTGGCAAGTACCGAAGAAGGGACATGAGATGACTGATGAAGAGAGGAGAAAAATGTCTACCAACGGCAAGGCCTTGTACATATTATTTTGTGCTCTTGGCCCCGATATCTACTCCAAGATGTCATCTTGCACAAATGTCAAATAAGTATGGGATTCATTGGAGACTACCTATGAAGGAACCAATGACGTGAAGGAGACAAAGATCAGTCTTCTAAATCTCAATTATGATAATTATAAATCACATTTGGAACTTGAAGTAAAAAACCGGGTCACATAAGGACCAATTACCCACAATATAAAGAAGAAACAAAAAGCTCATGTTGCCACTTGGAGTGATGAGGAGTCATCATTCGATGAGGACAATGAAGTGGCCAACCTTTTTCTCATGGCTCTTGATGAGCCTAAGGTAACCCTCGAACCATCTTGCAATGATATTACTTATGATGAATTATATGATGCATACGATGAATTGCAAGATGTTTACGGTGAATTGGTTTTAAAATTCAAAGAATAAATTTTGACAAAACAAGAAAACGATTTCCGATTTGAAAGAACAAAATGATTCTTTGTCAAAAACAAATTTGGAGCTTGAAGAAAGGGTTGTTGATTTAAAGTATGATTTGATTTTTTTCAAAATGAAAATATTGATTTAAACAACTTTATTTTTAAATTGAGTGAGGATCACCACAAGGTGTTGAATAAGGTTAAGGATCAAATAAAAGATGTTGTAATTCCAAATTTTGAGAAACGAAGTACTTTAAAATCCAACCATTTGAAAAAGAATTTTCAAAACCACAAACAAAGAAGATTTCAAAGGCATGCTAGACCTAAGAGAATTTGGAGACTATGGGTTCCTAAGGAACTTGTAGTTTCTAATAATAATCATGCCATGGCATCTTGGATTCCTAAGGGAATCAAGAATTTGGGAGATAACTCACATGACCCCAAAATGATTTGGGTACTAAAAGTCAAAAACTAAATCTTTGTTTGTAGGTTGAGCATTTCTTCAAGGACAAAGCTTCAAGTCAAAACATATTGTACCTTGATAGTTGGTCCGCACTGTGTAGTGCTATAAATTATGCGAAAATGTGTGCAAGTATACACAGTCGAACAAAGTAATAAAGGCTGAGTGAGTATCGTTCCCACGAGGATTTGGTGGAAATTAAATCAATTTAGTCAAGGCAAAAAGAACACTAACTAAAAAGGAAATAAAGATAATGGTATGAACAGTTGGAAATGTAGTGACAAATGACATAGATGTACGGTGAAGTATGGTAAGGGTGTAATAGTGTAACGAGTGAAAATGAGATAGATGTTGATGGTTATGTAGAAGTATGAGGAAAGTGTGAGGTGTATGAAAATGTAATTACAAGTAAGCAAGTAAACAAAGGAAACACTTCATAAATGCCAAGGAAAAAATGAAATGAGAAAACGTGAGTAAGTAATTGTAGCGACCCTTCCGCTAATAAAAATTAATAATTTTACGTGTGAAAAAAGTGTGAATGAAAAGGAGGGTCACTAGTGGAAACATCGAAAAAAATTAAAAATTAATAATTATAGTGTAACATGTACAAAATATCTAAAAAAATTATAATATATTCCCGTAAATAAAAGGAAAATAATTAAAAATGGTTAAATTTACTAAACTTAATTAATAATTAAAAGGAAATTAATAGTTGTGATGAGCTGACACCCTTCGAATCAGTTTATAAAAAAGGTAAAGAAGTACCATGGGAGTAATCTTAAGAATTAGGGTATAGCGAGTAAGAGAACTTAGAATTTTTCTAACATTGTTAAGCATAGGCTAGATACAATCATGCACACATATGCAAGGCATCATGTCTAAGTTTAAGTTCTTGAATTTATCAATATCATGTATGTAATAACCATTTTTGTCCAAGGTTCGAACTAAACCCTAAACCGAAACCCTAACCCTAAACCAATTCCCTAAACCAAAACCTTTAAACCCCTAAACCTTAATATTATATATATGATATATTAATAAACCATAAATTAAACTCAAATATATATATTACCAAAATTCAAAAAATATATTATTTATATTAAATAAGAGTCCACTTACATTATCTAAACCCATTTCCCCTTTACATCATACCCATTATTACAACAACCCACTTATAAACAAATACACCATTAACCCATAAAATTAAATCTTCCATTAACCCAAATACATCATACCCAAAACCCACAAAGCCCAAACTAAATCCTTAACCCATATACAATTAACCCAATACACGTTACATCTTAAACCCAAATCGGTCAACCCAACCACCTAACCCGATAACCGTTTAACCCGAATAGTTGACCCGGTCTTTAACCCGACCTTTGAGCTCCCTGAGGTACTCTTGGTATTCTGTAAATTCTAGAAACTTATGGAATTATGACCATTCAATTGCCCCATCGACCGTCTGCCATCGCAAAAACACCAGTTCACCGAAGAGCACGTCAATGCAATGCTAGAGCCACCACCACAATCTCGCAGTGTCAATTGTTCCTCCTCTGCTGTGGTCCCCCCTTTAGTTGATGCGAATCAATGACACAAATTGCCAGTGTTCCCTTTGTGTACATGGCCTCATCAGCAATAAACAGACAAAAATGAAGAACAAATATTAGAGGAATTTTCAAACCAGCAACTAATCAGATGTTAGAACCTTTTTTTCTTTAATCCTAATCAAATGTAACTGGCTATAAAAGCCCCAAAAATTAGATGTAATATTCAAATGGGCATTTAGCAAGAAAATCAATATACAAGATATTTCCCAGAAACATTTGTTTTCTTTTCGAATAAGAAAAAATAAGGGGAAAAGGATTACGATTTTACCTTTGAAATCGGAAGCCGGATGCCCGTCGTCGATGCTCTATTTTGCGTCTTCTTCGTCTTATATTTTCTTTTGATTCTCAAGAATCTTCAATTTCAAAAAAGAGGAGCTTCAAATCGCGTGCTTCTTCTTTCAAATTGGGGTAAAAGATGGGGTTTTTTATTCGATTTTTTTGGTTTTTAAGTGAAAAAAGGGTTTCATTTTGAATCTAAGAGCTTTATGGACTTTAAAACAAAGGAAAAGAGATTTTTAAAATTTTTCACCGGCCGCCGCTGGTGGCGGCCGATGCGGCGGTTCAGTCGTCGGGATCTGGAAATAAGAACTAGGGTTCTTTCTTTATTTCAGAGCTTTTTAGGCTCTCTCATTTCTGGTTTCCATGATAAATGAAGAGAAGAATGAATGAAATGGCCATTTAGCCTACATACTTTCACACATATATGTCGTTCAAAACGGCGTCATTTTGTAGCCTTGAACCCTCATGGTGACCTGTATCCGGGAGAGGATCCGCGCAAAAATGGGTGAATGGGTTATTTGCAAGGTTGGTCCTTTAATTCATGAGGCGTTTGATTTTTCGTCATGGTTTAATATGCGTCTCAGTCCTTCGTTTCCCTTGTCGTTTTGATTTCGAACATGGTTTAATCCTTATTTTAGTCCTCGAATCTATTTTTCCATTTCAATTTAATCATTTTTCATTTTATTTTATTTTAAATCGATTATTTTATTTTTATTTTTAACATTTTAGCCTTTGATTTTATTTCCTTTTATTTAAATATTTATTTATCTTGATTACCATGTCAGCAATTTCTATTAAAATTACCTTTAAAACTTATTTTCTTTTTTATTTAATTGCATTGATTGTGGGTTATTAAAAGCCATTATTTTTAATTTTCAAAATTATTTTCTTTAAAATCTTTCATAATTTGAGTTTTCATGAATTTACTTATTCTATTTTTTATCACTTTATTTTGTCTTTTGACCTTAATTTTTCTTCCCACTACCGTGTAAAATAAAAAATTAATTCATTTTGTTTTTCTTTTCCTTTTTAAATTTGTTTTAATTTCCTTTTAATATTATGTATTATTTTAATGTTCATTTATCGTTTATTCTCTTTCCATGTATTTTGTTGCCATGTTTCTTCTTTGTCATATTCTTTTTTTTTTGCGTGTTATACCTTTTTTATATACACCTTATTTGTTGTATTATATATACATGTATTTATTATATAGTTATTTTTATATTATGCCTACTTATTATCATAATATAGTATTTATTTTATCATATTTTGTTATGTTTTGCATTATATAATAATTATGCCATATTGTATGTGTTATATTATCTATGTTTACGTAATAATGCTTGTGTATACATGTTTACATGCTTTTTGTTTATTTATTTCTTATTTATTTCATTTATTTAATTCATTTATTTATGCTTTATTTAATTTATTTAATTGTTTATTTGATCGGTTTTACGGTGACCCGCAACGGGGAATGATCCGTATTATTTATAGCCCGTTTAGTGTAAATAACTAACATCTAACTTTTAGTTTATCGCATTTTATTTTTCGTATTTAATTTTCCGCATTTTAATTTCTTACAATTTAATTTTCTCGTATCTGACTTCTAACATTTAATTTTTCGTCTTTATTTTTCCGCATTTACTTCATCGTATTTATTTTCTCACGTTTAATTTCTCGTACATAATTGTTGTAATTTCAATTTTTGTACTTTAAATTGCTTGTATTTATTTGTGTATATTTTGTTCAACATATGACACATTAATTTAATTAATAAAAAATGTGGTACCTCAATATTCGGTCGTAACGGGCCCGACACCAAACATATTGGTGGCGGTGTATGCGCTTACCTTCGAATATCGAGGTCTTTAAAATATATTCGCATTCTTAAACGGATAATAAATTAATGAAAAACATGAACTTGCAAATTTTCAATTCGGGCAATTATATTCGATTAGGTACCAATTTTTGGGCGGTATGGAGTATTTTTATATCCCATTCGTAACCGACTCCCGAATCCATTTTTTGAGATCTCTGGTTTTAACGGTGTTCGGTCTACCAAAGTGACCGGTGGCGACTCCAGTCTTTTTTTAAATTAAATCCAATTTTACTCCAAAATAAACCTAAATCATTTTATTTTCAAACCCTATTTTTTAATTCTTTAAGACCCAAATTTTTAATAAAATTCCCAATTATTTAGATGATCCCTAATTTTCCATTTTAATTTATTTTGGAACACTAATTTTTAAAAGTCTTTCTCAATTTTCTAATTTTATTTCTAAAACCTAATTTTTAAATCCACCTCAAATTCCCAATTTTTAAACACCCAAAAATTCTTTATATTTTTTAACGACGGGAGGGTCGTTACAGTTGGCGACTCCGCTGGGGAAGTTTTGTTTTTACAAAAAAGAGAGTCAGGCCTTAAAACGAATATTTTTGCCCTAATTAGAAAATGCAAGTTCATTTTGGAATTAATATTTTTTTAGGAATGCGAATTTATTTTAACGCATTTTAAAATTTGACATATAAACCCGTCCGTTTAGGTGGGGGGAAATGCTAGCGCTTTCGTGTGGATATTTTTCCTCCGTATGGGCCTAGTAAGTACCTTCGGGGCTCGACTACCCTATGTTTTAGTGGGAATATTGTTTCCCCGTATGGACATAGCAAAAGGGGCCCCTCAAATTGAACTCGATTGAAATGAGCCTATAATGGGTGATGATCGAGGGCCTTACTACCCTTAGTAGGGGACAGCGAGGAAAATTCGAGTACCCATTTAGTACCAAAACTACATGTAGAGAATCTAAGTAACCCACCCTTTAGAGCCATGCGGTAACCCTAGAAATTAGAATATCATGTGATCAAGGTTATTTTTGTGCTTAGACATGTCAGGTTTATTTTTGTCATTTATTTTGTAAATATTTTTGTTATACACTAATCCTTGTTTTCTTGTAGCATTTTGTATCACAACATCATCTAGTGTACAGTTTCATCACATTTCTCATCACATTACATCATGCTAGCATAATTCGTATAGTAGTTATGTCACACGAGCATATAGAATAAATTTCATCATTCACATAATAATTGTTATCATCATTAGTTGCACTAATTGCACCTTATATTAATCACACCCTCTTGTATCATTTTAGCATTTAACATACATGATCACATCACATAAGCATCCAACCATAATTTCATTTGTTCATATAATAGTTGCATCACACCATGTTTGCATTAATATTTGTATATTAGCATTTCATTTAGGGGCATGCATGATCCCTTATTTTCAATAAAGGTGATGTCTCAATCGATACACATTGACGAGCCTCATCCGCAAGCTTGATAGTCGACATCTACAAACAGTGAAAGCAGTCAGCATTTTGGGGCACCCCAGGTAAGTAAGAAAAGAAAAATAAATAATTTACTTAAGACTACATCAACGATTAAATGAAAAGATGCTTTTTGAGAGCCCCGTATATCAATTGTATAAAGGAAATTGACTTTGACCCGGAGATTGGTTCCAAGCGACCCGTGTCTACTTGAACTTTTAAGTTGCGAAGATTACGAATATGTAACTCGCATTTCACATTAAAGACCACATAAATCGAAAAATTAAATAAAAAGAAAAAGAAAGATAAGAAAAAAAGGAAAAGAAAGGGAGAATTCAAAAAAAAATTGCACTCCAAGCTTAATAATAGGCCATAATCAAAAACGTACTCCAATGTTCGAAGCCTAGTAATAGGCTTTTCCGAATAAGAGTGGAATTTTTGGGGCACTCCGTTGAAGCTCATTCTAATCGAATACCTTCCGCTTCATGAATGATGATAATATTTTCAAAATCATGACAATGCCGAATAACTCGGGAATTTGTTGTTTGCTCCATCATTTATTTCGAGCCAAAGGAATCTGATGAATTGAATTCCCCAAACAAGAATGAAAAATGAATCGACCAAAAATAAATGGTCTTGAACCGAAGAAGCAAAAATGCACTTTACATATTCAAGCATCAATTCAACTTTCAAGGTCTCCTAGACATAGAATTTATTTGGGGCAATCCCCGGTAATCCTTTTTCAATGTTGTTTGTGCACTTGATGTTCGGGGCACTCCTTCACAAACTGAATGAGAAAAAAGAAAAAAAAACATTTATTAAGCGTTTTATATTCATAAAATCCAAAAAGTACAAGGACTGATAACAAGGGTGTCCTCCCATCTTTGGCCACTCAAGGCTCATCAGTTCACCTTCACCAAGAAAGGTAACAATTCGAAAGAACATGGTCGTACCCACAAGAGGTTGGGGCATCGTCACATTAAAAAAATAATAAAATCATTCACAAAAAACAATATCAGTGCACATCATCTTTGTATGCATTAAATCATTATCACACATCAAATGTACAATAGCATGTCTATTTTTTATCATTCATGGTTCATTTCATTCTTCTTATTGTTATGCATTCACATTTTGCATACATCATCTAGACATAGGACATTCTTATCATTGCATACTCTTCATAGTAGCATCATAGTTAAATGCATACATCGCATATCAAGTGCATCACATGATCAACATCATTTCATATTAGCATTATGTCATACATCTCATGACCATACATCCAATTAAATGCATACGTCATGCATAAACATTTCATCATACTCATGGCCCACTGCATTGCATGCCATTCATATCAACATTATTATACTCATGCATATCATGTTAAATCATAGCTACACTACATCACATTAGCATCATATATTTTACATCAAGTTAGGTGCATCATGCATAAACATCAACAAGTTCTAGACAAAGTTGTCAATCAAGAAGAACAAAGCGGCGAATCCTCAGTCAAGAAGGAAGCCAAAGTCAATAAGGGAGTTGAAACCTCAAAATAGAGGACTACAATGCCAAAAAAGAATCTAGAAAAAGAAAATGCAATGAGCAACTACTAACCATGGTTTTCTCTTTTCTTTTCAGGTCTTATCTCATCGTCAGCGGTGCAGTGGACCAAACAATACCAAAAAATCGGTCATGCCTCTTCGTCGGAGTCGTAACTTGGTCCCACATAAATGACCTTGTCTCTTTGTCAGAGTTGTAGCTTGATCACCCACAAAAAAAAATCGGTCATGCCTCTTCGTCGGAGTTGTAGCTTGACCACCCAAAAATATCGGACCATGCCTCTTCGTCGGATTCGTAGCTTGGTCCCACATAAACGGTCATAACTCTTCGTTAGAGTCGTAGCTTGATCACTCACAAAAAAAGGTCATGCCTCTTCGTCGGAGTCGTAGCTTGACCACCCAAAAAATCGAACCATGCCTCTTCGTAGGAGTCGTAGCTTGGTCCCACATAAACGATCATGCCTCTTCATCAGAGTCGTAGCTTGATCACCCACAAAAAAAAATAAAAAAACGGTCATGCCTCTTCGTCGGAGTCGTAGCTTCACCACCCAAAAATATCGGACCATGCCTCTTTGTCGGAGTCGTAGCTTGGTCCCACATAAACGGTCATGCCTCTTCGTCAGAGTTGTAGCTTGATCACCCAAAAAAACCAAAAAAAAAGGTCATGCCTCTTCGTCGGAGTCGTAGCTTGACCACCCAAAAATATTGGACTATGCCTCTTCATCGGAGTTGTAGCTTGGTCCCACATAAACGATCATGCCTTTTCGTCAGAGTCATAGCTTTATCACCTATATAAAACAAAAAAATGATCATGCCTCTTCGTCGGAGTCTTTGCTTGACCACCCAAAAATATCGGACCATACCTCTTCGTCGGAGTCGTAGCTTGGTCCCACATAATTGATCATTCCTCTTCGTCAGAGTCGTAGCTTGATAATCCAAATCTCAGTCATGCCTCTTCGTTAGAGTCGTAGCTTGACCACCCCAAACCCGATCATGACTCTTCGTCAGATTCGTAGTGTAACCCCCTTAGCCCGGCCTATACGAAACCGACACTAACGGGTTACACGGGGAATATCGAGCTAAACCCGTAAAAGCTTCACCCGATAAACAACCCTAAAACGTTATTTTTTTCTTTTATCTTATCTAAATGCTTCACTTAAGTCCTACATGTTCATACATAGCTTGTGTCCAATGGTAACAAATACGAAAGAGAAACGAGTCTTAATTTGAGCATTCAAGTAAAATGGACAAAATTTTAAATTTTCCAAATTGTAAATTTCCCAAATTTAAGTGTCCAAACATTAAATTAGTATTACCAATCTTTAATTAAGTTATTTACATGCTTGTATATCAAATGTCAACTCGAAACGATGTCTACAACTCATTTAATTTTATTTACAAGATTCAGGGACTAAAACGTCAGTATTTTTAATTTTAATAGCAGGCTAATAATTCAGTCCATCATAATTCAATTAATCATGCATAGAACGCTCACAATAAAATTCGGATCAAACAGAGCATCTCAACATCATCAATTTCATGCTTCATTAATTAGGGACCTAAATGTAAAACTCCTAAATTCTAGGGACTATATCCGACTTGAGTTAACCAACTTGAAATTAAGTTATTTTCATACATCAAGATGAAATTTCAACCCAAAATGATATTCATAGCAACCATATTCGAATACGGGAAGATAACCGACACTAACATGAAATTCCAACACCTAAAACTCATTATTTAGTCAAGGGTATCGATACAGCTGAACCCTGTATCGATACCGTGACGTGGTAGTAACCATAATACCTACCCAAGCCCAAGGGTATCGATACTGCCCTTGACAGTATCGATACTCGGGCGTCCAGTGAGGTCCAGGAATCGAATCATGGTTCGGTACCACCCAAATTTTGCCTGGGGTATCGATACTTGTTCTAGGGGTTTCGATACCCTTGTGTCCAGATGCACAAAATTGAACAATTTAAGCAAAATTCACCCATCCGAAACATAATCAAAGTTCACTAACAACTATATGCATCACACCTAAGCACAATGAGCGATCTAATCACTCGATTACAACCATCAAAGACCCCACAACACCTATAGGCATGCTTCCTAACTTTGACACATAATTCAAAACCATACAAGACAACACAATTTCTTTAGATGCTTTTACTTACAAGACAACAACATTGTTCAACATTCAATATATTCTAAAGTTAATATAACCGAAGTAACTCTTATCAACCAAAAACCAACTCTTCCAACAATGAAACTATACCCCATTGCTCTCTTACTACTACTACATTTTAGAACACATACTTGAGTTTTTCATTGACATACACTTGGAATCTTGCTTCCCTTGGCCGCCTCGTTTATTGTCTCTGTATTGTAAGGTAAAAGAGAGGGTAAGAATAAGCTTAATGAGGGGTAAAACATAAAAAAAAAATACCTTTACAATGCAGCCCATAAGTCCGTCAATAAACTCTTTAAATCATGCCATAACATGCTCATTAAAAGTATCTCCAACATGGTTTACAAAATCAAAATAATTCCTTTATCAAGTATCATTTATCTCACGTATTACAAAGCTAAAATTCTCAATACTTTCATGCTTTTAAAACAACAATAAAACTTATGCCTTTTTAATACATGTGCATCTCTATGCGCCATCACGAGTCTTACATGCTATTCACCTAGCAAAGCTTATATCAAGTGCACTATAATGTGCAAGGTACAAGTCTTATATGCTAAACACATGGCAACGCTTAGGCTATTCTCTCGTGCTCATATCCTTGCACAAAGCTTAGTCAAGAACACATGCTTGTGAAACTCATGACTCTAAAACATTGCATTCTAAATAGTTTTATATCAATGGGTGTCATAATCTCATGCTTTTCAATACTCAAAAGTCTCAATCATAAATCATGCATATTGGCAACTAGTGACTAACTTTGTTCAAACCTTATACCCATCGAATACACGGATTCCTTATTCCTTATCTAGAGACACTTGGTCTCAACATGCATCGGTTGGACACAAAGTCACCCTTGTATACATGTTACCCCCACTGCGTACGGTCAGACACAAAGTCACCCTTGTTTACGTATGGGTCAACTATATGCATAGTCGGACACAAAGTCACCCTTGTTTACATATAGGCAAGCTCTACACGCACGGTCGGACACAAAGTCACCCTTGTTTACGTGTAGGCAACACAACATACTAACTCAATATTATAGTGCACTTAATCCTAATGACATGTCATTTGTATTCGTGGTCTTAAATAGTGTCACTAAGCCAATATCATTCTCATTATGCATGGTAGCTTGATGTTTTAGAATGCACTCAACACATGTTCATCAAAGTGAACCCAAATCATGCTTAACAGCTTTATTCGGGGAAAAGGGTAATAACCATACTTTAATCCAAATCATTCTCATGCTTTAAAAGTCATGGAAACCATCATTAACCATGCATATACAGCAGCTAACACACGCTTGCATCATTCTTAAACTCAATTCATGCATTGGAAATCATTTCTTCATATGCATTTTTCATAAAACCAATGCAACATTATTAATCATTGGATATGTTACCAAAATATAGAAATTAATAAAACTCATGAAATATTCAATTGCCAAAACATATCCGATATCAATGGAAAATAATGAAAACATCCTTTGGCCAAAGCACTTATCATTTTTCATGCATAATTCACATATGTAAAAACTACCTTAAGAGCATGTCTAAATTATGGCAATTATGGAACGATATGGAAACCATTAAGAGAGCGAAACCATTTAACTTACTTCCGAGTGTGGGGAGGTTTTTCACACCATCCCTACACCCCCAAACCTTTGATAAAACAAGTAAAACCTTGCCAATACGGCAGCCCACTCACCACTTGTCCGAAACTAGCCTGCCGAAGCCAACCGACATTCTCGTCTTTTCCGAAACACCTTCAACACTCAGCTCAACACCTTGACATCCAAACAAGATCCAACCTCCTTGATAAAATTAAAGAGAAATCTGATTGGAAACCAAGAAAATTGGGAGAAGTTGACAGAAAATGGGAAGTTAGGTGAAAAGGTGATTTTGTGAAAAATGGGAAAAAAATCTCAATAAAAATCTTTATGGTAATTAAAAGGAGTTTATAAAGAGATTTTTGGAAGGTTAGATCTGATGAGAAAGATTGGATAAATAGCCCCTTAAAGATTCTAAGTTTTGACCCAATTACATTTTAGTCACTAAAATAGTCATTTTTATAAAATAGTCACTACTTTCCAAAATGTCAAGGTTCATAGTGTAATTTTACAAAATTGAGTTTACCAAATTCAAATAGAGTCCAAATAATAATTTTAGAGTATTTTTCTATATTTTATTTCCTTTTAAAACCATTTATAAAAATAAATTCCCGGATTTAGGCTAATTGGCTTGATCGGTCAACCGAACCCTTGATCCGACCTTGATAACATCTAAGCCCATTTTTGGGATGTTACACGTAGCTTGACCACCCCTAACATCTCGTTCATGTATCTTCGTCGGAGTCGTAGCTTGACCACCTCTAACATCTCGATCATGCCTCTTCGTCAGAGTCGTAGCTTGATCACCACTAACTTCCCGGTCATACCTCTTTGTCGGAGTCGTAGCTTGACCACCACACGCATCCACCGGGTCATGCCTCTTTGTCGGATTCGTAGCTTGACCACCACACTCATCCACCGGGCCATGCCTCTTCGTCAGAGTCGTAGCTTGACCCAACCAACAGATCTTATCTCGTCGTCGGAGGCGTAGCGGATCACCAATATCCAAAATTTTCTCTTTACTCTTATCTTTTAAATTTTTACAGCTTTAAATAAATACATGTATATTGTATTATGAAACAATTTTCCTTTTATTCGTGCAGGTTTCATCTTTCAATGAAACGAAGAGATAAACAAATCAACTGAACCTTGACTCTCAGTCGGTGGTGTAGCAGATCAAATAGACGAGTTTATTTCTCAAGCAATTTGAAAGATGAGATAGCTTGAGTTTGAAGAAATTTAGATGTTGGTGACATCATGTGGCAAGAAGGAGGGAACATTTTGATCAGATAACAATGGCTTAACGTGTCAACGGTTGCTGGTAGAGCGTGTTCAAGTTGAAAAGGAAGATCGTGGCGTAGACCGAATTGCAGTGGGACCGAACAAAAATGATCATATTATGTCTTTGTTCTATCATTGTTTCACAACGAAAAGCAAAGAGGGGAAACTGTAATAACCATTTTTATCGGGGTTCGAACTAAACCCTAAACCGAAACCCTAACCTTAAAATAATTCTCTAAACCAAAACCTTTAAACCCTAAACCTTAATATTATATATATGATATATTAAAAAACCATAATTTAAAAACTCATATATATATATATATTATCCAAAAATCAAAAAATATATTATTTATATTAAATAAGACTCCACTAACATTTTCTAAACCCATTTCGCCTTTACATCATACTCATTATTAAAACAACCCACTTATAAACAAATACACCATTAACCCATAAAATTAGATCTGCCATTAACCCAAATAAATCAGACCCAAAACCCACAAAGCCCAAACTAAATCCTTAACCCATATACAATTAACCCAATACCCGTTACATCCTAAACCCAAACCAGTCAACCCAAGCACCTACCCGATAACCGTTTGACCCGGATAGTTGACCCGACCTTTGAGCTCCCTCAGGTGACTCTTGGTATTCTGGAAATTCCAGAAACTTTTGGATTTATGACCATTCAATTACCCCATCGACCGTCCGCCTTCGCCGGAACACCAGCTCACCGGAAAGCGCGTCAACACAACACCAACGCCACCAAAACAATATCATTGTGTCAATCGTTCCTCCTTTGTTGTGGTCCCCCTTTTGTTGCTACGAATCAAGGACATAAATTGCAAGTGGTCCCTTTTCGTACATGGCCTCATCAGCAATAAACAAACAAAAATGAAGAACAAATATCAGAGGAATTTTCAAACCAGCAACTAATCAGATGTTAGAACCTTTTTTCCTTAATCCTAATCAAATGTAACCGGCTATAAAATCCCCAAAAATTAGTTGTAATATTCAGACGTGCATTTAGCAAGAAAATCAATATACAAGATATTTCCCAAAAGCATTTTTTTCTTTTCGAATAAGAAAAAATAAGGGGAAAAGGGTTATGATTTTACCTTTGAAATCGGAAGCCGGTTGCCCGTCGTCGGTGCTCTCTTTCGCTTCTTCTTTGTCTCATATTTTCTTTTGATTCTCAAGAATCTTCGATTTCAAAAAAGAGGAGCTTCAAATCGCGTGCTTCTTCTTTCAAATCGTGGTAAAAGAAAATGTTTTCGATATTTTTTTTGGTTTTTAAGTGAAAAAAAGGGTTTCATTTCGAATCTAAGAGCTTTTTGGATTTTAAAACAAAGGAAAAAGGATTTTTAAAGTTTTTCACCGTCATCGGCCACCGTTGGTGGCGGCCGAGGCGACGGTTCAATCGTCGGGATCTGGAAATAAGAACTGGGGTTCTTTCTTTATTTCAAAGCGTTTTTAGGCTCTCTCATTTCTAGTTTCCATGGGAAATGAAGAGAAGAATGAAAGAAATGGCCATTTAGCCTACATACTTTCACATATATATGTCGTTCAAAACGGCGTCGTTTTGTAGCCTTGAACCCGCATGGTGACCCATATCCGGGAGAGGATCTGCGCAAAATGGGTGAATGGGTTATTTGCAAGGTTGGTCCCTTAATTCATGAGGCATTTGATTTTCCGTCATGGTTTAATATGCGTCTTAGTCCTTCGTTTCCCTTGTCGTTTCGATTTCAAGCGTGGTTTAATCCTTATTTTAATCTCCGAATCTGTTTTTCCATTTCAATTTAATCATTTTTCATTTTATTTTATTTTAAATCGATTATTTTATTTTTATTTTTAACATTTTAGCCTTTGATTTTATTTCCTTTTTTTTAAATATTTATTTACCTTGATTACCATGGCAACAATTTCTATTAAAATTACCTATAAAACTTATTTTCTTTTTTATTTAATTGCATTGATTGTGGGTTATTAAAGGCCATTATTTTTAATTTTCAAAATTATTTCCTTTAAAATCTTTCATAATTTGAGTTTTCATGAATTTACTTATTCTATTTTTATCACTTTATTTTGTCTTTTGACCTTTATTTTTCTTCCCACTACCGTGTAAAATAAAAAATTAATTCATTTTATTTTTCTTTTCCTTTTTAAATTTGCTTTAATTTCCTTTTTTAATATTATGTATTATTTTAATATCCATTTATCGTTTATTCTCTTTCCATGTATTTTGTTGCCATGTTTCTTCTTTGTCATATTGTTTTTTTTCTTTGCATGTTATACCTTTTCTATATATATACTTTATTTGTTGTATTATATATACATGTATTTATTATATAGTTATTTTTATATTATGCCTACTTATTATCATAGTATAGTATTTATTTTATCATATTTTGTTATGTTTTGCATTATATAATAATTATGTCATATTTTATCATAGTATAGTATTTATTTTATCATATTTTCTAATTTTATTTTTAAAACCTAATTTTTAAATCCGCCTCAAATTCCCAATTTTTAAACACCCAAAAATTCTTTATATTTTTTGATGACGGGAGGGTCGTTACAATGTAGATTGTTACAACATTTATATTCTAAGGATTGATGTTCTTCATAAACTGCTATCAAGGATTGAAAGTAATGCCATAGCATTTTTATATGTCATTGCTTGAGGACAAGAAATATTTTAAGTTTTGAGGTGTGTTAACGCTCTAAAAAGCGTATATTTATACCCTTTTACTTAAGGTTTTGTTTGATCTCAAGTTCATTTGCATTACATTTATTTGCATTTCATGTGTATTTTCATTTAGGTTAGGTTTTTTATTTTATTTTATTTTCTCTTTTATTTTTAAAGATGCTTCTTTGAATGGTATTTTCTTTGGAGGTATTGTGCAGTTTGCTGGGGCAAAGTTAAAAGATTGGGAGAGATGCTATAGCATATTTTTAAAGTGTTGGATCAGACTTCAAGTTGCTATAGCATTGTGGGCGGACAAACAGAAAGAAAGAAAGGACACACCTGCAGCCCACTATCCTCATGCGTTATTTCCAAGCTAGCTGCACCTCCCCTACAATCCCTGCATTTTGCTGCAATTCTCTGCAGAAAATGTTAGGGAATATTCCTTGCACCATTAGAGCACAAAACCCTAGAAGCCTCCTATAAATACAACCTCAAGCCTCCTTCTACAAGTATGGTGAAACTCTAATTTTTTTGAGGTTTTTAAATTGATTTTCTAAATTCAAGAGAACATTTTTGGGATAAAATTGTAAAGTTTTAAAAGTTTTAAATATGAATTTAAAATTTAAAAAGTTAAAATGATGTTTTGAAAATCCTAAAGAGATTGATTGCTAAATATGTAATTTATCTCTTTTTTTAAATGTTTTTTAACGTGAGTTATTTTTTTATTTACTATTTAAATAAAAAAATTTATTATTTATTATTATAGTATATGTTTTGAAATTTGATAACTTTTGGATAACGAATTTTTTTTTTTAATTGAATTCTATTTTCACTGAGATTAATTATTTTTTTTATTAAGAGTTTTTCTACGATCAATCTTTTTATTAAAAAATTTATTTTATTTTAATTATTATTTTATCAAAACTTTTTATTTATTATTATAATATATATTATATGAAGTTATTTTTGAAGATGGAAAATCCTTTTAAAATTCTATAATCTTTTTATTATTATTTTATTAACTTTTTTATGGTTTAATAGAATTCTGATTCAAGTTGAAATCAATTATCTTTCTCTATATATACATATTTTGGTCTAAGAGAAAACCCTACATTATTTTCTTCCATCAAAATTCTCTAAAGCCTATGTTTTCATTCTTTAATTCTATTCGAGTTCAAAACCATGTTATTCAGTAATTTGAATCGCTTTGGGATTGTTCTCTTACTGGTGCTACATTTATTTTGTTTTGTTTTTCAAATATATATATATATATATATATAATTGTGACATGCTTAATATTTTATGCTTTGAAAAATAATCGTGTTTTGCTGGCATGTCTAATTTTTGTATTGTGTCTTTGATTGCATACTTGTGTTTCCGTGCTTACATGTCATTGTGATTTGTGAAATATATAAAACTTTTCGGATTTTAAGAACTCATATTTTATTTGGTTATTTTATTATTAAATATAAAACGAACTTTTAGTTATTCAAAATATTACTATTATTTTGGAAACTTTGATGCATTTGGGAATTAAGGTTATTTTCAGTATACATAGATATTTTTATATTCGGATATTTTATTTAAACCATCAGACTATAATATTATTTTTAATAAGTTTTTGAGATAATTTATTTTGGGAATTTTAACTCTTTTTAAGTTATTAATTTTTAATTATAATTTTAACTTTTGGTTTTGACGAATTATTAAGTATTTAAATATTTTACAAATATTATGAAATAATATAAATTAAATTTGTTTTTTTGAGGGTAAAGTTTTTAACGTTAACTTCCTAGATTTGACATATTTCTTATTTTGTTAAATGTGTGTTTCTTCTTAAGCTATTGAACTCAAATGTGTGTTTCTTCCTGTGCTATTGTTAAATGAATTTAAATAAGTGTTCTCTTCCAATGTTAGATTGGTGTTCTTTGATTAATTGTTTAACGTGATACTGTGATCTTGAGATACCCTGTGATATTGTGATTAAATTATTTGAACTGTGTGTTTTGTATTTTATACGATTGACTGCGATGAGACATTTGAGATCATTTGCATTTATTGCATTACATGTGCATGGGGTGGATTGTACGGAGGAAGGTAGTTTTACCACACAGTGTTTTGGAGAAATAAGGGGTTACATTTTTGGTACCAGAGCTGAGTTCAACACTCAGACTGTGAGGCCCATTACAAAAGTTTTACAAAAAATTTTAAAAAGTATGCATGCATTAAATATTTTTGGGATATGGGATATTTTTGAAAAAAAAAATATTCATTGTGTTTTAAATCCGAGACTCCAGTACTAAATCTTACTATAGGTTATCACTTATTATAGATAGATTATTATGTCACCTTGCATGAGTTTTAGGCTTGTGTATGTTTCATATAGATTCAGAACTAGAAGGATTGAGTATCAACTAGTTAGTGATTACTACTCATGATATGTAATTTCCCTGTAAGTTATTTTATCTTTTGTTATTGATAGAAAAATTTTTGAACCACATGAATATTTGAGCTATTTTTTTAGCAACCTTTATAGGTCTTAACCCAAGTTCTGATCAAAAACTCAAACATCGATTTATAGAACAAAAAAAATCGTGATTGTAGTTATTTTTGTGAATTTTAATCAAATTCTTTTTAGAACTCTTTATTGTCTTTTGTTATCTGATCCTAGATGCTCTTTTAAGTTTCACTCTAAAACATTATTTCTTTTGGAAATCTGTCACTAAGTTTAAAAAATTTCGAGGACGAAATTTCTTTTAAGGTTGAGAGAGTTGTAATACCCAAAATTTATTCCTAATTTTAAAACCCTAATTTTAAAATCCCTAATTAAAATTCCTAACTTTTAGATTCCCAATTTCTGAAACCCTAATTTTTTTGAGGTTTTTAAATTGATTTTCTATATTCAAGAGAACATTTTTGGGATAAAATTGTAAAGTTTTGAAAGTTTTAAATATGAATTTAAAATTTAAAAGTTAAAGTGATGTTTTGAAAATCCTAAAGAGATTGATGGCTAAATATGTAATTTATCTCTTTTTTTTAAATGTTTTTTTATCGTGTTATTTTTTCTTTACTATTTAAATAAAATTGTTTTATTATTTATTATTATAGTATATGTTTTGAAATTTGATAACTTTTGGATAACGAATTTGTTTTTTAATTGAATTCTATTTTCACTGAGATTAATTATTTTTTTATTAAGAGCTTTTCTACAATCAATCTTTTTATTAAAAAATTTATTTTATTTTAATTGTTATTTTATCAAAACTCTTTATTTATTATTATAATATATATTATATGAAGTTATTTTTGAAGATGGAAAATCCTTTTAAAATTCTATAATCTTTTTATTATTATTTTATTAACTTTTTTATGGTTTAATAGAATTCTGATTCAAGTTGAAATCAATTATTTTTCTCTATATATATACATATTTTGGTCTAAGAGAAATCACGTTATTCAGTAATTTGAGTCGCTTTGGCTAATATGTGTTCTCTTACTGGTGCTACATTTGTTTTGTTTTGTTTTTCAAATATATATATATATATATATATAAATATTTGTGACATGCTTAATATTTTATGCTTTGAAAAATAATCGTGTTTTACTGGCATGTCTAATTTTTGTATTGTGTCTTTGATTGCATACTTGTGTTTCCATGCTTACATGTCATTGTGATTTGAGAAATATATAAAACTTTTCGGATTTTAAGAACTCATATTTTATTTGGTTATTTTATTATTAAATATAAAACTTTTAGTTATTCAAAATATTATTATTATTTTTGAAACTTTGATGCATTTGGGAATTAAGGTTATTTTCAGTATACATAGATATTTTTATATTCAGATATTTTATTTAAACCATCAGACTAGAATATTATTTTTAATAAGTTTTTGAGATAATTTATTTTGGGAATTTTAACTCTTCTTAAGCTATTAATTTTTAATTATAATTTTAACTTTCGGTTTTGACGAATTATTAAGTATTTAAATATTTTACGAATATTATGAAATAATATAAATTAAATTAGTTTTGAGGGTAAAGTTTTTAACGTTAACTTCCTAGATTTGACATATTTCTTATTGTGTTAAATGTGTGTTTCTTCATGTTCTATTGTTAAATAAATTTAAATAAGTGTTCTCTTCCAATGCTAGATTTGTGTTCTTTGATTAATTGTTTACTGTGATACTGTGATCTTGAGATACCCTATGATATTGTGATTAAATTATTTGAACTGTATGTTTTGTATTTTATACGATTTACTACGACGAGACATTTGGGATCATTTGCATTTACTACATTACATGTGCATGGGTGGATATTACGGAGGAAGGTGGTTTTACCACAACTGTGTTTGGCGAAATAAGGGGTGAGGGGTTCTGGGGAACTACCTCTACTGTGACCGGTTGGCTTTGCCACCACTGTGATTGGCATTTGGAGTATGGGACTGCATTCTCTATGACCTTGCATTCAACAGATTATCAGAACTGTGTGCCTCATATATTATACGAATATCTGTGATGAGACTTTTGTGATATTGATTGCATAATCATGTACATGGGGAGGGATTGTACGGAGGAAGATGGTTTTACCACAATTGTGTTTGGCGAAATAAGGGGTGAGGGGTTCTGGGGAATTACCTCCACTGTGACCGGTTGACTTTTCCACCACTGTGATTGACGTTCGTAGTATGGGATTACATTCTTTGTGACATTGCATTCATCACTCATTGTATTTATTTACTTTGAATATATATATATATATATTATGCATGTGATTATAAATTTAGTGACATTGTGATGTTTGACTGCACTTTAGAGACACACTGGGCTTTATAGCTCATTTTTTAGTTTTTTTCCAGATATCTGGCCCTAGGACTTGGTACTCGGAGATCACACTCGGATACAGTTTATTTCTATTTATAGTATGTTTATTTACAAACATTTTTTTCGGATTTTTAGGGATTAAGATGTATTTAAACCTCATGCATAGAACCAGTTATTCAAACCTATTAGTTTTAAATCAGAATATTTACTTTTTGACTATGTTTTTTTATCTTTTGGTTTACAAATTTGGTTTTGAATCAATTTTTACAATTACTTGACATAAAAGTTTTAAAAGCAACATTTTTAACCTGTCGTACTCCTTAAGTTAAAATTAGGGGGTTACAGAGAGCTTCAAGCAAGGGATTTGCGCGACTTCGGGAGGAGCGGCAAGCTAGAAAAGCTTCACGGCACATGCGTTTGGGACTTCCTTCCTCTTCACTTTGCTTTACCTCTTTTCTAATTTGTTGATAATGTATTCCAAAGGACGAAAGTTGAATAGTTTGCCTTACCTAGCCATGAAGTAAACTAGTATGGTTTAAGCTTGTTATGGATGATCTTTATTTTATTTGAATGAATGTTTACTATTTTGAGTGTTTATTTAAATGTTTTGTTTGAGAAAGCTAACGCCTTTTCTTCTTAAACCTTAGTTTGTAAGAGCATTGGGAGATAGTCATAGCTAATGGGTTCGGGAAGCTTAGATCTAGGGATAGACAAAGCTAGACCAACTTGAACAATGGGGTTATTGTGGGAGCAGAATCCTATCTCACCTTAGGGATAAGGTAGAGTTTCAACGACTAAAAGGGGTAGAACTTTATCAACATTATAAGTATTAGGGTTGAGACCGGGAGGTAATGCCTTCGCATTTTCGAGTGTTAGATCTTCTAACTAGGGATAGTGTAGGCATTTTTAGCAAACTCTGTCGAACACTTGTTAAACCAGTAGAACAGTAAGCTTCAGGAGAAAAATTAAGATCTTTTCCATAGCAAGCCTAGCCTATCTTAAGCTTAAAAATCTTCTCTGTGTTGTGTTTGTGTAGCTTTATTTATTTCTCCATTATCTGTTTTATTTTGCTACTGCTTTTCTGTGACAAGCTTTATTTTGCTACCACAATCTCAGTGACACTTTTATTTTGTTAAAGCATTTTGGTGACAATTACAGAATTGCTTTAGCATATGTTCATACAAAGGATTATGTTATCTTTTTTGTATGTTAAATATTTTTGAAATAACCTACCCAATCCTCGTGGGAACGATCTCACTCACACACTTTATTACTTGTTCGATGTGTATACTTGCACGAGAATCAATTAGCTACTGAGCTACCAACAATTGTGTATAGTATCAACAAGATTCAGATAACAAACTTTTGCATAAGATCACCAAATCAGAAAACCAATTCAGATCAGATGCATGAATTATAATACATTTAAATCAAATATGATAATCTTGCTTACAAACGAAATAGAAGTCATATTTACAACAGATAATACTCAAACCATAGAAGCATGCGATGTTAGAAAATCATTTCAACATTTTAATTAAACTAAAATATGGCGCAAACAGAACATATTAATTGATCAGATATTTACAAAGGTAATTAGTATTTACTGAAAAGGAGAAACACTGAACTTCATACCATTTAAAATTGATTTCAGAAGCAAGATTCCTATAAGGGTTTGGTACAACTATATAATCCATACATTCAGAAATTCATGCATTAGAATCAATGAAAATTTCAGATGTGTCATGATTGTTCCGATCATTTTGTCCAATAAGGGAGGGCAAACTGGTACATTACCTCAAAAAGGTGAAATGGAGATCTATAAAAATAATCAAAATTTTCTCAACAAATATTTATAATTTTTTAACTACTCAAGAGTCATTACCACGATACTTAACAATTTTTTCTGATCAAGTACACCTTATGAAAATTATGTTACATTGACTACATTTAATAGCCAAGAAAAAGTCATATTCACCAAATACACTAAATATAGCACGAAAGGAACATATAATCATATGATATTTTCTCCCAATATTGTAACATTACTAAGAGTAATCATCACACATAAGTCAGACTTCAAAGTTCAAACAAACTATTCAGATCCCAATAACATTTCGTTGCCAAGTATTCTAAAAGATTCACCTCATGAGCATTTATTTCTTGGAACATATTTCATTATATAATGGTAAATATCGTCACAACTCAAAGTAAACATGTATTTGGATCGTATTCCTCAAGTATTGTAGCAATATTAAAAATAAATGATTTACACAAGTCGAAACTTCGACTTATCTCATGTCACGTAGATTAAGTATTCTAGACATTTAAGTGCTCGATGGGGTTTCAAAACCTGTAGATACTTTCGATACTAATTGACAATTCAATCATTTCAGAACATAAGGGTTCATTTCTCAACCCAAACAAATTCAAAAATTCTAGTGTCCAAAGGTACTTCCATACTTTTGGATCTTTGATTATTCTAATCAATTTGGTCTTAGTAGTATTTCTAACCATTCAGAACTTTATACTACTTTGATTAATTCAAGAAGAATTCATTCTTGAAGGCATAAACCTTGTTATCGTAACATTCAGAGCAATTCGAGGTTTCCATTAGAAATCAATTATTTTACCAAATCAAACGTAGATTGCTAATTTATTTTTATTATTAAGGGTATTTTGGTCATTCATATACCTTAAGGTATTTTCATCATTTCTTAACTTTACACTTTGGAAGTTAAGCCATTGACAAGCATAAAAGAATTTAGGACATATAAGTATTATTATTCTAGGAACTCATGGGCTTACAAGTCATCCACACTCCTAACCGAACATTTCGGTTTTAACTAGTTTATTAACTTTATTTCTTTTTCTTTTATGATTGATTAGACATTATCAAAAATAAACCATACGTTTTATCATGCTCATGTAAGATTTTACCAAATACCTTTATGTTCCATACATAAGGTATTACCTTGATTCTGAGTTGTTGTAACAATCGATCGTTGGTACTCTATTGATCACTCGGACCCGAATTTGACATATCCCAACCTTTAAGGTCCAAAATGTGTAAACACCTTCAATTAGCAATATTTTTTATCAATCCTTGCACATAACTCAATAACTGAATCATCACACACTTATACAACCTCAAGTTCAACGCTATGTTCGAGGGCTTAGATCGGGTTTAGTCTAATAGGCTATAATCGGTTAACAGAATACAAGCAAAACAACCCACTTACCAAGATCATTTCGATCATTGGACGATCCCCGAAGAACATCGTCGGAGACACTAGTTTTTCACCAAATGCCCAAAAAACACATTTCAAATAAACCAACTCACAATTCAACAAAAGGACCAAAATTAAGCCGAAAATTACCTGAAATGTCAAACCTTCATCGGAATACATGAGACTCCGACTTCACCTTGCTGAAGTCAGATGTCGACGCGCCTGGACAACAACGGAGACAATCAAAATCGAAGAAAATCATATGAGAAGTTTGACCTAGGTTCATCGGACCTCATCCAAGCTCTCCAAGGTGAAGGGCAGCGTCATACTGCGAGTGATGGTCTGAGCAAGGTCGGGGCAAAACAATGAGTGAACTGTCGAGGGCGGTGATGACCACCACCGAATGTTAGCTCAGATCGGAAGGCTGAAAACGATGATTGGGGAAAAGTTGGAACCTTCTAGGTTCACTAAAAAAAACAAATCAAAAGAATAAGAAGGTGAGATATCTGAACCAATTTATTAATTAATATTAGATGTACACAACAAGTACAATTTCAAATTTAACCCATGACATACTTAGATCAAAAATAGTCTTAGCCAAGATGGTTCAACTCTTGTTCACAAGGTTGTACAGTAGGGATGTAAAAACAGTTATTCGGATGGTTTCAGGTTGAGTAAAATCGGATACAAATCATTTTAAGTTGATTTGATATTTTGACTCGATTCAAGTCGGGTGCGAGTCCAATTCAGGTTAGGTCCATTTTAGGTCGGGTCTATTTCAGGTCGGATTCAAACGGTTTAGGTCCAAATCAGATAATTGACAAGTTCATTTCAGTTCAGGTAGATTTCAGTTCAGGTAGATTTCAAGTCGAATTAATTCGGGTTTTAAATTCATATTAATTAAAATTATTAAGTTTGAGTTTGGTACAAATAAGTGATTTAGTAAATAATCGATAGATTGTTGGTTGAATGCTTGATCATTTATTTCGAATTAGTTACTACGCACTATACTAAAAAATATCATCAAATGATTCATATCTTAAAATTGGGCTAAATTATAAAAATTAAAAATTAATAAAGAATAAATATTGGACTAGAAAAAATAAAGTTTTAAATTAAAAAGGATAAACATTAATAAAATAAAATATCATCTTATTAAAAATATTAAACTAAATTAAAAAAATAAATATTAGTCAATTTGAAATAAAAATAAAATTATAAGGACTAAATTGTAAAAATTATAAAATAATAATAGTTAAATTCGGTGAAAATTTTAATTTTAATGTATATTATATATGAAAATATGGAATTTATACTATATATATAGAATATATTCTATATATAAAATTTATATTATAGATGAAATGATACTATATATGAAAATATGAAATGTATATTATATATGTAAATATAGAATGTATAATACTATATATAAAAATATATAATGTGTATGTATATATATAAATGTATATAATATATAAGTATGTATGTAAATATATGTATATTTATATACTATATAGTATACATTAATATATGTATATAATATATATTGTATGTATACTTATATTTAAGTATGTATGTATACATTAATATATGTATACTTATATACATGTATATATATTAAATATATACATTAATATATGTATACTTATTATATATATATATGCATATATACTAGATGTATATATTAATATATGTATATAATATACATTAATATATATATATTATATATTATATATAATACATTAATACATAAAGTATAATATATATATAAGTATATTATATATGTATTAAACTATATTATATACATATTAATATATGTATATAATATACATTAATATACTATGTATATAATATAGTTTAATACATATATAATATACTTATATATATATTATACTTTATGTATTAATGTATTATATATAATATATAATATATGTATTTAATTTGTTTATGAATAATATATGTATATATATTTAATTAATGTATGTATATTATTAATTATTTAAACCCAACATTAATCCCCTAAGGCCAAATCACTAAACTAGTTCTCCAATACCAATTCTTCAATCACTAAACTAACTCCTTATGATTAAATTGAAACAATTTTAAAATATATAATCCGATTTTAATTAATGAGGACCAAATTGAATAAAAAATAAAATTTAAAACTTAATTTTCGAGTGATCATAACCAAATTAAAATAATTGTAAAATAAGGTATAGAGCGGCGTGAGATTCGATTTTTTAAGCGCGACTTACCTATATAAAAATATACAAAAAAATTTACCCAAGCTAGAGTAGTGTCAAATGAATATCTAAATCTCATCTCCTTTTTTTATATTTTTAATTAATTATATTTAATCAAATTTTATTATTTGATTATATATTGTAATAATAATCTAAAATTTACTATATATATTAATTCCCTCCAAAAAATTTTTTTCTCTTTTTTATATAATAATCAAAACTTATTTCTAATTCCCTCCAAAATTTTGGGTAACTTATATTCCTTCAAAATTTTTACACTAAAAGTAAATTAATCTCAAACTTAAAAAATGAGGGACTTATTTCCCTCTAAAATTTGGTATTCTCACTCTTTTTTTATCAATTGTTTTTTTTATCAATTATTTTGATTTAATTTAATTGAGTCATAATTTAGATTAATTTAATAAAAATCTACATCTAATTTTAAAATTCTTTTAATTATGTTTTTAATTTATGTTTTTATATTTTAATTTAGCTTAATTAATTTTAAGCTTAATTAAATATTAATTAAAAATTATAATTTTTAATAAAATATTAGTTTAAAATTATAATTAAAATTAAATATATTAAAATTAAATAAAATAGTAAATAAATCAATTTAATTAAATATGTAATATTAAATTTAAATATCCATCCCTAAATTAATTCTCATATTTAATTATATTTTTAAAGACTAATTATATTTATCAATATTTTAAATTCATCAAATTATATATATACTTAATTATAGGGTTAATTACTGCGGAGGTCACGTTTGTTTGCCCTCAGTACAAATTTAATCACCGATTTTGAAAATCGACCAATATAGTCACTTACGTTTTCGGGTTGTAAACTTATGGTCACTGAGACGTTTGTTGCCGTTAAAATTTAACGGGAAACTGATCTGTCATAATAAAAAATTGATAAACTACTTAAATAATCCCTAAATTATTCTTTCATTTTTGTTTCATCTTTAATTTAACCCTCAAAATTTTAAAATTTTATATTTTCGCCTTCTTCTCAAACAAACCTCCCTTTCTAAATATTATCCTTCCTAATAAAATTTTCTACAACTTTTTCGTTTTTCCTTTGATATTTGGTGATTTTTAAAATATTTTCTATTATTTACATTTTTGAGGTATAAAAATTTGTTCTCAAACAAACCCTCAAAATACTACTTGAAGTTTGAGAAAAATATACAAAATTTTAAAATATTGTCCTTCCCAACAAAATTTTTTTATTACTTTCTCGTCCTCCCCTCTATATTTGTGTGATTTTTTTCATGATTATATAATATATTTTTGGTCTTCTTTTGAAGTTTTCTATATTTTTCGAGATGATGACTTACATCCTTTAACAATTTACATGTAGGTTTATGCCACCGAATTTATACCTTGTATCGGAAAGGCAGTCAATTTCATAATTCTTTCTTGGATGTATGCTTATAACTGTTTACGTGGTAAAAAGTGTGTTTCTTTTCTTAATCCTTTTGCTCTTGTCTAAGCTAGAAAATGGCTAAATAACATTTGAACTTCTTAGGTACAAATGGAACTTTACGGAATGAGGTCTGGAAAAGAGACTGGAATTCTTCGAAACAAATTGGGTGTTCTTTGCTGGTTTTGATAATTATATTTCACTGTCGTCAACTTTTCTTTGAGATTTTTATTACGAAAGTGAAAAAAACCCGAAAAAATAGTACTTTTACATGTTGAAAATACTCTTACTGTATTTTTAGGAAGTCCTTGTGTTCTGGCAATTTTCTTTTTCTCACCTCTGTTGGGTTACGGTCTTATGGTCATACTCTTCCCTCTGGTTCATCTCGAGTCTCTCAATCCCTTTTTTCTATTCCCCGAACATTAGATGATCTTTAATGTGCATGTTTTTCAGTTTGTTCTTACTGCAAGGCACTGAGGCCAAACAAGTTATGTCTACTCGAAGAAGATTTAATGGTGTTGAGTCGAGGAAGCTTTCGATATTTTACGCAACTGATACTTTATTGTAAGCTACCTACCTTAATTAGTTTTAAAATACATAAAATTTGTTTTTCGATGTAATCGTTTATTTATTCTCTAGGTTGCGACTCTTGTCCCTCCTTCCGATAAGGTATAAATCCGGTGGAATAAATCTATCAAAGAATGTCGTCTTTTCGCAAATGACCTTCTATACTGTAAGAAACGGCTGAAAACACACACACACAAATATCAAGGGAAAAATAAGAAAGTAGTAGAAAATTTTGTTAGGGAGGATAATATTTAGAAAAGAGGGTTTGTTTGAGAAGATGGTGAAAATATAATTTTTTAAAATTTGGAGGGTTAAACTAAAGATGAAACAAAAATGAAAGAATAATTTAGGGACTATTTAAGTAGTTTATCATTTTTTTTATTATGACAGATCAACTTTCCGTTAAATTTTAACGGCAACTAACGTCTCAGTGACCATAAGTTTACAGCCCGAAAACGTAAGTGACTATATTGGTCGATTTTCAAAATCGGTGACTAAATTTGTACTGAAAGCAAACAAACGTGACCTCTACAGTAATTAACCCCTTAATTATATATCATATAAATATTAAGTCTAATTAATGTTAGTTCAGGTTAATAACAGGTTTGGTTCAAAACAAATCGGGTCATTTATCAGGTTGAGCTCAAAACAGGTCGGGTTCAAAATAAGTCAGGTAAAATCAGGTCTCAAGTCGATTCAATGGAGTAATATCGTTTATCTACTAGGTCAAACTCAGGTTCAGGTTCGTTTCAATCGAATGTAGGTCGGGTTTTGCATCCACAATGATATGATAAAATCGAGTCCGAGTCATTCTCGGTCGGATATAATTCGGGTTCGATTATTACAGTAACATGTCCAACTCGGGTTCGGGTCAACAATAGTCGCATACAGATCAAGTTTGAATCATTACATCCATGGATCAAATCAGGTTCTGACTCAAACAGATTTAAGTTGGATTTTACATCCCTACCGTAGAGCATGGGTTCTCGACACTTACGCAGCCATCCTTCTTCTTTTTTTTCAATGAAGGAATAGTAGTGTTGCAGTTTTTAACCTTCGATTCAAATGCCTGTAATGGCCAAATCAATGCACGTGGCTTATGGCAATTAAGCCTCACTAAACAAGGGGAATACGATAGTATTAAAGTCTCATGCAAATTTTTGTAACTGAATCGTTCAATTCATTAAAGTTGTAAGGCTTTAGTTAAGAGTCAGTTAGGTCAGTTGGTCTTATTGTGGGCTATATAAGAAGAGTCAGATGTATAGGACTATCTAAGGGTGAGCGTTCGGTTAAATTGAGTTAAAAAATTTTAAGTTATTCAATTTAATAAGTCTAATTTTATCATTTAAACTTTCATTTAAAAAATTTTTGAGTCGAGTTGAATTTCGAATTCTTTTAAAGATTTAATTATAATTATTTATTATATTATAATACAATTTGATTGTAATTTAAACAATTTTTATTAATCATGTAAGCTATATATATATATATATATATATATATATATATATATATCTTCGTGTGTAGCAACATTTCTTCATATTTTTATATACCAATGTATATATTATAAAAATTTTAGGGACTCGCCTCGAACATAAAAATAAATCTTCTAATTATTAAAATTTTTTTGAGTTATTCGAATTTTCTGTTTTACAACTCAAACTTTATTTAAAATTTTTTTAAATTATTCGAGTTTATAAAATTTTGAATCGAATAAAAAAGAATCGAATACTTTCACCTCGAGTTGAGTCAAATTTTGCTCAACTTAATACTATTAATCGTCTCTACTCTTTTTCATAATTCAATAATATTCTCTTATTCTCATAATTCCCTTTTGTCTTCCATCTTTTTGTATAAAACTATTGTGGCTTTTTGTCAAAAAATAAATCGCCACTATTTGTATAATCTATTGTGGTTTTTTGTACAAAATAAATCACCACTATTTATATAATCTATTGTGGCTTTTTGTCAAAAAAACACTGTAAATATCGTCACTATATACCAAATATGGTGAAGTGATTGTCAATTACACTGTTATAAGTCAATCTTCTTAACTTCATTGGTTCATTAAAGTTGAATTCCTGTAAAGTCTCACCATGAACCCGCTACACCCAATACTCACCCATAATTTAAAGGGTAAATTTCAAATACCATTATTGAACTTTGATCTCTAAATTATGTTCATCATTAAAATTTTAAAATAATCGATTTACTCAGTGAATTTTATATATTAATTTATTTTGATCATTTAATATAATTTTATTAATATTTTAATATAATCTAACATATTTTATTATTATTAAATATGGAAAATAATTTAAAATGAAAATGAAAGTATATTTTATTATTCAATACAAAACTAATTTAAAATAAAAAATAAAATCTCAAATCGATCTCTAATCTTAAATCGATAACTATTCTTTTTACTTTCATCAATCATATCTTTCGCTAGCTTCGTTAAATACAAAAGACCAAAAGCTATAGTACAAGTAGTTACATATAACTATTTAAGAAAAAGATATTACTACTTGGAAGTGATATTCTTTATATTTATTTTTATTTTAAAATTTAAAAAAATAACATTATGCTCCCACGATATTCTATTACGTATATTATAAAAATTAATATAAAATCTAAAATAAAAATAAAAATTCTCTATATTCTAAAAATTTAATTTTAAGTTAGATTACTTCAACATTTTCGGTCCTTGTTCAGTCACCGATTTCTATAATTTACGCTAACAAGTAACAATGAAAGGTTGTCCTTTGTCGGCCATTCCTTTTTCTGTATAAGATAAAGAGTTCCACTGAATCTGAAATACTGTTCTTCCGATGGAAACCAAGGTGTGCGTTACAGGTGGTTCAGGCTACTTAGGTTCTTCGCTTGTGAGAAGGCTTCTGGAAACCGGATGTATTGTCCATGCAACGACAACAAATTTGGGTTTCTTTTTCCCCTTTCTCTTCTACCTTTTTGCTGTCAAATATTCTTGATTTGATTGACGAACAGTACAAATCTGATATAAAATTGAATAACCAGAGTCTATATGTTTTTACTTTTTTTTGTCCGAATGTTGCAGGAGATCCTAACAAGGTAGGGCTTCTTAAAAGCCTCCCAAATGCAGACACTCGGTTAAGATTGTTTGAAGCCGACATTTATAATCCCACCGAGTTCCAACCAGCAATTCAAGGCTGTCAGTTTGTGGTTCATTTGGCTACTCCATTACAGCACCGAAAAGACCAGAATTCTCAGGTTTCAACTCTATTTTTGTCCAACTACTATTATATGTATACTAGATCTTTACTAGTGCTTATAAATGTTCATGAAAAATAATAATTTAATCGAAATTTTATGACAAATATGTTCTTGTTCATGTTATCTTTTATATTATGTTGTGTCTGAATAAATCCTATATTTTGTATCGAGAGTAGTATTCAATTTTAATTTTATTTTCATTTGCTTCAAGATAGACCACTATATGAATATCTATTATAATATTAATTAATTAAATTTAGTTTTTAAGACATTTAATTTGTTTTTCTTCATTCAAAATAACATGACATACAGTTCAAAGATACAACCGAGGCTGCAGTAGCAGGGGTGAAGAGTATTGTGGAGTCCTGTATTGCATCAGCGACAGTGAAGCGACTCATTTACGCCGCTTCGGTCGTAGCCTCATCGACTTTAAAAGAAGACGGAAAAGGTTACAAAGATCAATTAGATGAATCTTGTTGGACTTCCCCCGGTGTTACCGTTGCCTACGGCACGAATTTATTAATGGTAAAATTCCTTATCCACCATGGCCAATTAACCATCCAATGAGATGAACAATATGCAATTAATATAGAATTGATATTACAGGCATATGCAAGCTCGAAAACAGCCTCCGAGAAAGAGTTGTTGCGGTACGGTAGTGGTGACATAGAGATTGTGAGTCTCGCTCTCGGACTTGTCGGTGGACCGACACTCCTCACTAGTGTTCCCGGAAGCGTGAACGTGATGATTTCACAAGTCACAAAGAACGAATTGTGGTATGGCACCCTAAGATTTTTGGAGGAATTGCTGGGAAAACTTCCGATTTTGCACGTGGAGGATGTCTGCAACGCTCTTGTTTTCTGCATGGAGAAGCCATCTATGAATGGCAGATTCCTTTGTGCTAGCCATTTTTTAAGCTCTGCGGATATTGCTAGTCACTACCGAATGATTTTTCCAGAAATTGAGATACCAGATGAGTAAGTCATGGATACTGAATTGTTTTACGTTGATTTATACAAAATAGGCTAATTTACAAATCTTGGTGCCAGGTTTGTGGGGGAGCTGGAGAGAAAAATAGTTTGGGGTTCAAATAAGCTGAAAGAAGCTGGATTTGAGTACAAATATGGTGCGAAAACAATACTTGAAGATAGTATCAACTCGGCTCTGAACTTAGGGGAACTGAAAATTCCATCCTCTGTAGCATGAACAATAATATTTACGTTACCGAAATTCAATGCAATGTGACCAAGTACGAACCGAGGGAGTTAGAGGATCTTTGATATAGTCTTGCATCAGTTTTTAAATGTGACTCAAACAAAAACCAAGTTGAATTATATAATAATCTGTTTTAGTCTGAATTATATTCAAACCAGATTAACCCACACAATCAACCCGACCTGATTCTGATTCATTATTCGATCTAAACCCGGTTCAGACCCCAAACCCATTTACAACCTAATTACCTATTAATCGGATCCAAACCCAATTCCCAAACTTAATCCAAAATCAAATAATTATAAATCTACAAAATAAATAGAAAAAATTAAAAACCAAATCAATTTAAATCTCCGCGCCTCCTCCGTACCTTAAAATCCTTACCCATTTTCCTACATGATCGGCTACCTGTTGCCCTTATTATTTTAGACTAAATTATTTTAGTGACTCGTCGAACTAACAAACTCGTTAACCAAACTACTAAATTTATTAAATTGACTTATATTAACCATTGACACTAAAATATTAATGGAGGCAATTGATGGCATAACCGTTAGTGAAATTTTATAAAATTATACGTTTAATCTTTGTTATTTATATATTATATCAATTTGGTCATAATTTTAATTATTTAAATAAAATTAATCAATGATATGTGTCATTTGTTGGATTAAAATTCAATAATAGTGGGCACATATGTATAATGTATATTTCTATTATAAAGTTTAACACGTAATTAAGTGACCAATTATGTTACATGTGTTATAGGTATTAAATTGTCATGAAATTAAAAGTGTAGATATCATAAGGTGTATTTATAATTTGATGAGGGGCAGAGTTATAAATATTTAACAGTTGGTTATTAAATCAACTATATAAATGGGTTATGGTCCCCAAGAATTAGGTTAACTTGCATATCTCTTTTCCCATCTGAGAGTTATGTGACAAGAGATAACCTAACTTCTTGGAAGATCAAACCTCTAGAAAAAACTCTATCAATTAATTTAGGTACGCTTCCGCATTCAGTTTATTTATTTTATTATTCTTGATGGTTTGACATGTATAGATCTTGGGTTTATATTCGTATCGAATATATTTTAATTCTAACAAGTGGCATCAGTGCCAGGATTCAATGCAATTAGATTGTTATTTCTTTTTGGTATGCGCCAATCAATTTGCCATTGGATTCAATTTGCTTTTTGATGCGGCAATAATCCTCTATGTGATATACAACAATAAATTTATTATTACAATAACTTATATTTTGATTTCGCTACCATGGATAGTTTTAACTAGATTAATTAAAATTATTTTAGGTTTATACATTATAATTAATTTATGGAATATATATTTTATTTAAAATATATATTTGATTTTATTGGATCAAAATTTTAGTTTTGATCACTGGGTATTAAGTTAAATTTGGTTAGACCAAAATTTTAGTTTTGATCGTTAGTGATAAAGAAAAATAAAATTAATTTCGGCTTTGTCGTGATAAATTTATCATGATTCAAAAATTTTATAATCAAGTTAGCTATTGAATCATTATATCTGGTTTATGTTTATTAAGTTATGATTGAATGATCTTTCGACATGTTACTTTTAAAGTATACTACTTACGTAGTTAATATTTTTAGTATTTAGTTTTAATCATATGTTATTATGTATTATAGAATATATATTTGGTATTGATATATTAAATTCAGTTTGATTAAAATTTTTTTTTTTGATTATTAAATTATTATGATTATATTAAAGTTTCAAGTAATCATTATATGAATTACTTATTTGTATGATGCTTCTGTTTTTGACTTTTAGTTAAAGATTAAATATTTTGATCGACTTTAGTTATAGTAAACACTAGGGGTGTTCAAAAATACCCGACCCGAATGACCCGACCCGACTACCCGAACATAAAAAATCGGGTATTTACCCGAAAATATTTTTGGTCCGAGTCGGGTACCCGGCCCGTCATTTTTCGGGTCGGGCCCGGGTCACAAAATTACAAATTTTCGGGTACCCGGTTACTTTCGGGTACCCGATTCTATTTTTTTATTTTAAATATTATTATTATTTAAACAAAATATACTTATATTATTATATTTCCATATCAAACAATCTAATTTCTAAATCTCAATCCCACAAACTTTATTTTTAAAAAAAATTAGGGACTCATTCTAAAAAAATAAAATTAAGATTCATTGTAAACTATAAATTTAGTTTATCGAGTTGACAAAATTCGAACTTTACTCATTTAGATATACACTATTTTTGTATATGCATTGATGAATAAGAAAATCAACTCAAGATTATTTACTATTTAATCATTAATTTTTATATATTAAAATAAATAAACTAATTAAAAATATTTAAAAAATATTTTTAAAAAAATCCTTTCGACGTTATGTTTTGTTTCGAATTAGATTCTATAATTTAGGTCTTAAAATTTATGTTTAAATTATGTAACTAGTGTTTTAAAATTTTATATTTCAATGTTGGATTATGAAATTCAAATTTTTAAATTTATGTATATTTTTTAAAATTAAATTTAAAATTTTTATAAAAAAATTAAAAAACCAGGTACCCGACTACCCGAATTTTCGGGTACCCGGATATTTGGGTACCTGAAGTACCGGGTAGCCGGAAAATTCGGGTCGAACACGGGCCGAAAATTTAACTACCCGAAGGTCTGGGTACCCGAATAACCGGGTACCCGAATTTGAACACCCCTAGTAAACACATATTTAAGGAATTTTTTGGAGAACAATCAAAGATTTTAGTTCTTTAAATTCTGGTAGCCCCATTTAGATAACCTTATTTTAGGTTATTTCAAAATCTTAAGTGTTATCAGAAAACTCAGCTTTGACTGTTATAAATATTAAGTTTGAATATTGTTATATTTATGTTATATATTTTAAGATAAACTAATTGAAGCATTAAGTCACACTACACCAGGTTTGACATACAGCGGTGATATTGGCGGCGTTTTTGGAGCAAACACCACAAATTACAAATAATTAGTGGCGTTTTTAGAAGAAACGCCACAAATAACTAACACTAGTGGCGTTTTTCAATAAAACGCCACTAGAGGCCTCTTAGTAGTGACGTTTGTTTCTTAAATGCCGTAAAAGGAATGATCTTTAATGGTGTTTGTCGATAAACGCTGCAAAAACATCAAACAGTAATGGCGTTTCATATAGAATGCCGCAAATTACTAGTACATAGTGGCGTTTTAGAGAAAAAAACGTTGCAATTATCTGATTATTTGTGGCGTTTTGAATTACAAACGCCGCAAGTTACTACTACACAGTGGCGTTTTCGAGAAAAACATCGCAACTATCTAAGTTTTTGTGGCGTTTTAAATTAAAAACGCTACAAAGACCCCTAATTAATTTCCACCCTATCGGGAGAAATACACATTCGAATCTCTAATCCCCTCTCCTCTTCCCCGAAAATTCCCCCAGCCACTTTCTATCGCCGTCGACCGTGGCCGCTCGTCGCCGAAATCAACGACATCGCCTCGATGGAGTGAACGCCCACCTCCTCCCTTCTTTCTACCGACGTCCATTTGTCGAAAGAGAAATCGGTATTCCTCCATCCTTGCTCATTGTGTCCGTCATCCACGTCGCTCGTCGCCTAAGTTAACGGCATCGGCTTTCTAGACTGAACAAGCACTTTTCCAGTGACTTTACCGAAGACACAACCACCTTTAATTTCCAGTGACTGAACAACCTTCCCGGTAAGATTGATTTTAATGCTTCAATGAAATTATTAGGTTAAAAAAATGAAATTGTGGAAATTTACTTGTACATAAATATAAAAAGCTTGGCTAATATGTATTGAACTCAATTTACAATGCTTGCTTCCAACTTTCTTGAAGCTTGAGCCTTGAAACCATAGTACTAGAACTGTTTCCAGTGAAATACTATGTAATTTAATGCTTGTTATGAAATTCTATATGCTTTAACTTGAAGATGGGGTGTTAGGATCATATTATATGTTGTCTGATTGTGCCATTAATGATGAGTTAATCTGTTCAACCATTGAGACTGTATTATCAGAAAAATGACAAACTTGAAGGGTTATTTGTAGTATTTGGAAGTTTTAATCACTTCCAGAGCTGAAAAATAATCTGTAACGTCGTGTTTGGTTTTAAGTGTATTACTCTATCTCCATCTAAGTGAATGAATCCTAGTTTAAGAAGTACTTGATATTTGAATTTCATGATTTGCAGTTACATATCATGTTTCATTTTGCCGTTAGTTGAAGATTTGCAGGATCTCTTTTTTCTTTGAAAATTTCATGATTTGAGTTTTATGTTGTGATCTTATTTTCCATTAGGTTTTCTCTCATAAGTAACATTGTTTTCATATTCTTTTAAGATGCTTTTTTAACCGTCCTCTGTTCATTTTTTAAGTCATTAAATGTATTTTATTTCATGTAAATAATGGAAAGTAATCGTTGAACATAACTAAAATATATACATCAAACGATTCAAACCATATGTGTACTTTGAATGAGAATAACAATGAAATTGTTTTTTCCATCGGTTTTTTACTAATTGAATGCAAATGCCTAAATGCTTAATTTATATCATCGTATAGGATTCTTTAAGATTACACTATAAAGATATTATATAGTTTGCTTTGTGAATGGTACTAAGAAAATGACCTAATTTCTAAAATATTCAATGCATTAGAATGTGAACTACATGACACTGACTTGATTCTCTACCTTTATAAAGGTTGACACATCTGGAGACCTTGAATTTTTCATTCACTTTAGTGACTTGATAGTCGCTTAATTTGGATGCTCGCCAAATTACAGATGTTGGGCTTTCAACTTTGACAAGTTAGATTAAAATGAATAAATAAAATTTAAGAAAAAAAACCATGATGACCAAGTTGACAAAGACTATCACGTGAAACTTGGCATGAAGTATTAATTCATATATTTTATAAATTTGACCTTTTAATTAATTATAATTATTTTTATTTTACTCAAATTTGTAGTAAAATTATCTTTGCAAAAATTATCTTTGAACTAATTTAGTTAAGTGGTGCATGATTTGAATTTGAACTTGAACTTGAATTTTAGTTATTATTATCTTTGCACTACTTTGGATTCTTTCGGGAGTTGTGGTTCATGATCGTTTATTTCTAGATTAGATTGTTTACTAGGTTTATATTTTAACTTTTAAATGTATATTACAGAAATCCAAAATGGATAGGAGTTGGATGGATTTGTCAAGGGTAACCGTTTGCTACCGAAATGGAGTCGAAACTTTTCTAAATATTGCTTTTGTAAATGCAAGCCAAGAGAATATGATTCTTTGCCCTTGTAAGAAGTGTGTTAATATTAATTGGCATAGTCGTGAAGTTGTCCATGAGCATTTAATTGTTTATGGTTTTGTTCGGGGCTATAGAAAATGGGTATTCCATGGAGAGTTGACACCTCATAGTTCTTCTTCGAGGAGTAATGTGTCTTTTCCTCCTAATTCTGATTGTTGATCTGTTAGAGAAGATGGCATTGAGGGTATGTTGTGAGATGCATTTAATATACACGATTATCAACAATCTGTTAGAGAAGATTATGATATTGGTGATGAACATTTTACCGAGATGAGAAGAAACGAAATTGATGAAGAGCCAAATGGATATGCTGCAAAGTTTTACAATTTACTTGATGAAATGAATGAACCGCTTTATGAGGGATCAGAACATTCAAAACTCTCATTCTGCATTCGTCTTTTCCACTTAAAATGCTTGGGAGGATGGATCGGTAAATCTTTTACATAGTTATTAGAGTTTTTAAGAGAAATGTTTCCTTCTGCCAAAATTCCTCAATCTGGCAAAGATATAAAGACAATGATCAAAGATTTGGGCCTTGGTTATGAAAAAATTCACAGTTGCCTGAATGATTGCATGTTGTATTAGGGTGATAAAAAAACCAAGAGTCATGTCATGTATGTGGTAAATCTCAGTGGATGAATGTGGACGCAGAAAATATGAGTGAGGAAGAAGTGGAAGCACGATTAAGAAAAAAACCAGTTAAGATTTTGCGATATTTTCCTCTCATTCCTAGGCTTCAAAGGTTATTTATGTCTTCAAAGACTGTTGAGTCTATGAGGTGACATTATGATGAAAGAACCGATGATGGATTATTAAGGCATCCTGCAGATTGTTTAGCTTGGAATTCCTTCGACCAAAGATTTTCGAGTTTTGCAGGGGATCCTCGAAATGTCAGGCTCAGTCTTGCTTCTGATGGGTTTAATCCTTTTAAAATCATGAGCACTTCGTATAGTACTTGGCCTTTTCTGCTTATTCCTTACAATTTGCCACCATGGATTTGTATGAAACAATCATCTTTTATCTTATTGATGATAATCCCTGGTGAGAAAGGCCCCAAAAATGATATTGACATCTATACGCAACCCTTGATTGAAGAGTTGAAACAATTATGGGTGGGTATTGAAACATATGATGTGTTTAAGAAGGAGAACTTTAATTTGCGTGCGACTTTATTATGGACTATTAATGATTTTCCTGCTTATGCAAATTTATCTGGGTGGAGTACCAAAGGTCATTATGCTTGTCCTTGTTGTGCTGCTCAAACATGTTCAAAGTGGTTGTATAATGGAAAAAAGTTTGCTTATATGGGGCATAGACGATGGTTAGATGAAAATCATAGATTCAGATGTCAAAAGAATATGTTTGATGGAACTGAAGAGTTTTAGAAACGCTCCTAAACAAACCATCGGGTCTGATATCTTGTCAATGTTGAAAGATACGAAGTTCACTTATGGAAAGAAGAATCAACCACCGAACCAACGATCAAAGAAAAAGATAAAAGAGGTGTACGAAGGTGATGCTGAACAATTTAGTGATAATGACTCTGATGAAGAGGATGATCCAAATGAGGAAGAGTTGTAGAAAAAAAGAAGTATTTTCTTTGAATTGCCTTATTGGGAGTATAACATTTTGAGACATAATCTTGATGCGATGCACATTGAGAAAAATGTTTGTGAGAATATTATCGGAACCATTCTCAATGTCGATGGAAAATCTAAAGACAATTTAAAGAGTCGACTTGACTTAGTTGACCTCAGAATTCGGCATGATCTTCATCCTCAGATTCTTGCTAATGGAAAGTCATCGTTACCGCCTTCTATTTTTGTGATGTCGAAGAGAGAAAAAGAATTATTCTGTAAGGTGTTGAAAGATGTAAAAGTACCAGATGGGTATGCATCAAATATATCTCGATGTGTCAGTATGAAAGATCGAAGACTTTATTCTCTAAAGTCACATGATTATCATATATTGATGCAAGATCTTATGCCGGTTGCCTTACGTGGTTATATGTCGAATGATGTCATATCTTGTATAATTGAGTTTTCCAATATAATGAAAGCTCTTTGTGGCAAAGTTTTGTTGGTTGAAGAACTTGAGAAACTCCAAGATCGAGTAGCCTTGACTTTAAGCAACTTTGAGAAGATATTTCCACCTTCATTCTTCACAATTATGGTGCACTTATTGGTTCATCTCCCTCACGAAGCTAAAGTTGTTGGACTAGGTTTTTATCGATGGATGTATCCTATAGAGAGGTATAAGATTTTTTTAGTTATTTAATATTTTTATTTCAACTTGTTATATATAATGTTGCGTTTATTGTGTGTCTAGGTTCTTGTGAAAGTTGAAGTCTTATTGTCGTAATAAGCGTTATCTAGAAGGATCAATCGCTGAAGGGTATTTAGCAGAGGAATGTATGACTTTTAGCTGAGACTTATTTGTTTGGAAGCTATGGTGAACCACTTGGCAAAGTTGAAATTGTACAGTTAGATGATAAGTCTTGGGTACAAGCACATCGATATGTTCTTTTTCATCATGAGTCAATAGAGCCCTTACGTACGTAAGTTTCTATAATCCATAATGTAATTACTTAAGCTTTTATATTTAACATTGTTTAACCACGTAACTTACTTTATAGTGAATATAAAGAAGAGTTACAATCTCGTGTACGCGCAAGAAGATTAAATCTACAAGAGAGCCATAAGTTGTTTGCAGAAACTTTTCATGAATGGTTAGGGAAGATGGTAAGTAACATAATATATAACTTTTATATGTATTTGCTTCTCAAGTCAAACAAGTTTCTTATTCTCATGATCCAACAAAAGATGGTTGATATGTTGTACTCCGTAACACACCTAGAGACTTAATTGACATCGGGGATGGAAGTAGAGATGACATTGAAACAAGATCAGAAACTCTGCCTTTTCCAGCACAAAACTTAGATGGAACATGTTCTAGTTTTACTTCACAGTTTCAATGGGTTCGAGACAACATAGATGGAGATTTTAATGAAAATTAACTAAATATTGTAGTAAGATTTGATTTATACTTATTGTCCAATACATACATACACATTAATTATATATTATTGTTGTCAATACTAACTTTTTTTCTGTTTATTACAGGTATTATACCTAGGAGGAAATTAAATAGTTTAAATATTGTTCAAGTTCCTCGAATAGAGGAAGAAACAAATCAAGATGATTTGTCGGGTGATAGATCTTCACAAATTCCTGAAACGGTTGAAAATATTGAAATAGAAGATATTTTTTAAAACTTTATTTTAATTATATCTAATTATTATATTGAAATTATTTTAATAAGTTTTGACTCGATATATAGGTGGCAATGGTCGTAGACGCAAGACTAGAGGGCGTACGACCTTGACGAAATTATACGATCTCCCAGTTGGAGAACGTGTGAAAGTTTCAAGAAACGATGCCGGGCAACCTATTTGGGCAGAAGCAGGTGTTTTGGCAAGTTATTTAGGCATTGTTGCACGCAATGCTTCAATTTTGCCAATCAATTACGAGTCATGGCATCAGATGCCAAATAGTAAAAAAAAATCAAGCTCTTGATCTTGTTAAGGTAATAATATTATTATAGTAGTTAATTCATTACATTTAAATAGTAATATTTATATTTATTTTAATTTTGTGATTTTCAGGATAAATTTTCTTTGGAGGTTTCGAACGATTATGTGAAGCATGCCTTAGGAAAGAAATGGAGAGACCATAAAAGCTTCTTGAAGAAGACATATTTCAAGAAAGATCTGAGCCTTCAAGGGAAATTTCAAAATGTTCCCCCAAGAATACTACGTTATCAATGGGAAGATGCAGTCAGGTTTTGGAGTTCAACCAACGGGGAGGTAACTTCTACAATTTGTAAAAATAACATTATATCATTACAATTTCAACTTTAAATGTAATAAAAATGGAGATTAAACCTGAAAGAGAGCGCGTAGGAGTTGCTAGTAGACAAAAACAAAAATTTACTAACATAGTAGGGACGAAGAGCTTTGCTCGCATAACTAATGAAGAGGTATTATTTTTTAAATATTATTTTTACTTGTATTACATTAAAGTTAATATTCATGTTTATTATATTTTTTAGCTTTTGACGACTGGTTCTAGCATTGGACGGGTAAATCTATTCGACATTACTCACACCAAAAAGGATGGCTTTCCAATGAATCCTGAAGTTGAAGAAATTCTAGTATATTCATTGCTCTTAAATTTTTATTATGTTGTAAATATGTTCTTTTCATTTATTATTTTTCATAAATGATTATCAGACGAAAATGAAGGAAAAAATGACAGAGATAGAAGCTACGGCTTCAACTGATGGTTCTGCTAATATTGATGATATCAAGAATCAAGTTTTTTCTAAAGTTTTAGGTCCTAAAAGATATGGCCGAGTGCGCTGTCAAGGGTCATTCATAACACCAACTAAATATTTTGGATCAAACTTGTCTCAATACATGCCATCACAAAGCCAATCTTCTCAAGCTAAAGTTCATCGTTTAAAACAACAATTAACTCAATTTCAAGCAGAGATGGAAGTTAGAGAATCTTAGAGAGAACGGAGAGAAGTTAAAAAAAGCCGAAAGAGCAACAAAAGAAGCCGAAAGAGCTGCAAGAGAAGCAGAGAAAGAAGCCAAAAGAGCTGCAAGAGAAGCAGAGAGAGAAGCACCATATCAGAATCTTCAAAAACAATTTCAAGATATGATGGCGATGTTAAAGCAAAACCAACAAAAGAATTCGTCACATTAGTTAATTTTAGGCTTATTTGGTTTGTAGTTGTTACTTAATTGTTATTTCACTTAAATATTGAATTATTTAAGTTGATTTTAGACTTCAATTTATTTGGTGGTTAACTTTTTTTTTTATTTAAGTTGATATATTATTTTTAAATTATTGTTGTTGTAATATTACAGGAAAGATTTTGGTAGTAAATACAAAATATAGAACACATTTTGAATGGCACAGTAGCAACAACGGCATTTTAAAAAAAACGCCACTAAAAGCCATCAAAATCAGTGGTGTTTGTATAAATAAACGCCACAAATGGGCAGGACTAATGCGACATTTTATATAACAAATGCCGCTAATTAACACGACTATTGCGTCATTTTTATTAAAACGCCACAACAGTACATGAACTATAGTGGCGTTTGTATATAAAAATGTCGCTAATGGACATGAAAACTGCGAAGTTTTTATAATACTGGGCACATATGTATAATGTATATTGTTATTATAAAGTTTAACACATAATTAAGTGACCAATTATGTTACACGTGTTATAGGTATTAAATTGTCATGGAATTAAAAGTGTAGATACCATAAGGTGTATTTATCATATGATGAGGGACAGAGTTATAAATATTTAATAGTTGGTTATTAAATCAAATATATAAATGGGTTATGGTCCCCAAGAATGAGGTTAACTTGCATATCTCTTTTCCCCATCTGAGAGTTGTGTGGCAAGAGATAACCTAACTTCTTTGAAGATCAAACCCTTTGGAAAACTCTATTAATTAATTTAGGTACGCTTCCGCATTCAGTTTATTTATTTTATTATTCTTGATGGTTTGACATGTATAGATCTTGGGTTTATATTCGTATCGAATATATTTTAATTCTAACATCATCATCCAGTCGAATAAAATCTTTAATTATTATATTTAATATATTTAGTGATAAAGACATCGAGATTTTCCTATGAGGTTATGAGTTTAAATCCTATACCAAGCATTGTCACGACCCGGATTCAAATCCGAGTGTCGGGTTAACCCGAGGGGTTTGGGCTTCGGCTTTGGGCCCCGGGTTTGGGTAGTTTAGGCCTTTTTGGGCCTTAAGTTGTTGGGCTTTGAGTTTGGTTTTAAGTTAGGCTTGGTTCAGAAGGACATTTTGGTAAATGTCTAAATAGATGACAAGAGGGGTAGGGGTGTAATTACCTCCTGAAGAGATGATCTCACATCTCTTTTTCTTTTCTTCTCATATTGTCCATCTTGGTAGCAAAGGAAGGTAAGAGCTAAAGGTAAGATTTTTAAGAGTTATGTTTGGAATCTCGTTTTTGTGTTTGAGGAGATGTTATAGGGCTGTTGTGGATCTATAAAACAAGCTAAACAAGTGTTAGTTTGGTGGAGAGAAAGATTTAAGTGGGGGTTTAAGGTGGAGTACGGGATTTGTTTTGGAGAGCTTAAATCTTAGCTTGTTAGTGTTTTTAAGCTTTAAGGATCATCTTAAGGTGGTTCTAAGTTTTTGTTATCCTTCCCTTTGTAGAGAAACAAGTGGGAGAGCCATTATCAACCTTGAGGAAGGAGAAATCTTGAGGTTGAGCTTGGAGCTCGGGTTTGCTGTTTTTGCTTAAGGTTGGTGCTTTTCCAACACTTAATCATCATGCATATCATGTCTTGAGCTTAAATGCATGTTTGTTGATTGTTATGGTATGCTTGGTAGCTTTAGGTGACCTTTAATGGTGAATTATGGTTATGTTGATGAACCTTCTTAAAAATGATGTAAACATGCTTAGGATCACTTCCTTAAAGTCTAGGATCAATTTAGGAATAAATGGATCAATTTTGGATAGAGTCCTAAGTGTTTGAATATGCAAAACTACACATTTCGTGCAGGGGTATCGAAATGCGGGCAGGGTGTTTCGATACCGAGTTGTCCAGTTGCCTTCCCGATTTGATACCGGTATCGAATCGGGTAGGCCCTCTTTTGGTTGAATTTGAAAATTGTTCAAAGGGTTCGATACTCGTATCGATACCGGTCGTTTCGATACCCCTTTTGGTGAGGGTATCGATACTTGGCATTTCGATACTCCAAGTAGGGGTATCGATACCTAGGGCAAATTAGCCCAAGTTCTTGTGGATAAATTGGTAAAGTCTCATAATGTCATCCTAGAAGTTCCTAAGAGTTTTTTAAACCTTAAAATGAATATTAAAATGAGAAATAGACACCTAGCCTCGTTAAAGAAATAATTGAATAATAATTGGATTCAGTGACATAAATCGGTATGTGGAACCATTAAGGGTTCGGTGTGACGTATTTGAGTCACGTGACTTACTAGGAACCTTGGTTAGTGTTGATGGGTTGCCTAGGGTATATAATATATGATTATGAGATAATCTGGTAACCTTGCTTAGTGCTGATGGGTTACTAGAGTAAATATTATATGAGATGTAAAACTGATAACCTTGCTTAGTGCTGATGGGTTATCGGTAATATATTATGTGGAAGACCAGCTAGGACCTTGCTTAGTGCTGATGGGTTCCTTAGCGGATTATGTGGAGTGGCATGCCACAGACCATGCTTAGTGCTGATGGGTCCCCCTACTTCTATACTAATATGAGATGATATGGATACCGTTATATATATGTGTATATATATGAGATATAAATACGAATTAAGAACTCGAGATGCTGTGTGGTCTTCTCTTGTCATGCATATGCTATGTGCCGATATGTGCCATCATGATATCATGTGTTTAGGCGGTTATGGTAGCACCATCGTACTCATGCCATGTCATCATACACGTTGCTATATTTATTTTATACTATGCATGTTGTGGACCGGTTGGTTGAGTACCCACTGAGCTTTAGTAGCTCAACGTTCGAAATGTGTTTTCGTGCATAGGTTAAGGAACCTTTCGGAGGAGCATCATCGTGGTGGGTTCAGCATCGACATCTGTTGTTAGAGTATTGTTATTAGGCGTAATGGGCATTTGTACTTGTAGGACCCTATATGTGTAATTTGTAACTCTATTTTATTTATTTGTTGAATGCTTTTAAAACGGATTGTAATATTTTGGAGCTCCGCTACTTTAACTTACTCGAATTTTTGTTTTAAATGGATTTGAATTTTATTATCTTATGATGGAAATGGATTTGGACTCATCTTTATGGGCTTTTGGATTGAAATTTTGAAATACCGTTTTTGGGCTGGAGGCCCGATGTGACACCGAATCGAGGGTGTTACAAGCATACTCTTTTATTCTTAAATTTTTCTTTCACCAGTTGACGACATTTGCCACCACTTGATTATAAAAAATATATTAAATAATAAATAAAATAAAAGTTAAAATATATTTATCTAATCGTATGATGATACATGCCATTATCTAATTGGTTGATTAATTTTATTTAAGTAATTAAAATTAAGACTAAATTGATATAATTAGATAAATAACATGGATTAAATATATAATTTTATAAAATTCTATTAATTACCTTGACATAAGTTTATCACTCCTTCGTTAAATTATTAACGATAGTAATCCAAATAATTTAATTTAATAAGTTTAATAACTTAATTGACGAATTGAATAATTTTATGATTAAAATATATACACTTATATAATTCGGTGATGTTAGCGTAATTTATGTCCAATAATAAAATCCCCCACCGCCCCAGTCTTTTGGGACCCTCCATCGATATCTCTTCGCATGAGGGGTGGTTCAAAGATTTGGGGGGTCCTATACAATTTATTAAAATATGATCCTTAAAAGTAATTGTCCATGACCTCCACTAGTTATAAAATTGTAGCCCTTAGAAGCAAATGTCCTTTCTAGGGGTCATGTGCTATCGTTTCTATTACGTCTGTCCAAAACCTCACTAGTTCTACTGAAGTAATAGTAATAATAATAATAATCAATAAGATTGTATAATCAATTGTCATATTTAAGAAATAATTATAACGTTTTAATAATTATAACTCATCTTTCTTAATAACGTTTTCAAAATTTTTTAATGAATTTCAAGATTAACATCATCTGACGAATGTAGTTTATCAAAATTTGGGACCTCTCTTTTCCGAAGCCCCTGTGCGATCGCTCCTATTGCGCCTGTCCAGAACCCCGCTGCTTTGCACACACAATATTCAAAAGAAATCACCATTTTCATCCTAAAAAGAAATCACCATTTTCATCCTACCTAGACGCATCACACAAGACTTCACTATCATTTACTCATTTAAGCCCCCCAAACCTCAATTCATCGTTATCACTACCATTTATACCGAAATATAACTATTCGATCCGCTTTCAAGTTCACTATTAAAACCAAAAGTCTTCAATGCTATCATCATTTGAAAGAAAACCCTTTAAACCAAGCTTTTCAATCCTACAACAACTCTTGAAATTTAGTTGATAAAATATAAAATATTTAGGTTTTGGGTATATTCTTTCTTTTTATTTGTATACTTTTGGTGTAATCCGTCTTATAGTATAATAAAATATTAATAAATTTATTGATATATTTATGTTATTTATTTAAATTTTATCCTTGCATATATTTTCATATTTTTTTATATATCTTGTTGTATTGTGAATATAGTTTATATAATATGTGAAATACATATTTTAACACTATTTTAGTATATATTACATTTTTTCGTAGATATATGTGCAGTCTATACAATATATATTAATGTTAATTATTTATTATTATATATTTATGTATTAGTTTATATATTATACGATATATGTAATACATATTTTAGTAGAGTATAAATCATTTGTTTCTTTATTACGTTTTTATTGCTTTCCCTACTTTAAAATAATAAGTTTAAGATTTAGGGTTTAGGGCTAAAGGTTAAAGGTTGTGGTTAGAATATAGAAAATTAGAGGTATGATGAATTTTTTACGGTATAAGATTTACGATATAAAAATTAAGGTTAAGATTTAGAATTTAATTTTAAAGATTTTTTAAGGTGTGGAATAATTAAAGAGTAGGATATTTTTACTCGTTTTAGAATAAATATTTTCGATTTTCTTGTATTTAATACATGTAATATATGTTTTTAAGCTTATATATATTCTCTATTTTGTATTTGTAAACTATGTTATGTTTTTTTTATATGTTATATCTATGTTGTTTACGTATGATATATTATATATTGTAATGTTTTTATATTATTATAATGTTTTTATGTGAATTATGTATTATATAATGTTTGATATTATTATATTGTATTAATTCATTCATTCATTCATTCATTCATTCATTCATTCATTCATTCATTCATTCATTCATTCATTCATTCATTCATGTTTTGTATTTATTCATCATTTTACTATATTATATATTGAAATATATTAATTTTTATTGTGATGTTTTCTTCTTCAAAGATAAATTTGATTATCAGTCTAAAACGTAAATGATAATTTTTGTTTATTTCTTTAATATCAGAATTTTTAAAATAAACTTGTACGTACAAACGAATTGACACTTAAACTCCCAAATTTTGATATTAATAAAAATAAAAAATTGACTTTGTATCAATTTTTTAGGCGTATCGAGAGTGTTAACCCTTCTCCATGTGTAAACGACTTTTAAACTTAAAATTTTTTAAATCTCTAATTAATTTATGATATTCTATCTACTAAAGTGAGAGACGATTCTAGTTTTATCAAAAAAAATCCTATTTTTATTTTATCAAATTTCTTTTTTCTTTCTTTCTAATTTTACCCCATATTATGTCTTTTTAGATCACTCTCATTTCTTATATTACCCTTTTATTTCAATAAGTAATATAATATTTTTATTTTTGTTAGTAATGGAAAAAGATGCATAAAACTTATTGGTTTGTTACGCTGGTTCACATATTTATCAACAAAACATCAATATCACGTCTAAATTGTAAATTGAAGATTTAGGAGATTTTACAGGGATGGAGGAATACAAATTACTAGTTTGTATTAAAAATTTAGTCGACGGATCAATTTGTCATATTTGATAATTTAGTCGACGGATTAATTTTGATTTGTATATTAAAAGATATGAATTTTTAAGTGATGAAAGGTAAGAAAAATAGAGTGGCAGACTGTTCCGAAATTCAACACTAGAATTCAACTTTTAAAATTCATCATAAATTGTACAAACTGAATTTGGGATATTAGTTTATATGGATGAAAAGCTTATCGAATCTAGTTTATATTAGTTTTTTTTTCATAACAAACGGAAACTGATATCGAGTTCGGTGATAAAAGTTATGAATTTTTAATCAAACTAGGTCAGAAAAATTACAGAGCAGTTTCTGTATAGGACAGCCCTGTGACGGTAGTTTGAGGATATTTCATAATTTCTGTAAATTTTATTATTTTTTTTTGTATAATACCACTAGAACCGTTATCGAATCTAATTTCTACGGTATAAACGGGATTAAGATCCAGTATGTATTCTGCTCTGTAGAAATAAATCTTTGTATTATACTGTTCTTTCGATGGGAAATAAGGTGTGCGTTACAGGTGGTTCAGGCTACTTATGTTTAAGGATGTAAAAACAGTTATTTGGATGAGTTTCAAGTCGGGTACTGTCAGGTCGAGTAAAATCGGATTCAAGTAATTTCAGGTTAATTTAATGTTTTGACTCGAATCGGGTCGGGTGTGGGTCCATTTCAGGCCGGGTTCATTTCAGGTCGGGTTTATTTTAGGTCGGGTTCAAACGGTTCGAGTCCAAATCAGATAATTGACCAGTTCATTTCAGTTTGGTTGCCTTTCAGGTCGGATTCATTTCAAGTCGGTTTTATTTCAGGTCGAATTAATTCTGGTTTTAAATTCATATTAATTAAAATTATTAAGTTTGAGTTTGGTACAAATAAGTAATTAAGTAAATAACCGATAGACTTTGGGTTGAATGGTTAATCATTCATTTATAATTTATTATTTAATATCTAACGTCTTTAACTAGCATGAATTCCATTAAAAATAAATATTACGTACTAAACTAAACAAAAATATCATCAAATGATTCATATCTTAAAAATTAGGATAAATTAAAAAAATTAAAAATTAATAAGGAATAAACATTAGACTAGAAAGAATAAAGTTTTAAATTAAAAAAGATAAAAATTAATAAAATAAAATATCATCTTATTAAAAACACTAAAGTAAATTAGAAAAATAAATAGTAATCAATTTAAAATTAAAATAAAATTGTAAGGACTGGATTGTAAAAATTATAAATTAATAATAGTTAAATTCGATAAAAAATTTAATTTTAATTTACTTTAATATATTATAATTTATACCTATATAATATAGTTTAATACATTTAAAAATATAAATATAAAATTTATACTAATATATTCTATATATAAAATTTATAATAAATATAAAATGTATTCTATATATGAAATTTATACTATATATCGTATAATATTATATAAAAAAATATGAAATGTATAATATTATATATATAAAGAAATATATAATATGTATGTATATGTATATAATATATAAGTATGTATGTAAGTATATGTATAATCATATACTATATATATTAGATGTATATATTAATATATGAATATAATATACATTAATATATAATATATTAAATGTATATATATGTATATAATATACATTATTATATACTATGTTTATAATATAGTTTAATATATATTTATATATATATTATACTTTATGCATTAATGTATTATATCTAATATCTAATATATATAATATACTTCAATATATATAATATTATATATAAATAAAATATACTTTAATATATACATATATATGATATACTTGAATGTATATTAATATATGTATTTAATTTGTTTATAAATTAATGTATGTATGTATATTTAATTAATGTATGTATATTATTAATTCTTTAAGCCCAACATTAATCCCATAAGCCCAAATCACTAAACTTGTTCTCTAAGATCAATTCTCCAATCACTAAACTAATTCTCTACAATCAAATTAAAACAATTTTAAAATATATAATCTAATTTTAATTAAATGAGAATCAAATCGAATAAAAAATAAAATTTAAAACTTAATTTTTGAGTGATCATAATCAAATTGAAATAATTGTAAAATAAGGTGTAGAACGGCGTGAGATTCGATTTTTTAGACGTGACCTATATAAATATGCAGAGTTTTTACCTAACCTAGAGTAGTGACAAATGAATATTTAAATCTAATATCCTTTTCTATATTTTTAATTGATTATATTTAATCAAAATTTATTATTTAATTATATGTAATAATAATAATAATAATTCAAAATTTAATATATATATATATATATATTAATTCCCTCCAATTTTTTCCCTCTTTTTTATATAATAATCAAAATTTATTTCTAATTTTTTCATTCAAAATTCCCCCTTTTTTATATCCCTCCAAAATTTTTACACTAAAAGTAAATTAATCTCAAACTTAAAAATGAGTGCCTTATTTCTCTCTAAAATTCGATCTTCTCATTTTTTTTATCAATTCTCTTTTTGTTTTTTTATTAATAATTTTTGTTTAATTAAATTTAGTCATAATTTAGATTAATTTAATAAAAATCTATATTTGATTTTAGAATTTTTTAATTATGTTTGTAATTTATATTTTTATATTTTAATTTGGTTTAATTAATTTAAGTTCAATAAATTAAATTAACTTAATTAAATATTAATTCAAAATTATAATTTTTAATATAATATTAATTTTAAATTATAATTTTTAATAAAAAAATTATTTTAAAATTATAATTAAAATTGAATACATTAAAGTTAAATAAAATAGTAAATAAATTAATTTAATTAAATATGTAATACTAAATTTAAATATTAATCCCTAAATTAATTTTTATGTCTAATTCTATTTTTTAAGATTAATTATATTTATCAATATTTTAAATTTATCAAATCATAGATATACTTAATTATATGTCATGTAAATATTAAGTCTTGTTAATATTAGTTCAACTCAATTACAGGTCGGGTTTTAAAACAAGTCGGGTAATTTATCATGTCGGGTTCAAAACAGGTCGGGTTCAAATCATGTCTCGGGTCGATTCTGTCAGGTAATATCAGTTATCTACCAGGTCAAACTTAGGTTCGGGTTTGTTTAAGTCGAATGTAGGTCGAGTTTCGGGTCCACAATAACAGGTTGAAATCGGGTTCGGGTCATTCTCGGTAAGATAAAATTCAGGTTCGGTTACTACAGTAACAGGTTCAACTCGAGTTCGGGTCAACAACAGTCGGATACACATCGGGTTCGGGTCATTACATCCCCGGGTCAAACCAGATTTTGACGCGAACATGTTTTAGTCGGGTTTTTAGGCCGGATCAACTTTTTACATCCCTACCTATGTTCTTCCCTTTTCAAAAGGCTTTTGGAAACTAGATATATGGTCCATGAAATGACAAACGAATTTGGGTTCCTTTTCTCTCTTTTTCTTCTTGTTAGATTAAACAAACAAGTTTTACACAAACAATTTGAGAACAATGTATATTATTGTTGAATTTTACAAAGACCAATACGTGCTTAATATAAGGATTAACGTATAGACTCTAAGCTGATAAAAGAGCTTGGCTTTTGGCGCCGATATTAACCAACTATTAACGACAAATTAACAACTATGAGAAAGTTTATTGCAACTGCAACAATTCAACTTTCCTTATTCCTTTCATACTTCTACTATTGCCTTTATTTCTTCAACCTCTGAGAGATTTTAGACACAAAATTGATGCCTGAATTCATGAAACTGTGTGACTAAAAGAGATTTGGTGAAAATATCTACAACTTGGTTGTCTACTGGGACATAGCTTATTACTTCTAGACATAACCTTTTCTCTAACAGAGAACATTTCAAGGAACATGAATGCACATATCTTTGAGAATAACTTGCAACAATAACACTTTAAAGGTTGCGTCTGTTATGTTTCGAAATTCAGCTTCTGTTGTTGACCTGAACACAGCTCTTTGCTTATGACAACTCCAACTAACTAGATGTGAGCAGCCAAAATAAGCACAATTATCAGAAATAGATCTCTTATCATTAAGGTCACTGCCCCAATCAGCATCAGCAAACGAATGAACTTCTTAAGTAAGGGTTTATTGAGGTGAAAACCACAATCCATAGTCAATGGTGGATTTTAAGTATCTAAGGATACGCTTTACAACCATCCAATGTACTTTAGAAGGTTGTTGCATGAATTTGCAACCTTGTGTACTGAAAATGCAATGTTTGATCTTGTATGACACACATACTGGAGTGACCCTAAAATGCTTCAATATTGTTTGGCATCAGGAAGAAGAACACTATCAGTTTTGCTCAACTTAAGGTTTTCAGCCATAAGAGTTGGAACATCACCAACATCTCGCATATCAACCTTTACCAAGAGTTTTGCAATATACTTCTACTGTGATAAGAACACCCACCTTGTATCCTTTTCACTTCTATTCTTAAAAAATAATTGATTTCACCAAGATCCTTAAGTGAGAACTTATGATCTAACCGAGATATAACTGCGTTCATATGATCTTGAGACATACCTGTGATCAAGATATCATTCACATACACAACCATATATGACATAACACCTTCTCAATTGTAAACAAAAAGAGAAGCATCAACATTTGTGGACTTTGACCCTAAAGTAACTAGGAAAGATTGAAGCTTACTAAATCAGTTTCTAGGAGCTTGCTTTAGACCATAAAGTGTCTTCTTCAGCTTGCATATCAGAATACGTCCATCACTAGAAACCTATTGAAACTCATCTAGTTGTGCCATGTAGACATCTTCTTACAAATTCCCCTTTAAAAAAAAGCATTATTTATATCCACCGGTCGAATCTTCCAACTATTGGTAACAACCAAAGATATGACTAAGTTGACTATGAAGGATTTAATAATTGGGCTAAAGGTCTCCTTAAAATTTGGTCTTGTAAGTTGGGAATACCCTTTAGCTACTAAACGAGCTTTGTAGCGAGTAATAGTGCCACCAACATGTCTTTTAATTTTGAAAAGCCACTTATAACCAATAGCTCTTCTTCTTGAAGGTAAAAGAACTAGTTGCCAAGTTTCATTTTCAATAAGGGCATTATATTAAGCAATTACTGCTACATCTATTTAAATATCCCCTGGAATACCCTTAATGTTACCTGAATATCCCCTGGAACCTTATTTAATTGGAGATGATAGGCTTTAAGCTTAAATATTCCAGCTTTGTTTCTGATTCTCATGCTATGAGTGTTGATAAGAAAAATTGTTGGTATACATGGAATAGTATTATCATTCATGAGGGCTCAACAATTGGAACATCACCTGAAAGTCCTTAAACAACAAATCCTTTTGGTACAATTGTAGTTGCTTTTTGTGTAGCAGAAAGAACTTTTGGCTCAATAGGAACATCATCTGGTACAGTAGGAGTAGCTTCTGATGTAGCAGGAGGAACTTTTTGATCGTCAGCAACTTCTATAACACCCTTGACCCGATGCCACATCGGGCCTTCGGCCCAAAACCTGTATTTCAAAATTTCTTTCCAAAAGCCCATAAAGACGGGTCCAAAGCCATTTTCATCAAAAGATAATGAAATCCAAATCCATTTTAAAACATAAATCCGAATAAGTAGCGGAGCTCTAAAATATTACAACCCGTTTGAAAAGCATTCGACAACTAAATAAAACAGAGTTATAAATTACACATATAGGGTCCTACAAGCACGAATGCCCACTATGCCTAATAACAGTACTCTGACAACAGATGTCGATGTTGAACCCACCACGATGATGCTACTTCGAAAGCTTTCTTAACCTACGCACGAAAACACATTTCGAACGTTGAGCTACTAAAGCTCATTGGCTACTCGACCAACCGGTCCACATCAAGCATAGCATAAAATAAGCATAGCAACATGAATGATGACATGGCATGAGTACGATGGCGCTACCATAACCGCCTAAACACATGATATCATGATGACATATATCGGCACATAGCATATGTAAGACAAGAGAAGACCACACAACATCTCAAGTTCTTAACCCGTATTTATATCTCATATATATACATATATAACGGTGTCCATATCACCTCATAGTAGTATAGAAGTAGGGGGACCCATCAGCACTAAGCAAGGCCCGTGGCATGCCACTTCAAATAATCCGCTAAGGAACCCATCAACACTAAGCAAGGTCCTAGCTGGTCTTCCGCATAATATATTACCGATAACCCATCAGCACTAAACAAGGTTATCAGTTTTACATCTCATATAGTATTTACTCTAGTAACCCATCAGCACTAAGCAAGGTTACTAGATTATCTCATAATCATATAATATATACTCTAGGCAACCCATCAGCACTAAGCAAGGTTCCTAGTAAGCCACATGACTTGAATAGGTCACACGTACCTGATAAGTGCTCAACACATTATCACTTTTTACTCCTTTTATGGGCATTAATCACCAAATATACCCACTTGGACCAATGCATGAACTCAATGTGATATATTTAGAAGTTAAGCTCATAAAGATAATATTTACAGAAAAAGCACGTTTTACTGCATTTTTATATCTGTGCAGGAGAACCAGTGCCGCGGTAGCGACAAGGCCGAGGCAGGACCTGATGCCGAGGCAGCAGCAGAAAGACAAGAAGCAAGATTGTAGGCGATGGAAAGATAAAAATCCAAGGGACGTGTCTGGACTCAAAGCCCATGAATCGGAGCTGGCTAGCATGAGGAAAAGCCTAAGAAAAGACCACGTGGGAAAGCCCCCTTAGCCGAATCAAACTTGGAAATATTTTAATTATGTACTTGACTTGTTCCTTACTCCAAGTTGTATTCTACTTAGGAAAGGTTTGCCCTAGGTCTAGCCTATATAAAGACCTAGCCACCCAATGTACTAGAGACGGAATACCCAGTGACATACAATTGCATTGAGCAGAGACAAGTCAATCAAATCCACAATACAACACAACTGGATCCTGACCCATCTCTCTCTACTATTCCAACTCTTTATTTTTATTTAGTTATTTTAGTTTAATTAAACCAACTCAATTCACTTGTGTTTTTACTTTTCTACAAAACAAGAAGGTGAAGAAAGCATATTAAGTCTATCGGTCCCTAAGGAGATGATAATCCGATAATACTTATCACTTATTACTTTCGATGTGTCCACTTGAACTAAACGCGCACTTTTGACACGCGACAAGTTTTTGGCGCCATTGCCGGGGACTGACAACTAAATTTTGTCTTCTTTATTTTCTTATTTTTAGTTATTTTTACTAACATATTTTCTTTTTCTTTAAAAATTATTGGTGTGTTTCAAGCGAAGGATTTTCAAGATGCAAGGAGAAAGAAGGAAATCTATTCGGGAGTTGATATTGGAAGATATGAATCAAGCCAATCAAGAATTTCCTAGATTAAATGATGATTATCTATGCCAACCAAGAACAACCCAACAAGTTTATGCCTGGGCAAATTTTTGTTTTAATTGCGGAGATGATCATTTGGTTAGCAATTGCCCGTATAGTACTGGAACATATGGCCACATAGAGGACCATAGATGGAACCAACAACAAAATCCTTCATGGTATGATCAAAACGCTCAAAATTTTTACCATGACAATTTTGTTAATGTTACAGATAAGCCATGGCAATATAATTCTTCTTAAGAGTATCCAAATTCATTGGAGGAAACATTGAAAGCGTCAATGGCTAGAATTGAAGAATTAATGACAGAACAATCAAGGTTATTGGATGCACATATAGCTAGATTGGATGCACCCTTGAAGGATTCAGAAGATCAATTGCAGAGATCCACATATGCCATGGATGAGTCTATAGAAATAATTGCCACGACAATAGAGAAGCCTGAACAGGGCAATGTCACGATACCATTCAATGAGGCTGATGAGAGTAATGTTATAGAAAATTCTGAGGAGTCTGATTCCCAAGATGTTACATCAGCACTGATGCTGAAGAAGGAATCTGAGGATTACTCTCACTCACAATTGCCTGGGCAATTACATGACGACATGTTCGATCAACAAGATGGCAATACCGTGATAATGGAATATGAGAAGGTAATGATTGAACCTTTTGAATTCTTTAAAAACTCATCTCTTCCATTGCAGGTATCTTTCGAGGAATCAACGTTACAAGATTTGAAGTCATCACAAATAGGATATGATTATTTGGAAGATGATATTTTATCTGTGACAATTCCATCTAATATTAGTTCCAAACCAAAGTCTCTACTGATGGAGATTTCTGAGAGGCATAAAGAACAATGGGGGTTGATGCTTGAAGACTTCAAGAAAGATGATTCTTCATTTGACATACACAGAATTTTGGCAAAGGATTGCCACGGCAATTGGCTAGCACAACAATTGCCTCGACAACAAAGGCTATATCCAACCATTCTGAAAGTCAACGAGAATGAGGTAATTAAATGGTTGGATATTGATATAATTTTTTCTAGCGAGATATTCATGCCTTCAGGAATAATATCAAGTTGGAGGATAGGCATGGACTACAAAAGAACACAAACGGAAGACATCTCCACCATGATAGCACAAATGGGAGTATCCGTACCCGCATTTGCCCATATCTTCTTGAGTAGAATTGTCAATCGATAGAGGGTGCAGATGGACTATAAGAAATATCGGAAACGACCCTCCATAATTTTTCTTTATATTCTTATTTTATATTAATTTTCTCTTTTATTTTATTTGGTATTTTCATGAATTCTCTTTATGGTATTTAGGAATAACTATCTTCTCAATTTTTGAATTTTTCTTTATTGATGTTTATCTTTTTAGGTTAGGATAATAAATCAGAAATAACAGAGAAATAGTTCACAGCAGGAACTCTGCCGAGGTAGAAAAACAGTGTCAGGGCCGCAACAGTCTCAACGGGCAGAACAGTGTAACGGCTAGTCTGCCGAGATTCCTGCCATGGCAGAAAAGGAAACGACAGTAAAGTGTAACGGCTACAAAACGGCTAGTGGATCCAAACGTTCACAAGGCCGAGGCCTATATAAGAGACTCCTTCCTCTTGAACTATTCACTCTTGCTTTCTTGTTTTCTTTAGTATTCATAACAATATTTCTCTCACATTACTCTCTGCCTACTCACAATTCCTCGTGAAATTCCAGATTTTTGTTTCAAGAAAAACTCCAAGAAATCACATCTCTCAATCTTGATGGAAACATACAAGCGATTTGCCCCCGCCAACGTTGAAGATCGCTTCAACCGATCTTTCATCGCTCGGCAACTGTGGGAAGAGCAAGGTTTCCAGCATGCGGATGATGAAAATTACGGCATTGAGCACTACCTCTTCGACAGAATTAAGTACCAAAACTGGGAAATTTTTTGTCTCCAACCTGCCCAGGCGAATGCTATGATCGTGCGGGAGTTCTATGCGCACGGGCCCAGCAAAGACTCCCTCTTTGTTCATTGCCGCGGCAGTCCAGTCCAGCTAGATGCCGAGACAATCAACAATTTCTACGGCCTCACTCCTGACAGTGACATCCACGCCGAATTTATGGAAGACGTCACTGTCGAGGACTACGAACTCATCAAAGATGATCTTTGTTACGCGAACACCCCATGGGAAACCGGTATCCATAGAGGATCCGTAACAAGACAAAGCCTAAAGCCCGAGGCCAAGATGTGGAACACCTTTGTCAAGAGACGCCTCATCCCCACATCCCACAATAGCACGGTGGACCGCAAAAGATTGGTGCTTATCCAATCAATCATCAACAAGAGGACCATCAATGTTGGAGAGATCATCCTACGCGAAATTCACGAGTGCTGTAAGAAAGATAGGGGACCATTGTATTTCCCTTGTTTGATAACGAGTTTATGTGTTGCTGCAGGTGTGCCCATTGAAGATACGGACGAATACACTCTCCCAAGGCGAGGATGGACGAGAGACTTTTGCCACAAAGTCATGCAGATCACACAAGCGGAGACCGTCCAAGCAACACCCCAGCAGTTCACTGCTGATACTGCTGCCGGGGCCCAATACACGGCAGACATGCCAGACACTGCCCACACCTCTGCCGCAGCAGACCCGTGCCAGGAGATCTTGCAAAAGATGGCAGCAATGGACCTCAGGCAACAAAGGTACATGGAGTACCAAAGAGATTTCAACGACACATTGGCCCAGATGATGCTGCAAGCTTTTCCGGACCAAGAAACACAATTCCCAGATTTTCCAAGCAACATGTTCGTCACTGCCGCTCCTTACACAGAGACTACACCAGCTCCGGGAGGACCAAGGCCCTTTTTCCATGCAGACCCTCAACCCCAATACCAGGCTACCGGCCCATCCAGGGCAGCGGATTCTGCCGCAGCCTCGTCTGCAGCAGAAGACCATCCAAGCGGAGGGCCGTTTTCAGCACTCCACCCCGATCACCAATCATCATGGGCAGTCTATCAGCCGAGATAGATGCCTACGTGCACCAAAGCTCCACTGTCGCCGGCCCAAGTACACACCACACCGGAGGAGCAACAGTAATGGGAGGAGGAATGAACATTATGCTAACCGAAGAAATGGCCGATGTGGAAGAAGGAGAAGAGGTCGAGGCCCCAATGCAACGAACACCGCCCACACGAGTCCAACCGCCCCGGCAAGTAAAAGCGCAACCATCGCCTTCACCAAGGACAAAGCATTCGGCAGCAAGGCCGAGGAGAAAAAATGTCACAAGCAGCTCTTCGGAGTCGCTTTAAATCTTTGCTTTTAATTCAATATTACTTGCTTTTGCTGTCTTTATTTGGTGTTTATTATATTCATATTTTGTTGCCCGCTTATTTCTTCAAATATAAAGCATTGAGGACAATGCTTGGTTTGAGTTTGGGGTTGCAGATTCACTGCCAAGGCAACAATCTACTGCCGAGGCCTTGCCAAAAAGGGAGTATTCTAGTGAATTTTTTTAATTTTTCATGCTCCCCGCCTTACTTGAATTAATTGCCTACACTTTTGCACTGCTTATCGTCAGTATTGCCTTAGTTTATTCTTTAAGGCTATAGAAATCTTTCTCCTCACCATGATTAGGTCCTGTTAAGAAGGTTTAACCTTAGGATACTTAAGGATATAAAACTTAGAAGCTTACTATAGGAAGAACTTTAAACACTTTTGGGACTTGTTGGATTATAGGAATTCATTTAATGAACTTAGGTGATAAAGACTTAGATTTTTGGAAAAGTAACTAGAGGTGCCTACCACCGGCTCTAGAAAGTCTCTTCTTCATGCTAGAGGTGCCCGAAATTGGCTCTAGTACGTTTTAAGGAATATTAAAAAGAAAGAAGGAATTTAGTGAAAAGAAAAACACAAGTCTTTGAGGTGCCCGAAACTGGCTCAAGATTTGGTGTTTGAAAAGAAGAGAACACTTAACCAAATTCTACTTGTCTTGAAGTTAGAGTTTGTCTAAGAAAGCCTTTAATCAAACTTGTCCACAAAAACGCACACACTCACAATTCTTATAGTTTGTTTCTAGGCACACCCTTGGGTAGCCGAATGGTTAAGGCTTAAGAATAGGCCTAGTTATGGTGGGGAGAATCGATGGACATGTAAGACCAAGAGAGAGTAGAGTTCGGCAAATTGATGGTTTACATTTCTTGAGGACAAGCAATAGTTCGAGTTTGGGGGTGTGATAAGTGCTCAACATACTATCACTTTTTACTCCTTTTATGGGCATTAATTACCAAATATACACCCAATCGGACCAATGCATATACTTAATGTGATATATTCAGAAGTTATGCTTACAAAGTTAATATTTACAGAAAAGACACGTTTTACTGCGTTTTTACATCTGTGCAGGGAAACCAGTGCCGCGGCAGCTACAAGGCCGAGGCAGGACCTGATGCCGAGGCAGTAGCAAAAAGACATGTAGCAAGACTGTAGACGATGGAAAGATAAAAATCCAAGGGACATGTCTGGACTTAAAGCCCATGGATCGGAGCTGGCTAGCATGAGGAAAAGCCCAAGAAAAGACCACGCGGGAAAGCCCCCTTAGCCGAATTAAACTTGGAAATATTTTAATTATGTACTTGACTTGTTCCCTACTCCATGTTGTATTCTACTTAGGAAAGGTTTGCCCTAGGTCTAGCCTATATAAAGACCTAGCCACCCAATGTACTAGAGACGGAATACCTAGGGAGAGAGCCAATCTTTATACTTGTCTTCTTCCTCTTCATTATGTTCTAAACCTTCTTAGGGATTAGGTGAAGGTTGTCGAGTATATGTGAGAGGAGATTGTATTTTGTCTTTGATTCAATGCAATAAAATTATCAAGGTTTGCTTATCCTTTGTTATTCCTTGTTCTCGCATTCGAGCTCGGGAGAGGAGAGTGTGAGTCATCCATTTATCTAAGCTCGGGAGAGTTAGATTCACGAAAGGGATAAGTACAGTGTTTCAATCGCGAAATACTAACTCGGCCTAGCGATAGGTTAAGAGTTTCAGCGGCTAAAAGAAGTGTGAGATTGGTTGGTGAGTATAATTGGTTCACGCCGGGAGGTATCATCAAGGACTAGTCATCAACAGCACTCTGACTTAGGGATAAGCGGATTCACTCAAGGACACTTTGCCGAACTTTGGTAAAGTCTACCCACGAGCAAGGGATTGTTGCGGCAGACAATATTTTCGTTGCCAAGGCAGTAAACTGCAGTGCTGCCGAGGCAGTGACATACGATTGCATTGAGCAGAGACAAGTCAATAAAATCCACAATACAACGCAACTGGATCCTGACCCATCTCTCTCTATTATTCCAACTCTTTATTTTTATTTAGTTATTTTAGTTTAGATAAACCAACTCAATTCACTTGTGTTTTTACTTTTCTACAGAACAAGAAGGTGAAGAAAGCATATTAAGTCTACCGGTCCCTGAGGAGACGATAATCCGATAATAATTATCACTTATTACTTTCGATGTGTCCACTTGCACTAAACGCACACTTTTGACACGCGACAGTACCCTTAACGATTCAACATACCGGTTTATAGAACTAGACTCCAATTATTATTCAATTATCTCTTTAACGGGGCTAGGTGTCTATTTCTCAGTTTAATATTTATTTTAAAGTTTAAACAAGTCTTTGGAACTTCTAAGGTAGCATTATGAGACTTTACCATTTTTCCACAAGAACTTGGGCTAAAATACCCTGGGGTATGAGTATCGAAACACCAGGTATCGATACCCTCGCCAAAGGGGTATCAAAACGACTGGTATCGATACGAGTATTGAACCCTTTGACCAATCTCAAATTCAATCAAAAGAGGGTCTACCCGATTCGATACCGATATCAAATCGGGAAGGTCACTGGACGACTCGGTATCGAAACGCCCTGCCCGTGTTTTGATACCCCTACACGAAAAGTGCAGTATTGCATATTCAAACACTTAACACCCTATCCAAACTTGATCCATTTATTCCTAAATTGATCCTAAACTGTAAGGGAACTTTCCTAAACGTGTTTAGACCTTAATAACAGAAGTTCATGAACAAATTCATGATCCATCATTAAAGACCACCCTAAGCTACCAAGCATACCAAACCAATTAACAAACATGCATTTAAAATTAAGCATGATATGCATGATGATTAAGAGTCGGAAGGGTACCAACCTTAAGCAAAAACAGCAACAAAAGCAGCAAACCCGAACTCCAAGCTCAACCTCAAGATTTCTCCTTCCTCAAGCTTGATGATGGCTCTTCCATTTATCTCTCTACAAAGGGAAGGATAACAAAAACTTAGAATCACCCTAAGATGATCTTAAAAGCTTAAAAACACTAACAAGCTAGTATTTAAGCTCTCCAAAAACCAAATCTCGTACTCCACTGAAAACCCCTCTTAAACCTCCATCCTCCCCAAACCAACACTTTCTTACCTTGTTTTATAGATCCTTGAAAGCCCTACAATATTCCCTTCAAGCCAAATCCACACTCTTTAAGCCAAATCCACTTCAAACACGTTAGACCATACAACAGAGGATTCCATGTAGTTTTTCCACTAACCACGACGATAAACATCTCCTTTTTTAAAAAAAACAAATCCACACTCTTTAAGAAAACAAAACACCAAACCGTCTTACATCACACAACATGCCACAACCTTCTCATAACCTCCAAACTCTAACTGGAGAGAATTTGCAAAACTCAACCTTACATTTCTTAATGACCAACTCAAAACTAACCATAACTCAAGGTATCCCCCTTGGTTTCAAATATTCACAACTCTGAGCCCAAAAGACCCATTCCTCATCTAAGACTATTCCCTATCCAAAAGGGTAACTTGCCCACAACACAACAAGCTTAAGACTAAAAGAAACCATTTTCAACAATTTTTTTAACAAACCTACACCCTAAAAGAACCAACCCAGCACCACTTCCATCTTCAAAGGAGATACTCGCAAGTGTGAACAAATGTATGTATGATTCCCTATATGCCCTCATCAATGCCTGTGCAAGTGCATGTAAATGCAATTTCTAATGTCATGCTCAAGAATGCATGCATGCATGCCCTACAATATCTACAGATATTTACATATATGTGCTCTTACACTATGCATGACTATTTGTTCACACTCACAAATAACATCCTTGATTCCAAAAATTTCAACTACTAACTTGCTAACTATTTCCAAGTCAGGTTAGCAGCGGCCACTCATCTTCAGCAGACTGAAATACACCTGTCAAAGCTTGAATGCACGGTGCAAACTCAGTTTCTAAACTAACCTCCCTGTATAACCGGAGACACAACTACGAGTGAAGGGGGAAGGGAAATCGCTCTTCCTTAGCAGTCGTTCCACCCTCAAACTGACCATCAGTGATCAAACTAGCACTAGCTCAAGTCTCACGTCTCAGAGGCATATTCCAAAACTTTAAACACAAATTTAAACGTATAATCAAAACATAATTGTCGCGTGTCAAAAGTGCGCGTTTAGTGCTAGTAGACACATCGAAAGTAATAAGTGATAAGTAATTATCGGATTATCGTCTCCATAGGGACTGGTATACTTAATATGTCTTCTTCGTCTTCTTGTTCTGTAGAAGGAAATAAAGAAAAACACAAGTGATTGATGTTTGGTTTAATTAAACTAAAATAACTAAGCAAAGTAAAGAGATTAATAATAGAGAGAGATGGGTTAGGATCCAATTGCGTTGTATTATGGATTTGATTGACTTGTCTCTGTTCAATGCAATCGTATATCACTGCCTCGGCAGCACTGTAGTTCACTGCCTTGGCAGCGACGATACTTGTCTGCCGCGGCAATCCCTTGCTCGTGGTTGGACTTTACCAAAGTTCGACAAAGTGTCCTTGAATGACTCCGCTTATCCCTAAGTCAGAGTGCTGTTGATGACTAGTCCTTGATGATACCTCCTAGCGTGAACCAATTATACTCACCAACCAATCTCACACTTCTTTTAGCCGCTGAAACTCTTAACCTATCCCTAGGCCGAGTTAGTGGTTCGCGATTGAAACACCGTACTTACCCCTTTCGCGAATCTAACTCTCCCGAGCTTAGATAAATGGATTACTTACAAACTTCCCTCCCGGGCTTGAATGCAAGAACAAGGAATAACAAAGGATAAGCAAACCTTGATAACTTTATTGCATTGAATCAAAGACAAAGTACAATCTCCTCTCACAAATACTAACAACCTTCACCTAAACCCTAAAGAAACTTAGAACATAATGGAGAGAATGAAAACAAGATTATAAGTCGGCTCTTTCTCTCTAGGTTTTCCGTCCATGTTACATTGGGTGGCTAGGTCTTTATATAGGCTAGACCTAGGGCAAACCTTTCCTAAGTAGAATACAACTTGGAGTAGGGAACGAGTCATGTACATAATTAAAATATTTCCAAGTTTAAATTCGGCTAAGGGGGCTTTCCCACGTGGCCTTGTCTTGGGCTTTTCCTCATGCTAGCCAGCTCCGATCCATGGGCTTCAAGTCCAGACACGTCCCTTGGATTTTTATCTTCCAATCGCCTACAGTCTTGCTTCTTGGCTCTCCACTGCTACCTCGGCATCAGGTCCTGCCTCAGCCTTGTCACTGCCGCGACACTGGTTCTCCTGCACAGACATGAAAATATAGTAAAACGTGCCTTTTCTGTAAATATTATCTCTACAAGCACAACTTCTAAATATATCACATTAAGTACATGCATTGGTCCGAGTGGGTGTAAATTCAGTGATTAATGCCAACAAAAAGGTGTAAAAAGTGATAGTGTGTTGAGCACTTATCACACCCCAAAACTCGAACTATTGCTTGTTCTCAAGCAATGCAAACCATCAATTTGCCAAACTCTACTCTCTCTTGGTCTTACATGTCCATCTATTCTTCCCACCATAACTAGGCCTATTCTTATGCCTTAACCTTTCGGCTACCCAAGGGTTTACCTAGAAACAAACTATAAGAATTGTGAGTGTGTGCGTTTTTATGGACAATTTTGATTAAGGGCTTTCTTAGATAAACTCTAAGTTCAAGACAAGTAGAATTTGGTTAAGTGTTCTCTTCTTTTCTAAGCAACCAATCCTTGAGCCAATTTTGGGCACCTCAAGGGTTGTGTTTTTCCCTTCACTAAATTTTTCTTTTTAATGTTCCTTAAAACATACTAGAGCCAATTTCGGGCACCTCTATCATGAAGAAGAGTTCTTTCTAGAGCCGGTGATAGGCACCTCTAGTTACTTTCTCAAAAACCTAAGTCTTTATCACCTAAGTTTATTAAAAGAATTCCTATAATCCAACAAGTCCCAAAAGTGTTTAGAATTCTTCCTATAGTAAGCTTCTAAGTTTTCATCCTTGAGTATCCTAAGGTTAAAACTTCTTAACAGAACCTAATCATGGTAAGGAGAAAGATTTCTATAGCCTTAAAGAATAAACTAAGGCAATACTGATGATGAGCAGTGCAAAAGTGTAGGCAGTTAATTCAAGTAAGGCGGGGAGCATGAAAAAAAATTAAAAATTACTGGAATACTCCCTTTTTGGCAAGGCCTCGGCAGTAGATTGCTGCCTTGGCAGTAAATCTGCACCCCAAACTCAAATCAAGCATTGTCCTCAATGCTTTATATTTGAAGTAATAAACGGGCAACAAAAATATGAAGTAAGCAGCATATAAAGATAGCAAAAGCAACTAATATTGAATTAAGAACAAAGATTTAAAGCAACTCCGAAGAGCTGCTTATAACAATTTTTCTCCTCGGCCTTGCTGCCGATTGCTTTGTTCTTGGTGAGGGCGATGGTTGCGCTTTTGCTTGCCGGGGCGGTTGGACTCTTGTGGGTGGTGTTCGTTGCATTAGGGCCTCGACCTCTTCTCCTTCTTCCACATCGGCCATCTCTTCGGTCAGCATTATGTCCGTTCTACCCTCCATTGCCGTGGCTCCTCCGGTGTGGTGTGTACTTGGTCCGGCGACGGTGGAGCTTTGGTGCACATAGGCATCTATCTCGGCTGATAGACTACCCATGATGATTGGGGATCAAGGTGGAGTGCAGAAGACTGCCCTTCGTTTGGATGGTCTTCTGCTGGCAGATGATGCCGCAGCAGAATCCACTGCCCTGGATGGGCCGGTAGCCTGGTATTGTGGTTGAGGGTCTGCATGGAAGAACGACCTTGGTCCTCCCGGAGCTGGTGTAGTCTCGGTGTAAGGGGCGGCTGTGACAAACATGTTGCTAGGAAACTCTGGAAATTGCGCCCCTTGGTCTGGAAAAGCTTGGAGCATCATCTGGGCGAGTGTGCCATTAAAATCTTTCTGGTACTCCATGTACCTCTGTTGTCGAAGGTCCATCGCTGTCATCCTTTGTAAAATCTCCTGATAGGGGTCTGCTGCGGCAGCGGTGTGGGCAGTATCAGGTATGTCTGTCGTCTACTGGGCCCCGGCAGCAGTATCTGCCGTGAACTGCTGGGGCGTTGCTTGGACTGGCTCCGCCTGCGTGATCGGCATGACTTTGTGACAAAAGTCCCTAGTCCATCCTCACCTTTGGGGAGTGTACCCGTCCGTATCTTCGATTGGTACACCTGCGGCAACACATAAACCTGTGATCAAACATGGGAAATACAATGGTCCCCTATCTTTCTTACCGCACTCGTGAATTTCACGAAGGATGATCTCTCCAACATTGATGGTTCTTTTGTTGATGATCGATTGGATAAGCACCAATCGCCTCCGGTCTACCGTGCTATTGTGGGACGTAGGGATGAGTCGTCGCTTGACAAAGGTGTTCCACATGTTGGCCTCGGGTTTTAGGCTTTGTCTTGTTATGGATCCTCTATGGGTACCGGTTTCCCATGGAGTATGCGCATAACAAAGATCGTCTTTGATTAGCTCGTAGTCCTCGACAGTGATGTCTTCCATGAATTCGGCGTGAACATCACTGTTCGGGGTGAGGCCATAGAACTCGTTGATGATCTTGGCATCTAACTGGACTGGTCTGCCGCGACAGTGAACAAAGAGGGAATCTTTGCTGGGCCCGTGCGCATAGAACTCCCGCACGATCGAAGCATTCGCCTGGGCAGGTTGAAGACAGAAAATTTCCCAATGTTGGTACTTGATTCTGTCAAAAAGATAGTGCTCAATGCCGTAGTTTTCATCATCCGAATGCTGGAAACCTTGCTCTTCCCATAATTGTCGGGCGATGAAAGATCGGTTGAAACGATCTTCAACGTTGGCTGGGGCAAATCTCTTGTAGGTTGCCATCAAGATTGTGAGATGATTTCTTGGAGGTTTTCTTGAAAAGAATCTGGAAGTTCACAAAGGATTGTGAGTAGGCAGAGAGTATTGTGAGAGGGAGATTGTTAAGAATGCTAATGAAAACAAGAATGCGAAAGTGAATAGTTCAAGAGAAAGGGGTTTCTTATATAGGCCTCGGCCTTGTGACCGTTTGGATCCACTAGCCGTTTTGTAACCGTTTCCTTTTTCTGCCGTTTCCTTTTCTGCCGCGGCAGGAATCTCGGCAGACTAGCCGTTACACTGTTTTGCCCGTTGAGACTACTGTGGCCCTGACACTGTTTTTCTGCCTCGGCAGAGTTCCTGCTGTGAACTACTTATCCTTTATTCTTGCTTCTTGTCCTAAATAAAAATTAAACACATGAAAAAGAAAAATACTTAAAGCAAAAAATAAATTCGAAAAATAAAAATAAACTAATCCTAATATATTAATAAAGAAAAGGGAGGAGATTATGTTACTGGTGGAGAGTATGTAAATGCATCTCCCAAGATGATTCTCTCTCTTTGGACCGAATTGTAAATCTGTTGTGGGCCGCTCCCTTTTGCTGTGTGTCCATCCACCTTGGGCTTAATCTTTTTACCAATCAATCTGCCGAGCATTCTGCCAAGGCAGGAAATTTTGGTACCTCCTGTGTGAATGGCCTTGCACTCCTATGGATCATCATACTTTTTTAAGTTGTGGAATGCATTGAGTTTGACTTGTTGGTCATTGACCCGCATTGTCAACTCTCCTTTTTCCACGTCAATTAATGTGCGTCCAGTGGCAAGGAAAGGTCTCCCTAGGATGATCGGTGCATTCTCATCTACTTCACAATCAAGGACAAGATAATCAGCAGGAAAAATAAACTTATCAACTCTTACTAGTATGTCGTCGATTTTGCCTTCAGGTTGCACGTAGGATCGATCCGCTAGTTGGAGCATAACTGTTGTAGGTTTTGCCCTTCCTATTCCAAGCTTTTGGAAGACAGACTTTGGCATTAGATTGATGCTTGCTCCAAGGTCGCATAGGACCTTACCTTCATAATTCTTACCTATCGCACAAGGTATGATGAAGCAACCAGGATCCTTTAACTTCGGTGGCATGCGATTGTGCAGCATTGCCATGTATCCCTCGGTAGCAGCCATTGTCTCAAACTCACCTATTCGTTTCCTCTTTGACACCATGTCCTTTAAGAACTTGGCATAGTTAGGCATTTGTTCAATTGCCTTTACGAACGGTATGTTAATGTGGACTTGCTTTAGAATATCAAGGAATTTCTTGAACTGTTGGTCCTGTTTTTGCTTTTTCAACCTTTATGGGAAAGGTGGTGGTGGTCTCATCTCACCCAGGGTTTCTTTAGTTTGGAATTTAATACCTGGCACCACTGGGATTGTCGCTGTCTCGGCAGGCTGTTCAGGAGCTGTTGTGCTCTCTGCCGGGGCAGTGTTATCAGTATCAGTTTGCTCGGCCTCTTCTTTTGCTGGATCTGCTGATTGAATTTGGCTCTCTGGGATCTTTTCCTTCAGCTGTAGACCACTCCTAGTAGTGATAGCCTTGCACTGTTCATGGCCCATTACCTTAGCAACTTCAGTATTGCTAGGTAGCCCTCCTTGTGGTCTAGTGTTTATGTTTTGAGCAAATTGCCTAACCTGGGTTTCTAGCGTTTTAATGGCCGATTCTTGATTTTGTAACCGCATCTCAGCTCTATTCATAAAAGCGTCTGTCCTTTTGATGAAATTATTGTTCTCTGCCATGTAAGACTCAGTTTTCATCATAAAGGCCTTAAGCGTGTTTTCCAATGAACTTACCGATTGCTGCTGCATCTGGTGTTGCGGCATTGAGTGCTGGGCCTGTTGCGACGGTAGTTGTTGCATCTGTTGCTGAAATCCTGAAGGTTGGGTGATTGGGTTTAAGGCATTGTTAGGGTTGCTCCATGATAGGTTTGGATGCCTCTTCCATGAGGGGTTGTATGTGTTGGACATCATATTGTTGCGGTTGTAGTTCCCAACATACATACCGGTTTCTTGATTCATGCAATCAGAAGAACTGTGGTTACCTCCACATAAGTCACAATATGAATCAATTACCTTGACCTCACGGGTATTTTGCTGTAATTGTAGGTTTTGCACCATCTTGGTAAGAGAGGCCAATTGTGCTGCCACTGAATTCGATGTGTCTAATTCATTTACCGTGGCTTGGCATCTTACTCCTCCTCGCCTAGATGTAGGAAATTGAAAATCATTTTTCGCGAGTTTGTTCAATATCTCAATAGCTTCCTCAGGTGCTTTATCCAGGAGTGTTCTGTTCGCCGAGGCATCTAACATGATCCTTGTCGGGGCATTCGTGGCATTATAAAACATGGTAACTTGTGTCCATAGGGGAAATCCATGCAAAGGACACTTGTGTAGTAAATCTCTGTAGCGCTCCCATGCCTCGTACATTGGTTCGTCATCTGCCTGTCGAAAAGAAGTGATTTCATTACGAATTCTATCATATAAGTTCGTAGGATTAAAACGAGTAATAAAATCACGACAAAGTTCACTCCAAGATCCAATAGATCCTGCTGGAATGCTATTCAACCAAGCTTTCGCCCTATCCCTCAGTGAATAGGGGAATAGCTTCAATCGCAAGACATCTTCATGGACTCCTTGGATTTTGAAAGAGTTGCAAATTTCCATGAATGACTTAAGGTGCTGCCTTGCGTCTTCGGTTGCAGACCCACCAAATTGTCCAATAGTGTTAAGCATATTGAACATAACAAGTTTCAGTTCAAAGTGGGCTGCTTCTATCTCTGGTGTAATGATTCCTGGGTTTAATCCATTTAAGTCTTCTTCGAGGAAGTCTCTGACAGTGAGCTACCGCGGCCCAGGTGGCGGCGGTAAAACTCCATTGCCGGCAGGTAAGTTTTGTCCTGCCGGGTGATCTGCCATAACCTCTTGGATTTGTCTCCTCAACCTTAGCCTTGTTCTTTCGATTTCTGGATCTAACTCGTACAAAGGGTTGGTTGGGTTGGCCCTGGTCATACACCAAGAAAAACAAACGTAAAATAAAAATAAAAGGAAACAAGAAAATAAAGAAAACAAAATTTAGTTGCCAGTTCCCCGGCAATGATGCCAAAAACTTGTCGCGTGTCAAAAGTGCGTGTTTAGTGCAAGTGGACACATCGAAAGTAATAAGTGATAAGTAATTATCGGATTATCGTCTCCACAGGGACTGGTATACTTAATATGTCTTCATCGTCTTCTTGTTCTGTAGAAGGAAATAAAGAAAAACACAAGTGATTGATGTTTGGTTTAATTAAACTAAAATAACTAAGCAAAGTAAAGAGATTAATAATAGAGAGAGATGGGTTAGGATCCAGTTGCGTTGTATTGTGGATTTGATCGACTTGTCTCTGTTCAATACAATCGTATATCACGGCCTCGGCAGCACTGCAGTTCACTGCCTTGGCAGCGACGATACTTGTCCGCCGCGACAATCCCTTGCTCGTGCTTGGACTTTACCAAAGTTCGGCAAAGTGTCCTTGAATGACTCCGCTTATCCCTAAGTCAGAGTGTTGTTGATGACTAGTCCTTGATGATACCTCCCGGCGTGAACCAATTATACTCACCAACCAATCTCACACTTCTTTTAGTCGCTGAAACTCTTAACCTATCCCTTGGCCGAGTTAGTATTTCGCGATTGAAACACCGTACTTACCCCTTTCGCGAATCTAACTCTCCCGAGCTTAGATAAATGGATTACTTACAAACTTCCCTCCCGGGCTTGAATGCAAGAATAAAGAATAACAAAGGATAAGCAAACCTTGATAACTTTATTGCATTGAATCAAAGACAAAGTACAATCTCCTCTCACAAATACTAACAACCTTCACCTAAACCCTAAAGAAACTTAGAACATAATGGAGAGAATGAAAACAAGATTATAAGTCGGCTCTTTCTCTCTAGGTTTTCCGTCCATGTTACATTGGGTGGCTAGGTCTTTATATAGGCTAGACCTAGGGCAAACCTTTCCTAAGTAGAATACAACTTGGAGTAGGGAACAAGTCATGTACATAATTAAATTATTTCCAAGTTTAAATTCGGCTAAGGGGGCTTTCCCGCGTGGCCTTGTCTTGGGCTTTTCCTCATGCTAGCCAGCTCTGATCCATGGGCTTCAAGTCCAGACACGTCCCTTGGATTTTTATCTTCCAATCGCCTACAGTTTTGCTTCCTGGCTCTCAGCTGCTGCCTCGGCATCAGGTCCTGCCTCGACCTTGTCGCTGCCGAGGCACTGGTTCTCCTGTACAGATATGAAAATGTAGTAAAACATTCCTTTTCTGTAAATATTATCTCTACAAGCACAACTTCTAAATATATCACATTAAGTACATGCATTGGTCCGAGTGGGTGTAAATTCGGTGATTAATGCCAACAAAAAGGCGTAAAAAGTGATAGTGTGTTGAGCACTTATCAATAATATCAAAACATATTAGACTTACACTCGGGCAAGATCCAAGGGAAACCTGAAGGATTTGAAAATGTATTGGCACTAACAATGTGTAACCGTTAATTCCTTTTTAACCATCATCACTCAAAGTACAACCATCATGCATAGATATTCAACAAGTTAACAACATAACAAGTTCAATCACACACTTTAGCAAACCTGGCTCTGATACCACCAAATGTAACTCCCTCAGCCCGGCCTAGACGGAACCGGCACTAACGGGTTACACGGGGAATATCAAACCAAACTCGCGAAGGTCTGATTCGATAAACAACCCTGAAAACCGATATGTTTTTTTACAAGATACATAATTAAGTTCCTATGTGTGTCGAGGTCATGCATAACGAGAGTGAAGACATTCGGTTCACAATTGGTCATTCAATTCACATATAAACACATAAGGACCAAAATGCAAATAATTTTAATTCCAACAATAAACCGGAAATTCAATCTACCATAGTTCAATTAAACATGCATAGCATACTCACAACAAAATTCGGATCAAACGAAGCATTATAGAATCGCCGATTTCGTGTTTCTATGATTATGGACCTAATCGAAAAGTTCACAAATCATAGGGACTATAACCAACATTAATTAACCATAAGAAATTAAGTTAACATCATGCATCTTGGTGATATTACAACTCTAAATGTTATTCATAGCATTTATATTCGATTGCGGGAGTTTATTCGACCTAACACAAGCTTCCATCACATATAATTCTTCCTTTTTGGTCATGGGTATCGATACCATCAGTCATGGTATCGATACCATGGCATGGCTGTGGCTAATTAAGCCTTCGAAAGCCAAGGGTATCGATACCTCCTTGGGTGGTATCGATACCTTGGTGTCCAGTGAGGTAATTACATCGAGCCATGGTTCTATACCGCCCCAAAATTGCCTTGGGGTATCGATACCACCAGAGGGTGTTTCGATACCCCCTATCCAGAAACACTAATTAGACAATTTGGTTGTTTCAAACCCCATCTAAACATATCCATTTGTCACCCCCAACTATATGCATACTCCCTAAGCACATTAAACACCCTTAAGCATACAATTACCCACATCAATGACCCCGAAATAATCTATAGGCATGCTTCCTATGTTATGATCAAAAACAAGAATATTCATGCATGTACATGCTTCAAACCATTCAAAACCACACCATAGTACATCAATTAACAATCAAAGCAATATAGGTCTTATTACAACATTAACCAAAGCAAAATCACACTCTTCACATAGTATTGGTTTACATATTGCCAAGCCCCAAGTTATTTGCCAAAGCATACCAAAAATTTCGATACCTTTTCCCCTTGGTTCCCTTGCTCCGAATGTAGCCTCGAATATCTCTATTTTTCTGCAAGTATGAAAAGAGAGAGCTTAAGCAAAACATGCTTAGTGAGGAAGCTCTAAACAAGATCAAAAATCATTTTTAAAGTCATACTTGAATCCTTCATGCTTATTTGAAATATGTAAGACTAAATCATGCTTATCAACATTGTCAAATCATTTCATGTATCATGAACAAGTAAATCATTTCATTTCATGTATGCATATTGGCTTTCTAGTGATCACTTAATATGAACTTTTAGTTCACCGAATACACGAATTCCTTTTTCCATAATTGGAGACACTTGGTCTCAACATGCATCGGTCGGACACATAGTCACTCTTGTATACATGTTACCCCCACTACGCACGGTCGGACACAAAGTCACCCTTGTTTACGCATGGGTCAACTATATGCACGATCGGACACAAAGTCACCCTTGTTTACATATAGGCAAACTCTACACGCACGGTCGGACACAAAGTCACCCTTGTTTACGTGTAGGCATCATCATTATTCTCATTATTTTTATAGTGCACTCAATCCTAATGACATGTCATTTGTATTCAAATCTAAAGTTAGTGTCACTAAGACAATATCAATTCCAATCATGCATGTTAACTTGTTGCTCATAATGCACTCATTAAATGTTCGTCATGTGAACTAAAATCATGCTCAACGGCGTAATCAAATTATAAGGCAATAACCACATATTGTTCCAATTTATTTTCATGCTTTCATAAGTCATGAATGCCTTTCCAAACCATGCATTTTCACTAATTAACACATGCATGCATTATTTCAAAATCAAACTCATGCACTTCCAAAATCTCATGAAATCATCATTTATAAAAGCCATTACCGAAATAGCCGAAACTTAAGGTAATGCATCAACATCATTTAAATCACTTACTCTTGAACTATGGAAAGTTTTACACTATTCCAAAGTCCCCAAAGCAGAACCGAACCAATGCGATGCACTTTTAACCCGAAATCACTCACCGACAAGCGAAACGAGCCCTCGCCGATGCTCCGACGGCAACGCCAACGCACCAGCCACTTATGCACCTTCTTGCACTACCTATACAACATTAAAAAAAGAGCATATTCACATCACAACATGCCCAAAACAGCAGCAACATTAAACCTTCACAAAACTATCGAAAACCTAGCCAAAAAGACCGAAACCTAGCTGAAACGCTTCCGAAACATCATCAGCCCAAAACCTAATGAATATAACATCTAATCCACTTCAAATATGAACCAAAAGCACTTCCAAACCATCCTTATACCTCCAGCAACAAAAGAACACCTAAAACAGCCCCTAAAATAACCGACAACCACCTTAAAACACCACCGATTGCATTATTCCGAGATTAATTTGATGTTAACTCATTTCAAGACTCAATCAATCATTTAATTGACCTAATATCATAATTAAATCATCCTAAATCCAGCATCAATTGAGATCTCAAAAGATTTCACAAAAACCTTCACAAAACTCATAAATCTTGAATTAAAAACACAAAATTAAATATCAATTGTTAACTAGCAAGCCAATACTTGGGAACTTCAATAAAGAACCTTAGAAAAAGATTAGAAATAAGAATTTTACATTTGAGAGTAACTCCACCAAAAAGATGATAAATCCTCTCTTGATTTCCTTGAAAATGGATGTTAATTTTGCAAAATTGATGAGTAGGTTTTGTAGAGAATGAAAAGATGAGTAAAATGAAATAAATCTTGTTGAAAATGAAGAAGAAATCAGCAAGTAATTGAAGAAATTTGGAGAAGAAGATGGAGAGAAAATTTTGAGAGAAAATTTTGAGAGAAAAGATGAGAAAATGGAAAGTTACAAAAGAAAATGAAAATAAGCTCTTTATTAAAATTAATTAAAACATATTTTGATGGATAATCTTTAATTAAAAATAAATTGGGTTAATGGCCCTCTAAGGATTCTAAGTATGACTTACTTTCCAATTTAGTCACAAAAAATCTTAATTTCTAAAAATCACCAATTAAATCCCTAAACTTTTCCAAAAATTATAATTTAGTCACTAGTACAAAATTAAGCCTAATTAAAAATCAAATTAAGGCTCAATAATATTCTTTTAACTTTAAAACACCATTTTAATATTTTTAAATCTTCCCGAAAAATTATTACTTGTCCGATTAAATTATTATTATTTTAATTTTCCCTGAATTAATGAACCGAAGAATCCGATCCGATCCGACTCGACTCGACTTGACTCGAATCGAATCCCCCAAACCAACACTCAAACTACTAACCCCAAAACCTGGATGTTACAACTCTCCCCCTCTTAAGAAAATTTCGTCCTCGAAATTCTTACCTGAAGCAAACAAGTGAGGAAACTGCTCCTCCATACTTTTCCTTGTCTCCCAAGTTGCCTCTTCAACACCTCGGTGTCTCCAAAGCACTTTAACCAAATCTATGGTCTTTCCTCGAAGAACCTTTGTATCTACATCCAAAATCTTCACCGGTTCTTCTTCATAACTCATATCCGCTCTTAACTCAATCTCCTCAACTAGAACAACATGAGAAGGATCTGATCTATACTTACGAAGCATCGATACAAGAAAAACATCATGCATCCTACTCAACTCCTCTGGCAACCTCAATCGATAAGCAATCGGACCAACATGCTCCAACACCTCATACGGCCCAATGAAACGAGGACTCAACTTAACCTTACGTCCAAATCTCATCACTTTCTTCCATGGCGAAACCTTTAAAAACACCTTATCCCCGACAACATACTCCACCTTTCTACGCTTCAAATCGGCATAAGACTTTTGTCTATCTGAAGCCTCCTTGAGCTTAGCACAAATAAGCTTAACATTCTCATCCGTATCTTTCAACACTTGTACTAAAGAAACATACTTCTATCCAACTTCCTTCCAACATAAAGGTGTACGACACCTACGCCCATATAAAGCCTCAAACGGTGCCATCTGTATACTTGCCTGGAAACCATTATTGTAAGCAAACTCCACCAAAGACAACTATTTCTCCCATGAACCTTGAAAATCAATGATGCAACATCTCAACATATCCTCCAAAGTCTGAATAACACGCTCAGACTGACCATCCGTCTACGGATGATAAGCTGTACTAAGCTAAGCCTCATACCCAAAGCAACTTGCAAACACTTCCAAAACTTAGAGGTAAAACGCGGATCTCTATCCGATATGATCGACTTAAGCACACCATGCAACATCACCACCTCAGAAACATACAACCCCGCTAACTTATCCGTAGAGTACGTCGTATACATGGCAAGAAAATGTGCACACTTCATAAACCTATCAACAATCACCCATATAGAATCCTTTTTGGACGACGCTAATGGCAACCTAGTCACAAAAACCATAGTCACTCTCTCCCACTTCCATTCCAGCACTTGAACCGGTTGCAACAACCCTGTAGGAAACTGATGTTCAACTTTCACTCGCTGACACACCATACACCGCGACACAAACTCCGTCACATACTTCTTCAACCAACCCAAAAATATACACTTTTGAGATTCTTGTTGATAAGTGCTCAACATACTATCACTTTTTACTCCTTTTATGGGCATTAATTACCAAATATACACCCAATCGGACCAATGCATATACTCAATGTGATATATTAAAAAGTTATGCTTACAAAGTTAATATTTACAGAAAAGGCACGTTTACTGCGTTTTTACATATGTGCAGGGAAGCCAGTGCCGCGACAGCTACAAGGCCGAGGCAGGACCTGATGCCGAGGCAGCAACAAAAAGACAGGAAGCAAGACTGTAGGCGATGGAAAGATAAAAATCCAAGGGACATGTCTGGACTTAAAGCCCATGGATCGGAGCTGGCTAGCATGAGGAAAAGCCCAAGAAAAGATGTAACATCCCGGTTTTGGTGTTAATTGGAGAAATTCGATTCGGGTCGAATTGGATTCCTAGGGTTCGTTATTCTGGGAAAAATTAAAATAATAGTATTTTAATTGGATAAGTAATAATTTTGTGAAATGGTTCTAAAAATATTAAAATGGTGTTTTAAAGTTAAAAGAATATTATTTGAACTTTAGTTTGATTTTTAATTAGGTTAATTTTGTGCTAGTGACTAAATTGTAATTTTTGAAAAAGTTTTGGGGATTTAATTAGTAATTTTCGGTAATAAGGATTTTTAGGGACTAAATTGGAAAGTAAGCCATACTTAGAATCCTTAGAGGGCCATAAATCCAATTTATTTTTAATTAATGATTTATCCACCAAAATGGTTTTTAAATTGTTTTATTCTAATTAATAATTTCATTTTGTTTTGTAACTTCCCATTTTCCCATCTTTTCTCTCAAGATTTTCTCTCATTTTCTCTCCATCTTCTTCTCCAAATTTCTTCAATTTCTTGCTGATTTCTTCATCATTTTTCAACAAGATTTACTTCATTTAATTCATCCTTTCATTCTCTACAAAACCTACTCATCAATTTTGCAAAATCAACATCCATTTTCAAGAAATCAAGGGAGGATTTCTCATCTTTTTGGTGGAGCAAATCTTTAAGGTAACTTTGCTGATTTCTAATCTTTTTCTAAGGTTCTTTATTGAAATTCCCAAGTATTGGCTTGCTAATCAACAATGAAAACTTAATTTTGTGTTTTTAATTCTAGATCTATGGATTTTATGGAGGTTTTTGTGAAATCTTTTTAGATCTCAATTAATGTTGTAATTAGGTTGATTTAATTACGATATTATGTCAATTAAATGATTAATTAAGTGTTGAATTGATGGCACATTAATTTAATCCCGGAATAATGTAATCGTTAGTGTTTTAAGGTGGTTTTCGGTTGTTTTAGGGGCTGTTTTAGGTGTTCTAATGTTGCTGGAGGTATAAGGATGGTTTGGAAGTGTTTTTGGTTCATAATTGAAGTGGATTAGATGTTAGATTCATTAGGTTTTGGGCTGATGATGTTTCGGATGCGTTTCGGCTTAGTTTTTGGTCTTTTCGGCAAGGTTTTCGATAGTTTTGTGAGGGTTAAATGTGGCTGCTGTTTTGAGCATATTGTGATGTGAATTTGCTCTGCTTTTAATGTTGTAGAGGTAATGCAAGAAGGTGCATAAGTGTCTGGTGCGTTGGCGTTGCCATCGGAGCATCGGCGAGGGCTCGTTTCGCTTGTCGGTGAGTGGTTTTGGATTTAAAGTGAATCGCATTGGTTCAGTTCTGTTTTGGGGACTATGGAATAGTGTGAAAACTTTCCATAGTTCAAGAGTAAGTGTTTTAAATGATGTTGATGCATTACCTCGATTTTCGGTTATTTTCGGTAATGGCATATATGTGAACAATGATTCAATATGATTTTGGAATTGCATATATTTGATTTTGCAATGATGCATGCATGAGTTAATTGCTGAAAATACATGGTTTATTAAGGTATTCGTGGTTTATGTAAGCATGAAAAAGAATTCGGAATATGATGAGGTTATTTGCCCTATGTTGATAAAGTCGTTGAGCATGATTTTAGTTCACATGATGAACATTTGATGAGTGAATTATGAGCAACAAGTTAACATGCATGATTGGAATTGATATTGGCTTAGTGACACTAACCTTAGATTCGAATACAAATGACATGTCATTAGGATTGAGTGCACTATAAAATAATGAGAATAATGATGATGCCTACACGTAAACAAGGGTGACTTTGTGTTCAACCGTGCGTGTAGAGTTTGCCTACACGTAAACAAGGGTGACTTTGTGTCCGATCGTGCGTGTAGAGCTTGCCTATATGTAAACAAGGGTGACTTTGTGTCCGACCGTGCGTAGTGGGGGTAAGATGTATACAAGGGTGACTATGTGTTCGACCGATGCATGTTGAGACCATGTGTCTCTAATTATGGAAAAAGGAATCCGTGTATTCGGTGAACTAAAAGTTCACACTAAGTGATCACTAGGAAGCCAATATGCATATATGAAATGGAATGATATATTTGTGCATGATACATAAAATGATTTGACATTATTGTTAAGCATGATTTGGTTTTACATATTTCAAATAAGCATGAGGAATGCAAGTATGAATTTATAAATGATTTCAAACTTGTTTTAGAGCTTCCTCACTAAGCATGTTGTGCTTAAGCTCTCTCTTTTCATACTTGCAGAAAAATAGAGATATTCGAGGCCACGTTCGGATCAAGGGAACCAAGGGGAAGAGTTGTCTCAATTTTTGGTATGTTTTGGCAAATAATTTGGGCTTGGCAATGTGTAAATCGAACCCATGTGAAGTGAGTGATTTTTGCTTTGGTTAATGTTGTAATAAGACCTATAATGTTTTGGATTGTTGATTGATGGACTATGGTGTTGTTTGGATTATTGAGACATGTACATGAATGAACATTGTTGATTTTAAATCATATTTTAGGAAGCATGCCTATAGATTGTTTGGGGTCTTTGTTGTGATAAATGTATGCTCTAAATTGTTCTTTATGCTTAGGAAATTATGCATATAGTTAAGGGTGATTAATGGTTATGTTTGATTGGGTGGAATTAACTTAGAATGTTCAAACTCGTCAATGTGCACAGGGGGTATCGATACCAGTATCGATACCCTAAGGCTTAATTTGGGGTGGTTCGAACCATGGTTTGATGCAATTACTCCACTGGACGCTGGAGTATCGATACCACCTATGGGGGTATCGATACCAAAAGCCTTCGAGGTGCAAGGAGGCTAGCTCCACGATAGGGTATCGATACCGAGACCCTAGGTATCGATGCCGAGACTAAAAATGACATTTTAAGTGGGGAAAATCATGTTTAGGGTCGGATATCTTTCCACGATCGAATACAGATGCAATGAATAATATTTTGAGTGGTAACACCCCTTTAATGCATGATGTTCATTTAAATTCGTATTGGTAAATAAATGTTGGTTTTAGTCCTTATAATATTATGAGCTTTACAATTAGGTCCCTATTGTATGAAACATGAAATTGACGATGCAATAATGGTCCGTTTGATCTGAACTTTGTTATGAGTATGCTAAGCATGTTTAATTGAACTATGGTAGATCGCATTACGGGTTTATTGTTGAAATTAGGAATTATTTTCGCTTTGATCCTTATATACTGATATGCGAATTGAATTGATCAATCGTGAATCGAATGTTTCCGTTTTTGTTGCGCATGACCTCGACACACATAGGAACCAAATTATGCATCTAGTTAAGAAGAAAAAAACATATCGGTTTTCAGGGTTGTTTATCGAGTTGAACCTTAACGGGTTTAGTTCGATATTTCCCGTATGACCCGTTAGTGTTGGTTTTGTCCAGGCCGGGCTAAGGGGGTTACATTTGGTGGTATCAGAGCCAGGTTTGCTAAATTGTGTAGAGGTTAACGAAAGTGTGTGGTCATGTTTGCTAAAGTGTGTGGTTAGGTTTGCTAAGTGTGTAGAGGTTTACTAAGTGTATGACTGAATGTGATATGTTGTTGATGTGTTGAACATCTATGCATTATGGTTGTACTTTGAATGATGATGGTTAAAAAGGGATAACGGTTACACATTGCCAATGCCAATACATTTTCAAATGCTTCAGGTTTTCCCTTGGATCTTACCTGAATGTAAGTCTAATATATTTTGATATTATGTTTTGATTATACGTTTAAATTTGTGTTTAAAGTTTTGGAATATGCCTCTGAGACGTGAGACTTGAGCTAGTGCTAGTATAATCACTGATGGTCAGTTTGAGGGTGAAACGATTGTTAGGGAAGAGCGATTTCCCTTCCCCTTCACTCGTAGTTGCTGCATCCGGTTATACGGGGAGGTCAGTTTAGAAATTGAGTTTGCACTGTGCGTTCAGGCTTTGACAGGTGTATTTCAGTCTGCTGCAGAGGAGTGGTTGCTGCTAACCTGACTTGGAAATAGTTAGCAAGTTAGTAGTTGAAATTGTTGGAATCAAGGATGTTATTTGTGAGTGTGAACAAATAATCATGCATGGTGTAAGAGCACATATATGTAAATATCTATAGATATTGTAGGGCGTGCATGCATTCTCGAGCATGACATTAGAAATTGCATTTACATGCACTTGCACAGCCATTGATGAGGGCATATAGGGAATCATACATACATTTGTTCACACTTGCGAGTATCTCCTTTGAAGATGGAAGTGGTGCTGGGTTGGTTCTTTTTAGGTGTAGGTTTGTTAAAAAAAAGTTGTTGAAAAGGCTTCCTTTTGGTCTTGAGCTTGTTGTGTTGTGGGCAAGTTACCCTTTTGGATAGGGAATAGTCTTGGATGAGGAATGGGTCTTTTGGGCTCAGAGTTGTGAATATTTGAAACCGAGGGGGATACCCTGAGTTATGGTTAGTTTTGAGTTGGTCATTAAGAAATGTAAGGTTGAGTTTTGGCAAATTCTCTCCAGTTAGAGTTTGGAGGTTGTGAGAAGGTTGTGGCATGTTGTGTGATGTAAGACGGTTTGGTATTTTGTTTTCTTAAAGAGTGTGGATTTGTTTTAGAAGAAAAGGGAGATATTTATCGTCATGGTTAGTGGAAAAACTACATGGAATCCTTTGTTGTATGGTTTAACGTGCGGTTAGGTTAAGGGTTGTGGCCGATCGGGTGTTTTGCCTTGAGGAGTATTGGGTCAAGTCTTGATGAAATAATACAATAACATACATATTAGTATGGGAGTTGTGGTATCATGGGTTTGAATCATGGTTTTAGTGTGACCTTACGAGGTTTTAGTTGTGCCGTAAGGTGGAAAGTGCACATATTGTGTGTATAAGGAGTTAAGTTGGGTTTACCTCGGCTAAAGTTAGATTGTAATGGTGTTTGAGTTGTGAGACAAGGACCGCTGGACAGTTTATAACATATATCTGTTACTTGGTCTTTTGGGCTTGCTTTTATTGAAAGTGTAGTGAGAGTTATGTCCAGTGGGTTCATGTTAGTGGATGATTCAACAGTGTGGTTACAACTTGGTAAGGTTATAAAATAAGAGGTGTTGGGGTGAGTGGAAGGAAGAGTTCGACAAGTTTGGATTTTGTTATGGTATAGGTGGGGTAAGAGTTGATTTTATCAGTGAGTTGAGGTTGGGAAAGAGTTTTGTGTTGGGTGTCGAGGTAGTTAGCGACACGTGGACCTCGAAGTTTGAGTTGTGTTGTTTTGTGTGTTGTGGTGGCTTAAACTTGAATTGGAGGTACTAACTTTGAGATGAGTACGATTTTGGGTGTCGACACAAAGGGTGGTAGGTTCCTGGTGTTGCATGTTTGTTCAATGTTAGCTATCGTGGATGGCTTGGCTTGTGTAGGGATGTCTGTGAAGGGTGTTTGTTTTGTGGGATGGACTAGGATTGCTGTGCAGTTACGAGGAATGTTGTTTGGGTTAAATCTATGTGAGAGTCCTGGTAAAATAGTGGAGTTATGAGTAGGACTCTGACTTAGTTAAGTTAATCGGAGGTAAGACGTGATTAGATGTTTGGTAAGGGTCTAGTTGAAGGTGTGTTTGGCAAGGTTAAGTTTTTGTGTAAAGAACCTTTTAGGTTATCTGAGCCGCATGGTTGTTTCGAAGGTTGTCGAGTTGGAGTGGTGTCTTGATAAGGGAATGTGGCAATCTTTTCTATGCGTTTGGTGGTACGGTGTTGTAATAGAAGTTAGGAACAAGTGTTTTTGAGTGGGCTTGTTGTGGATATGGTTGATTTATGGGTGGTTGTTTGTCCTACTGGTAAGTTGGGAAGAATCATCATGAGATTGGTAGTAAAATTTTGAGGGTGAGATGAGGTTTTCTAGGTGTGTGGCTGGAATGATTGTTTATTTGAGTACGGTTCTCTTGGAGTCCTAAGTTCCAATGGTTGGGTTGGATATGTGGTATGTTATAGCATGTTTAGATTCGAGGTTTTTGGGAACAACATTGGTTTCCGTTTGAGTATTGGGTTTTGTAATCCATAGGTGGAAGGATGGTATACTGGGACTATATCTCTTAGGGAAGGTGTTGCCATCGATGGAGTTGGTTTGAGACCATGTTTAACGGTTTTATGTTAAGCCGGTATGAGGCTTGTTGGTTGAGCATCGTTGTGTGGACCGTAGGTTGATGGAAGGTTTATATGGTTACCTTGTATGTTTGAGGATGTTGAAAAGAGGGTTAGTTTGACGGTGGTGGTATGGAAACTGTTGTGGTTGCTAAGAGTTGATTATCGATCAAAAAAAAAAAGAAAAAAAAAGAAAGAGAGTTCTGTTTTGAGTTATGTTTTCTGTGAAAGCTGAAGTAGTGTGGTGGTTTGTGTGTTGTTGCTTCAGTATGAGGGACGAATTTGTTGTGTTCCCGAAGAGGGTAAATGTTTGATTGTCTAGTGAGTATCATCCGGGAAAAGCTAATGTGGTAACTGATGCTTTGAGCTGTAAGACAGCGTTGGAGTTGAGGGCTATGTTTGCTAAGTGGAATATTTCAAAGGAAAATGGTTTTGTGACGGAGTCGTAGGTAAAGCCTGTTTTCGTAGAGATGATAAAGATGAAACAGTTGGAGGATGAGGCTTTGGTACCTTTTGTGGAAGATGTCACTGAAGGTAGACCGACCGAATATCATTTTGATGATGATGACGTTTTGTGTTTTAAAGGTTGGATTGTGGTGCCAGATGATGTTGAGTTGAGACAAACTATCTTGGTAGGAGCTCATACTAGTCCGTTTGCTGTGCATCTGGGTAGTGTGAGGATATACAGGAATCTCAAAAGTGTATATTTTTGGGTTGGTTTGAAGAAGGATGTGACAGAGTTTGTGTCATGGTGTATGGTGTGTCAGTGGGTTAAAGCTGAACATTAGTTTCCTACGGGGTTGTTGCAACCGGTTCAAGTGCCGGAATGGAAGTGGGAGAGAGTGACTATGGTTTTGTGACAGGGTTGCCATTAGCGTCGTCCAAAAAGGATTCTATATGGGTGATTGTTGATAGGTTTATGAAGTGTGCACATTTTCTTGCCGTGCATACGACGTATTCTAAGGATAAGTTAGCGGGGTTGTATGCTTTTGAGGTGGTGAAGTTGCATGGTGTGCCTAAGTCGATCATATCGGATAGAGATCCGCGTTTTACTTCTAAGTTTTGGAAGGGTTTGCAATTTGCTTTGGGTACGAGGCTTAGCTTTAGTACAGCTTATCATCCACAGACGGATGGTCAGTCTGAACGTGTGATCCAGACCTTGGAGGATATGTTGAGATGTTGCATAATTGAGTTTCAAGGTTCTTGGGAGAAACAGTTGCCTTTGGTAGAGTTTGCTTAAAATAATAGTTATCAGGCAAGTATACAGATGGCACCGTTTGAGGCATTATATGGGCGTAGGTGTCGTACACCTTTGTGTTGGAAGGAAGTTGGCCAAAAGTATGTTTCTTTACCACAAGTATTGAAAGATACGGATGAGAAAGTTAAGCTTATTTGTGCTAAGCTCAAGGAGGCTTCAGATAGACAAAAGTCTTATGCCGATTTGAAGCGTAGAGAGATAGAGTATGATGTCGGGGACAAAGTGTTTCTAAAAGTTTCGCCGTGGAAGAAAGTGATGAGGTTTGGACGTAAGGGTAAGTTGAGTCCTCGTTTCATTGGGCCCTATGAGGTGTTGGAGCGTGTTGGTCCTGTTGCTTATCGGTTGAGGTTGCCGGAGGAGTTGAGTAGAATGCATGATGTTTATCTTGTATCGATGCTTCGTAGGTATAGATCAGATCCCTCTCATGTTGTTCCAGTTGAGGAGATTGAGTTAAGAACGGATATGAGTTATGAGGAAAAACCGGTGAAGATTTTAGATGTGGATACAAAGGTTCTTCGAGGGAAGACCATAGATTTGGTTAAAGTGCTTTGGAGACACCGAGGTGTTGAAGAGGCGACTTGGGAGACAAGGAAAAGTATAAAGGAGCAGTTTCCTCACTTGTTTGCTTCAGGTAAGAATTTCGAGGACGAAATTTTCTTAAGAGGGGGAGAGTTGTAACATCCCGGTTTTGGGGTTAGTAGTTTGAGTGTTAATTGGGGAAATTCGATTCGGGTCGAATTGGATTCCTAGGGTTCGTTATTCTGGGAAAAATTAAAATAATAGTATTTTAATCGGATAAGTAATAATTTTGTGAAATGGTTCTAAAAATATTAAAATGGTGTTTTAAAGTTAAAGGAATATTATTTGAACTTTAATTTGATTTTTAATTAGGTTAATTTTGTGCTAGTGACTAAATTGTAATTTTTGGAAAAGTTTTGGGGATTTAATTAGTAATTTTCGGCAATAAGGATTTTTAGTGACTAAATTGGAAAGTAAGCCATACTTAGAATCCTTAGAGGGCCATAAATCCAATTTATTTTTAATTAATGATTTATCCACCAAAATGGTTTTTAAATTGTTTTATTCTAAATAATAATTTCATTTTGTTTTGTAACTTCCCATTTTCCCATCTTTTCTCTCAAGATTTTCTCTCATTTTCTCTCCATCTTCTTCTCCAAATTTATTCAATTTCTTGCTGATTTCTTCATCATTTTTCAACAAGATTTACTTCATTTTATTCATCCTTTCATTCTCTACAAAACCTACTCATCAATTTTGCAAAATCAACATCCATTTTCAAGAAATCAAGGGAGGATTTCTCATCTTTTTGGTGGAGCAAATCTTTAAGGTAACTTTGCTGATTTCTAATCTTTTTCTAAGGTTCTTTATTGAAATTCCCAAGTATTGGCTTGCTAATCAACAATGGAAACTTAATTTTGTGTTTTTAATTCTAGATCTATGGATTTTATGGAGGTTTTTGTGAAATCTTTTTAGATCTCAATTAATGTTGTAATTAGGTTGATTTAATTACGATATTATGTCAATTAAATGATTAATTAAGTGTTGAATTGATGGCAAATTAATTTAATCCCGGAATAATGTAATCGTTAGTGTTTTAAGGTGGTTTTCGGTTGTTTTAGGGGCTGTTTTAGGTGTTCTAATGTTGCTGGAGGTATAAGGATGGTTTGGAAGTGTTTTTGGTTCATAATTGAAGTGGATTAGATGTTAGATTCATTAGGTTTTGGGCTGATGATGTTTCGGATGCGTTTCGGCTTAGTTTTCGGTCGTTTCGGCAAGGTTTTCGATAGTTTTGTGAGGGTTAAATGTGGCTGCTGTTTTGAGCATGTTGTGATGTGAATTTGCTCTGCTTTTAATGTTGTAGAGGTAATGCAAGAAGGTGCATAAGTGGCTGGTGCGTTGGCGTTGCCATCGGAGCATCGGCGAGGGCTCGTTTCGCTTGTCGGTGAGTGGTTTTTGATTTAAAGTGAATCGCATTGGTTCGGTTCTGTTTTGGGGACTATGGAATAGTGTGAAAACTTTCCATAGTTCAAGAGTAAGTGTTTTAAATGATGTTGATGCATTACCTCGATTTTCGGTTATTTTCGGTAATGGCATATATGTGAACAATGATTCAATATGATTTTGGAATTGCATATATTTGATTTTGCTATGATGCATGCATGAGTTAATTGCTGAAAATGCATGGTTTATTAAGGTATTCATGGTTTATGTAAGCATGAAAAAGAATTCGGAATATGATGAGGTTATTTGCCCTATGTTGATAGAGCCGTTGAGCATGATTTTAGTTCACATGATGAACGTTTGATGAGTGCATTATGAGCAGCAAGTTAACATGCATGATTGGAATTGATATTGGCTTAGTGACACTAACCTTAGATTCGAATACAAATGACATGTCATTAGGATTGAGTGCACTATAAAATAATGAGAATAATGATAACGCCTACACGTAAACAAGGGTGACTTTGTGTCCGGCCGTGCGTGTAGAGATTGCCTACACGTAAACAAGGGTGACTTTGTGTCCGACCGTGCGTGTAGAGCTTGCCTATATGTAAACAAGGGTGACTTTGTGTCCGACCGTGCATATAGTTGACCCATGCGTAAACAAGGGTGACTTTGTGTCCGACCGTGCATATAGTTGACCCATGCGTAAACAAGGGTGACTTTGTGTCCGACCGTGCGTAGTGGGGGTAACATGTATACAAGGGTGACTATGTGTCCAACCGATGCATGTTGAGACCAAGTGTCTCCAATTATGGAAAAAGGAATCCGTGTATTCGGTGAACTAAAAGTTCACACTAAGTGATCACTAGGAAGCCAATATGCATATATGAAATGGAATGATATATTTGTGCATGATACATAAAATGATTTGACATTATTGTTAAGCATGATTTGGTTTTACATATTTCAAATAAGCATGAGGAATGCAAGTACGAATTTATAAATGATTTCGAACTTGTTTTAGAGCTTTCTCACTAAGCATGTTGTTCTTAAGCTCTCTCTTTTCATACTTGCAGAAAAATAGAGATATTCGAGGCCACGTCCGGAGCAAGGGAACCAAGGGGAAGAGTTGTCTCAATTTTTGGTATGTTTTGGCAAATAATTTGGGCTTGGCAATGTGTAAATCGAACCCATGTGAAGTGAGTGATTTTTGCTTTGGTTAATGTTGTAATAAGACCTATAATGTTTTGGATTGTTGATTGGTGGACTATGGTGTTGTTTGGATTATTGAGACTTGTACATGAATGAACATTGTTGATTTTAAATCATATTTTAGGAAGCATGCCTATAGATTGTTTGCGGTCTTTGATGTGATAAATGTATGCTCTAAATTGTTCTTTATGCTTAGGAAATTATGCATATAGTTAAGGGTGATTAATCGTTATGTTTGATTGGGTGGAATTAACTTAGAATGTTCAAACTTGTCAAAGTGCATAGCGGGTATCGATACCAGTATCGGTACCCGAAGGCTTAATTTGGGGTGGTTCGAACCATGGTTCGATGCAATTACTCCACTGGACGCTGGAGTATCGATACCACCTATGGGGGTATCGATACCAAAAGCCTTCGAGGTGAAAGGAAGCTAGCTCCACGATAGGGTATCGATACCGAGACCCTAGGTATCGATCCGAGACCCAAAAATGACATTTTAAGTGGGGAAAATCATGTTTAGGATCGGATGTCTTTCCACGATCGAATACAGATGCAATGAATAATATTTTGAGTGGTAACACCCCTTTAATGCATGATGTTCATTTAAATTCGTATTGGTAAATAAATGTTGGTTTTAGTCCCTATAATATTATGAGCTTTACAATTAGGTCCCTATTGTATGAAACATGAAATTGACGATGCAATAATGGTCCGTTTGATCTGAACTTTGTTATGAGTATGCTAAGCATATTTAATTGAACTATGGTAGATCGCATTACGGGTTTATTGTTGAAATTAGGAATTATTTGCGTTTTGGTCCTTATATACTGATATGCGAATTGAATTGATCAATCGTGAATCGAATGTTTCCGTTTTTGTTGCGCATGACCTCGACACACATAGGAACCAAATTATTCATTTAGTTAAGAAGAAAAAAAAACATATCGGTTTTCAGGGTTGTTTATCTGGCAATGGAGGACTTCCGCCGCCACCTGGGCCGCGGCAGCGCACTGTCAGAGACTTCCTCGAAGAGGACTTAAATGGATTAAACCCAGGAGTCATTACACCGGAGATAGAAGCAGCCCACTTTGAACTGGAACCTGTTATGTTCAATATGCTTAACACTATTGGACAATTTGGTGGGTCTGCAACCGAAGACGCAAGGCAGCACCTTAAGTCCTTCATGGAAATTTGGAACTCTTTCAAAATCCAAGGAGTCCATGAAGATGTCTTGCGATTGAAGCTATTCCCCTATTCACTGAGGGATAGGGCGAAAGCTTGGTTGAATAGCATTCCAGCAGGATCTATTGGATCTTGGAGTGAACTTTGCCATCATTTTATTACTCGTTTTAATCTTACGAACTTATATGATAGAATTCGTAATGAAATCACTTCTTTTCCACAGTTTAAGGCAATTACTACTAGGAGTGGTCTACAGCTAAAGGAAAAGATCCCAGAGAGCCAAATTCAATCAGTGGATCAAGCAAAAGAAGAGGATGAGCAAACTGATAACACTACCCCGGCAGTAAGCACAGCAGCTCCTGAACAACCTACCGAGGCAGCAACAACTCCAGTGGTGCCAGGTATTAAATTCCAAACTAATGAAACCTTGGATGAGATGAGACCACCACCACCTTTCCCACAAAGGTTGAAAAAGAAAAAACAGGACCAGCAATTTAAAAAGTTCCTCGACATCTTAAAGCAAGTCCACATCAACATACCGTTCGTAGAGGCAATTGAACAAAAACCTAACTATGCCAAGTTCTTAAAGGACATGGTGTCAAAGAGAAAACGAATAGGTGAGTTTGAGACCGTGGCTTCCACCGAGGGATGCATGGCAATGCTGTACAATCACCTGCCACCAAAGTTAAAGGATCCTGGTTACTTCATCATACCTTGTGCGATAGGTAAGAGTTATGAAGGTAAGGCCTTATGCGACCTTGGAGCAAGCATAAATCTCATGCCCAAATCAGTCTTTCAAAAGCTTGGAATTGGAAGGGCAAAACCTACAACCGTTATGCTCCAACTAGCAGATTGATCCTATGTGCAACCTGAAGGTAAAATCGAGGACATACTGGTAAGAGTAGATAAGTTTATTTTTCCTGCTGATTTTCTTGTCCTTGATTGTGAAGCAGATGAGAATGCACCGATCATCCTTGGGAGACCTTTCCTTGCAACTGGACGCACCCTAATTGACTTGGAAAAAGGAGAACTGACAATGAGAATTAATGATCAAGAAGTCAAACTAAATGTGTGTCAATTGAGGAAAAGACATGATGAACTAGAAGAAGAATGTCAGATGCTGGATGACACAGATGAAGATCGTACAATACCTTGTCTCAGCAACAACTGCCTCGGCAGTAATCTCCATGACATGCCCCAGGTATGCCTCGACAGTGATATGGATGACTGTTACAACAGTACTTTGAACAGTGCTGAGACAACCGAGAAAGAGGAAGCTAATTGGACAACACATCTTCCAGGTAAGTACTTTGAACCATTAGAGTATAAAGGGAAGAATGAACAATCTGTAAATAAAGAACTGTTGGTCACGAAATTAAAACCCTTACCAGAAAAACTAAAATATGCTTATTTGGGAGACAACCACACGATGCCGATAATTATTTCTTCTAAGTTGTTGCCAGAATAGGAACAAACCTTAATAGCAATGCTACGGCAGCACAAAAAGGCAATTGGGTGGTCAATTGATGATCTGAAAGGAATAAGTCCAGCGGTATGTATGCATAAAATCCTCTTAGAAGAAGACCATAAGCCCACTGTTGAAGCTCAAAGAAGACTTAACCACGCTATGAAGGAGGTAGTACGTAAGGAAATAATCAAGTGGCTTGATGCAGGAATTATTTATCCTATCTCTGACAGTGCATGGGTAAGCCCGGTACAATGTGTACCTAAGAAAGGTGGTATGACTGTCATAACCAACGAGAACAACGAACTAATACCAACCAGGACTGTGACCGGTTGGAGGGTTTGTATGGATTATCGCAAGTTGAATAAGGCAACAAAGAAAGATACACTTCCCTTTACCCTTTATTGATGAAATGCTTGATAGACTTGCTGGTAAACCTTATTACTATTTTCTTGATGGTTATTCAGGATACAATCAAATTGCCATTGATCCAGAAGACCAGGCAAAAACCACTTTCACTTGCCCATATGGAACTTATACATTTAGAAGGATGCCGTTCGGCCTTTGCAATGCCCCGACAACTTTCCTGAGATACATGATGGCGATTTTTTCTGACATGATAGAGGACTTCTTAGAGATATTCATGGATGATTTCTCAGTCTTTGGAGACAGCTTTGATCACTGCCTCGGCAATCTCGAAAAAGTGCTGCAAAGATGTGAGGAATCCAATCTAGTCCTAAACTGGGAAAAATGTCATTTTATGGTAAATGAAGCCATCGTGTTGGGCCATAAAATATCATCACAAGGAATTGAAGTGGATAAAGCCAAGATTGATGTGATAAAGAATTTACCTCCACCAATTTCTGTAAAAGGAGTTCGAAGCTTCTTGGGCCATGCAGGTTTCTATAGAAGGTTTATTTCTAATTTTTCCAAAATTTCTAAACCTCTTTGCAACTTGCTTGAACAAGATAGGAAATTCGAATTTAATGAGGAATGCACTGAAGCATTCGAAACTCTCAAGGAGAAGCTAATCACTGCACCGATAGTGATCTTACCGGATTGGTCGTTGCCATTTGAATTAATGTGTGACGCTAGTGATCATGCTGTCAGGGCAACACTCGGGCAGAGGAAGAATAATCTGTTCCATGTGATCTACTATGCTAGTAAAACGCTCAATGATGCACAACTCAATTACACCACAACAGAAAAAGAATTACTAGCAGTGGTATTTGCCTTTGACAAATTCCGATCATATCTTATCGGAACAAAGGTCACTGTCCACATTGATCATTCGGCAATTAAATACCTCTTCTCAAAGAAGGATGCCAAGCCTAGACTGATTAGATTGATACTTCTTTTACAAGAATTTGATGTTGAAATTAAAGACCGCAAGGGTACAGAAAACCAAGTGGCCGATCATCTTTCTAGACCGGAGAACAAAGACAATACCCACGCACCTGAAGAAATACAAGATGAATTCTCAGACGAACAAATATTGCAAATTGTTACAACTGCAAGGGATACTGCCGAGACAGAGGCCACAGTAGTATACAACCGCGCTGGCGCGGCATTGTCTAAATACATCTCCGCAGCATTAACAGAAGACCTTGCTACAGTAACATCCACCCCCTGGTATGTTGATCTAGTTAATTATTTAGTTAGTGGTATTATCCATTATAACCTTAACCATAACGAAAAGAAAAGGTTTCAGCATAATGCAAAGCATTATTTCTGGGACGACCCTCTTTTATTTAAACATTGTGCAGATCAGGTTATAAGAAGATGTGTGCCAGAGGAAGAATAGAAAGCAGTACTCCAGCACTGTCATGACTCACCTTGCGGTGGGCATTTTGGAGGAAACAGAACAGCAGCAAAGGTACTGCAATCTGGCCTCTACTGGCCCACACTCTACAAAGATGCCCACGACTATTACAAGAACTGTGACCGCTGCCAACGCACGAGCAATATTTCAAGACGACATGAGATGCCATTACAACCCATACTGGAAGTGGAGCTATTCGATGTTTGAGGCATAGATTTCATGGGGCCCTTTCCATCATCCCAAGGAAATCTTTATATCTTAGTGGCAGTGGATTACGTATCAAAGTGGGTCGAAGCAATCGCCACACTTCACAATGATTCCAAGACAGTTCAAAAATTTTTCAAGAAAACATTTTTACAAGATTTGGAATCCCTAGAGCAATAATAAGTGATGAAGGTAAACACTTTGATAACAGACTCAATGCCGCGGCACTAAAGAAACTCGGCATCACCCACAAGCTCGCTACAGCATATCATCCACAAACAAATGGGCAAGCTGAAATATCCAATAAGGAACTAAAACAGATCCTTGAAAAGGTGGTAAATCCATCTAGAGAGGATTGGTCTTATCGTCTCGATGATGCTTTATGGGCCTACAGGACAACATTCAAAACCCCATTAGGAACATCCCCATATAAGCTTGTGTTCGGAAAAGCTTGTCATTTGCCTGTAGAAATCGAGCATAAAGCATATTGGACAGTAAAGAACTTAAATATGGATTGGGAAAAAGTTGGACAGAAAAGACTGCTAGATCTCAATGAGATAGAAGAATTCCGAACAACAGCCTATGAGAATGCCAAGATCTACAAAGAGAAAACAAAAAGATGGCACGACCGAAAGTTACTGCCGAGGCAGTTCCTGCCGGGGCAGCACGTTCTCCTTTTCAACTCCAGGCTTAGACTGTTCCCAGGAAAACTCAAATCCAGATGGTCAGGTCTATTTGAAGTCATTCGAGTTTTTCCACATGGAGCAGTAACGATCAAATCACCAAAAGATGGCCATGAATTCAAAGTGAATGGTCAACGCTTGAAGCACTATTCTGGGCCACATGACATAAAGACTATGGAGACCATCACATTAGAAGATGCCTTCGCACGCCCCCCCCCCCCATGGAAAATTAATGCCGCGACCTTCTATTCTTTCTTTTCCGCAATTTCTAGGAATAATTTTATTTCACTTTTATTTTAGGACATTTAATATTTACTTGTTAATTTTCTTTTGTTTTCCTTAAGAACAGAGACAAAGTGGAGGCCCCAATGCAACGAACACCACCCACACGAGTCCAACCACCCCGACAAGCAAAAGGCTCAACCATCGCCATCACCAAGGACAAAGCAATCAGCAGCAAGGCCGAGGAGAAAAATTGTTACAAGCTTCTCTTCAGAGTCGCTTTAATTTTTTCTTTTCAATATTCAATATTAATTGCTTACTGTCTTTATTTGCTGCTTATTCTATTCATATTATGTTGTCCGCTTATTTTCTCAAATATTGTCCGCATTGAGGACAATGCTTAGTTCGAGTTTGGGGGTGCAGATTCACTGCCAAGGCAGCAATCTACTGCAGAGGCCTTGCCAAAAAGGGAGTATTCCAGTGAATTTTTTTAAATTTTCATGCTCCCCGCCTTACTTGAATTAACTGCCTACACTTTTGCACTGCTTATCATCAGTATTGCCTTAGTTTATTCTTTAAGGGTATAGAAATCTTTCTCCTTACCATGATTAGGTTCTGTTAAGAAGGTTTAACCTTAGGATACTCAAGGATGAAAACTTAGAAGCTTACTATAGGAAGAATTGTAAACACTTTTGGGACTTGTTGGATTAGAGGAATTCTTTTAATGAACGTAGGTGATAAAGACTTAGATTTTTGGGGAAGTAACTAGAGGTGCCTATCACCGGCTCTAGAAAGTCTATTCTTCATACTAGAGGTGTCCGAAATTGGCTCTAGTATGCTTTAAGGAATATCAAAAAGAAAGAAAAAAATTTAGTGAAGGGAAAAACACAATCCTTGAGGTGCCCGAAATTGACTCAAGGTTTGGTTGCTTAGAAAAGAAGAGAACACTTAACCAAATTCTACTTGTCTTGAACTTAGAGTTTATCTAAGAAATCCCTTAATCAAACTTGTCCACAAAAACGCACACACTCACAATTCTTATAGTTTGTTTCTACGTAAACCCTTGGGTAGCCGAAAGGTTAAGGCTTAAGAATAGGCCTAGTTATGTGGGGAGAAGAGATGGACATGTAAGACCAAGAGAGAGTAGAGTTCGGCAAATTGATGGTATGCATTGCTTGAGGACAAGCAATAGTTCGAGTTTGGGGGTGTGATAAGTGCTCAACTCACTAACACTTTTTAATCCTTTTATGGGCATTAATTACCAAATATACATCCAATCGGACCAATGCATATACTCAATGTGATATATTCAGAAGTTATGCTTACAGAGTTAATATTTACAGAAAAGGTATGTTTTACTGCGTTTTTACATCTGTGCAGGGAAACCAGTGCCGTGGCAGTTACAAGGCCGAGGCAGGACCTGATGCCGAGGTAGCAGCAGAAAGGCAGGAAGCAAGACTGTAGGCGATAGAAAGATAAAAATCCAAGGGACATGTCTGGACTTAAAGCCCATGGATCGAAGCTGGCTAGCATGAGGAAAAGCCCAAGAAAAGACCACGCGGGAAAGCCCCCTTAGCCGAATTAAACTTGGAAATATTTTAATTATGTACTTGACTTGTTCCCTACTCCAAGTTGTATTCTACTTAGGAAAGGTTTGCCTTAGGTCTAGCCTATATAAAGACCTAGCCATCCAATGTACTAGAGACGGAATACTTAGGGAGAGAGAGCCGAATTCTATACTTGTCTTCTTTCTCTCCATTATGTTCTAAACCTTCTTAGGGATTAGGTGAAGGTTGCCGAGTATATGTGAGAAGAGATTGTACTTTGTCTTTGTTTCAATGCAATAAAATTATCAAGGTTTGCTTATCCTTTGTTATTCCTTGTTGTTGCATTCAAGCCCGGGAGGTAAGTTTGTGAGTAATCCATTTATCTATGCTCGGGAGAGTTAGATTCACGAAAAGGGTAAGTTCGGTGTTTCAATCGTGAAATACTAACTCGGCCTAGGGATAGGTTAAGAGTTTCAGCGGCTAAAAGAAGTGTGAGATTGGTTGGTGAGTATAATTGGTTCACGCCGGGAGGTATCATCAAGGACTAGTCATAAACAACACTCTGACTTAGGGATAAGCGGAGTCATTCAAGGAAACTTTGCCGAACTTTGGTAAATTCCAACCACGAGCAAGGGATTGTCGCGGCGGACAAGTATCGTCACTGCCAAGGCAGTAAACTGCAGTGCTGCCGAGGCAGTGATATACGATTGCATTGAGCAGAGACAAGTCAATCAAATCCACAATACCACGCAACCGGATCTTGACCCATCTTTCTCTATTATTAAATCTCTTTATTTTTGTTTAGTTATTTTAGTTTATATAACCCAATTCAAGTCACTTGTGTTTTTACTTTTCTATAGAACAAGAAGGTGAAGAAGGCATATTAAGTCTACCAGTCCCTGTGGAGACGATAATCCGATAATTACTTATCACTTATTACTTTCGATGTGTCCACTTTCACTAAACGTGCATTTTTGACACGCGACACCTGTAGATCTTCACACTACCCGGATGCATCGCAAACGGACTAGTATGAGCTTCTTCCAAGATAGCTTGTCTCAGCTCAACACCATCTGGCACCACAATCCGACCTTTAAAAACAAAACCTCATCATCATCAAAATGATATTCGGTCGGTCTATCTTCAGCGACATCTTCAACAAAAAACACCAAAGCCTCATCCTCCAACTGTTTCACCTTTATCATCTCTACCAAAACAGGTTTTACCAATGACTCCGTCACAAAACCATTTTCCTTTGAAATATTCCACTTAGCAAACATAGCCCTAAACTCCCCCGCTATCTTACGGCTCAAAGCATCAGTCACCATATTAGCTTTTCCCGGATGATACTCACTAGACAATCAAACATTTACCCTTTTCGGACACACAACAAATTCGTCCTTCACAATGAAGCAACAACGCACAAACCACCACACTATTTCAACTTTCACAGAAAACATAACTCAAAAGAGAACTCTTTTTTTTAAATCGATAATCAATTCTTAGCAACCACAACAGTTTCCATACCACCATCGTCGAACTAACCCTCTTTTCAACATCCTCAATCATACAAGGTAACCATATAAATCTTCCATCAACCTACGGTCCACACAACGATTCTCAACCAACAAGCCTCATACTGGCTTAACATAAAACCATTAAACATGGTCTTAAGCAAACTCCATCGATGGCAACACCTTTATTAAGAGACATAATCCCAGTATACCATCCCTCCACCTATGGATGACAAAACCCAATACTCAAACGGAAGCCATTGTTGTTCCCAAAACAACCTCAAATCTAAACATGCTAGGACATACCACATATCCAACCCAACCAAAGGAACTTAGGACTCCAAGAGAATCGTACTCAAATGAACGATTGTTCCAGCTACACACCTAGAAAACCACATCTCACCCTCAAAATTTTACTACCAAACTCATGATGATTCTTCCCAACTTACCAGTAGGACAAACGACCACCCATAACTCAACCATATCCAAAACAAGCCCACTCAAAAACACCTGCTCCTAACTTCAATTACAACACCATACCACCAAACGCATAGAAAAGATTACCACATGCCCTTATCAAGACACCACTCCAACTCGGTAACCTTCGAAACAACCATGCGGCTCAGATAACATAAAAGGTTCTTGACACAAAAACTTAACCTTGCCAAACACATCCTCAACTAGACCTTTACCAAACATCTGATCATGTCTTACCTCTGATCAACTTAACTAAGTCAGAGCCCCCACTCATAGCTCCACTATTTTATCAGGACTCTCACATAGATTTAACCCAAATAACTTTTCCCGTAACTCCACAACAACCCTGGTCCATCCCACAAACAAACACCCTTCACAGACATCCTTACACAAGCCAAGCCATCCACGATAGCTAACATTGAACAAACATGCAACACCAGGAACCTCTACCTTCGTGTCGACACCCAACATCGTACTCATCTCAAAGTTAGTACCTCCAATTCAAGCTTAAACCACCACAACAAACACAACAACACACCTCAAACTTCGAGGTCCGTGTGTCGCTAACTACCTCGACACCCAACTCAAAACTCTTTCCCAACCTCAACTCACTGATAAAGTCAACTCTTATCCCACCTATACCACAACAAAATCCAAACTTGTCGAACTCTTCCTTCCACTCACCCCAACACCTCTTATTTTATAACCTTACCAAGGTTGTAACCACACTGATGAATCATCCACTAACATGAACCCACTGGACATAACTCTCACTACACTTTCAATAAGAGTAAGCCCAAAAGACCAAGTAACGAATATAGGTTATAACTGTCCAGCGGTCCCCATCACACAACTCAAACACCATCACAATCTAAATTTAGCCGAGGTAAACCCAACTTATCTCCTTATACACACAATATGTGCACTTTCCACCTTTACGGCACAACTAAAACCTCGCAAGGTCACAATAAAACCATGATTCAAACCCATGATATCACAACTCCCATACTAATATATACGTTATTGCATTCTTTTACCAAGACTTGACACAATACTCCTCAAGGCAAAACACCCGACCGGTCACAAACCTTAACCTAACCACAAGTTAGACCATACAACAGAGGATTCCATGTAGTTTTTCCACTAACCACGATGATAAACATCTCCCTTTTCTTTTAAAACAAATCCACACTCTTTAAGAAAACAAAACACCAAACCGTCTTACATCACACAGCATGCCACAACCTTCTCACAACCTCCAAACTCTAACTGGAGACAATTTGCAAAACTCAGCCTTACATTTCTTAATGACCAACTCAAAACTAACCATAACTCAGGGTATCCCCCTCGATTTCAAATATTCACAACTCTGAGCCCAAAAGACCCATTCCTCATCCAAGACTATTCCCTATCCAAAAGGGTAACTTGCCCACAACACAACAAGCTCAAGGCCAAAAGAAAGCCTTTTCAACAATTTTTTTTTAACAAACCTACACCCCAAAAGAACCAACCCAGCACCACTTCCATCTTCAAAGGAGATACTCGCAAGTGTGAACAAATGTATGTATGATTCCCTATATGCTCTCATCAATGCCTGTGCAAGTGCATGTAAATGCAATTTCTAATGTCATGCTCGAGAATGCATGCATGCCCTACAATATCTATAGATATTTACATATATGTGCTCTTACACTATGCATGATTATTTGTTCACACTCACAAATAACATCCTTGATTCCAAAAATTTCAACTACTAACTTGCTAACTATTTCCAAGTCAGGTTAGCAGCGGCCACTCATCTTCAGTAGACTGAAATACACCTGTCAAAGCCTGAATGCACGGTGCGAACTCAGTTTCTAAACTAACCTCCCCGTATAACCGGAGACACAACTACGAGTGAAGGGGGAAGGAAAATCGCTCTTCCTTAGCAGTCGTTTCACCCTTAAACTGACCATCAGTGATCAAACTAGCACTAACTCAAGTCTCACATCTCAGAGGCATATTCCAAAACTTTAAACACAAATTTAAACGTATAATCAAAACATAATATCAAAACATATTAGACTTACATTCGGGCAAGACCCAAGGGAAACCAGAAGGATTTGAAAATGTATTGGCACTGGCAATATGTAACCGTTAATTCCTTTTTAAGCATCATCACTCAAAGTACAACCATCATGCATAGATATTCAACAAGTTAACAACATAACAAGTTCAATCACACACTTTAGCAAACCTGGCTTTGATACCACCAATTGTAACCCCTTCAGCCCGACATAGACAAAACCGGCAATAATGGGTTACACGGGGAATATCGAACCAAACCCGCGAAGGTATGATTCGATAAACAACCCTGAAAACGAATATGTTTTTTTTACTAGATGCATAATTAAGTTCCTATGTGTGTCGAGGTCATGCATAACGAGAGTGAAGACATTTGGTTCACAATTGGTCATTCAATTCGCATATAAACACATAAGGACCAAAATGCAAATAATTTTAATTCCAACAATAAACCGGAAATTCAATCTACCATAGTTCAATTTAACATGCATAGCATACTCACAACAAAATTCGGATCAAACGAAGCATTATAGAATCGCCAATTTCGTGTTTCTATGATTATGGACTTAATCGAAAAGTTCACAAATCATAGGGACTATAACCAACATTAATTAACCCATAAGAAATTAAGTTAACATCATGCATCTTGGTGATATTACAACTCTAAATGTTATTCATAGCATCTATATTCAATTGCGGGAGTTTATTCGACCTAACATAAGCTTCCATCACATATAATTCTTCTTTTTTGGTCATGGGTATCGATACCATCAATCATGGTATCGATACCATGGCATGGCTGTGGCTAATTAAGCCTTCGAAAGCCAAGGGTATCGATACCTCCTTGGGTGGTATTGATACCTTGGTGTCTAGTGAGGTAATGACATCGAACCATGGTTCGATACCGCCCAAAATTGCCTTGGGGTATCGATACCACCAGAGGGTGTTTCGATACCCCATGTCCAGAAACACTAATTAGACAATTTGGTTATTTCAAACCCCATCCAAACATATCCATTTATCACCCCCAACTATATGCATACTCCCTAAGCACATTAAACACCCTTAAGCATACAATTGCCCACATCAATGACCCCGAAATAATCTATAGGCATGCTTCCTATATTATGATCAAAAACAAGAATATTCATGCATGTAAATGCTTCAAACCATTCAAAACAACACCATAGTCCATCAATTAACAATCAAAGCAATATAGGTCTTATTACAACATTAACCAAAGCAAAATCACACTCTTCACATAGGATTGGTTTACACATTGCCAAGCCCCAAGTTATTTGCCAAAGCATACCAAAAATTGAGATACCTTTTCCCCTTGGTTCCCTTGCTCCGAATGTAGCCTCGAATGTATCTATTTTTCTGCAAGTACGAAAAGAGAGCTTAAGCAAAACATGCTTAGTTAGGAAGCTCTAAACAAGATCAAAAATCATTTTTAAAGTCATACTTGCATCCTTCATGCTTATTTGAAATATGTAAGACCAAATCATGCTTATAAACATTGTCAAATCATTTCATGTATCATGCACAAGTAAATCATTTCATTTTATGTATGCATATTGGCTTTCTAGTGATCACTTAATATGAACTTTTAGTTCACCGAATACACGGATTCCTTTTTCCATAATTGGAGACACTTGGTCTCAACATGCATCGGTCGGACACATAGTCACCCTTGTATACATGTTACCCCCACTACGCACGGTCGGACACAAAGTCACCCTTGTTTACGCATGGGTCAACTATATGCACGGTCGGACACAAAGTCACCCTTGTTTACATATAGGCAAACTCCACACGCACGGTCGGACACAAAGTCACCCTTGTTTACGTGTAGGCATCATCATTATTCTCATTATTTTTATAGTGCACTCAATCCTAATGACATGTCATTTGTATTCGAATCTAAAGTTAGTGTCACTAAGCCAATATCAATTCCAATCATGCATGTTAACTTACTGCTCATAATGCACTCATTAAATGTTCATCATGTGAACTAAAATCATGCTCAACGGTGTAATCAAATTATAAGGCAATAACCACATATTGTTCCAATTTATTTTCATGCTTTCATAAGCCATGAATGCCTTTCCAAAACATGCATTTTCAGCAATTAACACATGCATGCATTATTTCAAAATCAAACTCATGCACTTCCAAAATCTCATGAAATCATCATTTATAAAAGCCATTACCAAAATAGCCGAAACTTAAGGTAATGCATCAACATCATTTAAATCACTTACTCTTGAACTATGGAAAGTTTTCACACTATTCCATAGTCCCCAAAACAGAACCGAACCAATGCGATTCACTTTTAACCCGAAATCACTCACCGACAAGCGGAACGAGCCCTCGCCGATGCTCCGATGGCAACGCCAACGCACCAGCCACTTATGCACCTTTTTGCACTACCTATACAACATTAAAAAAAGAGTATATTCACATCACAACATGCCCAAAACAGCATCCACATTAAACCTTCACAAAACTATCGAAAACCTAGCAGAAAAGACCGAAACCTAGCCGAAACGCTTCCGAAACATCATCAGCCCAAAACCTAATGAATCTAACATCTAATCCACTTCAAATATGAACCAAAAGCACTTCCAAACCATCCTTATACCTCCAGCAACAAAAGAACACCTAAAATAGCCCCTAAAATAACCGAAAACCACCTTAAAACACCACCGATTGCATTATTCCGGGATTAATTTGATGTTAACTCATTTCAAGACTCAATCAATCATTTAATTGACCTAATATCATAATTAAATCATCCTAAATCCAGCATCAATTGAGATCTCAAAAGATTTCACAAAAACCTTCACAAAACTCATAAATCTTGAATTAAAAACACAAAATTAAATATCAATTGTTAACTAGCACGCCAATACTTGGGAACTTCAATAAAGAACCTTAGAAAAAGATTAGAAATCAGAATTTTACCTTTGAGATTAACTCCACCAAAAAGATATTTCTCTCTTGATTTCCTTGAAAATGGATGTTGATTTTGCAAAATTGATGAGTAGGTTTTGTAGAGAATCAAAATATGACTAAAATGAAATAAAACTCTTAACCTATCTCTAGGCCGAGTTAGTGTTTCCCGATTAAAATATCGTACTTATTCCTTTCGTGAATCTAACTCTCTCGATACTAAATAAATGTATTACTCACAAACTTCTCTCTCGAGCTTGGATGCAAGAACAAGGAATGGCAAAGGATAAGCAAACCTTGATATTTTATTGCATTGAAACAAGAAAGCAAAGTACAATTTTCTTCCACAACTACTCCACAAACTAACCTAAACCCCAAGGGGGCGATGGATGAGTTTAGGGTTTTCTATGAACACTTGATTTCGAGATATTCTCCTCTCCACATAGGCTATGGTTTATATAGGATTGGTCTAGGGCAAACCTTTCCTAAGTACAATAAAACTTGGAGTATGGAACAAATCATGTGCATAAATAAAATATTTTCAAGTTTATTCCAAATAGGAGGCTTTCTTGTGTGGCCTTGTCTTGGGCTTTCCTCGTGTTTCCCAGCTCCGATTTCTATGTTGCTTGTCTTAAAACGTCCACCTTATTTTTCTCTTCAGATCGCCTATCATATCAACATTTATGTTTCAGGTGCTGCCGCGGCCTCCAAGTGCTGCCGCGGCCTTCAAGTGCTGCCGATGCGGGTACTAATCTGCATTCCAGCTTTTGTTTCCAGCATCCATCATGCTATCTGGCATTACCTATGTGGTAGTTTCCTGTCTAAGAGAAGAAACCATTAACCGTACCTACTTTATGCCAAATAATAGATAAATTCATGAATTAAGTATTGGGATGCTGAAATATGGAAATAAGCAGAATTATCCAATATTGCCATTAAATTTGTCCTTTATTAGCAATAATCGAGTGGGAAATTGGTATAAAGAATAGGACTTTTAGGCACTCATCATGCAACTTGGTATCCAAAGCCTTATGGATAGACCTCCACAACCTCGCGGTGAACCTCAGATCTCTATCCGATATGATCGAAGAAGGTACACCATGCAACCTAATTATTTCCTTTATATACAACTGAGCCAACTTTTCCAAACTAAAGTCCATCCTAACCGGTAAGAAATGAGCCGACTTGTTCAACTGGTCAACAATGACCCACACAACATCATGCTTCCTCAACGTCATTGGTAACCTGGTGACAAAGTCCATGGTCACACGATTCCACTTCCACTGTGGAATCTGGATAGACTGAAGCAAACCTAAAGGGACCTGATGTTCCGCTTTCACAAGCTGACATGCTAAGCATCTTGTCACAAACTCGGAAACATCTCTTTTCATGCAAGGACACCAAAAGAATGGACAAAGATCCAGGTACATTTGTTACTTCCCGGATGCATAGAAAACGGACTAAGCTAGCATGGTCTAACGCTTGTGCTCTCTTTATCTCCTAAGCTAGCATGGGCTCCGCACGTAACTCTGCCCACAAACTGCCATCCTTGGTCATCGTCAACTGGGCAAACATGGCTCTCAAGTCCGACATGGACTTTCTGCTCAAAGCATCGACGACCACATTCGCCTTATCAGGATGATACTCTATGACACAGTCATAGTCCTTCAACAACTCTATCCACCTCCGTTATCTCAGATTCAACTCTTTCTGGGTGAGTAGATACTTTAAACTCTTATGATCGGTGTAGACATAGCATTTCTCCCCATAGAGATAATGCCTCCATATCTTCAACGCGAAGATAACCGCAGCCAACTCGAGATCATGGGTGGGATAGTTCATTTCATGGGGTTTCAACTATCTCGAGGCGTAAGCAACCACCTTACCCTCCTGCATGAGCACACGACCTAACCCATTCAAGGAAACATCACTAAACACCACATAATATTTCCCCGATTCTGGTTGCGTCAAGACCGGAGCCTCCGTAAGATAAGCCTTAAGCTGCTCAAAACTATGTTGTCTCCTCTCGTTCCACACAAACAGAATCCCTTTCTAAAGAAACTTTTTCAACGATGTTGCTCTGATCGAGAAGCCTTTAACAAACCTCCTATAGTATCCGGCAAGCCCAAGAAAGCTACGGACTTCCGATACATTCCTTGGTGGTTTCCATTCCACCACAACGTGGATTTTCTGAGGATCCACACGGATGCCATCCGATGCAACGATGTGGCCGAGAAATGCCACCTCATACAACCAGAACTCACACTTACTAAACTTGGTGTACAGACGTCTATCCCTCAAAACCTGGAGAACAACCCTTAGGTGATAGTCATGCTCCTACTCTGAGCGTGAATACACCAAGATGTCATCGATGAACACAACCACAAACTGATCTAGGTAAGGCTGAAAGATTCGGTTCATCAAGTCCATAAAAGTTGTTGGTGCATTCGTGAGCCCAAACGGCATCACTAAGAACTTATAGTGCCCGTATCATGTTCTAAAAGCGGTCTTTTGGACATCCTCTTCCACCACCTTCAACTGGTAGTACCCTGATCGTAGATCGATCTTAGAAAACACATGGGCACCCTTCAACTGATCAAACAAGTCATCGATCCTAGGAAATGGATAACGGTTCTTGATCGTGACTTTGTTGAGCTGACTGTAGTCGATGCACATCCTCATCGATTCGTCCTTCTTCTTTACAAACAAAACTGGTTCTCGCCACAGTGACATACTCGGTCTGATAGAACCTCTCTCTAGCAGCTCCTGGATCTGCTGTTTCAACTCTTTCACCTCTGTCGGTGCCATACGATAAGGTGCTATGGACACCGGTGTCGTGCCTGGCAACACCTCTATACGGAACTCTAACTCACAGTCAGGAGGTAAACCGGGTAACTCCTCTGAAAACACATCGGGATACTCACATACTATCCTCAAACTCCCTAACTCAGGGCTCTCAACCCTCGCATCCACCACGTGAGCTAAGAAAACATCACAACCTTGTTGTAACAACCGCTGAGCTGACAAGGCCGATACAACATTCGGTAAACAGGGGTTTCTCTCGCCCCTCACAACAAGCTTAGATCCATTTGCAACACGGAGCTTCAAACTCTTTGATCTACATCCAAGACTTGCATTGTGCTCGAACAACCTATCTATCCCTAGGATTACGTTGAACTCTTGGAAAGGTAAAACCATAAGATCTGCTGGAAAGATCGAGCCTTGCACATCTATCAGAAACCTTCGATAAATCTTATCCACTAAAACATCTAGACCCAATGGAATTGTCATACGAACTCCTATTTCTAGATCTTCAGCTGGAAACCCCCAACACTGAGATATCCTACTACGGATATAGGAGTGGGTAGACCACGAGTCCACAAGAGCAACTCTGAGAACTGAAAACAAGGTAAACGTACCTGAGATAACATCGGTATCCACACAGTCCTCTTGTGCCCTCACAACATACTACCTAACTGGTGCTCTCGCTGTGGACTGAAAGGTATACCACCCGAACCATGACTAGCCCCTCCATGGGTAAAGCCTCGACCCATCTAACTAGGATAACTAGTCCTCTAAGCTTGGTCTGACATCTCTCTAGCCTTCTTGGGATAGTCCTTCACTAGGTGCTCTGATGACCCATAATAGTAACAAGCTCTGATTGTGCTCCAACACACTCCTCTATGGCTCCGCCAACAGTGATGACAAGTCGGAACACCTGAGCTCCTCTGAGAGCTCTCCGGGCTCATCATCGAAGATGACGTAGACTGTCTCCTCTTACCAGCAAACTCAGACCTACGGTTTGATCTTGCACTCTGACTAGAAGGTCCCCTACTATGATTCCATCGATTCCTATTCCTTCGCGAATAGGACTGAGAGTTGTTGGAGTAGCTCTAATTACCTCCACTAGCACCACCCTGACCAGAAGATGAACCATAGGTAAAACCTTGAACCTGTTCTAAAGACTTTGCACTGGTGGTCAACTTTGAAAACACTCTGGGTGGAGTAGTAGTGAGATATGTCTGGATCTCTTTCCTTAAACCCTTTAAGAACCTTTTGCATCTCATCTTCTCTCTGGACACTAACTCTGGGGCATACCTACTCAACTGTAGGAACTCCTGCTCATAAGCAAACACCAAACGGTTAACTTGCACAAGGTGGGTAAACCGCTCCCTCAAGGTGTTGATGTGGGCTTCTCCCACATACTTCTTCTCGAACTCATCGAGGAATTCGTTCCAAGTTAGTCTCTCGGGATCCCAACCAAGCTCCACTGTCTCCCACCACTCATAGGCATTACCTATCAACAACGACAGAACACACGATAGCTTGTCCTTAGATCTCAGCCTCATCTGTCTCATGATCCAACGAGTATCATGTAACCACTGATCAGCTTGCACGAGATTATCTTGTCCCGTCCCATGAAAGTCAACAACTCTCTGCCTATGCACCCTCTCAACTGGTGCCTCTCGAGGCGTAGCAGACGACCTTGGTATAGCTCTCACGATCCGGTCCAACTCCCGGTTCAGCTACAAGAAGTAGTTGGCCCCTTGACCAACTGCATCATCAGACGGTGCCTCTACAGCGGGCACATACTCCTCATCAGAGTCCTCTTGGGAACCCCAACTGTCTTCCATAACTCTTTTCCTCCTTTGCATACTTACTGCACACAACAAACAAACGAGGTTACATCATCGAATTTTCAGCATCTAAGCAAGTACAACTTCGACTAATGGGCATGTACTAATCAAACACTTATATGACACAAAAGACTCCTCTGGGGACTTCCTAGAACCGTCTCAACCTAAACTCTCATACCACTAAATGTAACACACTCAACATATCGGGCCTCCGGCCCAAAACCTGTATTTCAAAATTTCTTTCCAAAAGCCCGTAAAGATGTGTCCATAGCCATTTCCATCATAAGATAATGAAATCCAAATCAATTTTAAAACATAAATCCGAATAAGTAGCGGAGATCCAAAATATTATAACCTGTTTGAAAAGCATTCGACAACTAAATAAAACAGGGTTACAAATTACACATATAGGGTCCTACAAGTACAATGCCCATTATGCCTAATAACAACACTCTGAAAACAGATGTCGAAGATGAACCCACCATGATGATGCTCCTTCGAAAGCTTCCTTAACCTACGCACGAAAATACATTTCGAACGCTAAGTTACTAAAGCTCAATGGGTACTCGACCAACCGGTCCACATCAAGCATAACATAAAATAAGCATAGCAACATGAATGATGACATGGCATGAGTACGATGGCGCTACCATAACCGCCCAAACACATGATATCATGATGGCATATATCGGCACATAGCATATGCATGACAAGAGAAAACCATACAACATCTCAAGTTCCTAACCCATATTTATATCTCATATATATATATATATATATATACATATATAACGGTATCCATATCACCTCATAGTAGTATAGAAGTAGGGAGACCTATCAGCACTAAGTAAGGCCCGTGGCATGCCACTCTATATAATCCGCTAAGGAACCCATCAACACTAAGCAAGGTCCTAGCTAGTCTTCTGCATAATATATTACCGATAACCCATCAATACTAAGCAAGGTTATCAGTTTTACATCTCATATAGTATTTACTCTAGTAACCCATCAGCACTAAGCAACGTTACTAGATTATCTCATAATCATATAATATATACTCTAGGCAACCCATCAACACTAAACAAGGTTCCTAGTAAGCCACATGACTCGAATAGGTCACACGAACCCTTAACGGTTCTACATACCGATTTATACCACTAGACTCCAATTATTATTCAATTATCTCTTTAACGGGGCTAGGTTTCTATTTCTCGATTTAATATTTATTTTAAAGTTTAAACAAGTCTTTGGAACTTCTAAGGTAGCATTATGAGACTTTACCATTTCTCCACAAGAACTTGGGCTAAAATGCCCTGGGGTATCGATACCCCTACTTGGAGTATCGAAACACCAAGTATCGATACCCTCACCAATGGGGTATCGAAATGACTGGTATCGATACGAGTATCGAACCCTTTGACCAATCTCAAAGTCAACCAAAAGAGGGCCTACCCGATTCGATATCGATATCGAATCGGGAAGGTCACTGGACGACTCGATATCGAAACGTTTTGCCCACGTTTCGAAACCCCTGCACAAAAAGTGAAGTTTTGCATATTCAAACACTTAAGACTCTATCCAAATGATGGAGGCTCGGAAATCCTTTATTTTTTCCACCCTTGTCATATTGTAATACTTTAGATTATCGATCCCACAGGGACTGTGTCGACTTTACTACCTCTTATGGCTGCACTATAAAAAGTAAAAACACAAGTAATGGTTGAGTTGAGAATTCTAAATTAACTACTAAAACTAAACTAAATATTGAAGAAATAAAGATGAATTAAGTGAGGCTAAGTTGAGTGCTTCGTAGAGGAGAATTCAGTTATGCTAAGTATCCACTTATTAATGTAATGGGTTGAACTACCGCCTCGGCGGGTTGCACAAAGGGTCGCCGCAGCTGCCTAGGCGGGGTTATGCCTTGTCGACAATTCAACATTCCATAGTTCGACAGAGCATTCTTGTATGTCTTCTTCCTTATCGCTAAGTGAAGAGAACTGCTGAAACCCACGTCTTGATGATACCTCCCGGCGTGAATCGAGGGCGGATAACAACCAAACACATGCGTCTTGTTAGTTGCTGATATCCTAGGCGGTTAATCTCTTAACAAGATTAGTCAATGGCCATGAGCAAAGACCGTATTATCTCATTTCGTGAGCCTAACTCTCCCGATATTAGACAAATGGATTTTTCTTCACATACTTATCATCTCCAGCTCATATACAAAGAAGAGTAAATGCCAAGAGAGAATAAACTATGAAATAGATTTTGCATTAATAAATATCTAGCATAACATAACTATTTTCTCCAACTACTCCACAAACAACCTAAACCTCCGAAGAAGTTTAGAACATGATGTAGTCGGCGACTAAAGGTATTGTATAGGGTAAAACTCCTTGCTAAGACTAAACATAATATGTGCCTTATATAGGCCAAGCCCTAGGTTAAAGCTTTCCATGCAAGAAAAGAGTTCTAAAGAAAAAAATATAATTCCTAATTAAACTATAATTAATTCTTATTTCCTAAAATATCTCTTCTTTCCCGCACGTGACTTTGACTAAGGCTTGACTCCGTATTTTGGCTCCGTCTTTCTTCCGCTCATTGTCCATTAAGATCAGCATCTTTTTCTCTTTCTGTCGAGCACTGATTGTCATCTTCACTCTGCTGTCGCGGACTCAAAAGTGTTGCCTTGGAGGGTGCTTCATCTACACTTCAGCATCTGTCTTCCCAATTGGCTATCTTTATATGTAGTTTCCTGTCTAAGAAAAAAAACTATCAAATGCATTTGTTTTATGCCAATTATTAGATGAATTCATGAATTATATATTTGGATGCTGAAGTATGGAAAATATGCAGAAATATGGAAAATATGCAGAAATATCTATTAAAGCCCTTGAATCCTGTCCTTTATTAGTAAATATCGGGTGGGAAATGGTAATAAAAATAGGACTTTTATGCACTCATCACACCCCCACACTCGAACTATTGGTTGTCCTCAAGCAATACAAAAGGTAATTTTGTCATCTTCACTCTGCTGCCGCGGTCTCAAAATTGCAGCCTTAGAGGGTGCTCCATGTACACTTCAGCATCTGTCTTACCAATTGGCTATCTTTATATGTAGTTTCCTGTTTAAGAAAGAAAAATATCAAATGCATTTGTTTTATGCTAATTATTAGATGTATTCATGAATTATATATTGGGATGCTGAAGTATGAAAAATATGCAGAAATATCTATTAAAGCCCTTGAATCCTGTCCTTTATTAGTAAATATCGGGTGAGAAAATGGTAATAAAAGTAGGACTTTTATGCACTCATCACACCCCCACACTCGAACTATTGGTTGTCCTCAAGCAATACAAAAGGTAATTTTTAAGTAAGGAATTTTAAGGGAATATACCGTCCTGCTGCCGCGACAGAAATCCTTTCTTGACTCGGCCTCTTCTAGGTTCTAGGTATTCCTCAAAACTGGACTATGAGTCTTAGTGAGTGTATGCTAGCTATGTCGAAATTGATTTTTTAAGTTCTTATCCTTTTTCTAGCTCAAGACTTCCGACTAAGATTTTTTTTTTAATTCTTTTCTTTCTTTCTCCTTAAATTGGTATATAAATATATATTGTTATATACTTATACTGCTTGAGCCGGTTTCGGGCACATCAAGTGTTTAGCTATTCTTACTAGAACCAATTTCGGGCACCTCTAGTAAGTGGGAAAATGAATAAGTTCTAGAGCCAGTGATAGGCACCTCTATGGACTAAACTAGAGCCGGTGATAGGCACCTCTAGTTAAAATCTAAGCCTAAGTCCTTATTGCTTTACAAAGAAAAGAACTTATAAAATCAATTATGACTAACAGTGTTAAATATTTTTTAGGCTCATAGTTTAATCCTAAGTACTAAACCTAGTATACCTTTCTGATTTCAAGTCTGGTGAATGGTGCAGACTGCTGCGGCGGCTGGAAAATATATTATCGCCTCGGCAGTTTCAATAAAATTCAACAGACTTAAAAAAATTTTGCAGTAAATTGTAAGATTATAAGGACAGAAAATAAGGCAATAATACGATAATCTAAATACTTTCCATACATGGCAGATATATTTACAGATTACAAAAAGGGACCAATGCTCCCCCACACTCGAGGTATGCATTGTCCTCAATGCATGAAAAGTAAAAAGAAGGCTGAAAATAAAAAGACAAAAGGTAAAAGAATGATTACCGTCCTTTTCAGAATACTGAGGAGGAAAAGGAATCCTCGGAATCACTATCGATGAGAAGCTTGCGGCGGCTTTTTGGTGGTTGCTGTGGTGCTCTGGTAATGGGCTGACAGCTTTCTTTTTGGCAGACCGGGGTGGTTGCACTCGGATGGGAGTTGGAGTGCGTTTCGGCTCGTCCTCTGAATCAAGATTGATTGGAGAGGAGGAAGTTGTTTTTCCCTTCTTTTCTCCTTGGGCTGCAGCGAACAATTCCTCGGTAGCTTTAATTTGGCTTGTTAAATCCTCCACAGAATCACTCCAAGTGAATGTGCTAGACTGATATGGTGTGTCTCCTCGGTTGGTGGAGTCCATACGGAGAAACTCAGCTAGTGAGTTTGATGGAATAGGTTCAGTTGCTGCTGCAGCGGTGGTGGTTGTAGGAGAAACGGGAACTATTGCGGAAGCAGTGACGGTTGGGGCAGTCGCTGATTTGGTAGGTGCATTAGCGGTTGGTTGAGGCATGGAGAGATCGATTGTAAGGTCAGGAAACACAGTCGTGCATGTAGGGAGTACTTCTCGAATTATTGTGATGATGGCGTTGTTAAACTCCTTAACATATGCCATGAAGGTTAGCTGCCTTCTCTCCATTTTCTACAGGGTCTCTAGGAGTCCTGCTGTTGCTGGTGCAGATTCTGCTGCTGTCGGTTGTTCTGCTGTGGCGGCAGCTGCTTCAGTAGTGGGAGGAATATATGCCTATGGAATAGCTTCTTCCACTTGCATCCGTTTCATGTATATTTTCGGAGTCCAGCCCAATCTCTTCGGCGTGTAAATGTCTGCCGGTAGTGTCGGGACCCTATCCAAACATCCCAAGGCAGTAATTAAACATGGGAAAACGAGAATACCTCTTTCTTTGGTGGCACACTCGAATATATGTTCGCTTATGATGCTGCCAACGTCGATGCGTCTGTTGTGTATGATAGAATGGATGAGTGAAAGGCATGGTCTGTCCACCGTTTGGTTATGAGATGTCGGTAGCTGTCGCGTGTCAAAAGTGTGCGTTCAGTGCAAGTGGACACATCGCAAGTAATAAGTGATAAGTATATTATCGAGTTATCTTCTCCTCAGGGACCGGTATACTTAATATGCTTTCTTCACCTCCTTGTTCTGTAGAAAGATAAAAACACAAATAAGTTGATTTGATTTGACTAAACTAAAATCACTAAATAAAAGATAAAGGATTGAAATAGTAGAGAGAGATGGGCTAGGATCCAGTTGCGTCGTATTGTGGATTTGATTGACTTGTCTCTATCTAATGCAATCGTATATCACTGCCTCGGCAGCACTGAAGTTTACTGCTTGGGCAGCGATAATACTGTCTGCCGCGACAATCCCTTGCTCGTGGGCAAACTTTACCAAAGTTCAGCAAAGTGTCCTTGAATGACTCCGCTTATCCCTAAGTCAAAGTGTTGTTAATGACTAGTCCTTGATGATACCTCCCGGCGTGAACCAATTATACTCACCAACCAATCTCACACTTCTTTTAGCCGCTGAAACTCTTAACCTATCCCTAGGCCGAGTTAGTATTTCGCGATTGAAACACCGTGCTTATCCCTTTCGCGAATCTAACTCTCCCGAGCTTAGATAAATGGATGATCACAATATCCTCTCCCGAGCTCAATTGTGAAACAAGGAATAACAAAGGATAAGAAAACCATGATAATCTTTATTGCATTGAATGAAAGACAAAGTACAATCTCCTCTCACAAATACTCTACAACCTTCACCTAATCCCTAAGAAGGTTTAGAACATGATGGAGAGGAAAGAAACAAGAGTAGAAGTCGGCTCTCTCCCTAGGTATTTCGTGTGTTTGTACATTGGGTGGCTAGGTCCTTATATAGGCTAGACCTAGGGCAAACGTTTCCTAAGTAGAATACAACTTGGAGTAGGGAACAAGTCAAGTACATAATAATAATATATTTCCAAGTTTATATTCGGCTAAGGGGCTTTCCCGCGTAATCTTCCTTTGGGCTTTTCCTTGTGCTAGCCAGCTCCGATTCATGGGCCTCAAGTCCAGACACGTTCCTTGGATTTTTGTCTTTCCATCGTCTATAATCTTGCTTCCTGTCTTTCTGTTGCTGCCTCGGCATCAGGTCCTGCCTCGACCTTGTCTCTGTCGCGGCACTGGTTCTCCTGCACAGATATGAAAACACAATAAAACGTGCCTTTTTCTATAAATATTATCTATATGAGTATAACTTCTAAATATATCACATTGAGTGCATGCATTGGTCCGAGTGGGTGTATATTTGGTAATTAATGCCAATAAAAGGAGTAAAAAGTGATAGTGTGTTGAGCACTTATCACACCCCTAAACTCGAACTATTGCTTGTCCTCAAGCAATGCAAACCATTAATTTGCCGAACTTTACTCTCTCTTGGTCTTACATGTCCATCTATTCTCCCCACCATAACTAGGCCTATTCTTAAGCCTTAACAATTCGGTTACTCAAGGGTTTACCTAAAAACAAACTATAGGAGTTGTGAGTGTGTGCGTTTTTGTGGACAAGTTGATTAAAGGCTTTCTTAGATAAACTCTAAGTTCAAGACAAATAGACATTGGCTAAGTGTTCTCTTCTTTTTCAAACCTCAAATCTTGAGTCGGTTTCGGGCACCTCAAAGACTTGTGTTTTTCTTTTCACTAAAATCCTTCTTTCTTTTTAATATTCCTTAACACATACTAGAGCCAATTTCGGGCACCTCTAACATGAAGAAGAGACTTTCTAGAGCCGGTGGTAGGCACCTCTAGTTACTTTCCAAAAATCTAAGCCTTTATCACCTAAGTTCATTGAAAGAATTCCTATAATCCAACAAGTCCCAAAAGTGTTTAAAGTTTAAAGTTCTACCTATAGTAAGCTTCTAAGTTTTCATCCTTAAGCATCTTAAGGTTAAGCCCTCTTAACAGAACCTAAACATGGTAAGCAGAAAGATTTCTGTAGCCTTAAAGAATAAACTAAGGTAATACTAAGGATGAGCAGTGTAAGAGTGTAGGCAGTTAGTTCAAGTATGGCGGGGAGCATAAAAATTAAAAATATCACTGGAATACTCCCTTTTTGGCAAGGCCGCGACAGTAGATTGCTGCCTTGGCAGTGAATCTGCACCCCCAAACTCAAACCAAGCATTGTCCTCAATGCTTTATATTTTGAAGGAATAAACGGCAAAACAAAATATGAATTATATGTAGCAAGTAAAAAGAGTAAAAGCAATTTAAATTGAATTAAGGAAAAAGAAATTTAAAGCGACTCCGAAGAGCTGCTTGTAATAATTTTCCTCCGTGGCCTTGATGCCAAATGCGTTGTCCTTGGGCAGGGTGATGGTTGCGCCTTTGCTTGCCGCGGCGGCTAGACTCGAGTGGGTGGGGTCCTTTGCATCGGGGCTTCTACTTCTTCTCCTTCTTCAACATCCGCCATATCTTCGGTTATCATCACGTCCGTTCCTCCTCCCATCGCAGTGGCTCCTCCGGTGTGGTTTGTGCTTGGGCCGGCGGCAGTGGAACTTTGGTGCACGTAGGCATCTATCTCGGCGGATAGACTGCCCATGATAATTGGCGATCTGGGTGGAGTGTTGAAGACGACCCTAGATGGAAGAATCTGTCGCCCTAGATGGGCCGGCAGCCTGGTATTGGGGCTGAGGGTCCGGATGGAAGAATGGTCGTGGTCCTTCCGGGGTTGGTGTAGTCTCGCTATAGGGTGCGGCGGTGACGAACATGTTGCTTGGGAACTCCGGGAATTAGACGCCTTCTGGGAAGGCGTGCAGCATCATCTAGGCTAGAGTGCCATTGAAGTCACGTTGGTACTCCATGTATCGTTGTTGTCGAAGATCCATTGCGGCCATTCGCTGCAAGATTTCTTGGTATGGGTTTGCTGCGGCAGAGGTGTGGGCAGTACCAAGCATGTCTGCCGTGTACTGGGCCCCGGCAGCAGTATCGACAGTGAATTGTTGCGGCGTTGCCTGGACAGGTTCGGCTTGAGTGATCTACATGAATTTGTGGCAGAAATCCCTGGTCCATCCTCGTCTTGGGGGCGTGTATTCATCCGTTTCTTCAATGGGTACACCTGCAGAAGCACATAAACCCGTAATCAAGCAAGGGAAATACAATGGTCCCCTATCTTTCTAACCACACTCGTGAATTTCCTATAAGATGATTTCTCCAACGTTGATGGTCCTCTTGTTGATGATGGATTGGATAAGCACCAATCTCTTGCGATCCACCGTGCTATTGTGTGATGTTGGGATGAGGCGTCTTTTGACGAAGGTGTTCCACATCTTGGCCTCCGGCTTCAAGCTTTGTCTTGTTACGGATCCTCGATGGGTACCGGTTTCCCATGGAGTGTTCCCGTAACAAAGGTCGTCTTTGATGAGTTCATAGTCCTCGACAGTGATATCTTCCAAGAATTTGGCATGGATATCACTGTCTAGGGTGAGGCCGTAGAAGTTGTTGATCGTCTCGGCATCGAGCTAGACCGGCCTGCCGCGGCAGTGAAGGAACAGGGAGTCTTTGCTGGGCCCATGAGCGTAGAACTCCCGCACGATCGTGGCGTTCGCCTGGGCAGGTTGCAAACAGAAAATTTCCCAATTCTGGTACTTAATTCTGTCATAGAGGTAGTGTTCAATGCCGTAGTTTTCTTCTTCCGCATGTTGGAAACGTTGCTCTTCCCAAATTTGACTAGCGATGAAAGATCGGTTGAATCGATCTTCAACGTTGGCTGGGGCGAATCTTTTGTATGAAGCCATCAAGATGGAAAGATGTAAGTTCTTGGAGTTTTTGTTGAAGAGAATCTGGAGATTGTAGAAGGCAGAGAGTAATGGAGAGAGAGATTGTTATGAATACTAAAGAAAGCAAGAAAAATAAGAGTGAATAGTTCAAGAGGAAAGGGTTTCTTATATAGGCCTCGGCCTTGTGACCGTTGAGACCACTATCCGTTGTAACCGTTTCCTTTTCTGCCGTTTCCTTTTTCTGCCGCGGCAGGAATCTCAACAGACTAGTCGTTACACTATTCTACCCGTTGGGACTGCTGCGGCCCTAACACTGTTTTATTGACTCAGCAGAGTTCCTGCTGTGAACTATTTTTCCCTTATCTTTGTTTTTTATTCCTAAATAAAACACACAAAAGAAAAATACTGAAAACGGAAATAATTAGAAAATTAAAAATATACTACTAATCCGAATATAATAATAAAGAAAAGGGGAAAGGTTAGGTTACTGTTGGAGAGCATGCAAATGCATCTCCCAAAATTATTTTCTCCCTTAGGCCCAAATTATGTATCGGTTGTGGGCCACTCCTTTTTGCTGTCTGTCCATCCATCTTGGGCTTGATTTTCTTGCCGAATATTCTGCCGAGCAGATTGCCCAGGCCGGGTATCTTATTGTCTACTGCGTGGATGGCCTTGCATTCCTCTGGAACATCATACTTCTTTAAGTTGTGGAAAACGTTGAGTTTGACTTTGTCGCGTGTCAAAAGTGCGCGTTTAGTGCAAGTGGACACATCGCAAGTAATAAGTGATAAGTATAATATCGAGTTATCGTCTCCTCAGGGATCGATATACTTAATATGTTTTCTTCACCTCCTTGATGATACCTCCCGGCGTGAACCAATTATACTCACCAACCAATCTCACACTTCTTTTAGCCGCTAAAACTCTTAACCTATCCCTAGGCCGAGTTAGTATTTCGCGATAGAAACACCGTACTTACCCCTTTCGTGAATCTAACTCTCCCGAGCTTAGATAAATGGATGATCACAATATCCTCTCCCGATCTTGAATGCAAGAACAAGGAATAACAAAGGATAAGCAAACCTTGATAATCTTTATTGCATTTAATGAAAGACAAAGTACAATCTCCTCTCACAAATACTCTACAAACTTCACCTAATCGCTAAGAAGGTTTAGAACATGATGGAGAGGAAAGAAACAAGAGTAGAAGTCGGCTCTCTCCCTAGGTATTTCGTTGTGTATTACATTGGGTGGCTAGGTCTTTATATAGGTTAGACCTAGGGCAAACCTTTCCTAAGTAGAGTACAACTTGGAGTAGGAAACAAGTTAAGTACATAATAAAATATATTTCCAAGTTTGTATTCGGCTAAGGGGTTTTTCCGCATAGTCTTCCTTTGGGCTTTTCCTAGTGCTAGCCAGCTCCGATTCATGGGCTTCAAGTCCAGACTCGTTCCTTGGATTTTTGTCTTTCCATCGCCTATAATCTTGCTTCCTGTCTTTCTGTTGCTGCCTCGGCATCAGGTCCTACCTCGGCCTTGTCTCTGTCGCGGCACTGGTTCTCCTGCACAGATATGAAAACACAGTAAAACGTGTCTTTTTCTGTAAATATTATCTATATGAGTATAACTTCTAAATATATCACATTGAGTGCATGCATTGGTCCGAGTGGGTGTATATTTGGTAATTAATGCCAATAAAAGGAGTAAAAAGTGATAGTGTGTTGAGCACTTATCACACCCCTAAACTCGAACTATTGCTTGTCCTCAAGCAATGCAAACCATCAATTTGCCGAACTTTACTCTCTCTTGGTCTTACATGTTCATCTATTCTCCCCACCATAACTAGGCCTATTCTTTAGCCTTAACCATTCGGTTACTCAAGGATTTACCTAGAAACAAACTATAGGAGTTGTGAGTGTGTGTGTTTTTGTGGACAAGTTGATTAAAGGCTTTCTTAGATAAACTCTAAGTTCAAGACAAATAGACATAGGTTAAATGTTCGCTTGTTTTTCAAACCTCAAATCTTGAGCCGGTTTCGGGCTCCTCAAAGACTTGTGTTTTACTAAAATCCTTCTTTCTTTTTAATATTCCTTAAGGCATACTAGAGCCAATTTTGGGCACCTCTAGTATGAAGAAGAGACTTTCTAGAGCCGGTGGTAGGAACCTCTAGTTACTTTCCAAAAATCTAAGTCTTTATCACCTAAGTTCATTAAAAGAATTCCTATAATCCAACAAGTCCCAAAAGTGTTTAAGTTTAAAATTCTACCTATAGTAAGCTTCGAAGTTTTCATCCTTAAGCATCCTAAGATTAAGCCCTCTTAACAGAACCTTAACATGGTAAGGAGAAAGATTTCTATAGCCTTAAAGAATAAACTAAGGCAATACTGATGATGAGAAGTGGAAGAGTGTAGGCAGTTAATTCAAGTAAGGCGGGGAGCATAAAAATTTAAAGAAAATCACTGGAATACTCCCTTTTTGGCAAGGCCGCGGCAGTAGATTGCTGCCTTGGCAGTGAATCTGCACCCCCAAACTCAAACCAAGCATTGCCCTCAATGCTTTATATTTCGAAGGAATAAACGGCAAAACAGAATATGAATTATGCGCAGCAAGTAAAAACAGTAAAAGCAATGAATATTGATTTAATGGACAAAGAAATTTTAAAGCGACTCCGAGGAGCTGCTTGTAACAATTTTCCTCCGTGGCCTTGATGCCAAATGCTTTGTCCTTGGGGAGGGCGATGGTTGCGCCTTTGCTTGCCTCGGCGGCTGGACTCGAGTGGGTGAGTTCCTTTGCATCGGGGCTTCTACTTCTTCTACTTCTTCAACATCCGCTATCTCTTCAATTATCATCACGTCTGTTCCTCCTCCCATCGCAGTGGCTCTTCCGGTGTGGTATGTGCTTAGGCCGGCGGCAGTTGAACTTTGGTGCACATATGCATCTATCTCGACAGATAGACTGCCCATGATAATTGGCGATCTGGGTGGAGTGCTGAAGACGGCCCGTCGCTTGGATGGCCTTCTGTTGACAGATGAGGCCGCGGCAGAATCTGCCGCCCTAGATGGACCGGCAGCCTGGTATTGGGGCTGAGGGTCCGGATGGAAGAATGGTCGTGGTCCTCCCGGGGCTGGTGTAGTCTCGGTGTTGGGTGCGGCGGTGACGAACATGTTGCTTGGGAACTCCGGGAAGGCGTGCAACATCATTTGGGCTAGAGTGCCATTGAAGTCCCGTTGGTACTCCATGTATCTTTGTTGTCGAAGATCCATTGCGGCCATTCGCTGCAAGATTTCTTGGTATGGATCTGCTGCGGCAGAGGTGTGGGCAGTACCAGGCATGTCTGCCGTGTACTAGGCCCCAGCAGCAGTATCGGCAGTGAACTGCTGCGGCGTTGCCTGGACAGGTTCGGCTTGTGTGATCTGCATGACTTTGTGGCAGAAATCCCTGGTCCATCCTCGTCTTTGGGGCGTGTATTAATCCGTTTCTTCGATGGGTACACCTTCCGAAACACATAAACCCGTAATCAAGCAAGGGAAATACAATGGTCCTCTATCTTTCTTACCGCACTTGTCAATTTCCCGTAGGATGATTTCTCCAACGTTGATGGTCCTCTTGTTGATGATGGATTGGATAAGCACCAATCTCTTGCGATCCACCGTGCTATTGTGTGATGTTGGGATGAGGCGTCTTTTGACGAAGGTGTTCTACATCTTGGCCTCCGGCTTCAAGCTTTGCCTTGTTACAGATCCTCGACGGGTACCTGTTTCCCATGGAGTGTTCCCGTAACAAAGGTCGTCTTTGATGAGTTCATAGTCCTCGGCAGTGATATCTTCCAAGAATTCGGCATGGATATCACTGTCTGGGGTGAGGCTGTAGAAGTTGTTGATCGTCTCGGCATCGAGTTGGACCGGCTTGCCGTGGCAGTGAACGAACAGGGAGTCTTTGCTGGGCCCATGAGCGTAGAACTCCCGCACAATTGTGGCATTTGCCTGGGCAGGTTGCAAACAGAAAATTTCCCAATTCTGGTACTTAATTCTGTCGTAGAGGTAGTGTTCAATGTCATAGTTTTCTTCGTCTGCATGTTGGAAACCTTGCTCTTCCCAAAGTTGCCTAGCGATGAAAGATCGGTTGAATCGATCCTCAACGTTGGCTGGGGCGAATCTTTTGTATGAAGCCATCAAGATGGAAAGATGTAAGTTCTTGGAGTTTTTGTTGAAGAGAATCTGGAGATTGTAGAAGGCAGAGAGTAATGGAGAGAGAGATTGTTATGAATACTAAAGAAAGCAAGAAAAATAAGAGTGAATAGTTCAAGAGGAAAGGGTTTCTTATATAGGCCTCGGCCTTGTGACCGTTGAGACCACTATCCGTTGTAACCGTTTCCTTTTCTGCCGTTTCCTTTTTCTGCCGCGGCAGGAATCTCAACAGACTAGTCGTTACACTATTCTACCCGTTGGGACTGCTGCGGCCCTAACACTGTTTTATTGACTCAGCAGAGTTCCTACTGTGAACTATTTTTCCCTTATCTTTGCTTTTTATTCCTAAATAAAACACACAAGAGAAAAATACTGAAAACGAAAATAATTAATTAAAAAAATAAACTTCTAATCCTAATATACTATTTAAAGAAAAGGGGAGAGGTTAGGTTACTGGTGGAGAGCATGCAAATGCATCTCCCAGAATTATTTTCTCCCTTAGGCCGAATTTATGAATCGGTTGTGGGCCACTCCTTTGTGCTGTTTTTCCATCCATCTTGGGCTTGATTTTCTTGCTGAACATTCTGCCGAGCAGACTGCCCAGGCAGGGTATCTTATTATCTACGGTGTGGATGGCCTTGCATTCCTCTGGATCATCATACTTTTTTAAGTTGTGGAATGCGTTGAGTTTGACTTGTTGGTCATTGACCCGCATAGTCAACTCTCCTTTTTTCCACGTCAATTAATGTGCGTCCAGTTGTTAAAAAGGGTCTCCCAAGGATGATCGGTGCATTGTCATCTGCTTCACAATCAAGGACAAGGAAGTCGGCAGGAAAAATAAACTTGTCAACTCTTACCAGTATGTCCTCGATTTTGCCTTCAAGTTGCACATAGGATCTATCCGCGAGTTGGAGCATCACTGTTGTAGGTTTTGGCCTTCCAATTCCAAGCTTTTGGAAGACTGATTTAGGCATAAGGTTTATGCTTACTCCAAGGTTGCATAGGGCCTTACCTTCATAACTCTTTCCAATCGCACAAGGTATAGTGAAGCAACCAGGATCTTTTAACTTTGGTGGCATGTGGTTATGCAGCATTGCCATGCATCCCTCGGTAGCAGCCACTGTCTCAAACTCACCTATTCGTTTTCTCTTTGATACCATGTCCTTTAGGAACTTGGCATAGTTGGGCATTTGTTCAATAGCTTCAACGAACGGTATGTTGATGTGGACTTGCTTCAAGATGTTGAGGAATTTTTTGAATTGCTGGTCCTGTTTTTGCTTTTTCAACCTTTGCGGGAAAGGTGGGGGTGGTCTCATCTCCTCCAGGGTTTCTTGAGTTTGAAATTTTATACCTGGCACCACTAGAGTTGTTGCTGCCTCGGCAGGCTGCTCAGGCGCTGCAGTGCTTACTACCGGGGCAGTGTTGTCAGCTTCAGTTTGCTCAGCCTCTTTTCTTGTTTGATCTGCTGATTGAGTTTGACTCTCTGGGGTCTTCTCCTTCTGCTGTAGACCACTCCTAGTAGTGATTGCCTTACACTGTTCATGGTTTATTACCTTAGCAACTTCAGTATTGCTAGGTAGGCCTCCTTGTGGTCTAGTGTTTATGCATTGAGCAAACTGCCCAACTTGAGTTTCCAGCGTTTTTATGGCAGCTTCTTGATTTTGCAACCTCATCTCAGTCCTATTCATGAAGGCATATGTCCTTTTGATGAAATTACTATTTTCCGCCATGTATGACTCAGTTTTCATCATAAAGGCCTTCAGCGTGTTTTCCAATGAACTTATCGATTGCTACTGCATCTGCTGCGGCGGCATCGGCTGTTGGACTTGCTGTCGCGACATCGACTGCTGAAATCCCGATGGTTGGGTAATTGGGTTTAAGGCATTGTTTGGGTTACTCTATGATAAGTTTGGATGCCTCTTCCATGAGGGGTTGTATGTGTTGGACATCACATTATTGCGGTTGTAGTTCCCAACATACATACCAGTTTCTTGATTCATGCAGTCAGCGGAACTGTGGTTTCCTCCACATAAATCGCAGTATGAATCAATTACCTTGACCTCACGGGTATTGTGTTGTAACTGTAGGTTTTGCACCATCTTGGTAAGAGAAGCCAATTGTGTTGCCACTGAACTTGATGAATCCAATTCATGTACCGTGGCTTGGCGTCTTACTCCTCCTCGCCTAGATGTAGGAAACTGAAAGTCATTCTTTGCGAGTTTGTTCAGTATTTCAATAGCTTCCTCAGGTGCTTTGTCCAGGAGTGTTCCGTTTGCCGAGGCATCTAACATCATCCTTGTCGGGGCATTCGTGGCATTGTAAAACATTGTCACTTGTGTCCATAGGGGAAATCCATGCATCCTCACTTGTGCAATAGCTCTCTGTAGCGTTCCCATGCCTCGTACATTGGTTCGTCTTCAGCCTGTCAAAAAGAAGTAATTTCATTACGGATTCTATCATATAGATTAGTAGGATTAAAGCGAGTAATGAAATCACGGCAAAGTTCACTCCAGGAACCAATAGATCCTGCTGGAATGCTATTTAACCAAGCTTTCGCCCTATCCCTCAGTGAATAGGGGAATAGCTTTAATCGCAAGACATCTTCATGGACTCCTTGGATTTTAAAAGAGTTTCAGATTTCCATGAAGGATTTGAGGTGCTGCCTTGCGTCTTCAGTTGCAGACCCACCAAATTGTCCAATTGTGTTTAACATATTGAACATAACGGGTTTGAGTTCAAAATGGGCTGCTTCAATTTCCGGTGTGACGACTCCAGGGTTTAATCCGTTTAAGTCCTCTTCCAGGAAGTCCCTGACAGTGAGCTGCCGCGGCCCAGGTGGCGACGGAAGTCCTGCATTACCGGCAGGTAAATTTTGTCCTGCCGGGTGATCTGCCATGGCTCCTTGGATCTGTCTCCTCAACCTTTGCCTTGTTCTTTCGATTTTTGGATCTAATTCGTACAAGGGGTTGGTTGGATTGGCCCTGGTCATACACCAAGAAAAACAAAAGTAAAATAAAAATAAAAATAGACAAGAAAATAAAGAAAACAAAATTTAGTTGTCAGTCCCCGGCAACGGCACCAAAAACTTGTCGCGTGTCAAAAGTGCGCGTTTAGTGCAAGTGGACACATCGCAAGTAATAAGTGATAAGTATATTATCGAGTTATCGTCTCCTCAGGGACCGGTATACTTAATATGTTTTCTTCACCTCCTTGTTCTGTAAAAAGATAAAAACACAAGTAAATTGATTTGGTTTATCTAAAAATACATCGCAAGTAATAAGTGAATCCTGTCCTTTATTAGTAAATATCGGGTGGGAAAATGGTAATAAAAATAGGACTTTTATGCACTCATCACAAAACTTGATCCATTTATTCCTAAATTGATCCTAAATTGTAAGGGAACTTTTCTAAACGTGTTTAGACCTTAATAACAGAAGTTCATCAACAAATTCATGATCCACCATTAAAGACCACCCTAATCTACCAAGCATACCAAACCAATCAACAAACATGCATTTAAACTTAAAGCATGATATGCATGATGATTAAGAGTTGGAAGGGTAACAACCTTAAGAAAAACAACAACAAAAGCAGCAAACCCGAGCTCCAAGCTCAACCTCAAGATTTCTCCTTCCTCAAGCATGATGATGGCTCTTCCACTTGTCTCTCTACAAAGAGAAGGATAACAACAACTTAGAACCACCCTAAGATGATGTTTAAAGCTTAAAAACAATAACAAGCTAGGATTTAAGCTCTCCAAAAACCAAATCCCATACTCTACTCAAAACCCCTCTTAAACCTTTATCTTCCCCAAACCAACACTTTGTTACCTTGTTTTATAGATCCTTGAAAGCCCCACAACATTCCCTTCAAGCCAAAAACGGGATTTCTAACAAAACCGATAAAGATCTTACCTTTGCTCTTCCTTTCCTTGCCACAAAGATGGAGAAGAATGAAGAAAAGAGAGAAAAGATGAAGTCATTCTCTGTAAGAGAACTAAAACCCCAACTCTCTTGTCTTCACATTTAGACATTTACCAAAATGTCCTTCTAAACCAAGTCTAACTTAAAACCCAACTCAAAGCCCAACAAGGCCCAAACTACACAAACCCGGGGCCCAAAACTGAAGCCTAAACCCCTCGAGTTAACCCGACACTCGGATCCGAATCCGGGTCATGACAACTTCTCCTGGTACAAAAGGAGTAGCTTCTGGTATAGGAGTAGTAGCTTCAAGGAACACTAGGATATGAAGTGGTGAAGACAAGTCATCATTTGAGGGATTAACAATAGGTTGCTCACTGTAAGGAAACGTCGTTTCATTAAAGACAACATTCCTAGAAATGTATACCCTGTAACTCTTTTGCTCAAGGTAGACATATCCATGTTGAAAAAAGGAATAACTAAGAAATATACAAGGACTTGATTGAAAAGCTAGCTTATGATGATTGAAAGGTCTTAGACGTGGGAAACAGAAGTAGCCAAACACTCTCATCAACTTGTAATCAGACAACTTACTATACAAGATTTGAAAAGGGGATTTATAATCTAGTGTTTTAGAGGACATTCGATTGATAAATTATGCAACACTAACCATAGCATAGGACAAAAATTTCATGGGCAAAGAAGCATGAGCTATTAAGGTGATTGTTGTCTCAATTATATGCTTTTGCTTACGCTAAACTATGCCATTTTGTTGAGATATGTGTGGGCAAGTGATTCTCGACTGAACTCCTAACCGAGCAAATTGATTATCCAGAAACTTGAACTCTCCTCCACAATCAACTTGAACCGCTAAAAGATTTGTATCAAACTGGTTATTTATAATAGCTTACTGAGGGTCGTATAAAAATAGTTTGAACGACTTGCAATGCAACCCATAATATACTCAAAGGGTTTTAGAAGAAAATCAGTCCATGCTTTTAAAACAAATCACATGTGGCCAAAATGCCACCAAGTATAAAAATCCAGCAAGTGTTTTATCACGTGGAACAAATCCACAAAACTCAAGACTTACATGCTTCATTAGCAAAGCTTTATAAAATATTTGAAAATAAGTCAAACTCCTGAAAACTCAATTTGAAAATAAAATCAATAAAAACTTAACACTTGAATTTTCACGTGTTGTTATTAGTGATCTGATTAGTCTATTTCTAATCGTTGTGATAAACGATACACGCATGAAGACATAAATGTCGAATCATGCCACGTATGGGATTAAACCGTCACCATACCACGTATGAGGGCTACTCATACCACGCACGAGTCTATCTCATGCACACGAATGGAATCAATTCCAAACATATTTCCTACCTTAGTTTCCAGGATAAGCTACGCTTAAATGCAATACAACACATATATCACAATTTAAGCAATAACTATAATGCAGCACTGAGGAATTTACACAAGTATACGAATTTTCATAAATAAACAGTGCACTAACATCCTATCGATCGATCGAATTATCACTATAATATCATCTCAATATACAAAACAAAACAATATGAATGCTCAAGTTTTCATATAAAAAACACTAGGTAAAACTTTAGTATTCCACTTTCTCATGCTTACTCGCAAAACGGATAAAAATCTCTTTTTAGCTTATTTCGAAAACCAAAATGTGGAAGTATTTAAAACCATCTTTAAAAAGTATCGAGAGCATTCTAACACGTACATAATCACATAGGTACCAATAAAATACGAGTATGTAAAAAACATAGTAAAACAAGCATATTATGGGAAAACTGATTTACGAGAGCAAACGTAAGATTTACTCCGGAGTATAAGGAGGTTTCTCACACCTTCCCTACACTCCTAGCAATTTTAAAACAAAGTTAATGTTAGAGTATGCCCAAAGACCATTCATATGATGATTGTAAGGATACTTTTATTTACCAATTTTATTGAATAAAGGCATTGCCATTGTTGTTTTCAGATATATGTGTCAATGTGTAGCATAAACTGAGAAACAATAAGGTCCATATAATAATATATGTATTAATATTAAAAGATCCTTAGTCAAGTATTATTATGGGTATGAACAATAATAATACGCTTAACACTAACATGTGATTAATTGATGACAATGAGTTGTCATTGACATAGAGATGTCAAAATTAATACATGAATATATTTGTAGCGAATAATATATTGGATTGACCTACTATGAGCATATATCTTGGATTATTATGTGACGGTCAATATATTGCTCATAGTGACAACTATATGTTTGATCCTTAGACTTGAGATTATTACTATCTCAACATATGTTGTTTTATGTTTGGATGCAGTTAAACGTGTCTCATAATTAGTTACACTATAAAAACTAACATTGGACATATTACAATGTATGTAGTGAGATATGAATGATCAAGATTGGATTTTTCCTTCCTACATAATAGGAAAATATATCAAAGGCCACTTGATTGAGTGAGACTAGAAATGCATGGCCATGCTTGAATACGTTGATATGAGATATCACAAATTATTCATTAAAAGTAGTCCACTCTAGATATCAAGAAGCATTAAAATAGTCTATACAAGTGTGACCATTCCAAGACTTGTGCCTATTAAAGATATAAAATGACAAGGATATAATACATTAAAAGAGTTAGTCACGGACATGATACATCGAATCATGATCTCTTGTAACTTAGATGACAATGATATATTGCTAGATGTCACTCATTGTTTGTAATATTAGAATTGTTCTAATATTATTACTAACGTTACAATAAGCCAATAGGGTCACACCTAATGGTTGAAAAGGAAAAAATATATATGTATAAGTAGATTATATTTAATCCCGAATTTTAAACAAAGGATATAATTAAAGTAATTATATTCCTTTTCAAATTTGAATTAAATATAGATTCCGATATTTAAGGAAATAATAAAAGTAATTATTTCTTAAACAAATTCGGAATAAAACTCTTATACCTAGGGTTTCACATATATATAAAGGATCTTTGGGTCTAGCAGCCACAACAGAGAATCCCGTATTCCCAAACCTAAAATCAAGAAAAATAGTTTTTTGAGATTTTCTCTCAACCAGTTGAACTGAGTAGAGGCCGAGACGATATTCGTGGAGGCTAAAGATTCGAGTTGTCGAACGATCGTGATTGTAGCAGATCCAGTTGTTGTTTTGCTGCTTATCAAGGAACCCAATGTAAGTTATCGCATATCTTCCTCCTAATTTCGGATTAAACATACATGGATCACCGGAAAGACCATCATAATATTATTCTGCTGCGCCATGGGGTGTGTCGGCGATCCCAACAGTGGTATCAGAGCCACTTGTATGATCCGTAATCGGGTTAAATACTTGGGTGATACAATATGTATGAGATGCATGATTTGTTTTACTATATCGGCGATATAAATATTGATATTGGTAGTCGATTAGGAATACGATTAATATGTTAATCTGTTAATTACAGTCGCCATGTTGCTGCAAGGGTTTTACGATAATCATATGTCAATCGTTGACATAATGATCAGCGGAAGTGCGATAGCAGATCGCATCAAGGAAAAAGGAATAATTGTTATTCTGATACGGAAAAATCTAAGGGATTTTAAAATCCCGAAAACACGATTCTGTTGATAAATCTTATCAAATCGTGATGTTTTTCCATAAAATAGTCGCTATTTTTAGGCCCTTGACCCCTTCGTAGGAAACATAGATTGTAGGCCCATATTGGTAATATTAACGATTTCGTGATAGCATATATATGATATGTTTGCTTTACACGGTGTTTGACATGCATGGTTATAGCCTTTGCTTTTACAATAGTTGTAAAATTTAGATACGGCCTACGTGTCGTGCCTTTCTCTATATCTATTGTACTTCTCTTCTCATCTTACTCCCTCGTATGTAAAACTAGTTTCTATAATTGTAATATTATTTCAAGAAGCAATTAAGACGTTAGGAGCAAAGGCGAGAAGATGCTTGAGAAGGAGTTTTAGTGTAGAATTAGGGTTTTAAGGTTCTCCCATTGGCTTGGGATGGGCCACCTTAGTTCTTTATTTTGGGCTATAATATTTGCAATCTTATTGTTTTATATCTATCATGTATGTGATGTAATGTATGATATATATCTTTTACTCGTATATACTGATGAAATCAATAAGGGCCAAAATTAAAAGAAATAACGATGAGATAGTTAAAGTTTTCCCTCAAATTAATCTAAGTTAAATTTAGTCGTCCAATATTTGCCCTTGTTAAGGCCTTGATCGATCTTATGTGGGTTTTGCCAAAGCATTGACACATAAGTCCATCTTGGTTAAACGCGAAGAATAAGAAAGTGATACTCGTCGGTTGAAATATTGGTAATAACTTAGTTAGGTTGTTGTAATAGGATTAGAAACCTAAAGGCTAAGTATTTGGTTAAGTCATGAGATGACTGAACAAGAGTTGTTTACCAAATGGAGGAGTTACATGAGATGTAATTAGTAAAGGGTTACTTACCTAAGTAACCTCTATCCTAAAAGAAAAGCCAAAGCTGATTTAGGAAATTGGTGAATTATGGATCCTCGCTCACTAGAAAAATTTTCGTCAAATTTTTCCGAAATTAAAAACTAGAGATTTTTTTTAATTTTGAACAAAATAGTGAGAGTATTTTATAAACAAAGACTTGTTTATAATATTTCAAATTGGTAAATTTATATTATATTTCCATTGTTGTAAATCTAAATGGCAAACAACACTATATCACTGCGATCACTCATTGAGAAGAAGAAACTCAATGGCATAAACTTTCTTGATTGGTTCTGCAATTTGAGAATTGTTCCCAAATAGGAAAGAAAGGAATATGTCATTGAAGAACTTGTTCTAGATGAACCGACAACTAGTGCTTCTAGAGCTGACAAAGACAGGTTTAAGAAACATATGGATGACATATTAGATGTCGGATGTCTTATGCTTGCTACCATGACTCCTGATCTTCAGAAGCAATATGAGGACATGATTGCATATGATATAATTCAAAACCTCAAAGAAATATATGAGGAGCAAGCACATCAAGAGAGGTATGAGACCTCTAAAGCTCTATTTCAGTGCAAAATGCTAGAGGGATCTCCTGTAGGAGCTCATGTCATTAAGATGATAGGCTATATCCAAACGTTGGAAAAGCTAGATTTTCCTCTCAAGGATGAATTGGCTACTGATGTTATTCAACAATCATTTTCAAATAGCTTCAATCAATTTGTCCTTAATTTCAACATGAATGAAATTAACAGAACTTTGTCACAATTACTTGGCATGTTACGAACTGCTGAGAAAAATATGTCTAAGGGTGGACCTAAGCCCATTTTGATGGTCCGCAAGGACAAAGGAAAGGGAAAGGCAGTGGCAAAGTACAAGGGTAAAGGTAAGCTTATACCCAAAGGATATGAAGCACTGAAACCCAAAGGGGGAGTTAGCAAGGAAGGAAAATGTTTCCACTGCAATAAGACCGGACACTAGAAAAGAAATTGCTCCATTTACCTTGAAGAGGTCAAGAAGGCAAAAGCAGATGGTGCATCTGCTTCAGGTATTTATGTTATCAATGTGAATCTATCAACATCTTCTTCTTGGGTATTAGATACTGGTTTTGGTTCTCACATTTGTACTTCTGTACAGGGACTGCAAAAGAGAAGGAATCTAGCTAAGGGAGACATAGACTTACGAGTGGGAAATAGAGCAAGAGTTGTTGCATTAGCTATAGGAACATACGTTTTATCTATACCTAGTGGACTTGATTTACATTTAGAATATTGTTATTTTGTGCCTAGTTTGACTAAAAACATTATTTTTATTTCTTGTTTGGACAAGATTGGCTTTGAGATTATTATTAAGAATAATTGTTGTTCTTTTTTTCTCGATAATGTTTTTTATGGTTCGACATAATTGGTTAATGGCTTATATATTTTAAATCTAGAAAATGTCATTTATAATATAAATACCAAAAGATTAAAATCAAATTACTCAAATCAAACTTATCTCTGGCAATATCGTTTTGGCCATATAAGTGAGAAACGCATATCAAAACTCCATAAAGATGGATTCTTAGATTCATTTGTTTTTGAACAACTGGATGTATGTGAATCTTGCATATTAGGAAAAATGACTAAGGCTCCTTTTAATGGTAAAAGTGAGCGAGCAAGTGATTTATTGAGATTAATACATAATGATGTATGTGGACCAATGAACACACAAGCTAGAGGTGGATTTCAGTACTTCATCACTTTCACTGATGACTTTAGTCGATATGGTTACATTTACCTTATGGACCATAAATCTGAGGCTATCGAAAAGTTTGAAGTATTTAAGAATGAAGTACAAAATCAACTAGGCAAGAGTATTAAAACACTTCGATCCGATCGAGGTGGAGAATACTTAAGCATAGAATTTGATGAACTCCTTAAAGAATGTGGGATTGTCTCATAGCTTACTCCACCAGTTACACCATAGTGGAATGGGGTTTCTGAGAGGAGGAATCAAACTTTGTTAGACATGGTTCGATCAATGATGAGTCATAGTGATCTTTCGACTTCTTTCTGGGGACATGCACTAGAAACAACTGCTTTCACTTTAAATCGTGTTCCATCTAAATCTGTTCAAAAGACACCATATGAGATATGGACTGAAAAACGTCCTAGTATGTCTTTTATGAAGATTTGGGGTTGCGAAGCATATGTCAAACATCAGATGTCTACAAAGCTCGAACCCAAATCTCATAAGTGTAATTTTGTTGAATATCCCAAAGAAACTAAGGGATATTATTTCTTTAACCTTAAAGAGAACAAAGTGTTTGTTGCTTGAAAAGGAGTTTTTCTCGAAAGAGAATTTCTCAATAAGAAAGGGAAGGTTAGAGATTTTGAACTTGGAGAAGTTCAAGAATAACAATTCACTGAGACTGAAATTGAACATGTTCCACAAATTGTTGAGGAACAATAAACAGATTTAGAAACACAATCACTGAGCAGGTCCAAAAGAGAACGCCATACAATTGAGAGATATGAATTTCTCATTACCAAGCATGAAGATGTTCTTATTGTGGATCAAGATGAGCCAAGAACTTATCAAGAGTTAGTATTGAGCCCAGACTTTGAGAAATGGCTAGAGGCCATGAAATCTGAGATGGAAACCATGTCAGTCAACCAAGTATGGACTTTGGTTGAATCACCTGAAGGGGTAAAACCTATAGGGTGTAAATGGGTTTTCAAGAAGAAAACTGACATACATGGAAACGTACAAACATACAAGGGGCGACTAGTCGCTAAAGGTTTTCGAAAAGTTCATGGTATTGACTATGAAAAAACTTTCTCCCCTGTAGCTAAGTTTAAATCCATCCAAATCTTGCTTGCTATAAATGCATTCCATGATTATGAAATTTGGCAAATGGACGTCAAAACCGCTTTCCTTAATGGAAAACTTGAAGAAGATGTTTATATGAGACAACCAGAAGGTTTTGTCACTCCAGGAAATGCTGGAAAGGTTTGTAAGATACAAAGGTCCATTTATGTACTGAAGCAAGCTTCTTGAAGCTGGAATCTTCATTTCAATGAAGCGATCAAAGAGTTTGGTTTTATCAAGAACGAAGATGAGCCTTGTGTTTACAAAAAGACTAGCGGGAGCATTGTTTCTTTCTTAATCTTGTATGTAGATGGCATACTTATCATAGGAAATGACATACCTACCTTACAGTCGGTTAAGACTTGGTTAAGTAGTTGTTTCTCTATGAATGATTTGATTGAGGTAGCATATATCTTAGGGGTTAAGATCTATAGAGATAGATCTAGACGACTTCTAGGGTTGATTCAAAATACATATATAGACAAAATTCTGAAAAGATTCAGTATGGAAGAATCCAAGAAAAGATTCTTACTTATGAGACATAGTATATCTCTTTCGAAGGAAATATGTCCTTCAACTCCACAAGAAAGAGAACGAATGAGTAAGATTCCATATGCTTCGGCTATTGGTTCTATCATGTATGTCATGATATGTACTCGACCAAATGTATCATATACCTTAAGCATGACAAGTCGATATCAGGTAAATACTGGTGAAACTCACTAGGTAGCAATCAAAAACATCCTTAAATACTTAAGAAGAACTAAGGATACATTTCTTGTCTATGGATGCAAAGAAGATCTTAGTATAAAAGGTTATATTGATGCTAGTTTCCTAACATACAAGGATGACTTAAGATCGCAATCTGGATTTGTGTTTTGCTTTAACGGAGGTGCTGTAAGCTGGAAAAGTTCTAAGCAAGACACAGCAGCTGATTCTATGACAGAGGCTGAGTATATTGCAGCTAGTGAAGCGGCAAAGGAAGCTGTTTGGATCAAAAAGTTCATATCCGAACTAGGGATTGTTCCAAGCATATCATATGCTATATTACTCCGTTGTGACACCAATGGAGCCATTGCACAAGCAAAGGAACCTAAATCTCATCAATGATCCAAACATATTCTTAGACGCTTCCATCTCATTCGAGACATCATAGATCGAGGAGATGTGGAGATATGTAAAGTACACACGGATGATAACATTGTTGATACCTTGACGAAGCCTCTGACGCAACAGAAGAATGATCATCACACTGAGTCACTCGGTATTAGATATGTGAGTGATTGGTCTTATTGCTAGTGGGAGATTGTTAGTGTATGCCCAAAGACAAATCATATGATAATTATAAGATACTTTTATTTACCAATTTTATTGAATAAAGGCATTGCCATTGCTGTTTTCAGATATATGTGTCAATGTATAACATAAACTGAGAAACAATAAGGTCCATATAATAATATATGTATTAATATTAAAAGATCCTTAGTGAAGTATTATTATGGGTATGGACAATAATAATAAGCTTAAGACTAACATGTGATTAATTGATGACAATGAGTTGTCATTGACATAGAGATCTCAGAATTAATACATGAATATATTAGTAGAGAATAATATATTGGATTAACCTACTATGAGCATATATCTTGGATTATTATGTGACGGTCAAGATATTGCTCAAAGTGACAACTATTTGTATGATCCTTAGACTTGAGATTATTACTATCTCAACATATGTTGTTTTATGTTTTGATGCAGTTAAACGTGTCTCGTAATTAGTTACACTATAAAAACTGACATTGGACATATTACAATGTATGTAGTGAGATGTGAATGATCAAGATAGGATTTGTCCTTCCTACATAATAGGAAAATATATCAAAGGCCACTTGATTGAGTGAGACTAGAAATGCATGGCCATGCTTGAATACGTTGATATGAGATATCACAAATTATTCATTAAAAGTAGTCCACTCTAGATATCAAGAAACATTAAAATAGGTTATACAAGTGTGACTATTCCAAGACTTGTGCCTATTAAAGATATAAAAGGACAAAAGGATATAATACATTAAAAGACTTGGTCACGGACATGATACATCGAATCATGATCTCTTGTAACTAAGATGATAATGATATATTGCTAGATGTCACTTAATGTTTGTAATATTAGAATTGTTCTAATATTATTTCTAACGTTACAATGAGCCAATAGGGTCACACCTAATGGTTGAAAAGGAAAAAATATATATATGTATAAGTAGATTATATTTAATCCCGAATTTTAAACAAAGGATATAATTAAAGTAATTATATTCCTTTTCAAATTTGAATTAAATATAGATTCCGATATTTAAGGAAATAATAAAAGTAATTATTTCTTAAACAAATTCGGAATAAAACTCTTATACCTAGGGTTTCACATATATATAAAGGATCTTTGGGTCTAGCAGCCACAACAGAGAATCCCGTATTCCCAAACCTAAAATCAAGAAAAATAGTTTTTTGAGATTTTCTCTCAACCAGTTGAACTGAGTAGAGGCCGAGACGATATTCGTGGAGGCTAAAGATTCGAGTTGTCGAACGATCGTGATTGTAGCAGATCCAGTTGCTTTTTTGCTGCTTATCAAGGAACCCAATGTAAGTTATCGCATCTCTTCCTCCTGATTTCGGATTAAACATTCATGGATCACTGGAAAGACTGTTGTAATATTGTTCCGCTGCGCCATAGGGTGTGTCGGCGGTCCCAACAGTTAAAACACGACCAAAGCAATCCACTCCCAAATCCACTCACCGATAACCGAAACTTGTTTGACAAGTAACCCAAAAATGCAATTCGCCTTTCCAATCTCCCTCAAACTTGTTCCTGTACCTCTTGAACTAATTAAAACATCAAAACCAGAGGATTTATTGCATTATAACACACCCAAACATCCCTCAAGCTGGACCAATATATGGCATCCCCTAAAACTCCATAAAACCTAACAGAAAGTCACCGGAAACCTCTCCAAACACCACCTAAACCTTAGGTCCGGGAATAGATACTTAAAAGACATATTAATTACATATAAACACTTCAAGATTCATGCATTTTGGCATCAAAAACAGCCATGTAAAACCCTGGAATTTTTATCAAGAAAACCGATTTTACTGATTCAAGACTTTAAAGATTGTTTCAATCAGCCAAGAACTTAGGAATTTTGTAACAGCTGGAGCTGAAGGAATATAGCCGTTGGAGGGAGTTTTCAATTCTGTTAACAATATGCTGGAGTTTATTGAGTCTGTTTTCTTTTTTCTGTTTTTATTTGCTTTATTAAAATGGTGTGTTTAAGGGAGAACTTATATCTAGATAAAACACAATCGTTTTGAGCTATAGGTTAAAAGGGGGAAGGGGTAATCGAATAGGCATGAATGAAAATGTACCGAGTATTATCTGTTTCTTCTCTCTCGATTCTTTTTCTTCCTTACCTAGTCTATCAATCTGAGTGTTTCTTTTTTAGAAATTGTGTTCATTGATTAATACTATTACAAAGGTATCAAAGGCCTCATTAATTAGTGAAGATGGTCGAGACGCGCAGGCAAGCAGCTATTGTGGCATCTAGAGACCAACCCAGTGATTCGCAAGTTCCCGAATGGCGACAAAAGACCGATAGAGTTCAACAAGAGTTGCTGGTAGAGATTTCTCGGGTGGAAACTTCGATTGATGATAAGTTCCAAAAGATGTAGGCTTCTCTGATGGATAATATGTTGAAATTATTGGAGATTGCGTTGGGAAAATAGATCGACTTGAATCCGATGATGGGCCAACCAGGATTATTACCAACACCTGCAAGCTAAACCAAAGTTGAACCCAGGGGAAAAGAAAAAATACTGATTGTGGGAAACGATAATCCTAGTGCTTCAGTGATAAATTTGATGGAAGAGGATCATTGGAAGGAGTCATATATGGAAACTTTCCAATCAATAAATCTTTTTCAGTCATTCAATTTTACTTATAAATTGACCTGCCCCAAATTTGATGGGTCAGAATTTAGGGAGTGGTTATATAAGATTGAACAATATTTTGAGGCTGAGAGAGTTCTTGAGCACTGTAAGATAAGGATTATGATGCTTCATTTGGAAGGTCGAGCCCTCCAATAGCATCAATTCTTGTTAAATCACATGGTAGCTGGAATACTATAACATGGAGTAAATATTTGGGTTGGATGAGGGATAGGTTTGCACTGGGTGTTTTTGATGATCCATTTGCAGTTTTGGTAGCACTAAGACAGGGTGAATCGATGTCAGTTGATAAGTTTTATGAAGAGTTCATCACTTTGTTAAATCAGGTTCGATTGTCGGATGATTACGTGCTCAGCATGTTTAAGAATCACATGCGAATTGAAATCAGTCAATTTGTGAAGTTACTGCAGCCTACAAGTTTGTTGAATGCCTTCCATTTAGCAAAGCATGTGGAGTCTATGATGGATTCTCCTCAGAAGAAGTCATGCATCAATTCCTCTACAAAAGTTACACCTACAGTTCCAATGTCTCTGGCAATTCCTTCTAGAGGACATACTAGTATTTCGAGAGGACCTCCTGCTGCAGTCACTTCAATGAATCAAATTACTTCTAAGATTTCTACTCTAACTTCAATTCCTACTGCCTCAAAAGTGACGAGTACTGGAAATTCAAGGATGGAGGGAAGGAGACTGACAACTAGTGAGATTGATGATCGAAGGAAGAAGGGGTTGTGCTTTTGGTGTACAACCAAATATACACCAGGTCACGGGTGTATAAAATCTCAGGTGTTTTAAATAATACTGGAAGAGACAGAAGAGGAACAAGATCAAGAAGTATCAAGTAATAAAAGGGTGAGTGAGTATTGTTCTCACAAGAATCGAGGTAACCAGTAAGTCAAAATTGTCAAGGCAAAAAGATGTCACTAACTAAAAAGGAAAATAAAGATAAAGATAAAGACAAGAGGAAATGAATAGGTACGGTGAAGGTGCAATGGTGAAATGTTATGGCAATTTCAGAATGCAAGCAACTGAAATATGCCAAGGCAAAATGGAATGGATGGTGATGGCACAATAGAAGTATAGAAATGGTGTGTATAATGTATGATGATCTGATTTTAGAGAAACAAGTAAATAGTAAAAGCAGTATGTAAATGCTAAGGCAAATTTGGAATACAAGAACATGTTTAAACAATATGTTGTACTAACCCTCTATTGATGAGCTCTCTTGGGAATGATTGGTGGAGGTTCCTAAAGACTTCTTAACCCCTACTTCTACTAACATCTAGCCACTATGGTGTATTTTTACTCGACAGAGGTTTCTAAAGTGCTCTCGCTCTCTCGAGTCATAGGAACCTGATAAACTAAAATGCCACAGCATCTCCTCTCGTTCTCAGCCACAACACTAGCCTATCGACAAAGCACACTCCTTTTAGTCGTTGAAACCCTCACGTCTCTCTCTAGTACTCTAAGATCAGATTAGGCTCTGGTTACTATCCGAAGCCCATTGCTCACGTAGATCCTCCCTTAGCTCCTCTCGGATGATCTAAGGATCTATAGCTAGGTTTCTCTCGAACACCTAACATGCACCTAAATACGGGACACTCTCATGCCTCTTACAATGCTTAAATGATTAACAACTATGAGCAAAGCAAATACACAAACACATAGAAGGCTATATATTAATAAAAAGCAAAAATTAATCATCCATAGTAGCAACCACCTAAACAAAGCAACACATGGTGGCGTGAAACGTAAAAGAAAGTATCATCCACATACATCCTTAAACATACAACATCATCCTTTTAAAATATATGAAAAGTAAAGCAAGGGAAGGAAGATAGAAGACACCCTCGGTTGCGCAGGCCGCCGACTCTTCAACCACCACAGGACGCCTTGGTGTGATAGCCCCTCTCGGGTGCCTAGCACACCACCCCTTCAAGCTCTATCAATGGAGGACACTTGGGCCGGAGATTGGAGGAGAAAGGTGAAAGCTTTCCACCACCAAAAACCACTCTAAAGGTGCCTCTTTTTCTGTGTTTTTGCTCCCAAAAAGGGTCACTCAAAGTCTTCCTTTTCTTATGTCACCGTCCTGAAAAAGAAGGGGTGAAAAACCCTAAAGAATAGTAAAAATTCCGGTTCTACCCCTAGTCACGTGATGGAATTTCTACAAAGGTGACAGTGGTCCCCTACTGAGGTGGCGTGTGGTCCGCTACAGTGGTCGTTGTGGCCAGGATGTAATGGCACCATCTGAAGCTCTTAAAAATATCTTCTTGTCGTTTAGCTCAGCATAGGAGTCCTCCAGATTTGCCATGGCATTTTCCTATCGCTATCCTTCTATGAATGCCATGACAAATTTTCTCAACTTTACATTTTTTCTTCACCTTCACACAACAACCCAAAAGCACAACCTTTCCTGTGAAATAGCACCTGTTGCCACATAAAAATGCCAAGGCATAAATAAGAAACTACATGTAATGATATGAGCCTAAAAGCATCAAAATGAGCCTATATGATCTTAAGGACAATAAATAACTTAAGTAAAAAGGCCTAAAATATAGCCTTTTTGCGGAGTTATCACCCCCCTCAAACTTAATCTATTGCTTGTCCTTAAGAAATGGATAGCAGCTAGCAGAGAAGAAATGTCATGACAATGCTTAGGGTCTAGGCAAGCAAATGGTCACAGTTTTAGCCCTCAGAAAATGTCATGGCATAAACATATAAGACTTGAGGAATTTTCAAGAATGCTACCCTAAGACAAGGTCGAATGCAAGTGTGTGTGTGTGCGTGAGTGAGTGTATCTAATCTATGCTTAGTTAACTTAGAAAAATTCTAAGGAATGTTCATTATCCTAGCAAAGCATGTTTGTTCATTTAAGCGCGATTTACTACTCCCCATATATATATTTTCATTTATTCAATTTTTTACATATGCTCGACATACTGCTACGAGAGGAGCCAGCCTGTCACACTACCTTTTACTTATGCCATAGCTACCATTTATTAAAACGCAGTATCCAAGTAAATCCATGTCAAGTTAGAAGTGTAGTGTCACCCTATGCCTCTTTTAGTAACTCATATGCGCATGAATATGCCATGCCATAGTGGAGTATCCCTCTACAGATATGTCCAGGCATTTATTTATAACTAAAAACTAAACTAAAAAGGGAGTTTTCTATTAACATCAAAATTCATTAAGACATGTAGGGTTGTTCAAGTTTTCATTCTATAAAAATTTTCTAACTTCCCTAAGCATGGAGAACATACACTCGTGTAACAATAAAATAAACACAAACCACCAAGTCATAAAACAGGTTCTATCCAAATTTCAAGTCATGCATATTCAATTCAAGTACTGACCATAAAAAATATCATTGTCGCGTGTCAAAAGTGCACGTTTAGTGCAAGTGGACACATCGAAAGTAATAAGTGATACGTATTTATCGGGTTATCGTCTCCACAGGGATTGGTAGACTCAATATGTCTTCTTCGTCTTCATGTTTTGTAGAAAGAAATAAAAAAAACATAAGTAGTTTGGGTTGTGATGGAACAAAAATAAGACAACTAAGTAAAATAAAGAAATTTGAATATTAGAGAGAGATAGGTCATGATCCAGTTGCGTTGTATTGTGGATTTGATTGACTTGTCTTTGCCCAATGCAATCGTATATATCTGCCTCGGCAGCACTGCAGATTACTGCCTTGGCAATGATAATACTGTCCGCCGCGGCAATCCCTTGCTCGTGGGTGGACATTACCAAAGTTCGGCAAAGTGTCCTTGGATGACTCCGCTTATCCCTAAGTCGAAGTACTGTTGATGACTAGTTCTTGATGATACCTCCCGGCGTGAACCAATTATACTCACCAACCAATCTCACACTTCTTTTAGCCGCTGAAACTCTTAACCTATCCCTAGGCCGAGTTAGTATTTCGCGATTGAAACACCGTACTTACCCCTTTCGTGAATCTAACTCTCCCGAGTTTAGATAAATGGATTACTTACAAACTTCTCTCCCGAGCTTGAATGCAAGAACAAGGAATAACAAAGGATAAGGAAACCTTGATAGTTTTATTGCATTGAAACAAGGACAAAGTACAATCTCCTCTCACAAACACTAACAACCTTCACCTAAACCCTAAGAAAGCTTAGAACATAGTTGAGAGAAAGAAAACAAGTTTATGAATCGTCTCTCTCTCTCTCTAGGTATTCGTCTCTATTACATTGGACGGCTAGGTCTTTATATAGGCTAGACCTAGGGCAAACCTTTCCTAAGTAGAATACAACTTGGAGTAGGGAACAAGTCATGTACATAATTAAAATATTTCCAAGTTTAATTCGACTAAGGGGCTTTCCCGCGTGGCCTTGTCTTGGGCTTTTCCTCATGCTAGCCAGCTCCGATCCATGTGCTTTTAGTCCAGACACGTCCTTTGGATTTTTATCTTCCAATCGCCTACAGTCTTGCTTCTTGGCTTTGAGCTGCTGCCTCGGCATTAGGTCCTGCCTCGGCCTTGTCGTTTTCGCGGCACTGGTTCTCCTGCACAGATATAAAAATGCAGTAAAACGTGCCTTTTCTGTAAATATTATCTCTATAAGCATAACTTCTAAATATATCACATTAAGTACATACATTGGTCCAAGTGGGTGTAAATTCGTTGATTAATGCCCATAAAAGATGTAAACAGTGATAGTGAGTTGAGCACTTATCACACCCCCAAACTCGAACTATTGCTTGTCCTCAAGCAATGCCAACCATCAATTTGCCGAACTCTACTCTCTCTTGGTCTTATGTTTCCATCTATTATCCCCACCATAACTAGGCCTATTCTTAAGCCTTAACCTTTCGGCTACCCACGGGTTTACCTAGAAACAAACTATAAGAATTGTGAGTGTGTGCGTTTTTGTGGACCAGTTTGATTAAAGGCTTTCTTAGATAAACTCTAAGTTCAAGATAAGTAGAATTGGGTTAAGTGTTCTCTTCTTTTCTAAACAACCAATTCTTGAGCCAATTTCGGGCACCTCAAGGATTGTGTTTTTCCCTTCACTAAATTCCTTCTTTCTTTTTAATATTCCTTAAAACATACTACAACCAATTTCGGGCACCTCTAGCATGAAGAAGTGTACTTTCTAGAGCCGGTGATAGGCACCTCTAGTTACCTTCCCAAAAATCTAAGTCTTTATCACCTAAGTTCATTAAAAGAATTCCTATAATCCAACAAGTCCCAAAAGTGTTTAAAGTTCTTCCTATTGTAAGCTTCTAAGTTTTCATCCTTAAGTATCCTAAGGTTAAACCTTCTTAACAGGACCTAATCATGGTAAGGAGAAAGATTTCTATAGCCTTAAAGAATAAACTAAAGCAATATTGATGATAAGCAGTGCAAAAGTGTAGGCAGTTAATTCAAGTAAGGCGGGAAGCATGAAAATAAAAAAAAAGCACTCGAATACTCCCTTTTTGGCAAGGCCTCGATAGTAGATTGCTGCCTTGGCAGTGAATCTGCACCCCCAAACTCAAACCAAGCATTGTCCTCAATGCTTTATATTTGAAGATTATAGCGGGCAACAAAAATGTGAAAGGAATAAGCAACATAGAAAGCAAACAACAATTAATATTGAATTATATGAACAAAATTATTAAAGAGACTCCGAAGAGCTGCTTGTAACAATTTTTCTCCTAGGTCTTGTTGCCGATTGCTTTGTTTTTGGTGAGGGCGATGGTTGAGCTTTTGCTTGCCGGGGAGGTTGGAATCTTGTGGGTGGTGTCCGTTGCATTGGGGCCTCCACATCTTCTCCTTCATCCACATAGGCCATGTCTTCGGTTAGCATTATATCCATTCCACCTTCCATTGCTGTGGCTGCCCCAGTATGGTGTGTATTCGGTCCGGCGGCGGTTGAGCTTTGGTGCACATAGGCATCTATCTCATCTGATAGACTACCCATGATGATTGGGGATCGGGGTGGAGTGCTAAAGACTGCCCTGGATGGGCCAGCAACATGGTACTGTGGTGGAGGTCCCGCATGGAAGAACGACCTTGGACCTCCCGGAGCTGGTGTAGTCTCGGTATAAGGGGCGGCTGTGACAAACATATTGCTGGGAAATTTTTGAAATTGCGCCCCTTGGTCTGGAAAAGCGTGGAGCATTATTTGGGCTAATGTGTCGTTGAAATCTCTTTGATACTCCATGTACCTCTGTTGCCTGAGGTCCATTGCAGCCATCCTTTGAAAAATCTCCTGTTACGGGTCTGCTGCGGCAGAGGTGTGGGCAGTGTCTGGCATGTGTGTCGTGTATTGGGCCCCAACAACAGTATTAGCAGTGAACTGCTGGGATGTTGCTTGGAATGGCTCTGCCTGCGTGATCTGCATGACTTTGTGACAAAAGTCTCTTGTCCATCCTCGCCTTTGGGGAGTGTATTCGTCCGTATCTTCTATTGGCACACCTGCGGCAACACACAAACCCGTGATCAAACATGGGAAATACAATGGTCCCCTATCTTTCTTACCGCATTCGTGAATTTCACGTAAGATGATCTCTCCAACATTGATGGTCCTTTTTTTGATGATCCATTGGATGAGCACCAATCGCTTTCGGTCTACCGTGCTGTTGTGGGATGTAGGGATGAGGCGTCGCTTGACAAAGGTATTTCACAGCTTGGCCTCGGGCTTTAGGCTCTGCCTTGTTACGGATCCTCTATGGGTATCGTTTTCCCATGGAGTATTCACGTAACAAAGGTCATCTTTGATTAACTCGTAGTCCTCAGCAGTGATGTCCTCCATGAATTCAGCGTGCACATCACTGTTCGGAGTAGGGCCGTAAAAGTCGTTGATGATCTCGGCATCTAACTGGACCGGCCTGTCGTGGCAGTGAACAAAGAGGGAATCCTTGCTGGGCCCGTGCGCATATAATTCCCGCACGATTGTAGCGTTCGCCGAGGCAGGTTGAAGGCAGAAAATTTCCCAATCTTGGTACTTGATTCTGTTAAAGAGATAATGCTCGATGCCGTAGTTTTCATTATCCTAGTGTTAAAAACCTTGTTCTTCCCACAATTGTCGGGCAATGAAAGATCGGTTGAAGCGATCTTCAACATTGGCTGGGGTAAATCGCTTGTAAGTGGCCATCAAGATTGTGAGAGATTTGATTTCTTGGAGATTTTCTTGGAAAGAATCTGGGAAAATTGTGAGTAGGCAGAAAGTATTGTGAGAGCAAGATTGTTAAGAATTCTAAAGTAAACAAGAAAGCAAGAGTGAATAGTTAAAGAGAAAGGGGTTTCTTATATAGGCCTCGGCCTTGTGACCGTTTGGATCCATTATCCGTTTTGTAGCCGTTACTCTTTACTGCCGTTTCCTTTTCTGTCGCGGCAGGAATCTCGTCAGACTAGTCGTTACACTGTTCTGCTGCGGTTCTGACACTGTTTTCTGCCTCGGCAGAATTCCTACTGTGAGCTATTTCTCCTTTATTCTTGCTTATTATCGTAAATAAAAATTAAACACACAAAAAGAAAATTAATTAAAGCAAAAATAAATTAGAAAAATACAAATAAACTAAACTAATCCTAATATATTAATAAGGAAAAGGGAGGAGATCATGTTACTGGTAGAGTGCATGCAAATGCATCTCCCAAAATAATTCTCTCTTGTTGGCCAAAATTATAATTCGGTTGTGGGCCACTCCCTTTTGCTGTGTGCCCATCCATCTTGAACTTGATCTTTTTGCCGAATAACTTACCGAGCAGACTGCCAAGGCAGGATATTCTAGTGTCTACTGTGTGGAAGGCCTTGCATTCTTCTGGATCATCATATTTTTTTAAGTTGTGGAATGCATTGAGTTTGACTTGTTGGTCATTGACCCGCATTGTCAACTCTCCTTTTTCCACGTCAATTAAGGTGCGTCCAGTTGCAAGGAAAGGTCTCCCCAGGATGATCGGTGCATTATCATCTGCTTCACAATCAAGGACAAGAAAGTCAGCAGAAAAAATAAACTTATCGACTCTTACCAGTATGTCCTCGATTTTGCCTTCGGGTTGCACATAGGATCGATCCGCTAGTTGGAGCATAATTGTTGCAGGTTTCGCCCTTCCTATTCCAAGCTTTTGGAAGACAGATTTGGGCATTAGATTGATGCTTGCTCCAAGGTCGTAAGGGCCTTACCTTCATAATTTTTACCTATCGCACAAGTTATGATAAAGCAACTAGGATCCTTCAACTTCGGTGGCATGCGATTGTGTAGCATTGCCATGCATCCCTCGGTAGCAGCCACTATTTCAAACTCACCTATTCGTTTCCTCTTAGACACCATGTCTTTTAAGAACTTGGCATAATTAGGCATTTTTTCAATTGCCTCTACGAATGGTATGTTAATGTCGACTTGCTTTAAGATGTCAAGGAATTTCTTGAATTATTGGTCCTGTTTTTGCTTTTTCAACCTTTGTGGGAAAGGTGGTGGTGGTCTCATCTCATCCAGGGTTTCTTTAGTTTGAAAATTAATACCTAGCACCACTGGGTTGTTGCTGTCCCGGCAGACTGTTTAGGAGCTGTTGTGTGTCGCGTGTCCAAAGTGTGCGTTTAGTTCAAGTGGACACATCGCAAGAAATAAGTGATAAGTATTTTATCGAGTTATCGTCTCCTCAAGGACCGGTATACTTAATATATTTTCTTCACCTTCTTGTTCTGTAGAAAAAGTAAAGAACACAAGTGAGTTGATTTGATTTATCGAAACTAAAATAACTAAATAAAAATAAAGGATCAAAATAGTAGAGAGAGATGGGCTAGGATCCAGTTGCGTCGTATTGTGGATTTGATTGACTTGTCTCTGTCCAATGCAATCGTATATCACTACCTCAGCAGCACTGCAGTTTACTGCCTTGGCAGCGACAATACTGTCTACCGCGGCAATCCCTTGCTCGTGGGCAAACTTTACCAAAGTTCGGCAAAGTGTCCTTGGATGACTCCGCTTATCCCTAAGTCAGAGTGCTGTTGATGACTAGTCCTTGATGATACCTCCCGGCGTGAACCAAGTATACTCACCAACCAATCTCACAATTCTTTTAGCCGCTAAAACTCTTAACCTATCCCTAGGCCGAGTTAGTATTTCGTGATTGAAACACCGTACTTATCCGTTTCGTGAATCTAACTCTCCCGAGCTTAGATAAATGGATGATCACAATATCCTCTCCCGAGCTCAATTGTGAAACAAGGAATAAAAAAGGATAAGCAAAACTTGATAACTTTATTGCATTAAATCAAAGACAAAGTACAATCTCCTCTCACAAATACTCGACAACCTTCACCTAATCCCTAAGAAGGTTTAGAACGTAGTGGAGTGGAAAGAAACAAGAATAGAAATCGGCTCTCTCCCTAGGTATTTCATCTTTTGTACATTGGGTGGCTAGGTCCTTATATAGGCTAGACTTAGGGCAAACCTTTCCTAAGTAGAATACAACTTGGAGTAGGGAACAAGTCAAGTACATAATAATAATATATTTCCAAGTTTGCTTCGGATAAGGAGGCTTTCCCGCGTGGTCTTCCTTTGGGCTTTTCCTTGTGCTAGCCAGCTCCGATCCATGGGCTTCATGTCCAGACACGTTCCTTGGATTTTTATCTTTCCATCGCTTATAGTCTTGCTTCCTGTCTTTCTGCTACTGCCTCGGCATCAGGTCCTGCCTCGGCCTTGTCGCTACCGCGGTACTGGTTCTCCTGCACAGATATGAAAACGCAGTAAAATGTGCCTTTTTCTGTAAATATTATCTATATGTGTATAACTTCTAAATATATCACATTAAGGACATGCATTGGTCCGAGTGAGTGTATATTTGATGATTAATGCCCATAAAAGGAGTAAAATGTGATAGTGTGTTGAGCACTTATCACACCCCCAAACTCGAACTATTCCTTGTCCTCAAGCAATGCAAACCATTAATTTGCCGAACTAAACTCTCTCTTGGTCTTACATGTCCATCTATTCTCCCCACCATAACTAGGCCTATTCTTAATTTTTAACCATTCGGTTACCCAAGGGTTTACCTAGAAACAAACTATAAGAATTGTGAGTGTGTGCGTTTTTGTGGACAAGTTGATTAAAGGCTTTCTTAGATAAACTCTAAGTTCAAGACAAATAGACATTGGTTAAGTGTTCTCTTCTTTTCAAACACCAAATCTTGAGCCAATTTCGGGATCCTCAAAGACTTGTGTTTTTCTTTTCACTAAAATTTTTCTTTCTTTTTATTACTCCTTAAAACATACTAGAGCCAATTTCGGGCACCTCTAGCATGAAGAAGAGACTTTCTAGAGCCGGTGGTAGGCACCTCTAGGTACTTTCCAAAAATCTAAGTCTTTATCACCTAAGTTCATTAAAAGAATTCATATAATCCAACAAGTCCCAAAAGTGTTTAAAGTTCTTCCTATAGTAAGCTTCTAAGTTTTCATCCTTAAGCATCCTAAGGTTAAGCCCTCTTAACAGAACCTAAACGTGGTAAGGAGCAAGATTTCTATAGCCTTAAAGAATAAACTAAGGCAATACTGATGAGAAGCAGTGCAAAAGTGTAAGTAGTAAATTCAAGTAAGGCGGGGAGCATAAAAATTAAAAAAAAAACACTGGAATACTCCCTTTTTGGCAAGGCCGCGGTAGTAGATTGCTGCCTTGGTAGTGAATCTGCACCCCCAAACTCAAACCAAGCATTGTCCTTAATGCTTTATATTTGAAGAAGTAAGCGGCAAAACAAAATATGAATATAAAAAGTAGCAAATAAAAACAGTAGAAGCAATTAATATTGAGTTAAGGACAAAGAAATTTAAAGCGACTCCGAAGAGCTGCTTGTAACAATTTTCCTCCTCGGCCTAGCTGCCAAATGCTTTGTCCTTGGTGAAGGCAATGGTTGTGTCTTTGCTTGCCGGGGCGGTTGGACTTGAGTGGGTGGTGTCCGTTGCATTGGGGCTTCTACCTCCTCTCCTTCTTCTACATCAGCAATCTCTTCGGTGAGCATTACGTCCGTTCCTCCTTCCATTGCTGTTGCTCCTCTGGTGTGGTGTGTACTTGGGCCGGCGACAGTGGAGCTTTGATGCACATAGGCATCTATTTCGGCGGATAGGCTGCCCGTGATAATTGGCGATCTGGGTGGAGTGCTGAAAACGGCCCTTCGCTTGGATGGCCTTCTGCTGAAAGACGAGGCCGCGGCAGAATCTGCCGCCCTAGATGGGCCGATAGCCTGGTATTGGGGCTGAGGGTCCGCATGGAAGAACGACCTTGGTCCTCTCGGGGCTGGTGTAGTTTCAGTGTAAGGTGCGGCTGTGACGAACATGTTGCTGGGAAACTCTGGGAATTGTACTCCTTGGTCCGGGAAGGCGTGCAGCATCATCTGGGCTAGAGTGCCATTGAAGTCCCTTTGGTACTCCATGTACCTTTGTTGTCGGAGATCCATTGCTGCAATCCGTTGCAAGATTTCTTGGTACGGGTCTGCTGCGGCAGAGGTGTGGACAGTACCAGGCATGTCTGCCGTGTATTGGGCCCCGGCAGCAGTATCGGCAGTGAACTGCTACGGCGTTGCTTGGACAGGCTCTGCTTGTGTGATCTGCATGACTTTGTGACAGAAATCCCTGGTCCATCCTCGTCGTGGGGGCGTGTATTCATCTATTTCTTCAATGGGTACACCTGCAGAAACACATAAACCCGTAATCAAGCAAGGGAAATACAATGGTCCCCTATCTTTCTTACCGCACACGTGAATTTCCCTTAGGATAATATCGCCAACATTGATGGTCCTATTGTTGATGATGGATTGGATAAGCACCAATCTCTTGCGATCCACCGTGCTATTGTGTGGTGTTGGGATGAGGCGTCGTTTGACGAAGGTATTCCACATTTTGGCCTCCGGCTTTAGGCTTTATCTTGTTACGGATCCTCGATGGGTACCGGTTTCCCATGGGGTGTTCCCGTAACAAAGATCGTCTTTATTGAGTTCGTAGTCCTCGGCAATGATATCTTCCAAGAATTCGGCATGGATATCACTGTCTGGGGTGAGGCCGTAGAAATTATTGATCGTCTCGGCATCGAGCTGGACAGGCCTGCCGCGGCAGTGAACAAAGAGGGAGTCTTTGCTGGGCCCGTGCGCATAGAACTCCCGGACGATCGTGGCATTCGCCTGGGCAGGTTGTAGACAAAAAATTTCCCAATCTGGTACTTAATTTTGTCATATAGGTAGTGCTCAATGCCGTAGTTCTCTTCGTCCGCATGCTGGAAACCTTGCTCTTCCCAAAGTTGCCTAGCGATGAAAGATCGGTTGAATCGATCTTCAACGTTGGCTGGGGTGAATATTTTGTATGTTGCCATCAAGATAGAGAGATATGAGTTCTTAGAGCTTTTTCTTGAAGAGAATCTGGAGATTTTACAAGAATTAGTAGGCATAGAGTAATGTGAGAGAGATTGTTATGAATACTAAAGAAAACAAGAAAGTAAGAGTGAATAGTTCAAGAGGAAGGAGTTTCTTGTATAGGCCTCGGCCTTGTGACCGTTGAAACCACTAGCTGTTTGTAACCGTTTCCTTTGTTTGTCGTTTCCTTTTTCTGCCGTGGCAGGAATCTCGGTAGACTAGCCGTTACACTGTTCCGCCCGTTGGGACTGCTGCGGCCCTGACACTATTTTATTGCCTCGACAGAGTTCCTGCTGTGAACTACTTTTCCCTTATTCTTGCTTATTAACCTAAAAAATAAAACACACGGAAAGAGAAAATACTTAAAGCAAAAATAAATAGAAAAATAAACATAAACTACTAACCCTAATATAATAATAAAGAAAATGAGAGAGGTCATGTTACTAGTGGAGGGCATGCAAATGCATCTCCCAAAATTATTCTCTCCCTTAGGCCCAAATTGTGAATCGGTTGTGGGCCACTCCCTTTTGTTGTGTGCCCATCCATCTTGAACTTGATCTTTTTACCGAATAACTTGCCGAGCAGACTGCCAAGGCAGGATATTCTGGTGTCTACTGTGTGGAAGGCCTTGCATTCTTCTGGATCATCATATTTTTTTAAGTTGTGGAATGCATTGAGTTTGACTTGTTGGTCATTGACCCGCATTGTCAACTCTCCTTTTTCCACGTCAATTAAGGTGCGTCCAGTTGCAAGGAAAGGTCTCCCCAGGATGATCGGTGCATTATCATCTGCTTCACAATCAAGGACAAGAAAGTCAGCAGGAAAAATAAACTTATCGACTCTTACCAGTATGTCCTCGATTTTGCCTTCGGGTTGCACATAGGATCGATCCGCTAGTTGGAGCATAATTGTTGCAGGTTTCGCCCTTCCAATTCCAAGATTTTGAAAAACTGATTTGGGCATGAGGTTTATGCTTGCTCCAAGGTCGCATAGGGCCTTACCTTCATAATCCTTTCCTATCGCACAAGGTATAGTAAAGCAGCCAGGATCTTTTAACTTCGGTGGCATGCGGTTATGCAGCATTGCCATGCATCCCTCGGTAACAGCCACTGTCTCAAACTCACCTGTTCGTTTCCTCTTTGACACCATGTCCTTTAGGAACTTGGCATAGTTTGGCATTTGTTCAATAGCTGCAACGAAAGGTATGTTGATGTGGACTTGCTTCAAGATGTCGAGGAACTTCTTGATTTGTTGGTCCTGTTTTTGCTTTTTCAACCTTTGTGGGAAAGGTGGTGGTGGTCTCATCTCATCCAGGGTTTCTTTAGTTTGAAATTTTATACCTGGCACCACTGAAGTTGTTGCTGCCTCGGCAGGCTGCTCAGGAGCTGTAGTGCTTTCTGTCGGGGCAGTGCTATTAGCTTCAGTTTACTCAGCCTCTTCTTTTGCTTGATCCGCTTATTGAATTTGGCTCTCTAGGATCTTCTCCTTCAGTTGTAGACCACTCCTAGTAGTGATTGCTTTGCACTGTTCATTGCTCATTACCTTAGCAACTTCAGTATTGCTAGGTAGTCCTCCCCGTGGTCTAGTGTTTATGCATTAAGCAAACTGCCCAACCTGAGTTTCCAGCGTTTTTATGGCCGCTTCTTGATTTTGCATCCTCATCTCAGTTCTATTCATGAAGGCATCTGTCCTCTTGATGAAATTACTATTTTCTGTCATTTATGACTCAATTTTCATCATGAAGGCCTTTAGCGTGTTCTCCAATGAACTTACCGGTTGCTGCTGCATCTGCGGCGGCGGTATCGACTGTTGGGTTTGCTACTACGGCATCGGTTGCTGAAATCCCGAAGGTTGGGTGATTGGTTTTAAGGCATTGTTAGGGTTGCTCCATGATAGGTTTGGATGCCTCTTCCATGAGGGGTTGTATGTGTTGGACATCACATTGTTGCCGTTGTAGTTTCCAACATACATACCAGTTTCTTGATTCATGCAATCAGAGGAACTGTGGTTACCTCTACATAAGTCACAATATGAATCAATTACCTTGACCTCACGGGTATTTTGTTATAACTGTAGGTTTTGCACCATCTTGGTAAGAGAGGCCAATTGTGCTGCCACTGAACTTGATGAGTCTAATTCATGTACCGTGGCTTGGCGTCTTACTCCTCCTCGCCTAGATGTAGGAAACTGAAAGTCATTCTTTGCGAGTTTATTCAATATTTCTATAGCTTCCTCAGGTGCTTTATCCAGGAGTATTCTGTTTGGTGAGGCATCTAACATCATCCTTGTCGGGGCATTCGTGGCATTGTAAAACATTGTCACTTGTGTCCATAGGGGAAATCCATGCAAAGGACACTTGTGTAGTAAATCTCTGTAGCGCTCCCATGCCTCGTACATTGGTTCGTCTTCTGCCTGTCGAAAAGAAGTAATTTCATTACGAATTCTATCATATAGATTAGTGGGATTAAAACGAGTAATGAAATCACGACAAAGTTCACTCCAAGATCCAATAGGTCCTGCTGGAATACTATTTAACCAAGTTTTCGCCTATCCCTCAGTGAATAGGGGAATAGCTTTAATCGCAAGACATCTTCATGGACTCCTTGGATTTTGAAAGAGTTGCAGATTTCCATGAAGGACTTGAGGTACTGCCTTGCGTCTTCAGTTGTAGACCCACCAAATTGTCCAATTGTATTTAACATATTGAACATAACAGGTTTTAGTTCAAAATGGACTGCTTCAATCTTCAGTTGCAGACCTTTGCCTTGTTCTTTTGATCTCGGGATCTAACTCGTACATGAGGTTGGTTGGATTGGCCCTGGTCATACACCACGAAAAACAAAAGTAAAATAAAAATAAACAAGAAAATAAAGAAAACAAAATTTAGTTGCCAGTCCCCGACAACGGTGCCAAAAACTTGTCGCGTGTCAAAAGTGTGCGTTTAGTGCAAGTGGACACATCGAAAGTAATAAGTGATAAGTATTTTATCGAGTTATCATCTCCTCAGGGACCGGTATACTTAATATGCTTTCTTCACCTTCTTGTTCTGTAGAAAAGTAAAAACACAAGTAATTGGAGTTGATTTATCTAAACTAAAATAACTAAATAAAGAGTTGAAATAATAGAGAGAGATGGGCTAGGATCCAGTTGCGTCGTATCGTGGATTTGATTGACTTGTCTCTGTCCAATGCAATCGTATATCACTGCCTCGGCAGCACTGCAGTTTACTGCCTTGGCAGCGACAATACTGTCTACCGTGGCAATCCCTTGCTTGTGGGTAGACTTTACCAAAGTTCGGCAAAGTGTCCTTGGATGACTTCGCTTATCCCTAAGTCGGAGTGCTGTTGATGACCTGTCCTTGATGATACCTCCCAGCGTGAACCACTTATACTCACCAACCAATCTCACACTTCTTTTAGCCGCTGAAACTCTTAACCTATCCCTAGGCCAAGTTAGTATTTCGCGATTGAAACACCGTACTTACCCCTTTCGTGAATCTAACTCTCCCGAGCTTAGATAAATGGATGATTCACAATATCCTCTCCCGAGCTCAATTGTGAAAACAAGGAATAACAAAGGATAAGCAAACCTTGATAACTTTATTGCATTGAATCAAAGACAAAGTACAATCTCCTCTCACAAATACTCGACAACCTTCACCTAATCCCTAAGAAGGTTTAGAACATAGTGGAGAGGAAAGAAACAAGAATAGAAATCGGCTCTTTCCCTAGGTATTTCGTCTTTTGTACATTGGGTGGCTAGGTCCTTATATAGGCTAAACCTAGGGCAAACCTTTCCTAAGTAGAATACAACTTGGAGTAGGGAATAAGTAAAGTACATAATAATAATATATTTCCAAGTTTGCTCGGCTAAGGAGGCTTTCCCGCGTGGTCTTCCTTTGGGCTTTTCCTTGTGCTAGACAGCTTCGATCCATGGGCTTCAAGTCTAGACACGTTCCTTGGATTTTTATCTTTCCGTCGCTTATAGTCTTGCTTCCTGTTTTTCTGCTGCTGCCTCGGCATCAGGTCCTGCCTCGGTCTTGTCGCTGCCGCGGCACTGGTTCTCCTGCACAAATATGAAAACGCAGTAAAACGTGTCTTTTTCTGTAAATATTATCTATATGAGTATAACTTCTAAATATATCACATTAAGCACATGCATTGGTCCGAGTGGGTGTATATTTGATGATTAATGCCCGTAAAATGAGTAAAAAGTGATAGTGTGTTGAGCACTTATCACTGTGCTCTCTACCGGGGCAATGTTATCAGAATCAGTTTGCTCAGCCTCTTCTTTTGCTGGATCTGCTGATGAATTTTGGCTTGCTAGAATCTTTTCCTTTAGCTGTAGACCACTCCTAGTAGTGATAGCTTTACACTGTTCATGGCCCATTACCTTAGCAACTTTAGTATTGCTAGGTAGTCCTCCTTGTGGTCTAGTGTTTATGCTTTGAGCAAACTGCCCAACCTGGGTTTCTAGCGTTTTAATGGCCGCTTCTTGATTTTGCAACCTCATCTCAGTTCTATTCATAAAAGCATCTGTCCTTTTGATGAAATTACTGTTTTCTGCCATGTATGACTCTGTTTTCATCATAAAGGCTTTAAGCGTGTTTTCCAACGAACTTACTGGTTGCTGCTGTATCTGCTGCTGCGACATTGGTTGCTGGACCTACGGCGACGGCAGATGTTGCATCGGTTGCTGAAATCCTGAAGGTTGGGTGACTGGGTTTAAGGCATTGTTAGGGTTGCTCCACGATAGGTTTGGATGCCTCTTCCAGGAGGGGTTGTATGTGTTGGACATCACATTGTTGTCGTTGTAGTTTCCAACATACATACCGGTTTCTTGATTCATACAATCAGAGGAACTGTGGTTACCTCCACATAAGTCACAATAAGAATCAATTAACTTAACCTCACGGGTATTTTGTTGTAATTGTAAGTTTTGCACCATCTTTATAAGAGAGGCCAATTGTGCTGCCACTGAATTTGATGTGTCTAACTCATTCACCATGGCTTGGCGTCTTACTTCTCCTCGCCTAGATGTAGGAAATTGAAAATCATTCTTCGCGAGTTTGTTTAGTATTTCAATAGCTTCCTCAGGTGCTTTATCAAGGAGTGTTACGTTCGCCGAGGCATCTAACATCATCCTTGTCAGGGCATTTGTGGCATTATAAAACATGGTCACTTGTTTCCATAGGGGAAATCCATGCAAAGGACACTTGTGCAGTAACTCCCTGTATCGCTCTCATGCCTCGTACATAGGTTCGTCATCTGCCTATCGAAAAGAAGTGATTTCATTACGAATTCTATCATATAAGTTTGTAGGATTAAAACGAGTAATAAAATCATGGCAGAGTTCATTCCAAGATCCAATAGATCCTGCTGGAATGCTATTTAACCAAGCTTTCGCCCTATCCCTTAGTGAATAGGGGAATAGCTTCAATATCAAGACATCTTCATGGACTCCTTGGATTTTAAAAGAATTGCATATCTCCATGAAGGACTTGAGGTGCTGTCTTGCATCTCAATTACAGACCCACCAAACTGTCCAATAGTGTTAAGCATATTGAATATAATAGGTTTCATTTCAAAGTGGGTTGCTTTTATCTCCGGTGTAACAACTCTTGGGTTTAATCCATTTAATTCCTCTTCCAGGAAGTCTCAGACAGTGAGCTGCCGCAGCCCAGGTGGCGGCGGTAAACCTCCATTGCCGGCAGGTAGGTTTTGTCCTACCGAGTGATCTGCCATAGCCTCTTGGATTTGTCTCCTCAACCTTAGCCTTGTTTGTTCGATCTCTAGATCTAATTCGTATAAAGGGTTGGTTGGGTTTGCCCTGGTCATACACCAAGAAAAACAAAAGTAAAATAAAAATAAAAAGGAACAAGAAAATAAAGAAAACAAAATTTAGTTGCCAATCCCCGGCAACGGCGCCAAAAACTTGTCGCGTGTCAAAAGTGCACGTTTAGTGCAAGTGGACACATCGAAAGTAATAAGTGATACGTATTTATCGGATTATCGTCTCCACAGGGATTGATAGACTCAATATGTCTTCTTCGTCTTCTTGTTCTGTAGAAAGAAATAAAAAAACACAAGTAATTTGGGTTGTGATGGAACTAAAATAAGACAACTAAGTAAAATAAAGAAATTTGAATATTAGAGAGAAATAGGTCAGGATCCAGTTGCGTTATATTGTGGATTTGATTGACTTGTCTCTGCCCAATGCAATTGTATATCTCTGCCTCGGCAGCACTGCACATTACTGCCTTGGCAGCGATAATACTGTCCACCGCGGAAATCCCTTGCTCGTGGGTGGACTTTACCAAAGTTCGACAAAGTGTCCTTGGATGACTTCGCTTATCCCTAAGTCAAAGTACTGTTGATGACTAGTCCTTGATGATACCTCCCGGCGTGAACCAATTATACTCACCAACCAATCTCACACTTCTTTTAGCCGCTGAAACTCTTAACCTATCCCAAGGCCGAGTTAGTATTTCGCGATTGAAACACCGTACTTACCCCTTTCGTGAATCTAACTCTCCCGAGTCTAGATAAATGGATTACTTACAAACTTCTCTCCCGAGCTTGAATGCAAGAACAAGGAATAACAAAGGATAAGCAAACCTTGATAGTTTTATTGCATTGAAACAAAGACAAAGTACAATCTCCTCTCACAAATACTAACAACCTTCACCTAAACCCTAAGAAAGCTTAGAACATAGTTGAGAGAAAGAAAACAAGTTTATGAATCAGCTCTCTCTCTCTAGGTATTCGTCTCTGTTACATTGGATGGCTAGGTCTTTATATAGGCTAGACCTAGGGCAAACTTTTCCTAAGTAGAATACAACTTGGAGTAGGGAACAAGTCATGAACATAATTAAAATATTTCCAAGTTTAATTCGACTAAGGGGCTTTCCCGCGTGGCCTTGTCTTGGGCTTGTCATCATGCTAGCCAACTCCGATCCATGAGCTTTTAGTCCAGACACATCCTTTGGATTTTTCTCTTCCAATCGCCTACAGTCTTGCTTCCTGACTCTCAGCTGCTGCCTCGGCATTAGGTCCTGCCTCGGCCTTGTCGCTGCCGCGGCACTAGTTCTCCTGCACAGATATAAAAATGCAGTAAAACGTGCCTTTTCTGTAAATATTATCTGTATAAGCATAACTTCTAAATATATCACATTAAGTACATGCATTGGTCCAAGTGGGTGTAAATTCGGTGATTAATGCCCATAAAAGATGTAAACAGTGATAGTGAGTTGAGCACTTATCAATCATCATCGGGCATCACAACTAGAATCCTATAAACTTGTCCTAAAACTTACACATTTGTCATGACATTTTTCTACAACTACTACTATCGTGCAACATGAAAATGGAGTAGAGAACGACATGTAGCTTCCCAAAAATGGCCTTAGATGTTATCAAGGTCGGATCAAGGGTTCAATTGAACCGATCGAGCTAATTAGCCTAAATCCGGGAACTTGTTTTTATAAATGGTTTTCAAAGGAAATAAAATATTGAAAAAATACTCTAAAATTATTATTTGGACTCTATTTGAATTTGGTATTCTCAATTTTGTAAAATTACACTATGAACCTTGACATTTTGGAAAGTAATGACTATTTTGTAAAAATGACTATTTTAGTGACTAAAATGTAATTGGGTCAAAACTTAGAATCTTTAAGGGGCTATTTATCCAATCTTTCTCATCAGATCTAACCTTCCAAAAATCTCTTTATAAACTCCTTTTAATTACCATAAAGATTTTTATTGAGATTTATTTCCCATTTTTTTACTAAAATCACCTTTTCACCTAACTTATCATTTTCTCTCAACTTCTCCTAATTTTCTTGGTTTTCAATTAGATTTCTCTTCAATTTTATCAAGGTAAATCACATCTTTTTGGTTTAATTTCTTTCATATTATTCTCTCCTTATTTCTCTTCAATTTCCTTACATTTTACAACTTGTTTTTCATGGGTTTTGCAATTGGAAGGAGGTTGGATCTTGTTTGGAGGTAAGAAATCATTCAAACCTTTCAAATTTGAGTTCTTTATTGAAATTCCCAAGTTTTTGATCCATTGCATTAAGTTCTTTATTTGTTTTATGGTTTTAATTGGTGATTTTCGGTTTTTATCGGTTAATTTTGATTGAATTGATGCAATCTCGTAATAAGATGATACCTGATGGTTTTCAATGGGTAAATCAATGAATTTTGATGTGTTTTAACATAGAATTAATGGTTCATGGATGGGTAAACCCGGATCTTAGGTTTTGGTGATGTTAATTGGCTTAGATCTTCGGTTTATGGCTTGTTTAGGTGGCTGAATGTTTGCTGTTGGTTTAGGATGTTTAGATCATGATTCTTGGTTGTGTTTTGATGTTGAGAAGTATTAATTTTCGTTGGCTAAGGGCTGGAGGTCAATCGGATGAGTTTCAGATATGTTTAGGAGGTGTTTTCGGTTTTCTTAAGTGTAGTTTTTGGGGTTATTTGTTTGGGATGTGTGGGAGATTGATTGAATGCATTAATATGAATTAATCCCTATGATTTTTTTGTGTTAAAACAGGGCAAGATGTTGAGCAAAGTGTTGGATGTGTTTCGGAAAAGGTGAGAATGTCGGTTGACTTCGGCAAGCGAGTTTCGGACAAGTGGTGAGTGGGCTACCGTATCGGCAAGGTTTTACTTGTTTTATCAAAGGTTTGGGGGTGTAGGGATGGAGTGAAAAAACTTCCTACACTCGAAAGTAAGTTAAATGGTTTTTCTCTCTTAATGGTTCCCATATCGCTCCATATTTGCCATGTTTTGGTCATGCTCTTAATGTAGTTTTTGCATATGTGATTTATGCATGAGAAATGATAAGTGCTTTGGCTAAATGTTGCTTTCATTATTGTCCATTGGTATCGGATATGTTTTAGCAATTGAACATTCCATGATTTTTATTAATTTCTATGATTTGATAACATATCGAATGATTGGTAGTGTTGCATTGGTTTTATGAACGATGATTAAGAAGAAATGGTTTTCAATACATGAATTGAGTTTGAAAATGATGCATGCATGTGTTAGCTGTTGTATATACATGGTTTATGATGGTTTCCATGACTTTTAAAGCATGAGAATAATTTGGAATAACGTATGGTTATTACCTTTTCCCCGAATAAAGCCGTTGAGCATGATTTGAGTTCACTTTGATGAACATATGTTGAGTGCATTGTAAAACAACTAGCTTCCATGCATAGTGAGAATGATATTGGCTTAGTGACACTATTTTAAGACCACGAATACAAATGACATTTCATTAGGATTAAGTGCACTATAATATTGAATTAATATGTTGTGTTGCCTACACGTAAACAAGGGTGACTTTGTGTCCGACCGTGCGTGTAGAGCTTGCCTACACGTAAACAGGGGTGACTTTGTGTCCGACTGTGCGTGTAGAGCTTGCCTATATGTAAACAAGGGTGACTTAGTTGCCAATATGCATGGTTTATGATTTGTGTTCGACCGTGTGTGTAGAGCTTGCCTACACGTGTAGAGCTTCCATGCATAGTGTAGAGCTTGCCTACACGTAAACAAGGGTGACTTTGTGTCCGACCGTGCGTGTAGAGCTTGATAAGGAATAAGGAATTCGTGTATTCGATGGGTATAAGGTTTGAACTAAGCTAGTCACTTAGTTGCCGATATGCATGGTTTATGATTTGAGCATTTTTTTGTGCATTGAAAAGCATGAGATTGTATCACATGTTGATATAGAATTATTTATAAAATGTAATGTTTTAAGATCATGAATTTCACAAGCATGTGGTTTAAATAAGTTTTGTGCAAGTATATGAGCACAAGAGAATGGCCTAAGTGTTGTTATGTGTTTAGAAAATAAGACTTTTGATGTGCACATTAAAGTGCGTATGGTTTAAGTTTTGCTAGGTGTATAGCATATAAGACTTGAGATGATGCATAGAGATGCATATGTATTAAAAAGGCCATAAGTATTATTGTTGTTTTAAAAGCATGAAAGTCTTGTGAATTTTAGTTTTGAGTTGTATGAGATAATTGACCCTTGATAAGGAAACGGATTTGGTTTTGTAAACAATGTTTGAGACACTTATATTGAGCATGATATGGCATGATTTAAAGTGTTTTATTGATGGACTTATGGGTTGCATTGCAAGGGTGGTATTTCTATGTTTTACCCCTCACTAAACTTATGCATACCCTCTCTTTTACCTTGCAATGAAGAGATATTAACTGAGGCAGCCAAGAGAAGCAAGATTCCAAGTGCGTGTCGATGAAAAGCTCAAGTATGTGTTCTAAAGTTTAGTACTAGTAAGAGAGCAATAGGGGTATGGTTTCATTGTTGTAAAAGTTGGTTTTTGGTTGACATGAGTCACTTTGGTTATATGAACTTGAGTATGTATAGAATGCTGAGCAATGTTGTTGTCTTGTAAGTAAAAGCATTTAAAGAAAGTTTGGTGTATGCTTATGTGTTTGCTTGAGGTATGCTTACCCTTGTATGGTTTTGACTATTGTGAAAAATTTAGGAAGCATGCCTATAGGAGTTGTGGGGTCTATGATGGTTTCAAGTGGTTGTATAATTTGCTCTTAATGTTTAGGAATTATGCATATAGTTGATGGTGATCAATGGTTGTGTCTTGTATGGGTTAAATATACTTAAAAGGACTGATTTTATGTTTCTAGGCACGAAGGTATCTAAACTTCTAGGTAGGTTTCAAAACCTTGCGGGCTAGTTGGATATTGAAACCTTACTGGAATGAAAGTTTCGAAACTTTCAAGGAAAATTTTTGAAACCTTTTCCATAAAGTTTTGAAACTTTCAATGAAGGTTTTGAAACCTTTGATTGGTTATTAGTTGATAGTTGTCGGAATTGCATTTTAGTCCCGGATATCTTCCTATGTTCAATTATGGTAGCTACGAATGTTATTTTGATTTGAAATTTCACCTTGATGCATAAAGTTGACTTAATTTCAAATTGGCTAACTTAAATTGGATGTAGTCCCTAGAAATTAAAAGTTTTACATTTTGGTCCCTAGTTAGTGAAACATGTAATTGATGATATTAGAATGCTCTGTTTGGTCTGAAATTTATCATGATTGTTCTTTGCATGTTTAATTGAACTTTGATGGAATGAATTTCTACCTTGTCAATAGAATTTTAAATATTCACGTTTTAGTGCTTAAGTTGCTCATGTGTTAATCGAGTGCTCAATTGTTGTTGAATTGCTTCCGTTCTTGTTTTGCATGAAATCGAAACATATAGGAACATAATTATACCTTTAGATAAGATAAAAAAATTATATAACGTTTTTAGGGTTGTTTATCGGATCGAGCCTTTGCGGGTTTGGCTCGGTATTCCCCGTGTAATCCTTTAGATTCGGTTTCGTTTAGGCCGGGCTAAGAGGGTTACATTTGGTGGTATCAGAGCCAGGTTTAGAATCTTTTGGGGAGTCGATGTTGGTAGTGGTGATGATATATTTGCTTTGTTGTATAACATGGACTATTGGTTTGCCATGCACGGTGATTGATTATTGTTTAAATGCAAATATGTTGCTAGGCATTGATGCTTGGTGTTTGATCTATGTTATGGTATGCTAGAAATAGCCTTGGTTGACAATTATGGTGTTTGTAAGTATGATTTAATCTTGTTGCATTAATATGTCATTGGTTGATAAATGAATTTTACCAAGATCTTTTGTTGATAAAATGAGTGGATTTAGCATGGAATGGCTATTGTGTGGATAAGCATGGTGTTTGTTTTATGCTTTGCTGAGATGGTGTTGATATCATGGTATATGGTGGTTGTATCATATAATGGTTGAACTTGTGTTGTTGGGGATTTATTTTGGGATACCCATTGCTCTAACTACTACTAGAAAATTGTTCTATATTATACTTGAGCTACTTGGAACTTGCTTTTCGCTGACCTTACTATTTTGTAAAAATGTTGTTGTTGTAAAATTATGATGTTTCTGATATGGGACTGATAAGAGAGCTAAGATTTGTTAATAGAGGAGTTTTGTAGGATCAACAAGTTCATGTTGTGTTTTATAGTGTGGTGTTGAGATGACAGATTTTGAGTCAACTGGGTCCTCAATCGTGTCAGAGTGTGAAAGGGTCTTTGGATCAACTAGGTCTGGGAACCTGTTGTGTTTGTGAGTAGCGGATGGCTACATCTCTAGGAGTACCTTAGAATGTCCTCGAGTGGTTATGTGCAAGATGAATTGAATGTTCAGAAAACGTACAAGATGTGGCAGAGTTGAGTATTCTGTAAGTACCAAGCTTTGATGGTTTTATATGTTGAGGCGTGGGAAAGGTTTGCAAGTTAGTAGTTGAAATTATTGGAGTTGAGGATGTTATTTGTGGGTGTGAACAATAATCATGCTTAGTGTAAGAGCACATATATGTATATATCTATAGATATTATAGGACATGCATGCATTCTCGAGCATGACATTAGAAATTACATTTACATGCACTTGTACAGGCATTTAGGAGGGCATATAGGAAATCATGCATACATTTGTTCACACTTGTGAGTATCTCCTTTAAGGATGGAAGTTGTGCGTGGTTAGTTCTTTTGGGTGAAGGCATGGAGTTAAAAAAAAGTATTGAAAGATCTTCCTTATTGGCCTGGAGCTTGTTGTGTTGTGGGTTAATTACTCTTTTGGTTAAAGAATAATCCTAGATAGGGATTGGTTGGTTGGCTTGGAGTTGTGAATAGTTGAACCCGAGGGGAACATTCTGAGTTATGGTTTGTTTTGAGTTGGTCATTAAGAAATTTAAGGTAAAGTTCTGTGAGTTCTTTCTGGTTAGAGTTTGGAGGTTGTGAGAGGGTTGTAGCATGTTGTGTGTTGTGGGGCAGTTTGGTGTTTTTCAGAGTGGTGTGGTTTCGTTTTATGAAAAAAGTGTTATTTTATCGTCATGGTTGGTGGAAATGCTACCTAGAATCCTTTGTAGTATGGTTTAATATATGGTTAGGTCGGGGGTTTTGGTCGATCTGATGTTTTTCAGGAGTATCGGGTCGAGTAGAAAAAAGAGTTATAAATAATAAGAAATATGTCATTATGGGAGTTGTGGTATTATAGGTTTGAGTCATAGTTTTGGTTGTGCAGTAAAGGTGGAAAATGTACGTATTGTGTTTTTGAAGAGTTGGGTTTACTTTGGGTAAAGTTAGATTGTGGTGGTGTTTGAGTTGTGTGATGGGGTTTGCTGGATAGTTTATGACCTATATCAGTTACTCAGTCTAATGGGCTTACTTTTATCGAAAGGTGTAGTGAGAGTTTGTGTTCGGTGGGTTCATGTCTGTGGCTGTTTTATCTATATGGTTGTTGCCTTAGCAAGGTTGTAAAATAAGAGATGTTAGGGTGAGTGGAAGGAAGTGTGTTACAAGTTTTGGTTTAGTTATGGTATAAGTGGGATAAGATTTGGCTTTATCGATGAGTTGATGTTGAGAAGGAATTATGAGTTGAGTGTCGAAGCAATTAACGGCGTGTGGACATCGAAGTTTTAAGTGGGATGTTGAGTTTGTTATGGGGGCTTAACTTTAAGTTGGAGGTACTACCTTTGAGATGAGTATGGTGTTGGGTATCGACCCAAAGTTGGTAAATTCCTTGTATTGCATGTCTTGTTGAATGTTAGCTATCGAGAATGGGTTGTTTTGCATGTAGATGCCTGTGATGGATGATGTTTTTTGGGGCGAGTCAAGGTTGTTTTGGAGTTATGAGAGAAGTTGTTCAGTTAAATCTATGTGAGAGTTCGGGTACAGTGGTGGAGTTGTGAGTTGGACTCTACCTTTGTTAAGTTGATCTGAGGAAAGTTGTGATCAGATGTTTGGCGAGGGTCTAGTTGAGGATTTGTTTGGCAAAGTTTAGTTTTGTGTCGAGAAGCTTTTATGTTATATGAGCCGCATGGTTGTTCGAAGGATGCCGAGTTGGAGTGGTATCTTGATCGAGGCATATGGTAATCTTTCCTATGTGTTGGTGGTACGGTGTTGTGGTAGAAGTTTAGGAGCAGGTGCTTTTGAGTGGGCTTGTTTTGGATATGGTGGAATTATGGATGGGTGTTTGTTATGCCGGTAAGTTAAACTTGAGTATCAATCTTCTTTGGGGTTTTAGTATCGGTAAAGGTGCCAAGGTTAAAGTTGGAATGAAATATCATGAGTCTGATAGTAAAGTTTTGGGGGGTGAGATGGAGTTTTCCTATGAGTGTTGGTGGAGTTGCTTAAGACCATGTTAGCGGGTTTGTGTTAAGTTAGTTTGAGGCTTTTTGGTTTACTGTCGTTGTGTGGATCGAAGATTGGTGAGAGGCTTTTATGGTTACCTGGTAGGTTGGAGGATGTTGAACAAGAGGGTTAGTTCGACGATTATGGTAAGGAAATCGTTTTGGTTATCAGGAGTTGGTTATCGATCTTAAACAAGAAAAGGAGTTCTCTTTTGAGTTATGTTTTCTGTGAGAGTTGAGATGGGTTAGTGGTTTGTGCATTGTTACTTTGGTATGAGGGAAGGATCTACTGTTTTTCCGAGTAGGGTAAATGTGTGGTTGGAATCGAGTTTTATCTTTGAGGTCGGAAGGTTTGTTGAGATCTTATTTTTTCTAGGATCAAGGATTTTGTGGAAAGTTTTTCATGTGGAATAATGCGCTTTTGGTGGTGGTAAGGTGCTGAAGGAGTTGTGTAGAAGTGAAATGACTTTGGGAAGGAGCAGTTCCCTTACCTCTACTCGCTATGTAAATTTCGAGGACAAAATTTCTTAAGTGGGGGAGAGTTGTAACTGATAAGTGCTCAACACACTATCACTTTTTACTCCTTTTATGGGCATTAATCACCAAATATACACCCACTCGGACCAATGCATGTACTCAATGTGATATATTTAGAAGTTATACTCATATAGAGAATATTTACAAAAAAAGGCACGTTTTACTGCGTTTTCATATCTGTGCAGGAGAACCAGTGCCGCGGCAGCGACAAGGTCGAGGCAGGACCTCATGCCGAGGCAGCAGCAGAAAGACAGGAAGCAAGACTATAGGCGATGGAAAGATAAAAATCCAAGGAACGTGTCTGGACTTGAAGCCCATGGATCGGAGCTGGCTAGCACAAGGAAAAGCCCAAGGAAAGACCATGCGGGAAAGCCCCCTTAGCCGAATCAAACTTGGAAATATTTTTATTATTATGTACTTGACTTGTTCCCTACTCCAAGTTGTATTCTACTTAGGAAAGGTTTGCCCTAGGTCTATCCTATATAAAGACCTAGCCACCCAATGTACTAGACACGAAATACCTAGGGAAAGAGCCGATTTCTATTCTTGTTTTCTTCGTCTCCATTATGTTCTAAACCTTCTTTGGGATTAGGTGAAGGTTGTCGAGTATTTGTGAGAGGAGATTGTACTTTGTCTTTGATTCAATGCAATAAAGTTATCAAGGTTTGCTTATCCTTTGTTATTCCTTGTTTTCACAATTGAGCTCGGGAGAGGATATTGTGAATCATCCATTTATCTAAGCTCGGGAGAGTTAGATTCACGAAAGGGGTAAGTACGGTGTTTCAATCGCGAAATACTAACTCGGCCTAGGGATAGGTTAAGAGTTTCAGCGGCTAAAAGAAGTGTGAGATTGGTTGGTGAGTATAAGTGGTTCACGCTGGGAGGTATCATCAAGGACAAGTCATCAACAGCACTCTGACTTAGGGATAAGCGAAGTCATCCGAGGACACTTTGCCGAACTTTGGTAAAGTCTATCCACAAGCAAGGGATTGCCACGGTAGACAGTATTGTCGTTGCCAAGGCAGTAAACTGTAGTGCTGCCGAGGCAGTGATATACGATTGCATTGGACAGAGACAAGTCAATCAAATCCACGATACGACGCAACTGGATCCTAGCCCATCTCTCTCTATTATTTCAACTCTTTATTTAGTTATTTTAGTTTAGATAAATCAACTCCAATTACTTGTGTTTTTACTTTTCTACAGAACAAGAAGGTGAAGAAAGCATATTAAGTATACCGGTCCCTGAGGAGATGATAACTCGATAAAATACTTATCACTTATTACTTTCGATGTGTCCACTTGCACTAAACGCGCACTTTTGAGACGCGACAAGTTTTTGGCGCCGTTGTCGGGGACTGTCAACTAAATTTTGTTTTCTTTATTTTCTTGTTTATTTTTATTTTTATTTTTATTTTACTCTTGTTTTTTCGTGGTGTATGACCAAGGCCAATCCAACGAACCCCTTGTACGAGTTAGATCCAGAGATCGAAAGAACAAGGCAATGGTTGAGGAGACAGATCCAAGGAGCCATGACAGAACACCTGGCAGGACAAAACTTACCTGACGGCAATGGAGGACTTCCGCCGCCACCTGGGCCACGGCAGCTCACTGTCAGAGACTTCCTGGAAGAGGACTTAAATGGATTAAACCCAGGAGTTGTCACACCAGAGATTGAAGCAGCCCATTTTGAACTAAAACCTGTTATGTTCAATATGTTAAATACAATTGGACAATTTGGTGGGTCTGCAACTGAAGACGCAAGGCAGCACCTCAAGTCCTTCATGGAAATCTGCAACTCTTTCAAAATCCAAGGAGTCCATGAAGATGTCTTGCGATTAAAGTTATTCCCCTATTCACTGAGGGATAGGGTGAAAGCTTGGTTAAATAGCATTCCAGCAGGATCTATTAGTTCCTGGAGTGAACTTTGCCGTGATTTCATTACTCGTTTTAATCCCACTAATTTATATGATAGAATCCGTAATGAAATTACTTCTTTTCGACAGGCAGAAGACGAACCAATGTACGAGGCATGGGAACGCTACAGGGAGCTATTGCACAAGTGTCCTTTGCATGGATTTCCCCTATGGACACAAGTGACAATGTTTTACAATGCCACGAATGCCCCGACAAGGATGATGTTAGATGCCTCGGCAAACGGAACACTCCTGGATAAAGCACCTGAGGAAGCTATTGAAATATTGAATAAACTCGCTAAGAATGACTTTCAGTTTTCTACATCTAGGCGAGGAGGAGTAAGACGCCAAGCCACGGTAAATGAATTAGACACATCAAGTTCAGTGGCAGCACAATTGGCCTCTCTTACCAAGATGGTGCAAAACCTACAGTTACAACAAAATACCCGTGAGGTTAAGGTAATTGATTCATATTGTGACTTATGTGGAGGTAACCACAATTCCTCTGATTGCATGAATCAAGAAACCGGTATGTATGTTGGGAACTACAACCGCAACAATATCATGTCCAACCTTCAGGATTTCAGCAACCGATGCCGCAGCAGCAAGCCCAGCAGTCAATGCCGCAGCAACAGATGCAGCAGCAACCGGTAAGTTCATTGGAGAACACGCTAAACGCCTTCATGGTGAAAACTGAGTCATACATGGCAGAGAATAGCAATTTCATCAAGAGGACAGATGCCTTCATGAATAGAACTGAAATGAGGTTGCAAAATCAAGAAGCGGCCATTAAAACGCTGGAAACTCAGGTTGGTCAATTCACATCTTCATGATTTCATTTTTGCTTTTCGGCATTATTGTACAGACAATCGATCTTTTCTTTAAACATCTCATCACCTTCAATCCAAAAAGCGCCCGTTAGTTTGATCAACGTTTAGATCTAGAATTAAGGAGAAGAGTCGGCTTGTAGTAAATTCAAATCCATAAGAACACACTTAATAGCAGTCCATTAAAGAAAATCAAGATCGGGTTCGATTCTCATTGAGACACTTTAATCCAAGGGTTTTCCAACACTGAAGATAGCATTGACGTTAAAATCAATAGTTGTTGTTAATCCAAACAAGGACTAAATTCTAAGGATTAACCTTGGAAAGACTATAATCTCTTGCATTTCGATACCGTTGGTTGCAGAAGTGCATTTATGGTTGGAAGATGAAGCTCTAACGTATATATTTATGATTCCAAAAACTACAATGGTTAAAATTGAATGAGAAGTTATAAAAAAAAAATTCACGCAGCAAAAACAATTATTGAACCTCAAGCAAACATCCAAGCAATCAAATCCAACTCCTAGCACTTATTGTCAAATTCTTGTTACTCAACTCTTGTACTTCATTTAAATTCTTTGTATTTGAGTTTAGGGAGTGAAATTCTTGTAATTGGGCAAATTATTTTTTTGAGAGAAACATTTCATTTCCATTATCTTTCTTGTAATCCTTGTGAGGTGAAAGTTAATCTTTGGGTAGAAATATTAACTTGATTGTAAAGGTTAGCACTTGAACCTAGAAAAAGGTTGAATTATTTAGTGAATTGGTCACAAAATCCTTAGTGGGAGCTAAGGTAGTGAATGTAGAGCTTGTTTCGAAGCTTGAACCACTATAAATATTGTGTCTTCAGTTTTTCCATTTTTACCAAATCTTCCAAATGAAAATTTTAATTGCCAATTCACCCCCCTCTAGGCTAATTCGATTGATTGATCCACTCAAAAATTGGTATCAAAACCTAACTTTTGAAGGTATTAACATCCGAAAAAGACAATCCAAGAAGTGTTGATCAATCCTCCACATCAAGCCATGGCATCTATATCCGGGAAACGCTAGTAGGAGTCTCATTCCATCACCAAGCCTCCCTTCTTCAATAGTAAAAACTATCCTTATTGGAATAATAAGATGAGGTTGTTCATCAACTCAAATGATTATGTTCTTTGAGACATAATCGAAAATGGTTCATCCATCCTAATGAAACAAGGAGACTGGCAAGTACCGAAGAAGGGACATGAGATGACTGATGAAGAGAGGAGAAAAATGTCTACCAACGGCAAGGCCTTGTACATATTATTTTGTGCTCTTGGCCCCGATATCTACTCCAAGATGTCATCTTGCACAAATGTCAAATAAGTATGGGATTCATTGGAGACTACCTATGAAGGAACCAATGACGTGAAGGAGACAAAGATCAGTCTTCTAAATCTCAATTATGATAATTATAAATCACATTTGGAACTTGAAGTAAAAAACCGGGTCACATAAGGACCAATTACCCACAATATAAAGAAGAAACAAAAAGCTCATGTTGCCACTTGGAGTGATGAGGAGTCATCATTCGATGAGGACAATGAAGTGGCCAACCTTTTTCTCATGGCTCTTGATGAGCCTAAGGTAACCCTCGAACCATCTTGCAATGATATTACTTATGATGAATTATATGATGCATACGATGAATTGCAAGATGTTTACGGTGAATTGGTTTTAAAATTCAAAGAATAAATTTTGACAAAACAAGAAAACGATTTCCGATTTGAAAGAACAAAATGATTCTTTGTCAAAAACAAATTTGGAGCTTGAAGAAAGGGTTGTTGATTTAAAGTATGATTTGATTTTTTTCAAAATGAAAATGTTGATTTAAACAACCTTATTTTTAAATTGAGTGAGGATCACCACAAGGTGTTGAATAAGGTTAAGGATCAAATAAAAGATGTTGTAATTCCAAATTTTGAGAAACGAAGTACTTTAAAATCCAACCATTTGAAAAAGAATTTTCAAAACCACAAACAAAGAAGATTTCAAAGGCATGCTAGACCTAAGAGAATTTGGAGACTATGGGTTCCTAAGGAACTTGTAGTTTCTAATAATAATCATGCCATGGCATCTTGGATTCCTAAGGGAATCAAGAATTTGGGAGATAACTCACATGACCCCAAAATGATTTGGGTACTAAAAGTCAAAAACTAAATCTTTGTTTGTAGGTTGAGCATTTCTTCAAGGACAAAGCTTCAAGTCAAAACATATTGTACCTTGATAGTTGGTCCGCACTGTGTAGTGCTATAAATTATGCGAAAATGTGTGCAAGTATACACAGTCGAACAAAGTAATAAAGGCTGAGTGAGTATCGTTCCCACGAGGATTTGGTGGAAATTAAATCAATTTAGTCAAGGCAAAAAGAACACTAACTAAAAAGGAAATAAAGATAATGGTATGAACAGTTGGAAATGTAGTGACAAATGACATAGATGTACGGTGAAGTATGGTAAGGGTGTAATAGTGTAACGAGTGAAAATGAGATAGATGTTGATGGTTATGTAGAAGTATGAGGAAAGTGTGAGGTGTATGAAAATGTAATTACAAGTAAGCAAGTAAACAAAGGAAACACTTCATAAATGCCAAGGAAAAAATGAAATGAGAAAACGTGAGTAAGTAATTGTAGCGACCCTTCCGCTAATAAAAATTAATAATTTTACGTGTGAAAAAAGTGTGAATGAAAAGGAGGGTCACTAGTGGAAACATCGAAAAAAATTAAAAATTAATAATTATAGTGTAACATGTACAAAATATCTAAAAAAATTATAATATATTCCCGTAAATAAAAGGAAAATAATTAAAAATGGTTAAATTTACTAAACTTAATTAATAATTAAAAGGAAATTAATAGTTGTGATGAGCTGACACCCTTCGAATCAGTTTATAAAAAAGGTAAAGAAGTACCATGGGAGTAATCTTAAGAATTAGGGTATAGCGAGTAAGAGAACTTAGAATTTTTCTAACATTGTTAAGCATAGGCTAGATACAATCATGCACACATATGCAAGGCATCATGTCTAAGTTTAAGTTCTTGAATTTATCAATATCATGTATGTAATAACCATTTTTGTCCAAGGTTCGAACTAAACCCTAAACCGAAACCCTAACCCTAAACCAATTCCCTAAACCAAAACCTTTAAACCCCTAAACCTTAATATTATATATATGATATATTAATAAACCATAAATTAAACTCAAATATATATATTACCAAAATTCAAAAAATATATTATTTATATTAAATAAGAGTCCACTTACATTATCTAAACCCATTTCCCCTTTACATCATACCCATTATTACAACAACCCACTTATAAACAAATACACCATTAACCCATAAAATTAAATCTTCCATTAACCCAAATACATCATACCCAAAACCCACAAAGCCCAAACTAAATCCTTAACCCATATACAATTAACCCAATACACGTTACATCTTAAACCCAAATCGGTCAACCCAACCACCTAACCCGATAACCGTTTAACCCGAATAGTTGACCCGGTCTTTAACCCGACCTTTGAGCTCCCTGAGGTACTCTTGGTATTCTGTAAATTCTAGAAACTTATGGAATTATGACCATTCAATTGCCCCATCGACCGTCTGCCATCGCAAAAACACCAGTTCACCGAAGAGCATGTCAATGCAATGCTAGAGCCACCACCACAATCTCGCAGTGTCAATTGTTCCTCCTCTGCTGTGGTCCCCCCTTTAGTTGATGCGAATCAATGACACAAATTGCCAGTGTTCCCTTTGTGTACATGGCCTCATCAGCAATAAACAGACAAAAATGAAGAACAAATATTAGAGGAATTTTCAAACCAGCAACTAATCAGATGTTAGAACCTTTTTTTCTTTAATCCTAATCAAATGTAACTGGCTATAAAAGCCCCAAAAATTAGATGTAATATTCAAATGGGCATTTAGCAAGAAAATCAATATACAAGATATTTCCCAGAAACATTTGTTTTCTTTTCGAATAAGAAAAAATAAGGGGAAAAGGATTACGATTTTACCTTTGAAATCGGAAGCCGGATGCCCGTCGTCGATGCTCTATTTTGCGTCTTCTTCGTCTTATATTTTCTTTTGATTCTCAAGAATCTTCAATTTCAAAAAAGAGGAGCTTCAAATCGCGTGCTTCTTCTTTCAAATTGGGGTAAAAGATGGGTTTTTTTATTCGATTTTTTTGGTTTTTAAGTGAAAAAAGGGTTTCATTTTGAATCTAAGAGCTTTATGGACTTTAAAACAAAGGAAAAGAGATTTTTAAAATTTTTCACCGGCCGCCGCTGGTGGCGGCCGATGCGGCGGTTCAGTCGTCGGGATCTGGAAATAAGAACTAGGGTTCTTTCTTTATTTCAGAGCTTTTTAGGCTCTCTCATTTCTGGTTTCCATGATAAATGAAGAGAAGAATGAATGAAATGGCCATTTAGCCTACATACTTTCACACATATATGTCGTTCAAAACGGCGTCATTTTGTAGCCTTGAACCCTCATGGTGACCTGTATCCGGGAGAGGATCCGCGCAAAAATGGGTGAATGGGTTATTTGCAAGGTTGGTCCTTTAATTCATGAGGCGTTTGATTTTTCGTCATGGTTTAATATGCGTCTCAGTCCTTCGTTTCCCTTGTCGTTTTGATTTCGAACATGGTTTAATCCTTATTTTAGTCCTCGAATCTATTTTTCCATTTCAATTTAATCATTTTTCATTTTATTTTATTTTAAATCGATTATTTTATTTTTATTTTTAACATTTTAGCCTTTGATTTTATTTCCTTTTATTTAAATATTTATTTATCTTGATTACCATGTCAGCAATTTCTATTAAAATTACCTTTAAAACTTATTTTCTTTTTTATTTAATTGCATTGATTGTGGGTTATTAAAAGCCATTATTTTTAATTTTCAAAATTATTTTCTTTAAAATCTTTCATAATTTGAGTTTTCATGAATTTACTTATTCTATTTTTTATCACTTTATTTTGTCTTTTGACCTTAATTTTTCTTCCCACTACCGTGTAAAATAAAAAATTAATTCATTTTGTTTTTCTTTTCCTTTTTAAATTTGTTTTAATTTCCTTTTAATATTATGTATTATTTTAATGTTCATTTATCGTTTATTCTCTTTCCATGTATTTTGTTGCCATGTTTCTTCTTTGTCATATTCTTTTTTTTTTGCGTGTTATACCTTTTTTATATACACCTTATTTGTTGTATTATATATACATGTATTTATTATATAGTTATTTTTATATTATGCCTACTTATTATCATAATATAGTATTTATTTTATCATATTTTGTTATGTTTTGCATTATATAATAATTATGCCATATTGTATGTGTTATATTATCTATGTTTACGTAATAATGCTTGTGTATACATGTTTACATGCTTTTTGTTTATTTATTTCTTATTTATTTCATTTATTTAATTCATTTATTTATGCTTTATTTAATTTATTTAATTGTTTATTTGATCGGTTTTACGGTGACCCGCAACGGGGAATGATCCGTATTATTTATAGCCCGTTTAGTGTAAATAACTAACATCTAACTTTTAGTTTATCGCATTTTATTTTTCGTATTTAATTTTCCGCATTTTAATTTCTTACAATTTAATTTTCTCGTATCTGACTTCTAACATTTAATTTTTCGTCTTTATTTTTCCGCATTTACTTCATCGTATTTATTTTCTCACGTTTAATTTCTCGTACATAATTGTTGTAATTTCAATTTTTGTACTTTAAATTGCTTGTATTTATTTGTGTATATTTTGTTCAACATATGACACATTAATTTAATTAATAAAAAATGTGGTACCTCAATATTCGGTCGTAACGGGCCCGACACTAAACATATTGGTGGCGGTGTATGCGCTTACCTTCGAATATCGAGGTCTTTAAAATATATTCGCATTCTTAAACGGATAATAAATTAATGAAAAACATGAACTTGCAAATTTTCAATTCGGGCAATTATATTCGATTAGGTACCAATTTTTGGGCGGTATGGAGTATTTTTATATCCCATTCGTAACCGACTCCCGAATCCATTTTTTGAGATCTCTGGTTTTAACGGTGTTCGGTCTACCAAAGTGACCGGTGGCGACTCCAGTCTTTTTTTAAATTAAATCCAATTTTACTCCAAAATAAACCTAAATCATTTTATTTTCAAACCCTATTTTTTAATTCTTTAAGACCCAAATTTTTAATAAAATTCCCAATTATTTAGATGATCCCTAATTTTCCATTTTAATTTATTTTGGAACACTAATTTTTAAAAGTCTTTCTCAATTTTCTAATTTTATTTCTAAAACCTAATTTTTAAATCCACCTCAAATTCCCAATTTTTAAACACCCAAAAATTCTTTATATTTTTTAACGACGGGAGGGTCGTTACAGTTGGCGACTCCGCTGGGGAAGTTTTGTTTTTACAAAAAAGAGAGTCAGGCCTTAAAACGAATATTTTTGCCCTAATTAGAAAATGCAAGTTCATTTTGGAATTAATATTTTTTTAGGAATGCGAATTTATTTTAACGCATTTTAAAATTTGACATATAAACCCGTCCGTTTAGGTGGGGGGAAATGCTAGCGCTTTCGTGTGGATATTTTTCCTCCGTATGGGCCTAGTAAGTACCTTCGGGGCTCGACTACCCTATGTTTTAGTGGGAATATTGTTTCCCCGTATGGACATAGCAAAAGGGGCCCCTCAAATTGAACTCGATTGAAATGAGCCTATAATGGGTGATGATCGAGGGCCTTACTACCCTTAGTAGGGGACAGCGAGGAAAATTCGAGTACCCATTTAGTACCAAAACTACATGTAGAGAATCTAAGTAACCCACCCTTTAGAGCCATGCGGTAACCCTAGAAATTAGAATATCATGTGATCAAGGTTATTTTTGTGCTTAGACATGTCAGGTTTATTTTTGTCATTTATTTTGTAAATATTTTTGTTATACACTAATCCTTGTTTTCTTGTAGCATTTTGTATCACAACATCATCTAGTGTACAGTTTCATCACATTTCTCATCACATTACATCATGCTAGCATAATTCGTATAGTAGTTATGTCACACGAGCATATAGAATAAATTTCATCATTCACATAATAATTGTTATCATCATTAGTTGCACTAATTGCACCTTATATTAATCACACCCTCTTGTATCATTTTAGCATTTAACATACATGATCACATCACATAAGCATCCAACCATAATTTCATTTGTTCATATAATAGTTGCATCACACCATGTTTGCATTAATATTTGTATATTAGCATTTCATTTAGGGGCATGCATGATCCCTTATTTTCAATAAAGGTGATGTCTCAATCGATACACATTGACGAGCCTCATCCGCAAGCTTGATAGTCGACATCTACAAACAGTGAAAGCAGTCAGCATTTTGGGGCACCCCAGGTAAGTAAGAAAAGAAAAATAAATAATTTACTTAAGACTACATCAACGATTAAATGAAAAGATGCTTTTTGAGAGCCCCGTATATCAATTGTATAAAGGAAATTGACTTTGACCCGGAGATTGGTTCCAAGCGACCCGTGTCTACTTGAACTTTTAAGTTGCGAAGATTACGAATATGTAACTCGCATTTCACATTAAAGACCACATAAATCGAAAAATTAAATAAAAAGAAAAAGAAAGATAAGAAAAAAAGGAAAAGAAAGGGAGAATTCAAAAAAAAATTGCACTCCAAGCTTAATAATAGGCCATAATCAAAAACGTACTCCAATGTTCGAAGCCTAGTAATAGGCTTTTCCGAATAAGAGTGGAATTTTTGGGGCACTCCGTTGAAGCTCATTCTAATCGAATACCTTCCGCTTCATGAATGATGATAATATTTTCAAAATCATGACAATGCCGAATAACTCGGGAATTTGTTGTTTGCTCCATCATTTATTTCGAGCCAAAGGAATCTGATGAATTGAATTCCCCAAACAAGAATGAAAAATGAATCGACCAAAAATAAATGGTCTTGAACCGAAGAAGCAAAAATGCACTTTACATATTCAAGCATCAATTCAACTTTCAAGGTCTCCTAGACATAGAATTTATTTGGGGCAATCCCCGGTAATCCTTTTTCAATGTTGTTTGTGCACTTGATGTTCGGGGCACTCCTTCACAAACTGAATGAGAAAAAAGAAAAAAAAACATTTATTAAGCGTTTTATATTCATAAAATCCAAAAAGTACAAGGACTGATAACAAGGGTGTCCTCCCATCTTTGGCCACTCAAGGCTCATCAGTTCACCTTCACCAAGAAAGGTAACAATTCGAAAGAACATGGTCGTACCCACAAGAGGTTGGGGCATCGTCACATTAAAAAAATAATAAAATCATTCACAAAAAACAATATCAGTGCACATCATCTTTGTATGCATTAAATCATTATCACACATCAAATGTACAATAGCATGTCTATTTTTTATCATTCATGGTTCATTTCATTCTTCTTATTGTTATGCATTCACATTTTGCATACATCATCTAGACATAGGACATTCTTATCATTGCATACTCTTCATAGTAGCATCATAGTTAAATGCATACATCGCATATCAAGTGCATCACATGATCAACATCATTTCATATTAGCATTATGTCATACATCTCATGACCATACATCCAATTAAATGCATACGTCATGCATAAACATTTCATCATACTCATGGCCCACTGCATTGCATGCCATTCATATCAACATTATTATACTCATGCATATCATGTTAAATCATAGCTACACTACATCACATTAGCATCATATATTTTACATCAAGTTAGGTGCATCATGCATAAACATCAACAAGTTCTAGACAAAGTTGTCAATCAAGAAGAACAAAGCGGCGAATCCTCAGTCAAGAAGGAAGCCAAAGTCAATAAGGGAGTTGAAACCTCAAAATAGAGGACTACAATGCCAAAAAAGAATCTAGAAAAAGAAAATGCAATGAGCAACTACTAACCATGGTTTTCTCTTTTCTTTTCAGGTCTTATCTCATCGTCAGCGGTGCAGCGGACCAAACAATACCAAAAAATCGGTCATGCCTCTTCGTCGGAGTCGTAACTTGGTCCCACATAAATGACCTTGTCTCTTTGTCAGAGTTGTAGCTTGATCACCCACAAAAAAAAATCGGTCATGCCTCTTCGTCGGAGTTGTAGCTTGACCACCCAAAAATATCGGACCATGCCTCTTCGTCGGATTCGTAGCTTGGTCCCACATAAACGGTCATAACTCTTCGTTAGAGTCGTAGCTTGATCACTCACAAAAAAAGGTCATGCCTCTTCGTCGGAGTCGTAGCTTGACCACCCAAAAAATCGAACCATGCCTCTTCGTAGGAGTCGTAGCTTGGTCCCACATAAACGATCATGCCTCTTCATCAGAGTCGTAGCTTGATCACCCACAAAAAAAAATAAAAAAACGGTCATGCCTCTTCGTCGGAGTCGTAGCTTCACCACCCAAAAATATCGGACCATGCCTCTTTGTCGGAGTCGTAGCTTGGTCCCACATAAACGGTCATGCCTCTTCGTCAGAGTTGTAGCTTGATCACCCAAAAAAACCAAAAAAAAAGGTCATGCCTCTTCGTCGGAGTCGTAGCTTGACCACCCAAAAATATTGGACTATGCCTCTTCATCGGAGTTGTAGCTTGGTCCCACATAAACGATCATGCCTTTTCGTCAGAGTCATAGCTTTATCACCTATATAAAACAAAAAAATGATCATGCCTCTTCGTCGGAGTCTTTGCTTGACCACCCAAAAATATCGGACCATACCTCTTCGTCGGAGTCGTAGCTTGGTCCCACATAATTGATCATTCCTCTTCGTCAGAGTCGTAGCTTGATAATCCAAATCTCAGTCATGCCTCTTCGTTAGAGTCGTAGCTTGACCACCCCAAACCCGATCATGACTCTTCGTCAGATTCGTAGTGTAACCCCCTTAGCCCGGCCTATACGAAACCGACACTAACGGGTTACACGGGGAATATCGAGCTAAACCCGTAAAAGCTTCACCCGATAAACAACCCTAAAACGTTATTTTTTTCTTTTATCTTATCTAAATGCTTCACTTAAGTCCTACATGTTCATACATAGCTTGTGTCCAATGGTAACAAATACGAAAGAGAAACGAGTCTTAATTTGAGCATTCAAGTAAAATGGACAAAATTTTAAATTTTCCAAATTGTAAATTTCCCAAATTTAAGTGTCCAAACATTAAATTAGTATTACCAATCTTTAATTAAGTTATTTACATGCTTGTATATCAAATGTCAACTCGAAACGATGTCTACAACTCATTTAATTTTATTTACAAGATTCAGGGACTAAAACGTCAGTATTTTTAATTTTAATAGCAGGCTAATAATTCAGTCCATCATAATTCAATTAATCATGCATAGAACGCTCACAATAAAATTCGGATCAAACAGAGCATCTCAACATCATCAATTTCATGCTTCATTAATTAGGGACCTAAATGTAAAACTCCTAAATTCTAGGGACTATATCCGACTTGAGTTAACCAACTTGAAATTAAGTTATTTTCATACATCAAGATGAAATTTCAACCCAAAATGATATTCATAGCAACCATATTCGAATACGGGAAGATAACCGACACTAACATGAAATTCCAACACCTAAAACTCATTATTTAGTCAAGGGTATCGATACAGCTGAACCCTGTATCGATACCGTGACGTGGTAGTAACCATAATACCTACCCAAGCCCAAGGGTATCGATACTGCCCTTGACAGTATCGATACTCGGGCGTCCAGTGAGGTCCAGGAATCGAATCATGGTTCGGTACCACCCAAATTTTGCCTGGGGTATCGATACTTGTTCTAGGGGTTTCGATACCCTTGTGTCCAGATGCACAAAATTGAACAATTTAAGCAAAATTCACCCATCCGAAACATAATCAAAGTTCACTAACAACTATATGCATCACACCTAAGCACAATGAGCGATCTAATCACTCGATTACAACCATCAAAGACCCCACAACACCTATAGGCATGCTTCCTAACTTTGACACATAATTCAAAACCATACAAGACAACACAATTTCTTTAGATGCTTTTACTTACAAGACAACAACATTGTTCAACATTCAATATATTCTAAAGTTAATATAACCGAAGTAACTCTTATCAACCAAAAACCAACTCTTCCAACAATGAAACTATACCCCATTGCTCTCTTACTACTACTACATTTTAGAACACATACTTGAGTTTTTCATTGACATACACTTGGAATCTTGCTTCCCTTGGCCGCCTCGTTTATTGTCTCTGTATTGTAAGGTAAAAGAGAGGGTAAGAATAAGCTTAATGAGGGGTAAAACATAAAAAAAAAATACCTTTACAATGCAGCCCATAAGTCCGTCAATAAACTCTTTAAATCATGCCATAACATGCTCATTAAAAGTATCTCCAACATGGTTTACAAAATCAAAATAATTCCTTTATCAAGTATCATTTATCTCACGTATTACAAAGCTAAAATTCTCAATACTTTCATGCTTTTAAAACAACAATAAAACTTATGCCTTTTTAATACATGTGCATCTCTATGCGCCATCACGAGTCTTACATGCTATTCACCTAGCAAAGCTTATATCAAGTGCACTATAATGTGCAAGGTACAAGTCTTATATGCTAAACACATGGCAACGCTTAGGCTATTCTCTCGTGCTCATATCCTTGCACAAAGCTTAGTCAAGAACACATGCTTGTGAAACTCATGACTCTAAAACATTGCATTCTAAATAGTTTTATATCAATGGGTGTCATAATCTCATGCTTTTCAATACTCAAAAGTCTCAATCATAAATCATGCATATTGGCAACTAGTGACTAACTTTGTTCAAACCTTATACCCATCGAATACACGGATTCCTTATTCCTTATCTAGAGACACTTGGTCTCAACATGCATCGGTTGGACACAAAGTCACCCTTGTATACATGTTACCCCCACTGCGTACGGTCAGACACAAAGTCACCCTTGTTTACGTATGGGTCAACTATATGCATAGTCGGACACAAAGTCACCCTTGTTTACATATAGGCAAGCTCTACACGCACGGTCGGACACAAAGTCACCCTTGTTTACGTGTAGGCAACACAACATACTAACTCAATATTATAGTGCACTTAATCCTAATGACATGTCATTTGTATTCGTGGTCTTAAATAGTGTCACTAAGCCAATATCATTCTCATTATGCATGGTAGCTTGATGTTTTAGAATGCACTCAACACATGTTCATCAAAGTGAACCCAAATCATGCTTAACAGCTTTATTCGGGGAAAAGGGTAATAACCATACTTTAATCCAAATCATTCTCATGCTTTAAAAGTCATGGAAACCATCATTAACCATGCATATACAGCAGCTAACACACGCTTGCATCATTCTTAAACTCAATTCATGCATTGGAAATCATTTCTTCATATGCATTTTTCATAAAACCAATGCAACATTATTAATCATTGGATATGTTACCAAAATATAGAAATTAATAAAACTCATGAAATATTCAATTGCCAAAACATATCCGATATCAATGGAAAATAATGAAAACATCCTTTGGCCAAAGCACTTATCATTTTTCATGCATAATTCACATATGTAAAAACTACCTTAAGAGCATGTCTAAATTATGGCAATTATGGAACGATATGGAAACCATTAAGAGAGCGAAACCATTTAACTTACTTCCGAGTGTGGGGAGGTTTTTCACACCATCCCTACACCCCCAAACCTTTGATAAAACAAGTAAAACCTTGCCAATACGGCAGCCCACTCACCACTTGTCCGAAACTAGCCTGCCGAAGCCAACCGACATTCTCGCCTTTTCCGAAACACCTTCAACACTCAGCTCAACACCTTGACATCCAAACAAGATCCAACCTCCTTGATAAAATTAAAGAGAAATCTGATTGGAAACCAAGAAAATTGGGAGAAGTTGACAGAAAATGGGAAGTTAGGTGAAAAGGTGATTTTGTGAAAAATGGGAAAAAAATCTCAATAAAAATCTTTATGGTAATTAAAAGGAGTTTATAAAGAGATTTTTGGAAGGTTAGATCTGATGAGAAAGATTGGATAAATAGCCCCTTAAAGATTCTAAGTTTTGACCCAATTACATTTTAGTCACTAAAATAGTCATTTTTATAAAATAGTCACTACTTTCCAAAATGTCAAGGTTCATAGTGTAATTTTACAAAATTGAGTTTACCAAATTCAAATAGAGTCCAAATAATAATTTTAGAGTATTTTTCTATATTTTATTTCCTTTTAAAACCATTTATAAAAATAAATTCCCGGATTTAGGCTAATTGGCTTGATCGGTCAACCGAACCCTTGATCCGACCTTGATAACATCTAAGCCCATTTTTGGGATGTTACACGTAGCTTGACCACCCCTAACATCTCGTTCATGTATCTTCGTCGGAGTCGTAGCTTGACCACCTCTAACATCTCGATCATGCCTCTTCGTCAGAGTCGTAGCTTGATCACCACTAACTTCCCGGTCATACCTCTTTGTCGGAGTCGTAGCTTGACCACCACACGCATCCACCGGGTCATGCCTCTTTGTCGGATTCGTAGCTTGACCACCACACTCATCCACCGGGCCATGCCTCTTCGTCAGAGTCGTAGCTTGACCCAACCAACAGATCTTATCTCGTCGTCGGAGGCGTAGCGGATCACCAATATCCAAAATTTTCTCTTTACTCTTATCTTTTAAATTTTTACAGCTTTAAATAAATACATGTATATTGTATTATGAAACAATTTTCCTTTTATTCGTGCAGGTTTCATCTTTCAATGAAACGAAGAGATAAACAAATCAACTGAACCTTGACTCTCAGTCGGTGGTGTAGCAGATCAAATAGACGAGTTTATTTCTCAAGCAATTTGAAAGATGAGATAGCTTGAGTTTGAAGAAATTTAGATGTTGGTGACATCATGTGGCAAGAAGGAGGGAACATTTTGATCAGATAACAATGGCTTAACGTGTCAACGGTTGCTGGTAGAGCGTGTTCAAGTTGAAAAGGAAGATCGTGGCGTAGACCGAATTGCAGTGGGACCGAACAAAAATGATCATATTATGTCTTTGTTCTATCATTGTTTCACAACGAAAAGCAAAGAGGGGAAACTGTAATAACCATTTTTATCGGGGTTCGAACTAAACCCTAAACCGAAACCCTAACCTTAAAATAATTCTCTAAACCAAAACCTTTAAACCCTAAACCTTAATATTATATATATGATATATTAAAAAACCATAATTTAAAAACTCATATATATATATATTATCCAAAAATCAAAAAATATATTATTTATATTAAATAAGACTCCACTAACATTTTCTAAACCCATTTCGCCTTTACATCATACTCATTATTAAAACAACCCACTTATAAACAAATACACCATTAACCCATAAAATTAGATCTGCCATTAACCCAAATAAATCAGACCCAAAACCCACAAAGCCCAAACTAAATCCTTAACCCATATACAATTAACCCAATACCCGTTACATCCTAAACCCAAACCAGTCAACCCAAGCACCTACCCGATAACCGTTTGACCCGGATAGTTGACCCGACCTTTGAGCTCCCTCAGGTGACTCTTGGTATTCTGGAAATTCCAGAAACTTTTGGATTTATGACCATTCAATTACCCCATCGACCGTCCGCCTTCGCCGGAACACCAGCTCACCGGAAAGCGCGTCAACACAACACCAACGCCACCAAAACAATATCGTTGTGTCAATCGTTCCTCCTTTGTTGTGGTCCCCCTTTTGTTGCTACGAATCAAGGACATAAATTGCAAGTGGTCCCTTTTCGTACATGGCCTCATCAGCAATAAACAAACAAAAATGAAGAACAAATATCAGAGGAATTTTCAAACCAGCAACTAATCAGATGTTAGAACCTTTTTTCCTTAATCCTAATCAAATGTAACCGGCTATAAAATCCCCAAAAATTAGTTGTAATATTCAGACGTGCATTTAGCAAGAAAATCAATATACAAGATATTTCCCAAAAGCACTTTTTTCTTTTCGAATAAGAAAAAATAAGGGGAAAAGGGTTATGATTTTACCTTTGAAATCGGAAGCCGGTTGCCCGTCGTCGGTGCTCTCTTTCGCTTCTTCTTTGTCTCATATTTTCTTTTGATTCTCAAGAATCTTCGATTTCAAAAAAGAGGAGCTTCAAATCGCGTGCTTCTTCTTTCAAATCGTGGTAAAAGAAAATGTTTTCGATATTTTTTTTGGTTTTTAAGTGAAAAAAAGGGTTTCATTTCGAATCTAAGAGCTTTTTGGATTTTAAAACAAAGGAAAAAGGATTTTTAAAGTTTTTCACCGTCATCGGCCACCGTTGGTGGCGGCCGAGGCGACGGTTCAATCGTCGGGATCTGGAAATAAGAACTGGGGTTCTTTCTTTATTTCAAAGCGTTTTTAGGCTCTCTCATTTCTAGTTTCCATGGGAAATGAAGAGAAGAATGAAAGAAATGGCCATTTAGCCTACATACTTTCACATATATATGTCGTTCAAAACGGCGTCGTTTTGTAGCCTTGAACCCGCATGGTGACCCATATCCGGGAGAGGATCTGCGCAAAATGGGTGAATGGGTTATTTGCAAGGTTGGTCCCTTAATTCATGAGGCATTTGATTTTCCGTCATGGTTTAATATGCGTCTCAGTCCTTCGTTTCCCTTGTCGTTTCGATTTCAAGCGTGGTTTAATCCTTATTTTAATCTCCGAATCTGTTTTTCCATTTCAATTTAATCATTTTTCATTTTATTTTATTTTAAATCGATTATTTTATTTTTATTTTTAACATTTTAGCCTTTGATTTTATTTCCTTTTTTTTAAATATTTATTTACCTTGATTACCATGGCAACAATTTCTATTAAAATTACCTATAAAACTTATTTTCTTTTTTATTTAATTGCATTGATTGTGGGTTATTAAAGGCCATTATTTTTAATTTTCAAAATTATTTCCTTTAAAATCTTTCATAATTTGAGTTTTCATGAATTTACTTATTCTATTTTTATCACTTTATTTTGTCTTTTGACCTTTATTTTTCTTCCCACTACCGTGTAAAATAAAAAATTAATTCATTTTATTTTTCTTTTCCTTTTTAAATTTGCTTTAATTTCCTTTTTTAATATTATGTATTATTTTAATATCCATTTATCGTTTATTCTCTTTCCATGTATTTTGTTGTCATGTTTCTTCTTTGTCATATTGTTTTTTTTCTTTGCATGTTATACCTTTTCTATATATATACTTTATTTGTTGTATTATATATACATGTATTTATTATATAGTTATTTTTATATTATGCCTACTTATTATCATAGTATAGTATTTATTTTATCATATTTTGTTATGTTTTGCATTATATAATAATTATGTCATATTTTATCATAGTATAGTATTTATTTTATCATATTTTCTAATTTTATTTTTAAAACCTAATTTTTAAATCCGCCTCAAATTCCCAATTTTTAAACACCCAAAAATTCTTTATATTTTTTGATGACGGGAGGGTCGTTACAATGTAGATTGTTACAACATTTATATTCTAAGGATTGATGTTCTTCATAAACTGCTATCAAGGATTGAAAGTAATGCCATAGCATTTTTATATGTCATTGCTTGAGGACAAGAAATATTTTAAGTTTTGAGGTGTGTTAACGCTCTAAAAAGCGTATATTTATACCCTTTTACTTAAGGTTTTGTTTGATCTCAAGTTCATTTGCATTACATTTATTTGCATTTCATGTGTATTTTCATTTAGGTTAGGTTTTTTATTTTATTTTATTTTCTCTTTTATTTTTAAAGATGCTTCTTTGAATGGTATTTTCTTTGGAGGTATTGTGCAGTTTGCTGGGGCAAAGTTAAAAGATTGGGAGAGATGCTATAGCATATTTTTAAAGTGTTGGATCAGACTTCAAGTTGCTATAGCATTGTGGGCGGACAAACAGAAAGAAAGAAAGGACACACCTGCAGCCCACTATCCTCATGCGTTATTTCCAAGCTAGCTGCACCTCCCCTACAATCCCTGCATTTTGCTGCAATTCTCTGCAGAAAATGTTAGGGAATATTCCTTGCACCATTAGAGCACAAAACCCTAGAAGCCTCCTATAAATACAACCTCAAGCCTCCTTCTACAAGTATGGTGAAACTCTAATTTTTTTGAGGTTTTTAAATTGATTTTCTAAATTCAAGAGAACATTTTTGGGATAAAATTGTAAAGTTTTAAAAGTTTTAAATATGAATTTAAAATTTAAAAAGTTAAAATGATGTTTTGAAAATCCTAAAGAGATTGATTGCTAAATATGTAATTTATCTCTTTTTTTAAATGTTTTTTAACGTGAGTTATTTTTTTATTTACTATTTAAATAAAAAAATTTATTATTTATTATTATAGTATATGTTTTGAAATTTGATAACTTTTGGATAACGAATTTTTTTTTTTAATTGAATTCTATTTTCACTGAGATTAATTATTTTTTTTATTAAGAGTTTTTCTACGATCAATCTTTTTATTAAAAAATTTATTTTATTTTAATTATTATTTTATCAAAACTTTTTATTTATTATTATAATATATATTATATGAAGTTATTTTTGAAGATGGAAAATCCTTTTAAAATTCTATAATCTTTTTATTATTATTTTATTAACTTTTTTATGGTTTAATAGAATTCTGATTCAAGTTGAAATCAATTATCTTTCTCTATATATACATATTTTGGTCTAAGAGAAAACCCTACATTATTTTCTTCCATCAAAATTCTCTAAAGCCTATGTTTTCATTCTTTAATTCTATTCGAGTTCAAAACCATGTTATTCAGTAATTTGAATCGCTTTGGGATTGTTCTCTTACTGGTGCTACATTTATTTTGTTTTGTTTTTCAAATATATATATATATATATATATAATTGTGACATGCTTAATATTTTATGCTTTGAAAAATAATCGTGTTTTGCTGGCATGTCTAATTTTTGTATTGTGTCTTTGATTGCATACTTGTGTTTCCGTGCTTACATGTCATTGTGATTTGTGAAATATATAAAACTTTTCGGATTTTAAGAACTCATATTTTATTTGGTTATTTTATTATTAAATATAAAACGAACTTTTAGTTATTCAAAATATTACTATTATTTTGGAAACTTTGATGCATTTGGGAATTAAGGTTATTTTCAGTATACATAGATATTTTTATATTCGGATATTTTATTTAAACCATCAGACTATAATATTATTTTTAATAAGTTTTTGAGATAATTTATTTTGGGAATTTTAACTCTTTTTAAGTTATTAATTTTTAATTATAATTTTAACTTTTGGTTTTGACGAATTATTAAGTATTTAAATATTTTACAAATATTATGAAATAATATAAATTAAATTTGTTTTTTTGAGGGTAAAGTTTTTAACGTTAACTTCCTAGATTTGACATATTTCTTATTTTGTTAAATGTGTGTTTCTTCTTAAGCTATTGAACTCAAATGTGTGTTTCTTCCTGTGCTATTGTTAAATGAATTTAAATAAGTGTTCTCTTCCAATGTTAGATTGGTGTTCTTTGATTAATTGTTTAACGTGATACTGTGATCTTGAGATACCCTGTGATATTGTGATTAAATTATTTGAACTGTGTGTTTTGTATTTTATACGATTGACTGCGATGAGACATTTGAGATCATTTGCATTTATTGCATTACATGTGCATGGGGTGGATTGTACGGAGGAAGGTAGTTTTACCACACAGTGTTTTGGAGAAATAAGGGGTTACATTTTTGGTACCAGAGCTGAGTTCAACACTCAGACTGTGAGGCCCATTACAAAAGTTTTACAAAAAATTTTAAAAAGTATGCATGCATTAAATATTTTTGGGATATGGGATATTTTTGAAAAAAAAAATATTCATTGTGTTTTAAATCCGAGACTCCAGTACTAAATCTTACTATAGGTTATCACTTATTATAGATAGATTATTATGTCACCTTGCATGAGTTTTAGGCTTGTGTATGTTTCATATAGATTCAGAACTAGAAGGATTGAGTATCAACTAGTTAGTGATTACTACTCATGATATGTAATTTCCCTGTAAGTTATTTTATCTTTTGTTATTGATAGAAAAATTTTTGAACCACATGAATATTTGAGCTATTTTTTTAGCAACCTTTATAGGTCTTAACCCAAGTTCTGATCAAAAACTCAAACATCGATTTATAGAACAAAAAAAATCGTGATTGTAGTTATTTTTGTGAATTTTAATCAAATTCTTTTTAGAACTCTTTATTGTCTTTTGTTATCTGATCCTAGATGCTCTTTTAAGTTTCACTCTAAAACATTATTTCTTTTGGAAATCTGTCACTAAGTTTAAAAAATTTCGAGGACGAAATTTCTTTTAAGGTTGAGAGAGTTGTAATACCCAAAATTTATTCCTAATTTTAAAACCCTAATTTTAAAATCCCTAATTAAAATTCCTAACTTTTAGATTCCCAATTTCTGAAACCCTAATTTTTTTGAGGTTTTTAAATTGATTTTCTATATTCAAGAGAACATTTTTGGGATAAAATTGTAAAGTTTTGAAAGTTTTAAATATGAATTTAAAATTTAAAAGTTAAAGTGATGTTTTGAAAATCCTAAAGAGATTGATGGCTAAATATGTAATTTATCTCTTTTTTTTAAATGTTTTTTTATCGTGTTATTTTTTCTTTACTATTTAAATAAAATTGTTTTATTATTTATTATTATAGTATATGTTTTGAAATTTGATAACTTTTGGATAACGAATTTGTTTTTTAATTGAATTCTATTTTCACTGAGATTAATTATTTTTTTATTAAGAGCTTTTCTACAATCAATCTTTTTATTAAAAAATTTATTTTATTTTAATTGTTATTTTATCAAAACTCTTTATTTATTATTATAATATATATTATATGAAGTTATTTTTGAAGATGGAAAATCCTTTTAAAATTCTATAATCTTTTTATTATTATTTTATTAACTTTTTTATGGTTTAATAGAATTCTGATTCAAGTTGAAATCAATTATTTTTCTCTATATATATACATATTTTGGTCTAAGAGAAATCACGTTATTCAGTAATTTGAGTCGCTTTGGCTAATATGTGTTCTCTTACTGGTGCTACATTTGTTTTGTTTTGTTTTTCAAATATATATATATATATATATAAATATTTGTGACATGCTTAATATTTTATGCTTTGAAAAATAATCGTGTTTTACTGGCATGTCTAATTTTTGTATTGTGTCTTTGATTGCATACTTGTGTTTCCATGCTTACATGTCATTGTGATTTGAGAAATATATAAAACTTTTTGGATTTTAAGAACTCATATTTTATTTGGTTATTTTATTATTAAATATAAAACTTTTAGTTATTCAAAATATTATTATTATTTTTGAAACTTTGATGCATTTGGGAATTAAGGTTATTTTCAGTATACATAGATATTTTTATATTCAGATATTTTATTTAAACCATCAGACTAGAATATTATTTTTAATAAGTTTTTGAGATAATTTATTTTGGGAATTTTAACTCTTCTTAAGCTATTAATTTTTAATTATAATTTTAACTTTCGGTTTTGACGAATTATTAAGTATTTAAATATTTTACGAATATTATGAAATAATATAAATTAAATTAGTTTTGAGGGTAAAGTTTTTAACGTTAACTTCCTAGATTTGACATATTTCTTATTGTGTTAAATGTGTGTTTCTTCATGTTCTATTGTTAAATAAATTTAAATAAGTGTTCTCTTCCAATGCTAGATTTGTGTTCTTTGATTAATTGTTTACTGTGATACTGTGATCTTGAGATACCCTATGATATTGTGATTAAATTATTTGAACTGTATGTTTTGTATTTTATACGATTTACTACGACGAGACATTTGGGATCATTTGCATTTACTACATTACATGTGCATGGGTGGATATTACGGAGGAAGGTGGTTTTACCACAACTGTGTTTGGCGAAATAAGGGGTGAGGGGTTCTGGGGAACTACCTCTACTGTGACCGGTTGGCTTTGCCACCACTGTGATTGGCATTTGGAGTATGGGACTGCATTCTCTATGACCTTGCATTCAACAGATTATCAGAACTGTGTGCCTCATATATTATACGAATATCTGTGATGAGACTTTTGTGATATTGATTGCATAATCATGTACATGGGGAGGGATTGTACGGAGGAAGATGGTTTTACCACAATTGTGTTTGGCGAAATAAGGGGTGAGGGGTTCTGGGGAATTACCTCCACTGTGACCGGTTGACTTTTCCACCACTGTGATTGACGTTCGTAGTATGGGATTACATTCTTTGTGACATTGCATTCATCACTCATTGTATTTATTTACTTTGAATATATATATATATATATATTATGCATGTGATTATAAATTTAGTGACATTGTGATGTTTGACTGCACTTTAGAGACACACTGGGCTTTATAGCTCATTTTTTAGTTTTTTTCCAGATATCTGGCCCTAGGACTTGGTACTCGGAGATCACACTCGGATACAGTTTATTTCTATTTATAGTATGTTTATTTACAAACATTTTTTTCGGATTTTTAGGGATTAAGATGTATTTAAACCTCATGCATAGAACCAGTTATTCAAACCTATTAGTTTTAAATCAGAATATTTACTTTTTGACTATGTTTTTTTATCTTTTGGTTTACAAATTTGGTTTTGAATCAATTTTTACAATTACTTGACATAAAAGTTTTAAAAGCAACATTTTTAACCTGTCGTACTCCTTAAGTTAAAATTAGGGGGTTACAGAGAGCTTCAAGCAAGGGATTTGCGCGACTTCGGGAGGAGCGGCAAGCTAGAAAAGCTTCACGGCACATGCGTTTGGGACTTCCTTCCTCTTCACTTTGCTTTACCTCTTTTCTAATTTGTTGATAATGTATTCCAAAGGACGAAAGTTGAATAGTTTGCCTTACCTAGCCATGAAGTAAACTAGTATGGTTTAAGCTTGTTATGGATGATCTTTATTTTATTTGAATGAATGTTTACTATTTTGAGTGTTTATTTAAATGTTTTGTTTGAGAAAGCTAACGCCTTTTCTTCTTAAACCTTAGTTTGTAAGAGCATTGGGAGATAGTCATAGCTAATGGGTTCGGGAAGCTTAGATCTAGGGATAGACAAAGCTAGACCAACTTGAACAATGGGGTTATTGTGGGAGCAGAATCCTATCTCACCTTAGGGATAAGGTAGAGTTTCAACGACTAAAAGGGGTAGAACTTTATCAACATTATAAGTATTAGGGTTGAGACCGGGAGGTAATGCCTTCGCATTTTCGAGTGTTAGATCTTCTAACTAGGGATAGTGTAGGCATTTTTAGCAAACTCTGTCGAACACTTGTTAAACCAGTAGAACAGTAAGCTTTAGGAGAAAAATTAAGATCTTTTCCATAGCAAGCCTAGCCTATCTTAAGCTTAAAAATCTTCTCTGTGTTGTGTTTGTGTAGCTTTATTTATTTCTCCATTATCTGTTTTATTTTGCTACTGCTTTTCTGTGACAAGCTTTATTTTGCTACCACAATCTCAGTGACACTTTTATTTTGTTAAAGCATTTTGGTGACAATTACAGAATTGCTTTAGCATATGTTCATACAAAGGATTATGTTATCTTTTTTGTATGTTAAATATTTTTGAAATAACCTACCCAATCCTCGTGGGAACGATCTCACTCACACACTTTATTACTTGTTCGATGTGTATACTTGCACGAGAATCAATTAGCTACTGAGCTACCAACAATTGTGTATAGTATCAACAAGATTCAGATAACAAACTTTTGCATAAGATCACCAAATCAGAAAACCAATTCAGATCAGATGCATGAATTATAATACATTTAAATCAAATATGATAATCTTGCTTACAAACGAAATAGAAGTCATATTTACAACAGATAATACTCAAACCATAGAAGCATGCGATGTTAGAAAATCATTTCAACATTTTAATTAAACTAAAATATGGCGCAAACAGAACATATTAATTGATCAGATATTTACAAAGGTAATTAGTATTTACTGAAAAGGAGAAACACTGAACTTCATACCATTTAAAATTGATTTCGGAAGCAAGATTCCTATAAGGGTTTGGTACAACTATATAATCCATACATTCAGAAATTCATGCATTAGAATCAATGAAAATTTCAGATGTGTCATGATTGTTCCGATCATTTTGTCCAATAAGGGAGGGCAAACTGGTACATTACCTCAAAAAGGTGAAATGGAGATCTATAAAAATAATCAAAATTTTCTCAACAAATATTTATAATTTTTTAACTACTCAAGAGTCATTACCACGATACTTAACAATTTTTTCTGATCAAGTACACCTTATGAAAAATTATGTTACATTGACTACATTTAATAGCCAAGAAAAAGTCATATTCACCAAATACACTAAATATAGCACGAAAGGAACATATAATCATATGATATTTTCTCCCAATATTGTAACATTACTAAGAGTAATCATCACACATAAGTCAGACTTCAAAGTTCAAACAAACTATTCAGATCCCAATAACATTTCGTTGCCAAGTATTCTAAAAGATTCACCTCATGAGCATTTATTTCTTGGAACATATTTCATTATATAATGGTAAATATCGTCACAACTCAAAGTAAACATGTATTTGGATCGTATTCCTCAAGTATTGTAGCAATATTAAAAATAAATGATTTACACAAGTCGAAACTTCGACTTATCTCATGTCACGTAGATTAAGTATTCTAGACATTTAAGTGCTCGATGGGGTTTCAAAACCTGTAGATACTTTCGATACTAATTGACAATTCAATCATTTCAGAACATAAGGGTTCATTTCTCAACCCAAACAAATTCAAAAATTCTAGTGTCCAAAGGTACTTCCATACTTTTGGATCTTTGATTATTCTAATCAATTTGGTCTTAGTAGTATTTCTAACCATTCAGAACTTTATACTACTTTGATTAATTCAAGAAGAATTCATTCTTGAAGGCATAAACCTTGTTATCGTAACATTCAGAGCAATTCGAGGTTTCCATTAGAAATCAATTATTTTACCAAATCAAACGTAGATTGCTAATTTATTTTTATTATTAAGGGTATTTTGGTCATTCATATACCTTAAGGTATTTTCATCATTTCTTAACTTTACACTTTGGAAGTTAAGCCATTGACAAGCATAAAAGAATTTAGGACATATAAGTATTATTATTCTAGGAACTCATGGGCTTACAAGTCATCCACACTCCTAACCGAACATTTCGGTTTTAACTAGTTTATTAACTTTATTTCTTTTTCTTTTATGATTGATTAGACATTATCAAAAATAAACCATACGTTTTATCATGCTCATGTAAGATTTTACCAAATACCTTTATGTTCCATACATAAGGTATTACCTTGATTCTGAGTTGTTGTAACAATCGATCGTTGGTACTCTATTGATCACTCGGACCCGAATTTGACATATCCCAACCTTTAAGGTCCAAAATGTGTAAACACCTTCAATTAGCAATATTTTTTATCAATCCTTGCACATAACTCAATAACTGAATCATCACACACTTATACAACCTCAAGTTCAACGCTATGTTCGAGGGCTTAGATCGGGTTTAGTCTAATAGGCTATAATCGGTTAACAGAATACAAGCAAAACAACCCACTTACCAAGATCATTTCGATCATTGGACGATCCCCGAAGAACATCGTCGGAGACACTAGTTTTTCACCAAATGCCCAAAAAACACATTTCAAATAAACCAACTCACAATTCAACAAAAGGACCAAAATTAAGCCGAAAATTACCTGAAACGTCAAACCTTCATCGGAATACATGAGACTCCGACTTCACCTTGCTGAAGTCAGATGTCGACGCGCCTGGACAACAACGGAGACAATCAAAATCGAAGAAAATCATATGAGAAGTTTGACCTAGGTTCATCGGACCTCATCCAAGCTCTCCAAGGTGAAGGGCAGCGTCATACTGCAAGTGATGGTCTGAGCAAGGTCGGGGCAAAACAATGAGTGAACTGTCGAGGGCGGTGATGACCACCACCGAATGTTAGCTCAGATCGGAAGGCTGAAAACGATGATTGGGGAAAAGTTGGAACCTTCTAGGTTCACTAAAAAAAACAAATCAAAAGAATAAGAAGGTGAGATATCTGAACCAATTTATTAATTAATATTAGATGTACACAACAAGTACAATTTCAAATTTAACCCATGACATACTTAGATCAAAAATAGTCTTAGCCAAGATGGTTCAACTCTTGTTCACAAGGTTGTACAGTAGGGATGTAAAAACAGTTATTCGGATGGTTTCAGGTTGAGTAAAATCGGATACAAATCATTTTAAGTTGATTTGATATTTTGACTCGATTCAAGTCGGGTGCGAGTCCAATTCAGGTTAGGTCCATTTTAGGTCGGGTCTATTTCAGGTCGGATTCAAACGGTTTAGGTCCAAATCAGATAATTGACAAGTTCATTTCAGTTCAGGTAGATTTCAGTTCAGGTAGATTTCAAGTCGAATTAATTCGGGTTTTAAATTCATATTAATTAAAATTATTAAGTTTGAGTTTGGTACAAATAAGTGATTTAGTAAATAATCGATAGATTGTTGGTTGAATGCTTGATCATTTATTTCGAATTAGTTACTACGCACTATACTAAAAAATATCATCAAATGATTCATATCTTAAAATTGGGCTAAATTATAAAAATTAAAAATTAATAAAGAATAAATATTGGACTAGAAAAAATAAAGTTTTAAATTAAAAAGGATAAACATTAATAAAATAAAATATCATCTTATTAAAAATATTAAACTAAATTAAAAAAATAAATATTAGTCAATTTGAAATAAAAATAAAATTATAAGGACTAAATTGTAAAAATTATAAAATAATAATAGTTAAATTCGGTGAAAATTTTAATTTTAATGTATATTATATATGAAAATATGGAATTTATACTATATATATAGAATATATTCTATATATAAAATTTATATTATAGATGAAATGATACTATATATGAAAATATGAAATGTATATTATATATGTAAATATAGAATGTATAATACTATATATAAAAATATATAATGTGTATGTATATATATAAATGTATATAATATATAAGTATGTATGTAAATATATGTATATTTATATACTATATAGTATACATTAATATATGTATATAATATATATTGTATGTATACTTATATTTAAGTATGTATGTATACATTAATATATGTATACTTATATACATGTATATATATTAAATATATACATTAATATATGTATACTTATTATATATATATATGCATATATACTAGATGTATATATTAATATATGTATATAATATACATTAATATATATATATTATATATTATATATAATACATTAATACATAAAGTATAATATATATATAAGTATATTATATATGTATTAAACTATATTATATACATATTAATATATGTATATAATATACATTAATATACTATGTATATAATATAGTTTAATACATATATAATATACTTATATATATATATTATACTTTATGTATTAATGTATTATATATAATATATAATATATGTATTTAATTTGTTTATGAATAATATATGTATATATATTTAATTAATGTATGTATATTATTAATTATTTAAACCCAACATTAATCCCCTAAGGCCAAATCACTAAACTAGTTCTCCAATACCAATTCTTCAATCACTAAACTAACTCCTTATGATTAAATTGAAACAATTTTAAAATATATAATCCGATTTTAATTAATGAGGACCAAATTGAATAAAAAATAAAATTTAAAACTTAATTTTCGAGTGATCATAACCAAATTAAAATAATTGTAAAATAAGGTATAGAGCGGCGTGAGATTCGATTTTTTAAGCGCGACTTACCTATATAAAAATATACAAAAAAATTTACCCAAGCTAGAGTAGTGTCAAATGAATATCTAAATCTCATCTCCTTTTTTTATATTTTTAATTAATTATATTTAATCAAATTTTATTATTTGATTATATATTGTAATAATAATCTAAAATTTACTATATATATTAATTCCCTCCAAAAAAATTTTTTCTCTTTTTTATATAATAATCAAAACTTATTTCTAATTCCCTCCAAAATTTTGGGTAACTTATATTCCTTCAAAATTTTTACACTAAAAGTAAATTAATCTCAAACTTAAAAAATGAGGGACTTATTTCCCTCTAAAATTTGGTATTCTCACTCTTTTTTTATCAATTGTTTTTTTTATCAATTATTTTGATTTAATTTAATTGAGTCATAATTTAGATTAATTTAATAAAAATCTACATCTAATTTTAAAATTCTTTTAATTATGTTTTTAATTTATGTTTTTATATTTTAATTTAGCTTAATTAATTTTAAGCTTAATTAAATATTAATTAAAAATTATAATTTTTAATAAAATATTAGTTTAAAATTATAATTAAAATTAAATATATTAAAATTAAATAAAATAGTAAATAAATCAATTTAATTAAATATGTAATATTAAATTTAAATATTCATCCCTAAATTAATTCTCATATTTAATTATATTTTTAAAGACTAATTATATTTATCAATATTTTAAATTCATCAAATTATATATATACTTAATTATAGGGTTAATTACTGCGAAGGTCACGTTTGTTTGCCCTCAGTACAAATTTAATCACCGATTTTGAAAATCGACCAATATAGTCACTTACGTTTTCGGGTTGTAAACTTATGGTCACTGAGACGTTTGTTGCCGTTAAAATTTAACGGGAAACTGATCTGTCATAATAAAAAATTGATAAACTACTTAAATAATCCCTAAATTATTCTTTCATTTTTGTTTCATCTTTAATTTAACCCTCAAAATTTTAAAATTTTATATTTTCGCCTTCTTCTCAAACAAACCTCCCTTTCTAAATATTATCCTTCCTAATAAAATTTTCTACAACTTTTTCGTTTTTCCTTTGATATTTGGTGATTTTTAAAATATTTTCTATTATTTACATTTTTGAGGTATAAAAATTTGTTCTCAAACAAACCCTCAAAATACTACTTGAAGTTTGAGAAAAATATACAAAATTTTAAAATATTGTCCTTCCCAACAAAATTTTTTTATTACTTTCTCGTCCTCCCCTCTATATTTGTGTGATTTTTTTCATGATTATATAATATATTTTTGGTCTTCTTTTGAAGTTTTCTATATTTTTCGAGATGATGACTTACATCCTTTAACAATTTACATGTAGGTTTATGCCACCGAATTTATACCTTGTATCGGAAAGGCAGTCAATTTCATAATTCTTTCTTGGATGTATGCTTATAACTGTTTACGTGGTAAAAAGTGTGTTTCTTTTCTTAATCCTTTTGCTCTTGTCTAAGCTAGAAAATGGCTAAATAACATTTGAACTTCTTAGGTACAAATGGAACTTTACGGAATGAGGTCTGGAAAAGAGACTGGAATTCTTCGAAACAAATTGGGTGTTCTTTGCTGGTTTTGATAATTATATTTCACTGTCGTCAACTTTTCTTTGAGATTTTTATTACGAAAGTGAAAAAAACCCGAAAAAATAGTACTTTTACATGTTGAAAATACTCTTACTGTATTTTTAGGAAGTCCTTGTGTTCTGGCAATTTTCTTTTTCTCACCTCTGTTGGGTTACGGTCTTATGGTCATACTCTTCCCTCTGGTTCATCTCGAGTCTCTCAATCCCTTTTTTCTATTCCCCGAACATTAGATGATCTTTAATGTGCATGTTTTTCAGTTTGTTCTTACTGCAAGGCACTGAGGCCAAACAAGTTATGTCTACTCGAAGAAGATTTAATGGTGTTGAGTCGAGGAAGCTTTCGATATTTTACGCAACTGATACTTTATTGTAAGCTACCTACCTTAATTAGTTTTAAAATACATAAAATTTGTTTTTCGATGTAATCGTTTATTTATTCTCTAGGTTGCGACTCTTGTCCCTCCTTCCGATAAGGTATAAATCCGGTGGAATAAATCTATCAAAGAATGTCGTCTTTTCGCAAATGACCTTCTATACTGTAAGAAACGGCTGAAAACACACACACACAAATATCAAGGGAAAAATAAGAAAGTAGTAGAAAATTTTGTTAGGGAGGATAATATTTAGAAAAGAGGGTTTGTTTGAGAAGATGGTGAAAATATAATTTTTTAAAATTTGGAGGGTTAAACTAAAGATGAAACAAAAATGAAAGAATAATTTAGGGACTATTTAAGTAGTTTATCATTTTTTTTATTATGACAGATCAACTTTCCGTTAAATTTTAATGGCAACTAACGTCTCAGTGACCATAAGTTTACAGCCCGAAAACGTAAGTGACTATATTGGTCGATTTTCAAAATCGGTGACTAAATTTGTACTGAAAGCAAACAAACGTGACCTCTACAGTAATTAACCCCTTAATTATATATCATATAAATATTAAGTCTAATTAATGTTAGTTCAGGTTAATAACAGGTTTGGTTCAAAACAAATCGGGTCATTTATCAGGTTGAGCTCAAAACAGGTCGGGTTCAAAATAAGTCAGGTAAAATCAGGTCTCAAGTCGATTCAATGGAGTAATATCGTTTATCTACTAGGTCAAACTCAGGTTCAGGTTCGTTTCAATCGAATGTAGGTCGGGTTTTGCATCCACAATGATATGATAAAATCGAGTCCGAGTCATTCTCGGTCGGATATAATTCGGGTTCGATTATTACAGTAACATGTCCAACTCGGGTTCGGGTCAACAATAGTCGCATACAGATCAAGTTTGAATCATTACATCCATGGATCAAATCAGGTTCTGACTCAAACAGATTTAAGTTGGATTTTACATCCCTACCGTAGAGCATGGGTTCTCGACACTTACGCAGCCATCCTTCTTCTTTTTTTTCAATGAAGGAATAGTAGTGTTGCAGTTTTTAACCTTCGATTCAAATGCCTGTAATGGCCAAATCAATGCACGTGGCTTATGGCAATTAAGCCTCACTAAACAAGGGGAATACGATAGTATTAAAGTCTCATGCAAATTTTTGTAACTGAATCGTTCAATTCATTAAAGTTGTAAGGCTTTAGTTAAGAGTCAGTTAGGTCAGTTGGTCTTATTGTGGGCTATATAAGAAGAGTCAGATGTATAGGACTATCTAAGGGTGAGCGTTCGGTTAAATTGAGTTAAAAAATTTTAAGTTATTCAATTTAATAAGTCTAATTTTATCATTCAAACTTTCATTTAAAAAATTTTCGAGTCGAGTTGAATTTCGAATTCTTTTAAAGATTTAATTATAATTATTTATTATGTTATAATACAATTTGATTGTAATTTAAACAATTTTTATTAATCATATAAGCTATATATATATATATATATATCTTCATGTGTAGCAACATTTCTTTATATTTTTATATACCAATGTATATATTATAAAAATTTTAGGGACTCGCCTCGAACATAAAAATAAATCTTCTAATTATTAAAATTTTTTTGAGTTATTCGAATTTTCTGTTTTACAACTCAAACTTTATTTAAAATTTTTTTAAATTATTCGAGTTTATAAAATTTTGAATCGAATAAAAAAGAATCGAATACTTTCACCTCGAGTTGAGTCAAATTTTGCTCAACTTAATACTATTAATCGTCTCTACTCTTTTTCATAATTCAATAATATTCTCTTATTCTCATAATTCCCTTTTGTCTTCCATCTTTTTGTATAAAACTATTGTGGCTTTTTGTCAAAAAATAAATCGCCACTATTTGTATAATCTATTGTGGTTTTTTGTACAAAATAAATCACCACTATTTATATAATCTATTGTGGCTTTTTGTCAAAAAAACACTGTAAATATCGTCACTATATACCAAATATGGTGAAGTGATTGTCAATTACACTGTTATAAGTCAATCTTCTTAACTTCATTGGTTCATTAAAGTTGAATTCCTGTAAAGTCTCACCATGAACCCGCTACACCCAATACTCACCCATAATTTAAAGGGTAAATTTCAAATACCATTATTGAACTTTGATCTCTAAATTATGTTCATCATTAAAATTTTAAAATAATCGATTTACTCAGTGAATTTTATATATTAATTTATTTTGATCATTTAATATAATTTTATTAATATTTTAATATAATCTAACATATTTTATTATTATTAAATATGGAAAATAATTTAAAATGAAAATGAAAGTATATTTTATTATTCAATACAAAACTAATTTAAAATAAAAAATAAAATCTCAAATCGATCTCTAATCTTAAATCGATAACTATTCTTTTTACTTTCATCAATCATATCTTTCGCTAGCTTCGTTAAATACAAAAGACCAAAAGCTATAGTACAAGTAGTTACATATAACTATTTAAGAAAAAGATATTACTACTTGGAAGTGATATTCTTTATATTTATTTTTATTTTAAAATTTAAAAAAATAACATTATGCTCCCACGATATTCTATTACGTATATTATAAAAATTAATATAAAATCTAAAATAAAAATAAAAATTCTCTATATTCTAAAAATTTAATTTTAAGTTAGATTACTTCAACATTTTCGGTCCTTGTTCAGTCACCGATTTCTATAATTTACGCTAACAAGTAACAATGAAAGGTTGTCCTTTGTCGGCCATTCCTTTTTCTGTATAAGATAAAGAGTTCCACTGAATCTGAAATACTGTTCTTCCGATGGAAACCAAGGTGTGCGTTACAGGTGGTTCAGGCTACTTAGGTTCTTCGCTTGTGAGAAGGCTTCTGGAAACCGGATGTATTGTCCATGCAACGACAACAAATTTGGGTTTCTTTTTCCCCTTTCTCTTCTACCTTTTTGCTGTCAAATATTCTTGATTTGATTGACGAACAGTACAAATCTGATATAAAATTGAATAACCAGAGTCTATATGTTTTTACTTTTTTTTGTCCGAATGTTGCAGGAGATCCTAACAAGGTAGGGCTTCTTAAAAGCCTCCCAAATGCAGACACTCGGTTAAGATTGTTTGAAGCCGACATTTATAATCCCACCGAGTTCCAACCAGCAATTCAAGGCTGTCAGTTTGTGGTTCATTTGGCTACTCCATTACAGCACCGAAAAGACCAGAATTCTCAGGTTTCAACTCTATTTTTGTCCAACTACTATTATATGTATACTAGATCTTTACTAGTGCTTATAAATGTTCATGAAAAATAATAATTTAATCGAAATTTTATGACAAATATGTTCTTGTTCATGTTATCTTTTATATTATGTTGTGTCTGAATAAATCCTATATTTTGTATCGAGAGTAGTATTCAATTTTAATTTTATTTTCATTTGCTTCAAGATAGACCACTATATGAATATCTATTATAATATTAATTAATTAAATTTAGTTTTTAAGACATTTAATTTGTTTTTCTTCATTCAAAATAACATGACATACAGTTCAAAGATACAACCGAGGCTGCAGTAGCAGGGGTGAAGAGTATTGTGGAGTCCTGTATTGCATCAGCGACAGTGAAGCGACTCATTTACGCCGCTTCGGTCGTAGCCTCATCGACTTTAAAAGAAGACGGAAAAGGTTACAAAGATCAATTAGATGAATCTTGTTGGACTTCCCCCGGTGTTACCGTTGCCTACGGCACGAATTTATTAATGGTAAAATTCCTTATCCACCATGGCCAATTAACCATCCAATGAGATGAACAATATGCAATTAATATAGAATTGATATTACAGGCATATGCAAGCTCGAAAACAGCCTCCGAGAAAGAGTTGTTGCGGTACGGTAGTGGTGACATAGAGATTGTGAGTCTCGCTCTCGGACTTGTCGGTGGACCGACACTCCTCACTAGTGTTCCCGGAAGCGTGAACGTGATGATTTCACAAGTCACAAAGAACGAATTGTGGTATGGCACCCTAAGATTTTTGGAGGAATTGCTGGGAAAACTTCCGATTTTGCACGTGGAGGATGTCTGCAACGCTCTTGTTTTCTGCATGGAGAAGCCATCTATGAATGGCAGATTCCTTTGTGCTAGCCATTTTTTAAGCTCTGCGGATATTGCTAGTCACTACCGAATGATTTTTCCAGAAATTGAGATACCAGATGAGTAAGTCATGGATACTGAATTGTTTTACGTTGATTTATACAAAATAGGCTAATTTACAAATCTTGGTGCCAGGTTTGTGGGGGAGCTGGAGAGAAAAATAGTTTGGGGTTCAAATAAGCTGAAAGAAGCTGGATTTGAGTACAAATATGGTGCGAAAACAATACTTGAAGATAGTATCAACTCGGCTCTGAACTTAGGGGAACTGAAAATTCCATCCTCTGTAGCATGAACAATAATATTTACGTTACCGAAATTCAATGCAATGTGACCAAGTACGAACCGAGGGAGTTAGAGGATCTTTGATATAGTCTTGCATCAGTTTTTAAATGTGACTCAAACAAAAACCAAGTTGAATTATATAATAATCTGTTTTAGTCTGAATTATATTCAAACCAGATTAACCCACACAATCAACCCGACCTGATTCTGATTCATTATTCGATCTAAACCCGGTTCAGACCCCAAACCCATTTACAACCTAATTACCTATTAATCGGATCCAAACCCAATTCCCAAACTTAATCCAAAATCAAATAATTATAAATCTACAAAATAAATAGAAAAAATTAAAAACCAAATCAATTTAAATCTCCGCGCCTCCTCCGTACCTTAAAATCCTTACCCATTTTCCTACATGATCGGCTACCTGTTGCCCTTATTATTTTAGACTAAATTATTTTAGTGACTCGTCGAACTAACAAACTCGTTAACCAAACTACTAAATTTATTAAATTGACTTATATTAACCATTGACACTAAAATATTAATGGAGGCAATTGATGGCATAACCGTTAGTGAAATTTTATAAAATTATACGTTTAATCTTTGTTATTTATATATTATATCAATTTGGTCATAATTTTAATTATTTAAATAAAATTAATCAATGATATGTGTCATTTGTTGGATTAAAATTCAATAATAGTGGGCACATATGTATAATGTATATTTCTATTATAAAGTTTAACACGTAATTAAGTGACCAATTATGTTACATGTGTTATAGGTATTAAATTGTCATGAAATTAAAAGTGTAGATATCATAAGGTGTATTTATAATTTGATGAGGGGCAGAGTTATAAATATTTAACAGTTGGTTATTAAATCAACTATATAAATGGGTTATGGTCCCCAAGAATTAGGTTAACTTGCATATCTCTTTTCCCATCTGAGAGTTATGTGACAAGAGATAACCTAACTTCTTGGAAGATCAAACCTCTAGAAAAAACTCTATCAATTAATTTAGGTACGCTTCCGCATTCAGTTTATTTATTTTATTATTCTTGATGGTTTGACATGTATAGATCTTGGGTTTATATTCGTATCGAATATATTTTAATTCTAACAAGTGGCATCAGTGCCAGGATTCAATGCAATTAGATTGTTATTTCTTTTTGGTATGCGCCAATCAATTTGCCATTGGATTCAATTTGCTTTTTGATGCGGCAATAATCCTCTATGTGATATACAACAATAAATTTATTATTACAATAACTTATATTTTGATTTCGCTACCATGGATAGTTTTAACTAGATTAATTAAAATTATTTTAGGTTTATACATTATAATTAATTTATGGAATATATATTTTATTTAAAATATATATTTGATTTTATTGGATCAAAATTTTAGTTTTGATCACTGGGTATTAAGTTAAATTTGGTTAGACCAAAATTTTAGTTTTGATCGTTAGTGATAAAGAAAAATAAAATTAATTTCGGCTTTGTCGTGATAAATTTATCATGATTCAAAAATTTTATAATCAAGTTAGCTATTGAATCATTATATCTGGTTTATGTTTATTAAGTTATGATTGAATGATCTTTCGACATGTTACTTTTAAAGTATACTACTTACGTAGTTAATATTTTTAGTATTTAGTTTTAATCATATGTTATTATGTATTATAGAATATATATTTGGTATTGATATATTAAATTCAGTTTGATTAAAATTTTTTTTTTTGATTATTAAATTATTATGATTATATTAAAGTTTCAAGTAATCATTATATGAATTACTTATTTGTATGATGCTTCTGTTTTTGACTTTTAGTTAAAGATTAAATATTTTGATCGACTTTAGTTATAGTAAACACTAGGGGTGTTCAAAAATACCCGACCCGAATGACCCGACCCGACTACCCGAACATAAAAAATCGGGTATTTACCCGAAAATATTTTTGGTCCGAGTCGGGTACCCGGCCCGTCATTTTTCGGGTCGGGCCCGGGTCACAAAATTACAAATTTTCGGGTACCCGGTTACTTTCGGGTACCCGATTCTATTTTTTTATTTTAAATATTATTATTATTTAAACAAAATATACTTATATTATTATATTTCCATATCAAACAATCTAATTTCTAAATCTCAATCCCACAAACTTTATTTTTAAAAAAAATTAGGGACTCATTCTAAAAAAATAAAATTAAGATTCATTGTAAACTATAAATTTAGTTTATCGAGTTGACAAAATTCGAACTTTACTCATTTAGATATACACTATTTTTGTATATGCATTGATGAATAAGAAAATCAACTCAAGATTATTTACTATTTAATCATTAATTTTTATATATTAAAATAAATAAACTAATTAAAAATATTTAAAAAATATTTTTAAAAAAATCCTTTCGACGTTATGTTTTGTTTCGAATTAGATTCTATAATTTAGGTCTTAAAATTTATGTTTAAATTATGTAACTAGTGTTTTAAAATTTTATATTTCAATGTTGGATTATGAAATTCAAATTTTTAAATTTATGTATATTTTTTAAAATTAAATTTAAAATTTTTATAAAAAAATTAAAAAACCAGGTACCCGACTACCCGAATTTTCGGGTACCCGGATATTTGGGTACCTGAAGTACCGGGTAGCCGGAAAATTCGGGTCGAACACGGGCCGAAAATTTAACTACCCGAAGGTCTGGGTACCCGAATAACCGGGTACCCGAATTTGAACACCCCTAGTAAACACATATTTAAGGAATTTTTTGGAGAACAATCAAAGATTTTAGTTCTTTAAATTCTGGTAGCCCCATTTAGATAACCTTATTTTAGGTTATTTCAAAATCTTAAGTGTTATCAGAAAACTCAGCTTTGACTGTTATAAATATTAAGTTTGAATATTGTTATATTTATGTTATATATTTTAAGATAAACTAATTGAAGCATTAAGTCACACTACACCAGGTTTGACATACAGCGGTGATATTGGCGGCGTTTTTGGAGCAAACACCACAAATTACAAATAATTAGTGGCGTTTTTAGAAGAAACGCCACAAATAACTAACACTAGTGGCGTTTTTCAATAAAACGCCACTAGAGGCCTCTTAGTAGTGACGTTTGTTTCTTAAATGCCGCAAAAGGAATGATCTTTAATGGTGTTTGTCGATAAACGCTGCAAAAACATCAAACAGTAATGGCGTTTCATATAGAATGCCGCAAATTACTAGTACATAGTGGCGTTTTAGAGAAAAAAACGTTGCAATTATCTGATTATTTGTGGCGTTTTGAATTACAAACGCCGCAAGTTACTACTACACAGTGGCGTTTTCGAGAAAAACATCGCAACTATCTAAGTTTTTGTGGCGTTTTAAATTAAAAACGCTACAAAGACCCCTAATTAATTTCCACCCTATCGGGAGAAATACACATTCGAATCTCTAATCCCCTCTCCTCTTCCCCGAAAATTCCCCCAGCCACTTTCTATCGCCGTCGACCGTGGCCGCTCGTCGCCGAAATCAACGACATCGCCTCGATGGAGTGAACGCCCACCTCCTCCCTTCTTTCTACCGACGTCCATTTGTCGAAAGAGAAATCGGTATTCCTCCATCCTTGCTCATTGTGTCCGTCATCCACGTCGCTCGTCGCCTAAGTTAACGGCATCGGCTTTCTAGACTGAACAAGCACTTTTCCAGTGACTTTACCGAAGACACAACCACCTTTAATTTCCAGTGACTGAACAACCTTCCCGGTAAGATTGATTTTAATGCTTCAATGAAATTATTAGGTTAAAAAAATGAAATTGTGGAAATTTACTTGTACATAAATATAAAAAGCTTGGCTAATATGTATTGAACTCAATTTACAATGCTTGCTTCCAACTTTCTTGAAGCTTGAGCCTTGAAACCATAGTACTAGAACTGTTTCCAGTGAAATACTATGTAATTTAATGCTTGTTATGAAATTCTATATGCTTTAACTTGAAGATGGGGTGTTAGGATCATATTATATGTTGTCTGATTGTGCCATTAATGATGAGTTAATCTGTTCAACCATTGAGACTGTATTATCAGAAAAATGACAAACTTGAAGGGTTATTTGTAGTATTTGGAAGTTTTAATCACTTCCAGAGCTGAAAAATAATCTGTAACGTCGTGTTTGGTTTTAAGTGTATTACTCTATCTCCATCTAAGTGAATGAATCCTAGTTTAAGAAGTACTTGATATTTGAATTTCATGATTTGCAGTTACATATCATGTTTCATTTTGCCGTTAGTTGAAGATTTGCAGGATCTCTTTTTTCTTTGAAAATTTCATGATTTGAGTTTTATGTTGTGATCTTATTTTCCATTAGGTTTTCTCTCATAAGTAACATTGTTTTCATATTCTTTTAAGATGCTTTTTTAACCGTCCTCTGTTCATTTTTTAAGTCATTAAATGTATTTTATTTCATGTAAATAATGGAAAGTAATCGTTGAACATAACTAAAATATATACATCAAACGATTCAAACCATATGTGTACTTTGAATGAGAATAACAATGAAATTGTTTTTTCCATCGGTTTTTTACTAATTGAATGCAAATGCCTAAATGCTTAATTTATATCATCGTATAGGATTCTTTAAGATTACACTATAAAGATATTATATAGTTTGCTTTGTGAATGGTACTAAGAAAATGACCTAATTTCTAAAATATTCAATGCATTAGAATGTGAACTACATGACACTGACTTGATTCTCTACCTTTATAAAGGTTGACACATCTGGAGACCTTGAATTTTTCATTCACTTTAGTGACTTGATAGTCGCTTAATTTGGATGCTCGCCAAATTACAGATGTTGGGCTTTCAACTTTGACAAGTTAGATTAAAATGAATAAATAAAATTTAAGAAAAAAAACCATGATGACCAAGTTGACAAAGACTATCACGTGAAACTTGGCATGAAGTATTAATTCATATATTTTATAAATTTGACCTTTTAATTAATTATAATTATTTTTATTTTACTCAAATTTGTAGTAAAATTATCTTTGCAAAAATTATCTTTGAACTAATTTAGTTAAGTGGTGCATGATTTGAATTTGAACTTGAACTTGAATTTTAGTTATTATTATCTTTGCACTACTTTGGATTCTTTCGGGAGTTGTGGTTCATGATCGTTTATTTCTAGATTAGATTGTTTACTAGGTTTATATTTTAACTTTTAAATGTATATTACAGAAATCCAAAATGGATAGGAGTTGGATGGATTTGTCAAGGGTAACCGTTTGCTACCGAAATGGAGTCGAAACTTTTCTAAATATTGCTTTTGTAAATGCAAGCCAAGAGAATATGATTCTTTGCCCTTGTAAGAAGTGTGTTAATATTAATTGGCATAGTCGTGAAGTTGTCCATGAGCATTTAATTGTTTATGGTTTTGTTCGGGGCTATAGAAAATGGGTATTCCATGGAGAGTTGACACCTCATAGTTCTTCTTCGAGGAGTAATGTGTCTTTTCCTCCTAATTCTGATTGTTGATCTGTTAGAGAAGATGGCATTGAGGGTATGTTGTGAGATGCATTTAATATACACGATTATCAACAATCTGTTAGAGAAGATTATGATATTGGTGATGAACATTTTACCGAGATGAGAAGAAACGAAATTGATGAAGAGCCAAATGGATATGCTGCAAAGTTTTACAATTTACTTGATGAAATGAATGAACCGCTTTATGAGGGATCAGAACATTCAAAACTCTCATTCTGCATTCGTCTTTTCCACTTAAAATGCTTGGGAGGATGGATCGGTAAATCTTTTACATAGTTATTAGAGTTTTTAAGAGAAATGTTTCCTTCTGCCAAAATTCCTCAATCTGGCAAAGATATAAAGAAAATGATCAAAGATTTGGGCCTTGGTTATGAAAAAATTCACAGTTGCCTGAATGATTGCATGTTGTATTAGGGTGATAAAAAAACCAAGAGTCATGTCATGTATGTGGTAAATCTCAGTGGATGAATGTGGACGCAGAAAATATGAGTGAGGAAGAAGTGGAAGCACGATTAAGAAAAAAACCAGTTAAGATTTTGCGATATTTTCCTCTCATTCCTAGGCTTCAAAGGTTATTTATGTCTTCAAAGACTGTTGAGTCTATGAGGTGACATTATGATGAAAGAACCGATGATGGATTATTAAGGCATCCTGCAGATTGTTTAGCTTGGAATTCCTTCGACCAAAGATTTTCGAGTTTTGCAGGGGATCCTCGAAATGTCAGGCTCAGTCTTGCTTCTGATGGGTTTAATCCTTTTAAAATCATGAGCACTTCGTATAGTACTTGGCCTTTTCTGCTTATTCCTTACAATTTGCCACCATGGATTTGTATGAAACAATCATCTTTTATCTTATTGATGATAATCCCTGGTGAGAAAGGCCCCAAAAATGATATTGACATCTATACGCAACCCTTGATTGAAGAGTTGAAACAATTATGGGTGGGTATCGAAACATATGATGTGTTTAAGAAGGAGAACTTTAATTTGCGTGCGACTTTATTATGGACTATTAATGATTTTCCTGCTTATGCAAATTTATCTGGGTGGAGTACCAAAGGTCATTATGCTTGTCCTTGTTGTGCTGCTCAAACATGTTCAAAGTGGTTGTATAATGGAAAAAAGTTTGCTTATATGGGGCATAGACGATGGTTAGATGAAAATCATAGATTCAGATGTCAAAAGAATATGTTTGATGGAACTGAAGAGTTTTAGAAACGCTCCTAAACAAACCATCGGGTCTGATATCTTGTCAATGTTGAAAGATACGAAGTTCACTTATGGAAAGAAGAATCAACCACCGAACCAACGATCAAAGAAAAAGATAAAAGAGGTGTACGAAGGTGATGCTGAACAATTTAGTGATAATGACTCTGATGAAGAGGATGATCCAAATGAGGAAGAGTTGTAGAAAAAAAGAAGTATTTTCTTTGAATTGCCTTATTGGGAGTATAACATTTTGAGACATAATCTTGATGCGATGCACATTGAGAAAAATGTTTGTGAGAATATTATCGGAACCATTCTCAATGTCGATGGAAAATCTAAAGACAATTTAAAGAGTCGACTTGACTTAGTTGACCTCAGAATTCGGCATGATCTTCATCCTCAGATTCTTGCTAATGGAAAGTCATCGTTACCGCCTTCTATTTTTGTGATGTCGAAGAGAGAAAAAGAATTATTCTGTAAGGTGTTGAAAGATGTAAAAGTACCAGATGGGTATGCATCAAATATATCTCGATGTGTCAGTATGAAAGATCGAAGACTTTATTCTCTAAAGTCACATGATTATCATATATTGATGCAAGATCTTATGCCGGTTGCCTTACGTGGTTATATGTCGAATGATGTCATATCTTGTATAATTGAGTTTTCCAATATAATGAAAGCTCTTTGTGGCAAAGTTTTGTTGGTTGAAGAACTTGAGAAACTCCAAGATCGAGTAGCCTTGACTTTAAGCAACTTTGAGAAGATATTTCCACCTTCATTCTTCACAATTATGGTGCACTTATTGGTTCATCTCCCTCACGAAGCTAAAGTTGTTGGACTAGGTTTTTATCGATGGATGTATCCTATAGAGAGGTATAAGATTTTTTTAGTTATTTAATATTTTTATTTCAACTAGTTATATATAATGTTGCGTTTATTGTGTGTCTAGGTTCTTGTGAAAGTTGAAGTCTTATTGTCGTAATAAGCGTTATCTAGAAGGATCAATCGCTGAAGGGTATTTAGCAGAGGAATGTATGACTTTTAGCTGAGACTTATTTGTTTGGAAGCTATGGTGAACCACTTGGCAAAGTTGAAATTGTACAGTTAGATGATAAGTCTTGGGTACAAGCACATCGATATGTTCTTTTTCATCATGAGTCAATAGAGCCCTTACGTACGTAAGTTTCTATAATCCATAATGTAATTACTTAAGCTTTTATATTTAACATTGTTTAACCACGTAACTTACTTTATAGTGAATATAAAGAAGAGTTACAATCTCGTGTACGCGCAAGAAGATTAAATCTACAAGAGAGCCATAAGTTGTTTGCAGAAACTTTTCATGAATGGTTAGGGAAGATGGTAAGTAACATAATATATAACTTTTATATGTATTTGCTTCTCAAGTCAAACAAGTTTCTTATTCTCATGATCCAACAAAAGATGGTTGATATGTTGTACTCCGTAACACACCTAGAGACTTAATTGACATCGGGGATGGAAGTAGAGATGACATTGAAACAAGATCAGAAACTCTGCCTTTTCCAGCACAAAACTTAGATGGAACATGTTCTAGTTTTACTTCACAGTTTCAATGGGTTCGAGACAACATAGATGGAGATTTTAATGAAAATTAACTAAATATTGTAGTAAGATTTGATTTATACTTATTGTCCAATACATACATACACATTAATTATATATTATTGTTGTCAATACTAACTTTTTTTCTGTTTATTACAGGTATTATACCTAGGAGGAAATTAAATAGTTTAAATATTGTTCAAGTTCCTCGAATAGAGGAAGAAACAAATCAAGATGATTTGTCGGGTGATAGATCTTCACAAATTCCTGAAACGGTTGAAAATATTGAAATAGAAGATATTTTTTAAAACTTTATTTTAATTATATCTAATTATTATATTGAAATTATTTTAATAAGTTTTGACTCGATATATAGGTGGCAATGGTCGTAGACGCAAGACTAGAGGGCGTACGACCTTGACGAAATTATACGATCTCCCAGTTGGAGAACGTGTGAAAGTTTCAAGAAACGATGCCGGGCAACCTATTTGGGCAGAAGCAGGTGTTTTGGCAAGTTATTTAGGCATTGTTGCACGCAATGCTTCAATTTTGCCAATCAATTACGAGTCATGGCATCAGATGCCAAATAGTAAAAAAAAATCAAGCTCTTGATCTTGTTAAGGTAATAATATTATTATAGTAGTTAATTCATTACATTTAAATAGTAATATTTATATTTATTTTAATTTTGTGATTTTCAGGATAAATTTTCTTTGGAGGTTTCGAACGATTATGTGAAGCATGCCTTAGGAAAGAAATGGAGAGACCATAAAAGCTTCTTGAAGAAGACATATTTCAAGAAAGATCTGAGCCTTCAAGGGAAATTTCAAAATGTTCCCCCAAGAATACTACGTTATCAATGGGAAGATGCAGTCAGGTTTTGGAGTTCAACCAACGGGGAGGTAACTTCTACAATTTGTAAAAATAACATTATATCATTACAATTTCAACTTTAAATGTAATAAAAATGGAGATTAAACCTGAAAGAGAGCGCGTAGGAGTTGCTAGTAGACAAAAACAAAAATTTACTAACATAGTAGGGACGAAGAGCTTTGCTCGCATAACTAATGAAGAGGTATTATTTTTTAAATATTATTTTTACTTGTATTACATTAAAGTTAATATTCATGTTTATTATATTTTTTAGCTTTTGACGACTGGTTCTAGCATTGGACGGGTAAATCTATTCGACATTACTCACACCAAAAAGGATGGCTCTCCAATGAATCCTGAAGTTGAAGAAATTCTAGTATATTCATTGCTCTTAAATTTTTATTATGTTGTAAATATGTTCTTTTCATTTATTATTTTTCATAAATGATTATCAGACGAAAATGAAGGAAAAAATGACAGAGATAGAAGCTACGGCTTCAACTGATGGTTCTGCTAATATTGATGATATCAAGAATCAAGTTTTTTCTAAAGTTTTAGGTCCTAAAAGATATGGCCGAGTGCGCTGTCAAGGGTCATTCATAACACCAACTAAATATTTTGGATCAAACTTGTCTCAATACATGCCATCACAAAGCCAATCTTCTCAAGCTAAAGTTCATCGTTTAAAACAACAATTAACTCAATTTCAAGCAGAGATGGAAGTTAGAGAATCTTAGAGAGAACGGAGAGAAGTTAAAAAAAGCCGAAAGAGCAACAAAAGAAGCCGAAAGAGCTGCAAGAGAAGCAGAGAAAGAAGCCAAAAGAGCTGCAAGAGAAGCAGAGAGAGAAGCACCATATCAGAATCTTCAAAAACAATTTCAAGATATGATGGCGATGTTAAAGCAAAACCAACAAAAGAATTCGTCACATTAGTTAATTTTAGGCTTATTTGGTTTGTAGTTGTTACTTAATTGTTATTTCACTTAAATATTGAATTATTTAAGTTGATTTTAGACTTCAATTTATTTGGTGGTTAACTTTTTTTTTTATTTAAGTTGATATATTATTTTTAAATTATTGTTGTTGTAATATTACAGGAAAGATTTTGGTAGTAAATACAAAATATAGAACACATTTTGAATGGCACAGTAGCAACAACGGCATTTTAAAAAAAACGCCACTAAAAGCCATCAAAATCAGTGGTGTTTGTATAAATAAACGCCACAAATGGGCAGGACTAATGCGACATTTTATATAACAAATGCCGTTAATTAACACGACTATTGCGTCATTTTTATTAAAACGCCACAACAGTACATGAACTATAGTGGCGTTTGTATATAAAAATGTCGCTAATGGACATGAAAACTGCGAAGTTTTTATAATACTGGGCACATATGTATAATGTATATTGTTATTATAAAGTTTAACACATAATTAAGTGACCAATTATGTTACACGTGTTATAGGTATTAAATTGTCATGGAATTAAAAGTGTAGATACCATAAGGTGTATTTATCATATGATGAGGGACAGAGTTATAAATATTTAATAGTTGGTTATTAAATCAAATATATAAATGGGTTATGGTCCCCAAGAATGAGGTTAACTTGCATATCTCTTTTCCCCATCTGAGAGTTGTGTGGCAAGAGATAACCTAACTTCTTTGAAGATCAAACCCTTTGGAAAACTCTATTAATTAATTTAGGTACGCTTCCGCATTCAGTTTATTTATTTTATTATTCTTGATGGTTTGACATGTATAGATCTTGGGTTTATATTCGTATCGAATATATTTTAATTCTAACATCATCATCCAGTCGAATAAAATCTTTAATTATTATATTTAATATATTTAGTGATAAAGACATCGAGATTTTCCTATGAGGTTATGAGTTTAAATCCTATACCAAGCATTGTCACGACCCGGATTCAAATCCGAGTGTCGGGTTAACCCGAGGGGTTTGGGCTTCGGCTTTGGGCCCCGGGTTTGGGTAGTTTAGGCCTTTTTGGGCCTTAAGTTGTTGGGCTTTGAGTTTGGTTTTAAGTTAGGCTTGGTTCAGAAGGACATTTTGGTAAATGTCTAAATAGATGACAAGAGGGGTAGGGGTGTAATTACCTCCTGAAGAGATGATCTCACATCTCTTTTTCTTTTCTTCTCATATTGTCCATCTTGGTAGCAAAGGAAGGTAAGAGCTAAAGGTAAGATTTTTAAGAGTTATGTTTGGAATCTCGTTTTTGTGTTTGAGGAGATGTTATAGGGCTGTTGTGGATCTATAAAACAAGCTAAACAAGTGTTAGTTTGGTGGAGAGAAAGATTTAAGTGGGGGTTTAAGGTGGAGTACGGGATTTGTTTTGGAGAGCTTAAATCTTAGCTTGTTAGTGTTTTTAAGCTTTAAGGATCATCTTAAGGTGGTTCTAAGTTTTTGTTATCCTTCCCTTTGTAGAGAAACAAGTGGGAGAGCCATTATCAACCTTGAGGAAGGAGAAATCTTGAGGTTGAGCTTGGAGCTCGGGTTTGCTGTTTTTGCTTAAGGTTGGTGCTTTTCCAACACTTAATCATCATGCATATCATGTCTTGAGCTTAAATGCATGTTTGTTGATTGTTATGGTATGCTTGGTAGCTTTAGGTGACCTTTAATGGTGAATTATGGTTATGTTGATGAACCTTCTTAAAAATGATGTAAACATGCTTAGGATCACTTCCTTAAAGTCTAGGATCAATTTAGGAATAAATGGATCAATTTTGGATAGAGTCCTAAGTGTTTGAATATGCAAAACTACACATTTCGTGCAGGGGTATCGAAATGCGGGCAGGGTGTTTCGATACCGAGTTGTCCAGTTGCCTTCCCGATTTGATACCGGTATCGAATCGGGTAGGCCCTCTTTTGGTTGAATTTGAAAATTGTTCAAAGGGTTCGATACTCGTATCGATACCGGTCGTTTCGATACCCCTTTTGGTGAGGGTATCGATACTTGGCATTTCGATACTCCAAGTAGGGGTATCGATACCTAGGGCAAATTAGCCCAAGTTCTTGTGGATAAATTGGTAAAGTCTCATAATGTCATCCTAGAAGTTCCTAAGAGTTTTTTAAACCTTAAAATGAATATTAAACTGAGAAATAGACACCTAGCCTCGTTAAAGAAATAATTGAATAATAATTGGATTCAGTGACATAAATCGGTATGTGGAACCATTAAGGGTTCGGTGTGACGTATTTGAGTCACGTGACTTACTAGGAACCTTGGTTAGTGTTGATGGGTTGCCTAGGGTATATAATATATGATTATGAGATAATCTGGTAACCTTGCTTAGTGCTGATGGGTTACTAGAGTAAATATTATATGAGATGTAAAACTGATAACCTTGCTTAGTGCTGATGGGTTATCGGTAATATATTATGTGGAAGACCAGCTAGGACCTTGCTTAGTGCTGATGGGTTCCTTAGCGGATTATGTGGAGTGGCATGCCACAGACCATGCTTAGTGCTGATGGGTCCCCCTACTTCTATACTAATATGAGATGATATGGATACCGTTATATATATGTGTATATATATGAGATATAAATACGAATTAAGAACTCGAGATGCTGTGTGGTCTTCTCTTGTCATGCATATGCTATGTGCCGATATGTGCCATCATGATATCATGTGTTTAGGCGGTTATGGTAGCACCATCGTACTCATGCCATGTCATCATACACGTTGCTATATTTATTTTATACTATGCATGTTGTGGACCGGTTGGTTGAGTACCCACTGAGCTTTAGTAGCTCAACGTTCGAAATGTGTTTTCGTGCATAGGTTAAGGAACCTTTCGGAGGAGCATCATCGTGGTGGGTTCAGCATCGACATCTGTTGTTAGAGTATTATTATTAGGCGTAATGGGCATTTGTACTTGTAGGACCCTATATGTGTAATTTGTAACTCTATTTTATTTATTTGTTGAATGCTTTTAAAACGGATTGTAATATTTTGGAGCTCCGCTACTTTAACTTACTCGAATTTTTGTTTTAAATGGATTTGAATTTTATTATCTTATGATGGAAATGGATTTGGACTCATCTTTATGGGCTTTTGGATTGAAATTTTGAAATACCGTTTTTGGGCTGGAGGCCCGATGTGACACCGAATCGAGGGTGTTACAAGCATACTCTTTTATTCTTAAATTTTTCTTTCACCAGTTGACGACATTTGCCACCACTTGATTATAAAAAATATATTAAATAATAAATAAAATAAAAGTTAAAATATATTTATCTAATCGTATGATGATACATGCCATTATCTAATTGGTTGATTAATTTTATTTAAGTAATTAAAATTAAGACTAAATTGATATAATTAGATAAATAACATGGATTAAATATATAATTTTATAAAATTCTATTAATTACCTTGACATAAGTTTATCACTCCTTCGTTAAATTATTAACGATAGTAATCCAAATAATTTAATTTAATAAGTTTAATAACTTAATTGACGAATTGAATAATTTTATGATTAAAATATATACACTTATATAATTCGGTGATGTTAGCGTAATTTATGTCCAATAATAAAATCCCCCACCGCCCCAGTCTTTTGGGACCCTCCATCGATATCTCTTCGCATGAGGGGTGGTTCAAAGATTTGGGGGGTCCTATACAATTTATTAAAATATGATCCTTAAAAGTAATTGTCCATGACCTCCACTAGTTATAAAATTGTAGCCCTTAGAAGCAAATGTCCTTTCTAGGGGTCATGTGCTATCGTTTCTATTACGTCTGTCCAAAACCTCACTAGTTCTACTAAAGTAATAGTAATAATAATAATAATCAATAAGATTGTATAATCAATTGTCATATTTAAGAAATAATTATAACGTTTTAATAATTATAACTCATCTTTCTTAATAACGTTTTCAAAATTTTTTAATGAATTTCAAGATTAACATCATCTGACGAATGTAGTTTATCAAAATTTGGGACCTCTCTTTTCCGAAGCCCCTGTGCGATCGCTCCTATTGCGCCTGTCCAGAACCCCGCTGCTTTGCACACACAATATTCAAAAGAAATCACCATTTTCATCCTAAAAAGAAATCACCATTTTCATCCTCCCTAGACGCATCACACAAGACTTCACTATCATTTACTCATTCAAGCCCCCCAAACCTCAATTCATCGTTATCACTACCATTTATACCGAAATATAACTATTCGATCCGCTTTCAAGTTCACTATTAAAACCAAAAGTCTTCAATGCTATCATCATTTGAAAGAAAACCCTTTAAACCAAGCTTTTCAATCCTACAACAACTCTTGAAATTTAGTTGATAAAATATAAAATATTTAGGTTTTGGGTATATTCTTTCTTTTTATTTGTATACTTTTGGTGTAATCCGTCTTATAGTATAATAAAATATTAATAAATTTATTGATATATTTATGTTATTTATTTAAATTTTATCCTTGCATATATTTTCATATTTTTTTATATATCTTGTTGTATTGTGAATATAGTTTATATAATATGTGAAATACATATTTTAACACTATTTTAGTATATATTACATTTTTTCGTAGATATATGTGCAGTCTATACAATATATATTAATGTTAATTATTTATTATTATATATTTATGTATTAGTTTATATATTATACGATATATGTAATACATATTTTAGTAGAGTATAAATCATTTGTTTCTTTATTACGTTTTTATTGCTTTCCCTACTTTAAAATAATAAGTTTAAGATTTAGGGTTTAGGGCTAAAGGTTAAAGGTTGTGGTTAGAATATAGAAAATTAGAGGTATGATGAATTTTTTACGGTATAAGATTTACGATATAAAAATTAAGGTTAAGATTTAGAATTTAATTTTAAAGATTTTTTAAGGTGTGGAATAATTAAAGAGTAGGATATTTTTACTCGTTTTAGAATAAATATTTTCGATTTTCTTGTATTTAATACATGTAATATATGTTTTTAAGCTTATATATATTCTCTATTTTGTATTTGTAAACTATGTTATGTTTTTTTTATATGTTATATCTATGTTGTTTACGTATGATATATTATATATTGTAATGTTTTTATATTATTATAATGTTTTTATGTGAATTATGTATTATATAATGTTTGATATTATTATATTGTATTAATTCATTCATTCATTCATTCATTCATTCATTCATTCATTCATTCATTCATTCATTCATGTTTTGTATTTATTCATCATTTTACTATATTATATATTGAAATATATTAATTTTTATTGTGATGTTTTCTTCTTCAAAGATAAATTTGATTATCAGTCTAAAACGTAAATGATAATTTTTGTTTATTTCTTTAATATCAGAATTTTTAAAATAAACTTGTACGTACAAACGAATTGACACTTAAACTCCCAAATTTTGATATTAATAAAAATAAAAAATTGACTTTGTATCAATTTTTTAGGCGTATCGAGAGTGTTAACCCTTCTCCATGTGTAAACGACTTTTAAACTTAAAATTTTTTAAATCTCTAATTAATTTATGATATTCTATCTACTAAAGTGAGAGACGATTCTAGTTTTATCAAAAAAAATCCTATTTTTATTTTATCAAATTTCTTTTTTCTTTCTTTCTAATTTTACCCCATATTATGTCTTTTTAGATCACTCTCATTTCTTATATTACCCTTTTATTTCAATAAGTAATATAATATTTTTATTTTTGTTAGTAATGGAAAAAGATGCATAAAACTTATTGGTTTGTTACGCTGGTTCACATATTTATCAACAAAACATCAATATCACGTCTAAATTGTAAATTGAAGATTTAGGAGATTTTACAGGGATGGAGGAATACAAATTACTAGTTTGTATTAAAAATTTAGTCGACGGATCAATTTGTCATATTTGATAATTTAGTCGACGGATTAATTTTGATTTGTATATTAAAAGATATGAATTTTTAAGTGATGAAAGGTAAGAAAAATAGAGTGGCAGACTGTTCCGAAATTCAACACTAGAATTCAACTTTTAAAATTCATCATAAATTGTACAAACTGAATTTGGGATATTAGTTTATATGGATGAAAAGCTTATCGAATCTAGTTTATATTAGTTTTTTTTTCATAACAAACGGAAACTGATATCGAGTTCGGTGATAAAAGTTATGAATTTTTAATCAAACTAGGTCAGAAAAATTACAGAGCAGTTTCTGTATAGGACAGCCCTGTGACGGTAGTTTGAGGATATTTCATAATTTCTGTAAATTTTATTATTTTTTTTTGTATAATACCACTAGAACCGTTATCGAATCTAATTTCTACGGTATAAACGGGATTAAGATCCAGTATGTATTCTGCTCTGTAGAAATAAATCTTTGTATTATACTGTTCTTTCGATGGGAAATAAGGTGTGCGTTACAGGTGGTTCAGGCTACTTATGTTTAAGGATGTAAAAACAGTTATTTGGATGAGTTTCAAGTCGGGTACTGTCAGGTCGAGTAAAATCGGATTCAAGTAATTTCAGGTTAATTTAATGTTTTGACTCGAATCGGGTCGGGTGTGGGTCCATTTCAGGCCGGGTTCATTTCAGGTCGGGTTTATTTTAGGTCGGGTTCAAACGGTTCGAGTCCAAATCAGATAATTGACCAGTTCATTTCAGTTTGGTTGCCTTTCAGGTCGGATTCATTTCAAGTCGGTTTTATTTCAGGTCGAATTAATTCTGGTTTTAAATTCATATTAATTAAAATTATTAAGTTTGAGTTTGGTACAAATAAGTAATTAAGTAAATAACCGATAGACTTTGGGTTGAATGGTTAATCATTCATTTATAATTTATTATTTAATATCTAACGTCTTTAACTAGCATGAATTCCATTAAAAATAAATATTACGTACTAAACTAAACAAAAATATCATCAAATGATTCATATCTTAAAAATTAGGATAAATTAAAAAAATTAAAAATTAATAAGGAATAAACATTGGACCAGAAAAAAAAAGTTTTAAATTAAAAAAGATAAAAATTAATAAAATAAAATATCATCTTATTAAAAACACTAAACTAAATTAGAAAAATAAATAGTAATCAATTTAAAATTAAAATAAAATTGTAAGGACTGGATTGCAAAAATTATAAATTAATAATAGTTAAACTCGATAAAAAATTTAATTTTAATTTACTTTAATAAATTATAATTTATACCTATATAATATAGTTTAATACATTTAAAAAATATAAATATAAAATTTATACTAATATATTCTATATATAAAATTTATAATAAATATAAAATGTATTCTATATATGAAATTTATACTATATATCGTATAATATTATATATAAAAATATGAAATGTATAATATTATATATATAAAGAAATATATAATATGTATGTATATGTATATAATATATAAGTATGTATGTAAGTATATGTATAATTATATACTATATATATTAGATGTATATATTAATATATGAATATAATATACATTAATATATAATATATTAAATGTATATATGTATATAATATACATTATTATATACTATGTATATAATATAGTTTAATATATATATATATATTTATATATATATATATTATACTTTATGCATTAGTATTATATCTAATATATAATATATATAATATACTTCAATATATATAATATTATATATAAATAAAATATACTTTAATATATACATATATATGATATACTTGAATGTATATTAATATATGTATTTAATTTGTTTATAAATTAATGTATGTATGTATATTTAATTAATGTATGTATATTATTAATTCTTTAAGCCCAACATTAATCCCATAAGCCCAAATCACTAAACTTGTTCTCTAAGATCAAATTCTCCAATCACTAAACTAATTCTCTACAATCAAATTAAAACAATTTTAAAATATATAATCTAATTTTAATTAAATGAGAATCAAATCGAATAAAAAATAAAATTTAAAACTTAATTTTTGAGTGATCATAATCAAATTGAAATAATTATAAAATAAGGTGTAGAACGGCGTGAGATTCGATTTTTTAGGCGTGACCTATATAAAAATATGCAGAATTTTTACCTAACCTAGAGTAGTGACAAATGAATATTTAAATCTAATATCATTTTCTATATTTTTAATTGATTATATTTAATCAAAATTTATTATTTAATTATATGTAATAATAATAATAATAATTCAAAATTTAATATATATATATATATTAATTCCCTCCAAATTTTTTTCCTCTTTTTTATATAATAATCAAAATTTATTTCTAATTTTTTCATCCAAAATTCCCCCTTTTTTATATTCCTCCAAAATTTTTACACTAAAAAGTAAATTAATCTCAAACTTAAAAATGAGTGCCTTATTTCTCTCTAAAATTCGATCTTCTCACTTTTTTTTTATCAATTCTCTTTTTGTTTTTTTATTAATAATTTTTATTTAATTAAATTTAGTCATAATTTAGATTAATTTAATAAAAATCTATATTTGATTTTAGAATTTTTTTAATTATGTTTTTAATTTATATTTTTATATTTTAATTTGGTTTAATTAATTTAAGTTCAATAAATTAAATTAACTTAATTAAATATTAATTCAAAATTATAATTTTTAATATAATATTAATTTTAAATTATAATTTTTAATAAAATATTATTTTAAAATTATAATTAAAATTGAATACATTAAAGTTAAATAAAATAGTAAATAAATTAATTTAATTAAATATGTAATACTAAATTTAAATATTAATCCCTAAATTAATTTTTATGTCTAATTCTATTTTTTAAGATTAATTATATTTATCAATATTTTAAATTTATCAAATCATAGATATACTTAATTATATGTCATGTAAATATTAAGTCTTGTTAATATTAGTTCAGCTCAATTACAGGTCGGGTTTTAAAACAAGTCGGGTAATTTATCATGTCGGGTTCAAAACAGGTCGGGTTCAAATCATGTCTCGGGTCGATTCTGTCAGGTAATATCAGTTATCTACCAGGTCAGACTTAGGTTCGGGTTTGTTTCAGTAGAATGTAGGTCGAGTTTCGGGTCCACAATAACAGGTTGAAATCGGGTTCGGGTCATTCTCGGTAAGATAAAATTCAGGTTCGGTTACTACAGTAACAGGTTCAACTCGAGTTCGGGTCAACAACAGTCGGATACACATCGGGTTCGGGTTATTACATCCACGGGTCAAACCATATTTTGATGCGAACATGTTTTAGTTGGGTTTTTAGGCCGGATCAACTTTTTACATCCCTACCTATGTTCTTCCCTTTTCAAAAGGCTTTTGGAAACTAGATATATGGTCCATGAAATGACAAACGAATTTGGGTTCCTTTTCTCTCTTTTTCTTCTTGTTAGATTAAACAAACAAGTTTTACACAAACAATTTGAGAACAATGTATATTATTGTTGAATTTTACAAAGACCAATACGTGCTTAATATAAGGATTAACGTATAGACTCTAAGCTGATAAAAGAGCTTGGCTTTTGGCGCCAATATTAACCAACTATTAACGACAAATTAACAACTATGAGAAAGTTTATTGCAACTGCAACAATTCAACTTTCCTTATTCATTTCATACTTCTACTATTGCCTTTATTTCTTCAACCTCTGAGAGATTTTAGACACAAAATTGATGCCTGAATTCATGAAACTGTGTGACTAAAAGAGATTTGGTGAAAACATCTACAACTTGGTTGTCTACTGGGACATAGCTTATTACTTCTAGACATAACCTTTTCTCTAACAGAGAACATTTCAAGGAACATGAATGCACATATCTTTGAGAATAACTTGCAACAATAACACTTTAGAGGTTGCGTCTGTTATGTTTCGAAATTCAGCTTCTGTTGTTGACCTGAACACAGCTCTTTGCTTATGACAACTCCAACTAACTAGATGTGAGCAGCCAAAATAAGCACAATTATCAGAAATAGATCTCTTATCATTAAGGTCACTGTCCCAATCAGCATCAGCAAACGAATGAACTTCTTAAGTAAGGGTTTATTGAGGTGAAAACCACAATCCATAGTCAATGGTGGATTTTAAGTATCTAAGGATACGCTTTACAACCATCCAATGTACTTTAGAAGGTTGTTGCATGAATCTGCAATCTTGTGTACTGAAAATGCGATGTTTGACCTTGTATGACACACATACTGGAGTGACCCTAAAATGCTTCAATATTGTTTGGCATCAGGAAGAAGAACACTATCAGTTTTGCTCAACTTAAGGTTTTCAGCCATAAGAGTTGGAACATCACCAACATCTCGCATATCAACCTTTACTAAGAGTTTTGCAATATACTTCTACTGTGATAAGAACACCCACCATGTATCCTTTTCACTTCTATTCTTAAAAAATAATTGATTTCACCAAGATCCTTAAGTGAGAACTTATGATCTAACCGAGATATAACTGTGTTCATATGATCTTGAGACATACCTGTGATCAAGATATTATCCACATACACAACCATATATGACATAACACCTTCACAATTGTAAACAAAAAGAAAAGCATCAACATTTGTGGACTTTGACCCTAAAGTAACTAGGAAAGATTGAAGCTTACTAAATCAGTGTCTAGGAGCTTGCTTTAGACCATAAAGTGTCTTCTTCAGCTTGCATATCAGAATACGTCCATCACTAGAAACCTGTTGAAACTCATCTAGTTGTGCCATTTAGACATCTTCTTACAAATTCCCCTTTAAAAAAAGCATTATTTATATTCACCGGTCGAATCTTCCAATTATTAGTAACAACCAAAGATATGACTAAGTTGACTGTGAAGGATTTTATAATTGGGCTAAAGGTCTCCTTAAAATTTGGTCCTGTAAGTTGGGAATACCCTTTAGCTACTAAACGAGCTTTGTAGCGAGTAATAGTGCCACCAACATGTCTTTTAATTTTGAAAAGCCACTTATAACCAATAGCTCTTCTTCTTGAAGGTAAAAGAACTAGTTGCCAAGTTTCATTTTCAATAAGAGCATTATATTAAGCAATTACTGCTATATCTATTTAAATATCCCCTGGAATACCCTTAATGTTACCTGAATATCCCCTGGAACCTTATTTAATTGGAGATGATAGGCTTTAAGCTTAAATATTCCAGCTTTGTTTCTGATTCTCATGCTATGAGTGTTGATAAGAAAAATTGTTGGTATACATGGAATAGTATTATCATTCATGAGGGCTCAACAATTGGAACATCACCTGAAAGTCCTTAAACAACAAATCCCTTTGGTACAATTGTAGTTGCTTTTTGTGTAGCAGAAAGAACTTTTGGCTCAATAGGAACATCATCTGGTACAGTAGGAGTAGCTTCTGATGTAGCAGGAGGAACTTTTTGATCGTCAGCAACTTCTATAACACCCTTGACCTGATGCCACATCGGGCCTTCGGCCCAAAACCTGTATTTCAAAATTTCTTTCCAAAAGCCCATAAAGACGGGTCCAAAGCCATTTCCATCAAAAGATAATGAAATCCAAATCCATTTTAAAACATAAATCCGAATAAGTAGCGGAGCTCCAAAATATTACAACCAGTTTGAAAAGCATTCGACAACTAAAAAAAACAGAGTTATAAATTACACATATAGGGTCCTACAAGCACGAATGCCCACTATGCCTAATAACAGTACTCTGACAACAGATGTCGATGTTGAACCCACCACGATGATGCTACTTAGAAAGCTTCCTTAACCTACGCACGAAAATACATTTCGAACATTGAGCTACTAAAGCTCATTAGCTACTCGACCAACCTGTCCACATCAAGCATAGCATAAAATAAGCATAGCAACATGAATGATGACATGACATGAGTACGATGGCGCTACCATAACCGCCTAAACACATGATATCATGATGACATATATCGGCACATAGCATATGTAAGACAAGAGAAG